>VDFB02000003.1:191992854-192049886 GCA_007258455.2 Sequoia sempervirens | reverse complement strand
TCTTCCACAAGGATGTCCCACTAGACATATAGCTCAATTGGAGGACAAAAAAGAACCACAATTCATGATTAATCTTAAGCATGAAGTTAAACATCAAGGAGATCTAATTAGGCTTATCTTTTCACTTCAAATAAGCATCAAATATAGCCACTATGAATGGGTAGGATTATTTTTTCTCATTATTGCAAAAGCATTACAATAAACTTAAATATTTGTCATTTCTCCATCTATGGTTGGCTACTCATAGACATGTGAAACATCCTAAGTTAATCAAGAAAGAATTTTATTTTTACAAACAAGTCAATGGTTTTGTTTGAGTAGTTTCAATGTTGGTTAGTATAGGTCATATGTATATGTTTTATATTCCTCCAAGTGTTTATTGCATAATATTATATTTATAGTTTGCTTTTCCTCCAAGTGGAGCTTGCAAATTATTTTTTACTTGTTTTGTTGTATTTTGAGGTAGGTATGTTTTAGTTTTTTTCATACCCTTATGACTCTATTCCCAATTGACTTCTTAAAAATTAATATTAATGACACTGATAATTCATGAGAAACAATAGAATCCCAAGAAATTTTTATTTAGTACTATTATTTGAATGTGGGTGTATACATATGCATATATATAAATGTATTTATGCAAATGTATACATGCACATATACTTGCATTTTGTATTCTGTTTCTTGAAGTGAATGCATGTTGGTTTATTTTGAAAATTACCAAGTCATAAAATACCATGCAATATATAAGATACATGATATTCAAAATTCAATATGGAGTTTAATTCAAATGTCTGAGAAAATAGAGTATATATTACTCTTGACTTGTTCTAAGCCTTCATTTTTAATGCATACCAATTAGTGAAAAGTCATCCTTAGTAATACAATTAATCAAGATTTTGACTCAATCGATGCTCTCGACCACTTTCAAGGTTGAGAGCCCTATAATTGTACCACAAAAAAACAACCAAATAATGAGTTCTCATGACCTATCAATACCATTCCTATGCCTACATGTAAGGAAGTTAATAATTTGGGCTAAGGTAACTCAACCATACTCATGTGAGAATTAGCTCAGAATATTATATTTCCTTTTAAAAATACTTATAGTTACCATGATATGGATTGCTAATAGATTTCATCAAAATATAAAATAAACCTATCATATGCATGACTCCTTCGAGCATCATTTCATTTGAACAATAAACACAAGCCTCAAATATGAAATCCCATTTGGGAAATAAGCACAAACCATTAAACGCATCAAAGATCTTATATATATAAGCCCATTTAGGCATATAATTTACATATGTAAGCCCCTTTGAGTAGTAAACATAGTTTTAAATGTGTAAGACCATTCAAGTAATATACACAAATATTATATATGTAAGCCCATTCAAGAAATGAATAGAAATCTTATATATGCAAGCCCTTTCAAGAAAAATACATAGAAATTAAATATCCAAGCCCATTCAAGCAATGAAATCAGACCCTCAAGTCCATTCGACAATAAACTAAGATCATTTTTTGGGTAATAAATATAGACCCAATGGTTTTTACTGACCACATTATACATGATACATAATGCATTGTTTCAACAGAGTGATTCATAGACCTAAAAGATCTTCTACATTTGATTAATGCATGCAAATAATTTCATATATTCATTTAGAATAAGAAAACCATTTCATGTATAAAAGAATTCAATAGATTCATAATACATACCAATTTCACAAACAAATTCCTAGGATACCAGTGTCAAACAAAGTCCCTTTTTGTTTGCTTCCTTTTCCACCTCTTTTGCCCTCACCTTTTTTGTTAAAATTTCCCTTATAATCTCTTTAAAACCCTCAAATATCCACTACCTCCATTGCATGCAAACCCATCCATTTTCCCCTCTATCCTCATGGTTATAAATTTGTATGTGTAATAAAAGACCCACTCCCTTTTACATAACTCCCACTCAATCTAATTACATGGTTGACATACTGGAATTAATTACCATTTTCAAGGTTATGTACTATTTGAAAATCCCCCTCTTGAACTTCATTCAAGAACATAAAGATTAATATGTATAATATATATATATATATATATATATACATTTTATAATAGTATCTTCATATATTTATGTATATATGTATGTATATATGTATGTATATATATGTATGTATATATATATATATATACATACATATGCAACTATTATGTGTGTGTATATATGCATATATATGGATACATAATAGTAGCATATGTATACATATATATACATATAATATATATATATACATATATATATATATATATATATATATATATATATATATATATATATATATATATATATATATATATATATATATATATATATGAACATTCATATCATATTCATATATATATATATGTTTATATATTATTCGAACATATAAATACATGTACACATATGTGTATACAATTATCTCCATACACTCATAAGAATTAAAGAATCTACTCACACTGCAAAAGTATTATAAATTGCATATTGCATTTTCTTAAAAAGATACAATAGAAATATAGTATCGCTTGGTACTAAACAAATTCACATAGTTAGAACATGATTTTTTATGTAGACATCAATGCAAATGTAGGAGGTTAAATAGTAATTTAAATATTCTTAATAAGGAAACTACACCACATACACTTCATAGATTAACACTTAGGCACATTAAATCTATAGAAAATAGTTATTATGTGTGAGTGTGTGTTCTCAGAAATCTTGATGACCATGGCTTTCCAATCGAATTTGATTAACTCTCTCTGGTGATACTCTCCCACTCATGCTTGGAGGGAAAAAACTATCTTGCATCCACCTCATGAAACCAAGAATGTAGTTAGTCCATTATTGTATCATATATGTATATATAAGCATATCTATATATATCAACATACATTTATATATCATAGATCCTAATCCAATGAAACATAAATGTCTAGATATTTAAGCATATTTTATATTTATAGAGATGATTTTGTAGCTTTTACATGTTGACCAAAATCTATGGTATGTAGATCTATGACAAGACTATATCCAGGGTGTTCTAGATGAATATAATTATAGTTTTGCATGGTTGCTTGGAGGTTTCTTATTGATCTATGGTTAGTCTTATGTGGGTTTATTTGGAAAATTAGGTCTAGCATTGATCTTGGTGTTTGAATCTTGGAAATCTACATGTTATACCTAATTATCTCTATTTTGCATGTTATTGATGTGGGATTGAATCTATTTTTTTAGTTATTTGAGATTGGAGCACTGATTATGTATTTCTCCTTTGATATGTTACATATGTGCATATCTTGTAAATTCTTTTGATATAGATTATGTTTGGTAGGCCTTATTCTTGTTCACCATTATTACATTAGTATGTTTAATGCAATGAGAGAAGGTTATTGGGAGTACTTGATATAGTTGTTTATTTAAATATATAGTAGTAGTTTATGGTGCATGAGAACCTTTATTCACTTTTAGTAGAGTGTTGGAAATGATATTGGTCATGATGCCATGCATAACTTAGTAGTACTTTCAATGGGAGCTTTATGCAATTACATAATGTTTTTTATCTTCTTAGTTTTAGGATTTTAGTTTTAAGTTGTTGTTGTTGCAATGTGTAGTCAGCCATGGATAATATTTGATTAGAAGATGGATGGTATTTTACAATGGTTGTTGGTGTCATAAGGAGCTCTTGGATTTTACCTTCAAATTTTAGTGAGAGTTTAATTTGACATATTTGGTTCTATTGACAAAGGATGTGTGGCATTTGTATCTTCTAGATTTGGAGATCATGGTTTGACTTTAAATTTTTGGAGCTCAAGGTGTTGAATTCTTTGATTCTATTGGGGCCATGGAAGATCTTCAATTAGGAAAGGGTTATCACAATGACTGGACAACTTGGTTACACAATTTAGTTGGAGCTTTGGCAGTGATGTGGAGTCATCATTTGATGATGGATTGCTATCTTCATGTGATGTCCTAGGAGGGGATGTTAGATCATGATGTCATGATATGTTCCTGATTAAATTATAGTTGGAACTTTGACAATGCTCTTATTTACTCTCTTTGGTTTTAAGTATTAATCATTTTATTGGAGCTTCATGCTTTTACAGGGTTGCATTTGATGTTGGCATGGATTGATTGGTGGATTCTCATGGAGACTAGAGAGAGATCTCTTATTTTATGGGACCATATGTTGAGATGGATACTCTTTGATGAGGATTTCAATAAAAAGATTGAGGAGCCTACACCTAATTATGGATGTGAATCTATTATGGACCTAAAGAGAGTATTGTCCTTTATCATAAATTCTTATTGACTAGTATTGTGTGCATAGGATAAAATTATATCCCACTCTTTATCTACTTGGAAGGTGAATTATCTGAGAGGTATTTCATGCTTGAATATTAGAAGAATTCTTTATTTTGTATCTTGTCTTTTTAGATGAGTTAATATTGAATATAAAAATTCTAAGGGCTTGTTAAGAATAAGATGCATGGTTATATGGATTTATATTGTTCTCCTTGTATTGGTCTTGAGCTATGGATATAATTCTGAAGACTTATTTGGAGAGGTACCTGAAATGTTATGTGGCTTTGGTCATATTCCCTTTGTTGTGGAATAATTGATTGGTTTGGTCTACCTTTAGTATGATAGGTTTACATTTATTATTTCCATGTTTTCATTTGATTTTAATGTTAGATGTTGACATCCTTTCAACATGGGAATGGTGAAGGGGATATTACTTTACATAGATTGGTACATATTAATGTGGAATAATGATGCGGCTTGATTTGCAAGTTCTCTCTTTGGTCTTGTTCTTCTTCCTAGATGATTGTATTCATAAGGTTGAGTTTTAAGAACTTGGGAGAGATATGGAGACTAGTGGTGAGAAAGGTATTGCAATTTATTTGCTTAAAGGATTTACATATAATTGTATATTTCATTGAAAATATATAATAGAGGAATTATCCACATCCTCTATGTAAAGTACTATAGGTAGACTTGGTATACCTAGATCTATTTTCAGATTTGACATTACTTGTGTAGTGGAAGTTTCTAGATATATGTAAGATTATTCTCTTTGATATCTTGATTTGTTGATTACTAATGTGATGATGAGTTTGTATGTTTCATTGGATTAGGATCTATGAGCTATGAAATTGTGTGGGCTGATCACCCATTTGATTGTAGTGGGATGACTCAAATGTGGACTGTTTAAATCAACAAGATTGTTTTAGTGTTAATGTAGACTTTGTTAGTTGTCCTTGTATGTGGTCATTTATGCATTGGTATGTTGAATTTGAGATAAGAGGATGGATATATAGATAATTTATCATAGCATGAAGTTCTATATATGATTTTTATACCCTAGTTTGAGGTATGGTTAGTTTGGATGAGTTTTAATTTTTTGTGGTTGTTATTCCAACTGGTAAGAGTAAGATAGCTACACAAAGCCTTTATTATCATTTGAATTTGATGCACGTGTTTATGTTAATATTGGTGCAAGTTTTAGTGATATTCAATATGTTTCATCTTGGCATATTCCTTTTCCTTCCATATGTAGCATGTTGGAGGATGTGAAGGAGTCTTTTGCTTGATGATGGTTATCATGGTTTCTTTTTGTAGGTATCTTGTTGCAGCATGAGAGCATGGTGAAGATTCAAGTGGTACATGACTGGATAAGGTATTATTTTTCCCTTATTTTTTATTCCTATTGGTGTATTTACAATGTATGATGTCGAGTGGGAGAATGTTAGGATTAAGGAGTCATCTACCTTGTAAATCCTACATCATATTGCATGGTTCCAACATCCTGAAAAAGTGTCCCTGGGCACTTAAGGTGTATTTGGAAAATATTTTGTAATATTTATTCTCACTATTATTTGTAATATATTCAAAAGGGGTGATGGGTTCCACTAGAAATGCTAAAGGTAACTTATGGACATAAATGTTTAATATTATTTTTGATGCAAGAGCATCCTTAGTTGTAAAGCAATCCTATATCAACCTATAGAGGAGGGGATTTACTACTTCCAAGTCCAAATATGAGTAGGGTCTAAAGGGAGTGAATTTCCCTCAACTACCTCAATGATAAAGATGGAGGAAAGAGATGGAAAATGGTGGAAAAAAAGACTCTACTTTATGTTTTTAAAAAGGAGGATTTTGGGAGTCAGGTGAGTAGACCACAGAGGTCTCAGATTGCAAATCAACTAGCTCTCATCTAGAGGATGAAAATGCATGACTCATACGACAATGTGGTGCGTTGTTGTCTTAGGGATGCATTGGCGTCTCATATGGAATGTGAAGAAAGTTTCCAACTAAAAACTTGTAGGACATGCTAACGAACCATAAAGCTTAATTTGACAGTTTGAATGAAGATAATAAAATGCTTAAAATGAACTAATTACAACAAGAAGAATACTATAACTTCAAAGAAAAATTGATTGTAATGAAATACAAAGCAAGGGTAGTAGAAATCTAATTTATGAATGGTCCAACCTCCTGCAAGCTCCACTCAAACAAGGTACCTACACACATAGAGACAAACAAATGTTGGGGTTGTGTTTTGGAGTTTTCCTCAGTCAAACCCCCACTTGTGGTGTTTCCACATCCATGGATAGCCAATATGCAATGATAGAGATAAAATGATAAAGAAAAGAAGTAGATGGAACTTATAGAAAGCAAAGACAATATAAATGCTAATCTATAAGCAAGAAAAAGAAATAAATTAAATGTTACCCTCCCTTCTATGTGCTTGGAGAAGCTGAGAGAGGAAGGAAGAGAGCCTTGAGAGCATGATATGATAGTGACAATGACATAGAGATTGAAAACTTGTGATAAACGATGGTGTAGAAGCAAGAAGTAGCAAGAATAATGGTGTTGAATCGAAGATGTAGAGTGAATGAGCAAGGAGTGAATGGAATTAAATAGAATGAAGTGAAGTGAATGGAAGTGAGTTCAAAAGCTATTTTGGAGGAAAAGAGATGTTTTCAAGTGCTCAAGGTTCGTAGGAGGTGTTACATTCACAAGTTAATAGAGAATCATAATATTCCAATGTCCAATGACCCAATAATCTTATCAAGATGTTAGTGTGACGCGTAGACGTATGCACGAAACGTAGGCATCTATGACAAAAATTTCCTCGTCAATGGAAAACAACCAAGCACACATGGGAATGAAGGGTAAAGGTGGCATTATTTTTTATTTTCATCCTTATAAGGCTAAGGTGAAGGTGATGTTATGGTAAATTGTATTGGGGTGCCATTTATGCCTCAACATTTTTCCCCCAACATTTTTCCCCCACTTTAACAAGCATATGTGTCAATTCATATGTGAGCTAAAGTAGAAAGAGATTGAAAAGAATATACCAAAAGGAGAGGAAGCAGTCCTTCGATCTGGTATACCTTGATGTGAAAGGGGAGCTCCACCATAATGTGAAGAGGACATGGGTCTTTGATCCTAGCTACAATCTCACCACAAACATGTTAGGTGAATAAGCAAAAAATAATAGACACCATTATAAGACAAAATAAGGCACAAATCTGATTATATATAATATGATATTGATAGGTATGGCTAGCATGGATAGAGCACATATGATAAGAATTTTAGGCCTATGGTTACTACACACTTCATTGTAGGACAGCCATAGAAAGATAGGTCTAGTCAGGCTACCCCTAATCTAGATTCCAAGATATAAGACATCCAAGCACCGAGACACAAGGATGCCAAAATATTAGATATAAGATAGGTCTAGTCAGGCTACCCCAAAGCTAGACGCCAAGATATAAGACATCTAGAAATCAAGACACAATGATGTCAAATATTGAAAATAAGAAAAATTATAAGACACCAAATAATTCTTTTAAAAAATAATTTCACAAAGGGGTTCTTTCATGAAGAAATCATTTTCATAAGACATCAAGACACCAAGGAATCCTTTTGAAATAATTCTCCTTTTAAAATACCGCAAGTGATTCAATCATCAAGGAATCCTTTTGAAAGATCTTTCATCCAAGAATCCTTTGGAAGTAATGCTCCTTTTTGAAAGGAAGTTTTTAGATTCTTTTTTCAAGGGGAAAGAGTGCTCCTTTTTGAAAGGAATTTTTCAGATTATTTTTCCAAGGGATATTTTTGAAAGAAACTTCACCAAGGAATCCTTTTGAAAGAATACTCCTTGTTGAAAATTAAGCAGAGATGAGAGCCCCCCCTTAGAATGATGTGTGATATGAGGAGGAGCACATGTCATTCTAAGGAGAGAGAAGAAAGATGAAAGATGTTGTGGCACAAGATACATGGTGAGATATATTTGTCATATGTTTTCGTACATGCAAGGGACAACATATTTAAAACCACATCACAAAGCAGACATGTAGAGGTGAAGAAATCAAGAGATAGGGGGATCTAATAATTTGGGGTTAGGACTATCCATAGATATAAATAGATATACATATAATATAGTATACGTATGAATTGTCATCAATCACCAAATGTATCAGAACATGAAGAAGAGCACATGAAGACAAATGAAAAATAAAAATAAGGTCAATATGGAAGAAGGCCTAAATGTCCCCAATGCTTTGCATCGTTCCTGACATGGAAATGAAGGAGTATGACATATAAAAGAATGATGAGACAAATAGAAGCAGTTTATAATATATTCTCAGACCTGTATCCAAGCACCTACAAGGGTAGCAAGGTTCCTCCAGGAAAGAGCACAAAATACATACAAACAAGTATGAGGGAATACAAACAAGCACACAAATCTAATCTATAGATGTAGAAGAGGTACCACCCTAGTCTAAGTCCACCAACAGGTCATCCTGCTCACAATCTAGATTATTATAGGTGGAGAGAGGACGAGCTTGAAAGAGGGACAGTGAGGGTTGTACCATCTGACTCACCTATGACAAAGGCCAGGGAAGAGGGCCCATCAAGGTCCTCTTCGCCAAGATCTTATGAGACTAGGGTCATTGATCTCTCAAAGATTGATGAAAAAGTCAATATATCCTCCACCGAGTTGAACATGCACTTAATAGGAGTGTCATGTGTCAACTGAGTGGGTGGGAGATAGGCCACCCATGAGTTATGACTAACCTAAGGAAGAGGAGTGGTGACTAAATTTGGAGATGCAGAGGCTATCTCGGTCACAAGGATGGTGAAAATCAAAACAAAACTAAAATCCACAAGAGATGAGGATTTCTTATGAACCTTTCTTGGAAAAAGGTCATCCACAAGCTTGTGCTTCAACAGAGGATGTGGAATCTCCATAGAAGTAGAAGCAGAAGAAGATAGAGATGGAGCCACAAAGGACACTATCTTTGTATGAGGTATGTTGATAGACTACAAAAAAGGAGGAATATTTGGAAGAGAAGTAAGAAGCGGAGGCTCCACCGAAGGAGCGATTAACACTTGCTCCCTTTTAGGGTGAGGTTCATTGAGATCTGTCGATGATAGTGGAAGAAGCACAAAGGTGATGGAAACTAAAGCAAAAGACAAAATAGGAGCAGAAGAAACCACAAAAGAAGAAAGAGAAGATACAAAAATAATAGACTCCTCATTACTTTACTACAAAGTTGTGTGATCCTTGGATAGAGCCTTTTTCGATGCTTACACTCATGCATAAGCCAGCTACATCGACTATGGGCACTCAAAGGCACAACTTGAGAAGAGGTTGAGGGATCCTACTCTACCACAGGATCAACCTCTACAAATGTCACCGGTGGAAGGAGACTCCTTAGGAGGAGAAAGAGGAGAAATAGACACATAAGTATACATAGAAAGAAGTGTCCTTGTACCAGGCCTCTCCAATTCCCTTCCCTAGAGGGAGGAAGAAGAATAGGTAGAGGCCCTAGAGGTTGAAATGTAGGATTTTCCCCACAGAAATACTTCCCCCTCTAATTGGTGCAAGAGCACCTAGGCAACACCAGGAGCTTAAGAGTGAATTGATGATCTGGATGTTTTCCTTCAAGGATTATTTTTGATGTTTCTTTGCTTTCAAATAAAGGTCATGTTGACCATGGTTCATGTTTCATTAAATTCTTGTCTTAGGACAGATTTTGATGTTTTGAGCAATTTTTGCTATTTTTGCAAAATATTGCCTAAGATGAGTTCTAGGCAGCCAAGGTGTGCAAATGAGTAAATAACTGATTGAGAAGCATATTTTAAGGTTTCCTCGACCTTTGTGTAGGGTTGGAAGTTCATTTGTATGGACAGTTTGTTGGAAGTTAAGGGAAAAATAGTGTTTTTGCTATCTTTTTTCTATTTTTTTGCTTGGAACAGTGCTTAAATGAATTGATATTGCTACTGTTCACATTGAAGGATGTAGAGTAGGTTAACATCAAGTTTTTTGTGGCATTTGTAAATATTTTGGTTTCTTGGTGTTTGCTGGCCTAAAACAGGCAGTGTTGAATAAATGGAGGCTTAGAGCACCTTCCCACCGTACAAATTGTACGGCCTTTTGGGAAATGTGCCCTAACTCCATGCCTGTACATATGGTAGTTTTTAGGAGTTGTGTGGATGTAGGATGTGCTAGCATGATGATGCCCTAGGTGAGCCAGTGCAGGTCCGGCTAGGAAAAGATTGATGTGTAGGTCAAATTTCTTGCAGGGGAGATCAAATATGGTTGAATTTATTTTGGGAGGAGTTAGGGTGGTGTGTTACCTTGTTGCTACATGAGAGAGAAGGTTCCATCTGATCATTTAGTGTGCAAACAAATTGGAAGTTTAGAAACTGCTAGAAAAAGCTTAGAAACCCTAGTTTTTGCTCCACTTCAAGCATAGGCTTTGTACTGACAACTAGGGCACAAGACCTTGAAAATATTTGAGAGGGCTTCAAATGGATCAGAAACCTTGAAGACAGCTTGGGAATTCCTTTTGTGATTTGAGAGTTATAACATGTTTTGGCATTGAAGGAGACCTAATAGGGGCTCAAAGGCTACTGGCCTTCCCAACCCTAAGAGTAGGTATCTTGCAAGCGATGGTTAGAAGAAGACTTGGTGAACCTTCAGAAACCCTTGGAGGACAGTTTAAGTCCTTTTAGAACATTTCACTACCCCTGCAAGAGTTGATGAAGTGTTGAGGAAGATTGGTCTTTAGTATGGTGAAAGACCAAGGAAGAGTTGTGGCAATGAACCAAGGTGGACTTGGTTGTTGAAGGAGTTTGTGGTAGAAGAGGGGTTGGTTAGAAAAAATGGGGCTCCTAGTCAAGAGCAGGGACCTATAGGTTAGACTGGTGAAGCAAAGCACCAAGGAGGTCTTACAAGGAAAGACCTAGGTAGGAATCAGTGATTTATTCCTCCAATCCCTCTCCCTATCAAATTGGTATCAGAGCCGGTTAAATATTTGGGAAGCATCTTATATGTCAGACGGTGAGTCTAGTGATTCTTCCACCATGGTGACCAATGCAGAACTGGCTAAGATGGTTGAAGGCCAAGAAGAAGACAATAGGCTATTGAGGGAAAGAATAGCCCAACTTGAGGCAGCAGTGAGGAGTGCACAGTTTGAGGGTAGAATACCAAAAGAAGAAGAGGTTGCAGAGGAAGATAAGACCCCTGCACCTGACCCTGTTTTGAAGGAGGAGCCTTTCTTGAAGGCATTAAAATCCTTGAGTGGAAAAGCACTTGAAGGCATACATCTATTTAGTGGGAAAATGGAACCAGACCTAGTCATGGATTGGATAGAAGGCATGGAGAATCATTTTGAGTGTGATGGAATCGCTGAAGCACAAAAGGTGAAGGTTGCTAAGTCAAGATTGAGAGGATCAGCCTTGACATGGTGGAAGTTTATTCAGACAGAGAGGGAAAAAGAAGGAAAACAACCCATATCAACTTGGAAAGGAATGGTTGCTAAAGTGAAAGAAGCCTACATGCCAGATGACTATGAGATTCAATTACACAAGAAGAGGAAAAGTCTAAGGTAGAACGACCAAGATGTAAACACCTATACTGAAGAGTTCCAAAAGCTTTGTATGAGGTCAAATGTGACAGAGGATGAGAGCCTCAAAGTGGCTAGGTATCTTAATGGTTTGAAATGGAACATCCAAGAAGAGATGGCTCTTTTGAGTCCTAAAACAGTACATCAATGTTATCAGTTGTCTATCAAGATTGAGGAAAGGAACAAGAGGAAGCAAGATTAGACTTCTAAGGGCAGAGGCAAACGCAGGGATCAAAGAAATCAAAGAGGAAAGCATGGAGGTTACCAAGGTAGAGGCAATGACCAAAGAAATCAAGGAGAATCAAAACTCGTTGAGCATGGAGGTGAAACATCTTCTAGAGGAGGATATAACAAAGGTAGAGGACCTCTAGGAGGTTCAAACAGAGGAAGAGGAGCAGGCAGGAGCAATTCTTATTTTGCAAACATGAAATGTTACCATTGCAATCAAATAGGTCACCCTGCTTATAGATGCCCGGAGAAAGCTTCCTCATCAAGCAATGAAAAGAGAGTGGATTATGCACAAGAGGACACCATGAGTCCCAAAGCTTCTGAGATTAGTCATATAGAATCTAAGGTAGGAGAGAATCTAATGTTTAGCAGAGTCTTGATCAGACAACCGGTCAAGGAAGAACCCAAGCAAAGGAGAGCTTTATTTAGAGCAAGATGCAAAATAAGGGAAAAGTATGCAAGGTTATAGTGGACTCAGGGTCTACTGATAACATCATCTCTAAGGAGGTAGTAAGGAAGTTGAAATTGGAAACAAAACCCCATACAAACCCTTACAAAGTCACATGGCTAAACAAAGGGAAAAGTGTTCTAGTCAATGAGCAAGTAACGATGGAGTTCTCCATTGGAGGGTATAAAGAAAAGTTGGTTTGTGATGTTTTACCCATGGATGCATGCCATCTGCTACTGGGCAGACCATGGCAATATGATAGGAGTGTTAAGTATGATGGGAAAGAGAACACCATATCATTCAAGAAGGATGGAAGAACCTTCAAGCTGCAGTCATTGTTAGAAGAGTATGAAGGATAGTCAAAGGCACCAAACATCATGTTGAGCAGTGGTAAGGAGTTCCTTAAGGACCTACACCAAGGGAATGAAGGGTATGTGGTTGTATTACAGCCTAAATAAGAAGACAAGGCTGAAAAGACAGTCTTACCAGTAGCAGTCCAAAAGTTGCTTGATAGGTACAAGAGTATAGTCAGTGATGGTACACCTGCAACCTTACCACCAAAGAGAGCAATAAGTCATCAAATTGACTTCATACCTGGAGCCTCATTACCTAACAAAGCAGCATACAAACTCACACCAGATCAGAATTTGGAGGTAGCTAGGCAAGTGCAAGAATTATTGGATCAAGGATTGATTCAAAAGAGCATCAACCCATGTGCAGTGCCAGTGGTTTTAGCAACCAAGAAAGGAGGTAAGTGGAGACTTTGTACTGATTCTAGGGCAATAAATATGATCACCATTAGGTATAGGTTTCCTATTCCTAGAATTGAAGACCTGATGGATTGTCTTGGAGGTGCTCAGTTCTTCACAAAGTTGGATCTCAAGAGTGGATACCATCAGATCAGGATTAAGGATGGTGATGAGTGGAAGACAGCTTTTAAGACAAATGATGGGTTATATGAGTGGAAAGTGATGCCATTTGGCTTTTAAAATTCCCATAGCACATTCATGAGACTCATGAATGAAGTTATTAAAGATTTCACAGGGATCTTTGTGGTAGTATATCTTGATGACATACCGATTTTCAATAAGACAGCAAAAGAACACCTCAAGCATGCAGAGATGGTTCTTAAAAGGTTGCAAGAGGAGAAGTTGGCAATCAATCTTGAGAAGTGTGAGTTCTTCAAGCAAGAGTTGATCTACTTAGGTTTTGTAGTATCCAAAGGCTCATTAAAGATGGATCCAAGCAAGGTGGAAGCCATCCTAAACTGGCCTACACCAACCACAGCAACAAAGGTAAGGAGTTTTCATGGATTGGCCCAATTTTATAGAAAATTTATAAGGAACTTCAGTGGTAGATGTGCACCAGTCTTAGATACAATCAAGGGTTGTATAAAAACAAAGTTTAAGTGGACTCAAGAGGCTGATAAAGGGTTTGAAAAACTGAAACAAGAAGTGGCAACTCAACCAATTCTGTTATTGCCTAGTTTTGACAAGTTGTTCACAGTTGAGTGTGATGCAAGTGGAGTAGCAGTAGGAGGAGTACTTAGTCAAGAAGGTAGGCCTTTGGAATTCTTTAGTGAAAATCTCAATGAAGCCAAGCAAAAGTACTCTACCTATGATCTAGAATTATATGCTTTAGTGCAGTCCCTTAGGAAGTGGAGGCATTATTTATTACCCAAGGAGTTTGTGGTTTTTACTGATAATCAGGCCCTTAGTTATATCAACACCCAAGAGAAGTTAAGTAATAGACATTTGAAATGGATGGAATACATCCAAGCCTTCACATTCACTATCAAGCACAAGAAAGGACAAATGAACAAGGTAGCAAATGCATTAAGCAGGAGATTGTTGACAGTGCAGGAGATACAGTTGAAGAGCATTGGATTAGAGAGTTTCAAAGACCTCTATGGTGAAGATGAAGACTTCTCATAAGCTTACAAGGTATTTTCTGATTTTGAGAATCATTTTCATAGCCAATATTCTGAGTATACATTGCAAAATGGACTGTTATTCAAGGGTAATCAGCTATGTGTTCCAAGAGGGTCAATGAGGGAAAATCTGATCCAAGAAAAACATAATGGCAGTCTTAGTGGGAATTTTGGCATCAATAAGACTTTAGAGCTAGTACAAAGATTCTATTATTGGCCTAAGTTGGCAAGAGATGTTAGAAAGTATGTGGAACAATGTGTTGTGTGTATGAGAGCTAAGGGAGGAGCTAGCAATTCTAGTTTATATCAACCCTTGCCCATTCCTAACAGACCATGGGAGTGTGTGAGCATGGATTTTGTGGTAGGTCTTCCTAAGACCAAGACTGGTTTTGATAGTGTTTATGTTGTGGTAGACAGATTTAGTAAGATGAGTCATTTTATTCCCTGCAAAACTACTCATGATGCTAGTTACATAGCACACCTTTTCTTCAAGGAGGTTGTAAGGATCCATGGCTTGCCTCTAAGCATTGTTTCAGATAGGGATGTGAAGTTCATGAGTCACTTTTGGAAGACTCTATGGAGCAGATTGGGTATAAATCTGTCATTTGGATCAGCTTACTATCCTCAGACCGATGGTCAAACAGAGGTGGTTAACAGAGTGTCGAGTAATCTTTTAAGGTGTCTAACCAAGGAATATGGACAGACATGGGATATGGTTATCTCCCAAGCTGAGTATGCTTTCAATGATAGTGTGAATAGAACAACAGGGAAGAGTCCTTTTGAGGTTGTGTATGGGATGCACCCAAGAGGCATTTGTGAGCTCAAAGACCTTGGATCTATGGAGAACAGGAGTGGACATGCAAAAGACTTCACTCAGACCATGAAGGAGATTCATGAGCAAGTCAAGAAAACAGTCACAACAACAACCCAAAAGTTGAAAGAGAAAGTTGATTTGTCAAGGAAGGATGTACAATTTGCAGTTGGGGACTATGTTATGGTCCACCTCAACAAATCTAGATTGCAGAAGGGAATGTCAACCAAGATGTAGATGAAAAGAGTGGGGCCATGTAAGGTGTTAGCCAAGTATGGAAAGAATGCTTACAAGGTAGAATTACCAGTAGACCTAGGCATATCTCCAGTGTTTAATGTGGCTGATTTGATCAAGTATAAGGGGACAGTCACTGACATGGATCAGAATAGCAGGGAGATATTCAAGGATGTCAGCAATATGACTCTACCAACTCCAGACAAGCTACAAGCAGAGAAGATCTTGGAGTCAAGAGTCAAGAAGGCTACAAGACATAAGGTGTACATGGAACACCTTGTCAAATGGAGGAACAAGCATGAATCTGACGCTACCTGGGTAGAAGAAGCTGATTTTAAGAAGCATGGCATTGACATATCTCTGATCTCTCCTAAGATTCCTTAGTTGTTTGTGCTGAGAGGGGGAGAATGGTGCAGGAGTACGTAGGCAACACCAGGAGCTTAAGAGTGAATTGATGATCTGGATGTTTTCCTTCAAGGATTATTTTTGATGTTTCTTTGCTTTCAAATAAAGGTCATGTTGACCATGGTTCATGTTTCATTAAATTCTTGTCTTAGGACAGATTTTGATGTTTTGAGCAATTTTTGCTATTTTTGCAAAATATTGCCTAAGATGAGTTCTAGGCAGCCAAGGTGTGCAAATGAGTAAATAACTGCTTGAGAAGCATATTTAAAGGTTGCATCAACCTTTGTGTAGGGTTGGAAGTTCATTTGTACGGACAGTTTGTTGGAAGTTAAGGGAAAAATAGTGTTTTTGCTATCTTTTTTCTATTTTTTTGCTTGGAACAGTGCTTAAATTAATTGATATTGCTACTGTTCACGTTGAAGGATGTAGAGTAGGTTAACATCAAGTTTTTTGTGGCATTTAGCAGCTTGAATCAATTTTTTCTTGTGTTTTTGTAAATATTTTGGTTTCTTGGTGTTTGCTGGCCTAAAACAGGCAGTGTTGAATAAATGGAGGCTTAGAGCACCTTCCCACCGTACAAATTGTATGGCCTTTTGGGAAATGTGCCCTAACTCCATGCCTGTACATATGGTAGTTTTTTTTTTGATGTTTCTTTGCTTTCAAATAAAGGTCATGTTTACCATGGTTGATGTTTCATTAAATTCTTGTCTTAGGACAAATTTTGATGTTTTGAGCAATTTTTGCTATTTTTGCAAAATATTGCCTAAGATGAGTTCTAGGCGGCCAAGGTGTGCAAATGAGTAAATAACTACTTCAGAAGAATATTTAAAGGTTGCCTCAACCTTTGTGTAGGGTTGGAAGTTCATTTGTACGGACAGTTTGTTGGAAGTTAAGGGAAAAACAGTGTTTTTGCTATGTTTTTTCTGTTTTTTTGCTTGGAACAGTGCTTAAATGAATTGATATTGCTACTATTCACATTGAAGGATGTAGAGTAGGTTAACATCAAGTTTTGTGTGGCATTTAGCAGCTTGAATCAATTGTTTTCTTGGTGTTTGCTGGCCTAAAATAGGCAGTGTTGAATAAATGGAGGCTTAGAGCACCTGCCCACTGTACAAATTGTACGGACTTTTGGGAAATGTTCCCTAACTCCATGCCTATACATATGGTAGTTTTTAGGAGTTGTTTGGATGCAGGATGTGCTAGCATGATGATGCCCTAGGCAAGCCAGTGCAGGTCCAGCTAGGAAAAGATTGATGTGCAGGTCACATTTCTTGCAGGGGAGATCAAATATGGTTGAATTTATTTTGGGAGGAGTTAGGGTGGTGTGTTACCTTGTTGCTACATTAGAGAGAAGGTTCCATCTGATCATTTAGTGTGCAAACAAATTGGAAGTTTAGAAACTGCCAGAAAAAGCTTAGAAACCCTAGTTTTTGCTCCACTTCAAGCATAGGCTTTGTACGGACAACTAGGGCACAAGACCTTGAAAATATTTGAGAGGGCTTCAAATGGATCAGAAACCTTGAAGACAGCTTGGGAATTCCTTTTGTGATTTGAGAGTTATAACCTATTTTGGCGTTGAAGGAGACCTAATAGGGGCTCAAAGGCTACTAGCCTTCCCAACCCTAAGAGTAGGTATCTTGCAAGCGATGGTTAGAAGAAGACTTGGTGAACCTTCAGAAACCCTTGGAGGATAATTTAAGTCCTTTTAGAACATTTCACTACCCCTGCAAGAGTTGATGAAGTGTTGAGGAATATTGGTCTTTAGTATGGTGAAAGACCAAGGAAGAGTTGTGGCAATGAACCAAGGTGGACTTGGTTGTTGAAGGAGTTTGTGGTAGAAGAGGGGTTGGTCAGAAAAACCAGGGCTCCTAGTCAAGAGTAGGGACCTATAGGTTAGAATGGTGAAGCAAAGCACCAAGGAGGTCTTACAAGGAAAGACCTAGGCAGGAATCAGTGATTGATTCCTCCAATCCCTCTCCCTATCACTAATATAGGGTGGGATGGGGCACTGTGGGAAGAATAGGAAGCTAGAAAACCTAAGACTTTGACTTTTGTAGCATCAACACCTTTCCATTTCCTATAGTAGGCACAAGAATAGGAACAGAGGATGTCACCAAGGTCTGAGAAGCACAAGCATGGGGAACAAAAGATGAAATATAGGAACTAGAAGAAGAAGGCTTGAGGGAAAGAGAAACTTTTTCGTTCCCCTTTAGAGGGGCAGAAGATAAAGCCTATTGTTGCACATGCAAACCCTTCAAAAACACAACATAAGGTGATGGAGGAAAACCACCCTTCAGTTCCAAGCCCCTAGTATTATACCTAGAATAAGAACAATACAAGATATCTCCCTTAGGAGGGAGGGGTTAGACTAGGGCAGGCCAAAAATGGTCGAGAGAGAAGCCCCCACATGCTATTAATGGCTTGTATCCAGTGTCCTAGAAAACATGCACGGTACCCTCATGGGGAAACTTCAAGCACTTGGATTATAGAAGTGATTACATTCATATAGGCTAGCCAGAAAATGATTAGCCTTGCATTGAATAAGTCTGACTCTGAGATCACAACAAATGAAACATCCATAGAATTAGGACCAACCAAAAATGACAAAGAAATAGACCCCATAGGGGCAATGGAAAATGCATCATGGGTACAGAGGGTGACCTGCAATTCTTCATATTTTTCCTTATGCAAATTGTTGATAAACAAGGCCTCCTCTATGATAACATTCACTAAGCTCGACAGATCAACCATAACACCTATCACGATGTTATCATTAATCCAGGTGGGCACATACAACGGAGAGGGATCCTTGTTCAAAGGCTGATCATGTGAGGTAAATGCAATATCAAGAAATACACTCACACATTTTTTAGGAAAAATAGGGGTGAATGATACCACATTCACGTACTCAGATGGAGCAGACTCAGAAGCAGATAAAGAAGGAATGACCAAGTTTGTAGAGTGTGAAAATAATATATTTGTGTATATCTATAGTTGTCTATTAGGCTTGGCTACAAATTTATTAGCATTCTTCTTTCTTCCATCAAGGCAGATGGTCTTGTCATTGATGTGGTCCTGGATCACATTATGTAGGTGAACACATCTCTCGATATCATGCCCAAAAAATTGATGGAATTGATAGAACTTTTGAGAGTCATACCATTAAGGACACGACTTGGACAATGGTTGAATCTTTGGTAGTGTTATCACTTTATATTTTAATAATTTTTGTAGGAAATTAATGTATTATTCTAATAAATTAGTAAAATTTGTGTTTCATCCTATATTATTTTTATTTGCAGAAATAGAGACCATGTTAGCCATGACCTTGTTTTTACCTTAGACCAAAACAACTGAATGACCTTCCTAGTGAAAGCGCAAGGATGAATCCTCATACTCAACAACTGCTTGGTGGTATTCTCTCAAAGAGACACACAGATGCATGAAATAAGGATACTTCATCAAAATAAGCTTCTCATATAGCATAGGCTACAAGTTCCCATTAATAACCTTTTGAACATTGGAATTAGGAAAAGGATAGGAAATCTAAGCAAAAATTTCCTGATACCAAGCTATAAATTCAATCAATTTCTCATGGGATCACTGCTTACACAAAATGAGATCATTGAAGGCGATCTTCGACCTAATGTTGGCCTAGAACTATTGAAGAAATTGGTTGACCAAATGGTAAAAACAGAAATAGAATTATATGGAAAAACACAATACCATTCCAGAGCAGCATCCTTGAGGGAATGCAGGAATGGCTTAGCCAACAAAGCATTGTTATGAAATAAATCCATACATAGAGCGTTAAAGGATGAGACATGCATCCCCATGGCCATTATACTTTTTAAACTTTGGAATCTCCACCCCCTAAGGGATACGAGTGTTCAAAATAGAAATGGAAAGAGGACTATGGAGGTGGAAGGTTTGGAACATAGGTTGAGAGGAGGAACTGGCCAAACTTTACAATTGACTTTGCATGCACCCCATATTCTATAGCAAAGTATTGAGCATAGGATCAATGGATGAAGTATGGATAGAAGGACCTCCAAAACAACCTCCACCACCTACACCACTAGAACCATTAGTTTTGGTACCTATAGAAGCATCAACACTAGAGACAAGAATACCTTGAGTCTCAAGCATAGAAAATATGAAACCCATAGGAACCTTATTTACTTTAATTGTATTATCCTACTCAAGCATAGAGTTGGTATTATTGGAATGACCCATGTCATCCATACACATCGAAACTCTAGGCATTGAGACTTTTAGCTATTTTATAGCGATTTATAAGCCACGGTCTTGAGTAATATTCAAGTTAGAAATGTAGGTATGGATATGGGTATCAAAAATACTTTCTATCCCTTGAAGGATCTCTATGCCTCTCCAATCCTTACCCAACATAGTTCTTAATTTCTCAATTACAGGAGCTTCCTGGGAAAATTTATCATCTTGTGCCACAAATTTCTCAAGATCCTTGAGTCTCATATCTAGGGAATAGATTTTCTCTATAGGAACCCTGAGAGAAACATCATCCTCCATAGAAGAGACATAGGGTGAGGCAGGGGGAGTAGGAACATCAGTCACCGTCTCACCAAAAGGAGAAGAGAAACTAGTAGAGACTCCTTAAATTATTTCTTTGAAAGTAGGACCAGTTTAAGGGGGACTAAACCTTATAGACCCTATTCTAACGTGCTGAATACTTATTCTTAAAGCATATCTGAAGGTCATAGATCGGGTCCTAAAGTTCATAAAATCTTTACAACACACTATATGTAACATGTACTAGACACGTGAGAAAAAATGTTTGAACACAAGAGAAGGAGATGGAGGGTTCACATCGAGTTCACAAAAATATAGACAAGAAGTCCCAAGACAAACATGGTCTAAAGGGAGTGAATTACCCTCAACTACCTCAATGACAAAGATGGAGGAAAGATATGGTAAATAGTGGAAAAACAACACTCTATATGTTTTAAAAAAAATGAGGATTTTGGGAGTCAAGTGAGAAAACCATAGAGGTCTCAGGTTACAGACCAACTGGCTCTTGGCTAGAGGATGACCGTGTGGGAATCAGATGACAACATGGTGTGTTGTCATTTTAGGGATGCGATGATGTGTCGTACGGATTGGGAACAAAGTTTGCAACCAAAAAATTTTAGGGCATGCTAATGACCCAGAAACATTAATTCGATAGTTTTGATGAAGATAAAAGAATGCATAAAATGAACTAATTACAATAAGCATAATAATATAACTTATAAGAACAAATGATTGTAATGAAATACAGAGCAAGGGTAGTAGAAATCCAACTTACGGATGGTCTATCCTCTTGCAAGATCCACATGAAAAGGGTACCTACACACACAAAGACAAAAATGTTGTGGTTGTGTTTTGGAGTTTTCCTCAGTAAAAACCCCACTTGCGGTGTTTCCACCTCCATAGACAACCAATATGTAACGGTAGAGAGAAAATGATAAAGAAAAGAAGTAGACAAAACTTATAGAAAGCAAAGAAAATTTAAGTGCTAATCTATAAGCAAGACAAAGCAATAAAGTAAATGTTACCCTCCCTTCTACATGCTTGGATAAGCTAAGAGAGGAAGCAAGAGAGCCTTGAGAGCATGAGCCTTGAGAGCAATGACGTAAAGTTAGGAAGTTAGATCCAACCTTCAAGGTTATGAATTTTAACAAGGCCTTGTGCCAATTGTAATATCTTGTAATGCCCTTGTGGAAGGCCTGTGAGCCCTAATCATTCCACATAAAAGGAATATGATGCATGTAAGACTACAAGTTATTGAATCAATGATAATTAATATTTACTAAGAAATTCTTGTGTTATTTCTGTTGTGTTGAACTCTAGGCTGCATGGTTGGATAGTCCTTTTTGGACCCTCCATCTATGATTAAACCAAGTGGTATCAAAGTGAGTTTACAAGTCCTGAGTAGGTACTCCTTGTGGTGAGTAGATCATCGAATTGAGGTAGCCTGCAAATGTTTTCAATTGAGTGTCAACTGTGAGGTAGTTGAGACCTTGTAGCTAGATCATAAAATTGAGGAAGTTGCACCATATCCAAGGGGAGAGATGATGCCAAGAAGAGCACCTATTATAGAAAATGGTGTTGGACAAATGGATGAAATATTAGACATGATGAGATCAATGAGATATCAGTTGGATTCTATAGAAGAATATAGAAGGAGAAGTCTAACCCTAGACATGAGGATGAAACTGATGATGAATTAGATTATGCTATAATTCAAAATAATGAAAACCTAAAAGAAGAAGAAGATTCAAATCAAGTAAAGATGTTGAAAGCTATCTCAAAGATTGATAAGATGCCTAGTATTGAAATTCAAAATAATGTGAGAAATTTGAACCCCAAGGAATTGATTGATTGGATCAATGACATGCAAGAATACTTTGAGTATGAAGAAATTGAAGATTCGAAAAGAGTGATATTTGAAAAAACTAAGTTGAAAGGACATGTTGCTATATGGTGGAAAGAAGTTCAATTAGATAGGAATAGAAGAGGAAAGGAGAAAATCACAAAGTGGGATAGGATGGTGACAAAGCTGAAGAATCAATTTATACTTGATGATTATGAGCTTGAATTGTTAAAAAGATTAAAAAACCTAAGGAAAAAGGAGAAGTATGCAAAGGAGTATACTAAAGAATTCTACAAGATGATCATCAAGGTTGGACATAGTGAAGCAAGCAAGGAAAATTTTGCACGGTACATCAATGGACTAAGAAAAAAAATCCAAGAAGAGTTGAGTCTAGTGAAGATGAAAAAAGTTGAAGAAGCATACCAATTTGCATTGAAGGTAAAGGAAAAGTTGAACAATAAGTTTGAACAAAGGTAGAGAAGTGCAAGAGGAAGATTCTAGAGAAGTGGATCACAATCCAAAGAGGGAAGACTATTTGGGAAGAAAAAAAAGGATGGGAAACCCTGCCACAATGAAGAGAAGGACAATAATTCATATTGCAGAGGAAGAGAGGACAAAAATTTATACCATAGTGACAAAGGAGGTTATAATTCCTACCACAATGATGGATATAGGAGAGATGGAGGAAGGTATGAGAAGAGACCATTCAGAGGAATTTGTTTCAAGTGTGGAGGTTAAGGACATAGAGCATTTGAATGTCATTAGGGAAGTAGCGACAAGAGAATCGAGAATAATAGAAGAAAAACTTATGTGGATGAAGAACCTATTGGATCCCCTAGTTTAGCTAGGACACTAGAGAAAGGTGAGTTATTAGCAATGAGAAGAGCTTTGATGCATGAAGAAGTGACTGAGGAACCACTATAAAGGAAGAATTTGTTCAAGAGAAGATGTAAATCCAAAGGAAAGGTATTTAAAGTTATCATTGATAGTGGTAGTACCGATAACCTAGATTTAGAAGAGATGGTAACCAAGTTGAATTTGAATAGATTGAAACATCCAAATCCCTACAAGATAGCATGGATTCAAGATGAACATAAGATCTTGGTAAGTGAGTAGTGTTTGGTGAAGTTTCATATAGGATCCTATAATGATGAAGTGTTGTGTGATATTATGCCTATGGATGCATGCCATTTATTGTTAGGAAGACCATGGCAACATGATAGAAAATAAATTCATGATGGAAGGAATAATACCTATACTTTGACTTTAAATGGAAAAAGAACCATATTGATATCTTTGGGAGAAGAGGATAAAAATGAAGTTTGTGGCACTACCAAACTATTTTTGGTGGATAGAAGGAAGTTTTTGGAAGGATTAGAGCATGATAACATGTGTTTTGCATTGATTCCAAAGAAGTGTAGTGATAAGGAGATAGAGAATTTTACCATAAAGGATGAAAATCTACCTTAGACTGAAGTAGCATAACTGTTGTCAAACTATCAAGATATCATATCATAGAATGTATCAGATGGATTACCACTAGTCCTAAGCATCAACCATAATATAGATCTAATACTAAGAGAATTTTTTCCTAACAAAGCGGCATATAAGATGAAACCAACATAAAATATAGAACTTAATAGGAAAATACAAGAATAGAGATTGATCACAGAGAGCTTAAGCCCATGTGTGGTACCTATTGTATTGGCACAAAAGAAAGATGGAGAATGGAGGAAGTGTAAAGACTCGAGAGAAATCAGTAGGATCACATTCAAGTATAGATTCCCATTTCTAAGGATGAATGATATTATGGATTGTTTGAGTGGAGCAAAGTATTTCACAAAGATTGACCTAAAGAGTGGATATCATCAAATTTAGGATCAAAGAAGGAGATGAGTGGAAGACTACATTCAAGACTAATGAAGGATTATATGAGTGGAAAGTGATGCCTTTTGGATTGACCAATGCACCTAGCACTTTCGTGATGTTGTTTAATTAAGTATTGAAGAAATTATTGGTTAAGTTTGTTATTGTTTATTTAGATGATATTCTAATTATTAGTAAGACTAGAGAAGAACATTTGTGGCACATTAGAAAAGTATAATAGAGGTTGAGAGAAGATAATTTTTTGATAAGCATCAAGAATTATAGCTTTATGAAGATAGAGTTGGTGTATTTGGGTTTTTTCATTTTTGTTGAAGGATTGAAGATGGACCCAAGAAGGTTAGAGAAATTGTTGAATGGCCTACACCTATGAACATTGGGGAGGTAAGATAATTCCATGGATTTGAAAGTTTCTACTAGAAATTCATTAGGAGATTTAGTAGCATTTGCACACCCATGACAAAACTAATGAGAGGAGATAGGAATGACTTTAAGTGGACATCCAAAGCACAAAGAAGTTTTGAATTGCTGAAGAAAAAGGTAACAGAGAAACTAGTGTTAGCATTGCCTGATTTTGATTATGTATTTCAAGTTGATTGTGATGCCAATGGAAATGTAATTGGGGCATTGATGAGTCAAGAAGGAAGACCAATAGCTTATTTCAGTGATAAGTTGAATGATTCCAAAAGGAGATATTTGATTTATGATCAAGAGTTCTATACAATAATCCAAGCCTTGAAGAAGTGGAGACATTATGTGTTTCCTAAGGAGTTTGTGTTGTATACTAATCATCAAGCATTGTAGTATTTGAACAGTCAGGGTAAGTTGAACCAAATACATATGAGATGGTTTGAGTTCTTGTAGAGCTATACATTTGTGTTGAAGAATAAGAGTGGTAAGTCTAATAAAGTGGTAGATGCATTGAGCAGGAGAAGGAATTTGTTGACAAGAATGAAGATAGGAGTATTGAGTTTTGAGGAATTGAAACACTTGTATGAGGATGATCCATATTTTTTTTAAGCCTTCCATTCATGTAAGGAACTAGTAGTAATAGATATGAGTCAATGGTTGGATTATTTCATTTCGAGAAGATATGTTTTTCAAAGGAAATTAGTTGTGTATTCCAAGGAGTTTGATGAGGGAGAATTTGATTAAGGATAAGCATAGTGGAGGACTAGTAGGATATTTTGGGACAAAAAAGATAGTAGCTTTGGTGAATGAACACTATTTTTGGCCAAAAATATATAAGGATGTCAGGAAGTATGTTCAAAGTTTCAAAATTCAATGTCAAGTAGCAAAAGTGAGTAGTCAAAATATTAGATTGTATAAGCCTTTGGAAATACCAGAGAGACCTTGAGAAGATATAAGCATGGATTTCATATTGGGATTACCAAGAACACAAAGAGGATATGACTCTGTAATGGTAGTAGTGGAAATTTTTTCTAAGATGACACATTTCATTCCTTGCAAGAAGACTAATGATGATGTGCATGTTGTTGACTTATTTTTCAAGGATATTGTGAGATTTCCTGGACTACCAAGGAGTATAGTTTTGTAAAAGAGGGGGACCAGCTACGTTCAAGGCCCCAGGTCATGAAGAGCCAAGAGTGGAAGGATTCCCTAACTTACCTTAGCTTAATGAGGTGTTAGGAAATGCGAGATGAGAATGAAGAGGACTATAAAGTCCCTAAATCACTCTACAGACCCGAAACATAGAATGGGGCTAGGCGAGCTGGGTTTTAACTCTATGCCTCAAGAAGCTCTTTGATCGAGGATAGAAGCATGGTTTTGGGATGACAGCATGGTGTGTTGGCATCTCTCAAGTGCGCTAGAATTCGTACGAATAGAGGACTAAAGAAGCAAGGTCAAACACTAGAAAATAGACTAACAACCTAGTTAATTGCTTCTAAAGGGCCAAACCAAGACTATGAAGTAGGCAAGATATGTACAAATATGATAAAGAAAATAAACAAGAGTTAGGATGGAAAGAATAATCTCACAAAGGTACTCATTCACCAACTAACTCCAAGCCACATGCCCACCTACACACAATGAAGAGGAAAATTGTTGGGTGGTTTTATAGGGGCTTGCCTCAATTAGACTCCCGTTTTGGTGTTTCCACCTCCACAAACAACCAAGTTTGCAACAATAGAGAAATAGTATGATAAAGAAAGAAATGAAGTAAAGAACACTAAAACACTACAAATAGTAATGTGCTACTCAACCAAATAATAGAGGAGAGGAGTAGAAAGCTTACCACCTCCACCAAGAGCACTCAAGGCTAATGGAGGAGAAAATGAGAGGACTCAAGCCCTTGCTGCAATGGTGTTTTTCCACACGTGCTCTACTGAGTTGAGGGAGTGATGCTATTGCTGCTATGGAGTGTAAGAGTGTTGCTAAAATTCTTGAAGAGTGTGCTAAAGGATGCAAAGAGATGAAGTTGAATGCTAAAAGGATGCAAAAAGAGATGAAAAGTATGTAGAAGGAGGGAATTTGAAGGAAGGATGAATAAAATGTCCATATGCAGGTCAGTCAGTCGAAGAGGGCATTACAAGTCAACCTCCAATGAGAAGTGTAATACCTCTGCAGGCTCCAAACACGGGAATCTGCTAGGGATGTAAGCGTGTTGCATGAACGCCTACGTGCTGTGTAGGCATCCCCAACAATTATTCCTCTGTCAACACACAAAACAACCACCAAGTGGAACGAAGGCAATGAACTTATGTGGAATTTAGCCTTTGAGTTTGGTTTTCTAAAGTGAAGGGAAATAAGGGGAATTTTCATAAGGGGTACAAATTCACTCCTATACATTTCCCCCCCACTTTAGCAAGCACGAATACTGATGAGTGCTTTGGTAAAGTAGATCAGAGAAGTAGTAAGCTTAGAAATGTATACCTGAACCGTCGAGGAAGCAAACCATGATCTGGAAAACTCGAGAGTGCAAGGCAAGAAACTGACTTCATAGCCCCATAGAACCATGAAGTTAAAGAATGAAAGTATCTTACAGGCCCACAGACTTGCAAGGAGGTAACCCCCAAGATCTCTCACATGAAGGAAGCCCCGTGAAGAAAGCTCCTCACAGGCTCGTAGACCTGCAAGGAAGGTGTCCCCCAAGAACTCTTACATGGAGGATACCCAAAAAAGTTCCTTATAGACCCGCAAACTTGCAAGGAAGTTTCCCCCAAGATCTCTCACATGGAGGAAGCCAAGAAAGCACCCTATAGACCCACAGACCTGCAGGGAAGGTGTCCTTCAAGATCTCTCGCATAAAGAAAACCCAATAAAGTGCCCTACAGACCCGCATACCTGTAGAGAAGGTATCCCCCAAGATTTCTCACATGGAGGAAACCCAAAGAAAGTCTCCTACAGACCCACAGACTTATAGGGGAGCCACACCCAAGATATCTCGCATGGAGGAAGCTCAAAGGAAAATCCCTATAGGCTTGTAGACCTACACAGAGGTATCCCCCAACATCTCTCACATGGAGGAAACCTAGGAAAGTGTACTTTGCAAATTCAAAAAGCGGCCCCATAGGCGAGTAGGTCGACAGTTGCACAGAGCGTCAACAATTTGGAATAATTTCAAAGGGATCCCTCAAGAACCCTGCGTGAAGAAGGGGGTCCACTCAAGGGACACACTATTCAAAAGTACGTAAGAGTGTTTATCTCTTGAATCAATTCATCATCAAGGAATTCTAAAGGAAGAATATGCCCCCATGCGAGGGGAAGATCAAAGTTGTTCCCACTTCAAAGGAAGGTTCTCAAGTTATTTCTTTGCAAACCCATGATGGAAGAAACACGTTCCATTAGGGTTTCAAGTCAAGAATGTGATTCTTGAAAAGAGGTTTGTGAATATTCTCAAGAAAATATTCGTTGGCAATGAATGTGTTTTCTGAAGATCAAGATGTTGAAGAAGAGGCATTGTCACACATAAGAGGGAAAACTTAAGCAAAGAAGAGAGAAAGATAAAGGAAAAGAAAAAAGGAAAGAAAACATGAACAAAGGGCACAAGGGTAGCCTGATATTTTGGGGTCAGAACTACTCATAAATATATATATATATATATATATATATATATATATATATATATATATATAGTAATAGTATATAAAATGAACTGTCATCAACCCCCTACTATATCAGACCATGTGAAGAATGCATGAGAAGAAAAAGTAAAAAAAATAAAATTGGGTCAACATGGAAGGGAAGCCTAAATTCCCCCAACACTTTGCATCATCCCCAATTTATCAAAACTCAAGTCACAAACATGGAAGAATGATGATACAAATAGAGGAAGGTTTATGACACAAAAACCACACCTATATCCAAGCACCAATAGGGGTGATGAGGGTCATCCAGGCGCACATAGCATGATCATGGGGGAACATGTCACAACACACACACATCTAATCTACAGCTAAAGAAGAGGCCTCCTCCTAACACTGATTGACTAAGAGGTCATCCACTTCCCACTCTAGATCATTTTAGGGGGAAGGAGGAAAATCCTGCAGTGGTGGGATGTTAAGAGGAGGAGCATCCATCCCTCTTGCAACAAGGGATAAGGAAGAGGGCCCTGCAAGGTCCTCTCCACCGAGCTCTTGTGGAGATAAGGTCAGCGATTTTGTGAAGATCGCCAACAAGGATGGAACCTCATCTAGAGAGTTGAACATGCACTTCACAGGAGTTCCATGTTTTACCTCAACATATGGGGAAGGTTGTGTCTAAGGTTCACCGAATGATTTGGGAGCAGTGACAAACTCAGGGGAAGCCGAGATTGGTTCTATCACTAGGAAAAATCAAGTCAGCATGGGACCACCTTTCAAAGAAGGTGGACTCCTCTTACATCCTTTGTTGCTAGAAGGACCACACTCCACCTTCTACTTTTTTGAAGGAGTCAAACTCCCCATAGACGAGGCAAGAGGTGCATAGGAAGAGGAGGAAAGAACCACATTAGATATGAGGTGTTTTTCATATGCACAAGCTTCAGGAAAGGCGGGACATCCAAAATGGACATCAATAGCAGCAAATCCACTAAAGGAGTGATGAACTCCTTCACCTTTCTAGGGTTAGGTGCATTTGTACTCGCAGCAGAAGTCAGAAGTGATGCAAAGATGGTTTGAACGGAAGAAAAGGGGAAAAGAGAGGAGGACACGATAGGAGGCCTTGATATAGGGGTGCTCATCTCCTTTTCCTTCCTCTACAAGGTGACCTACTCGGCCATGAGGGCCTTTCGTCGGTGCTTACGCATGTGCACAAGGTGGTTTCTATGAATCTTTGAACCGAAGGCCAAAGGCTGCGAAGGAACAAAAGGCTCCTGCTCAGCCATGGGAGTTTCCGCTACAACCATTTCCAGTGGAGGAACAAAATCCTGAATGGGAGCAGGAGGGGCAGGTTGAGAAATAGCAGGGGGAGTCAGCTCAAGTTCCTTAGCAACGGGCCTCTTCCCTTTCACTTCTTTGGGAGTAGGAGTGGTAGGAGGTCGTGGGGGTCGAGACAAAGAGGACTCTCCATGGGGGCCTTTTCCTCTACCATATAGGTAGTTATTCCTCTGTCAACACACAAAACGACCACCAAGTGGAACGAAGGCAGCGTGCTTATGTGGAATTTAACCTTCTAGTTTGGTTTTCTAAAGTGAAGAAGGGAAAGAAGGAGAGTTTGCATAAGGGGTGCAAATTCACTCTGATACAAGTTTCAAACAGGGACACCAAGTTGATTGGGTACTTTTGGAGGACATTGTAGAAGAAGATGAAGGTAAACCTGAAGTTCAGTTCAACATATCACCCGCAAACTAATGGAAAAATAGAAGTGGTGAATAAGAGTTTGGGTAACTTATTAAGATGTTTGGTTGGAGATAAAGTAGGAAAATAGGATATAGTTCTATTACAAGAAGAGTGTGCATACAATAATTCAATAACCAAAGTACTAGGAAGATTCCATTTAAGATTATGACATGAGTACATCATAGAAGAGTTGTGGAGCTTAGAGACATCAATATGGAGAATAAGAGGAGTGCAGAAGAAAAATAATTTGTAGGATTCATGGAGAAATTGCATAGTTAGGTCCATAAACACTTGGAGGACATTGATAATAAGTACAAGGTGTAGACATATGAGAAAAGGAGACATAATGAATTTTTTGCAAGAGATGAAGTTATGGTATATCTCGGAAAGGAAATATTTATAGTAGGAACATATAATAAGTTGAATATGAGGAAGTTTGGACCATGTTAGATTCACCAAAAGTTTGATTCAGGAAATGCATATGAAGTAGAATTACCAGAGACACTTGGTATATCACCTATTTTCAAGGGTGCATACATCTATGAGTATCATGAAGGAAAATCAAATGGAAATAACCAAGAAGTGGAATTGGAGGATCAATTACCACATAAACCACTAGAGTAGATTGAGAAAATCTTGGACATCAGAAAAGGAAGAAACACTAAAAACAAGTAGTATAAGGAGTACCTAGCAAAGTGGAAAGGAAAACCAATGGAGGATCCATACTAGATTTCTCATGTTGAGGTGGACCACTTTGGTTTTCCTATAGCCCCTGGAAAGTGAGGGACTCACTTTTCCTCCAACCTTGGGTGTTCGATGCATGAGCATCCTTGGTTGAAAAGAAATCCTATATCAACCAAAAACATTTCTTTTCTTTCAATTTAGTCTGTAGTTGTCTCAATAGATTATTTTGTATTTTACCATATTATCATTTCTCAACTTGTGGATCAATATATTGATTCTAAACAAGGTCATCTTCAACATATCCAAATTTCAGGTGATTTGCATTCATTTGTAAAATGTTACCACTCTCATAATTTCATTGTAAATTCCTAGGTAGAGCATTCAAGACCTATCTAGCTCAAGCTTATTGTGTGGACCTTTTATGGGATGTAAAAAGCTTAATGGAACACCATTCAAGTAATTTTAGTTCTAGGGGAACTATCTTGGAAATCCACAATGCATTATATTTCCCGATGGCTTATCTTTTCATGTTTGTGGCCGACCTATACATTTGATCTTGCATTGGGGTTTGTAATCCCTTGAGGCCGACACAGATCATAATTGGAATTGGAGATTCATACTTAAGATAATTTATAATCCATTAGAAGGAAGCCAGTGAATTTAGGAAGTTAGAGTTAGATAGTTATATCCAACATTCAAGGTTTTGAATAGGCCTTGTGCTAATTGTAATATCTTGCAATGCCCTTACAATAGAACTATGACCCCTAATCATTCCACATAAAAGGAATATGATGCATGTAAGATTGTACATTATTGAATCAATGATAATTCATATTTTTTGAGAAATTCTTGTGTTATTTCCATTGTGTTGAAATCTAGGCTACATGGATGGATAGTCCTTTCTAGAACCTCCATTTGTGACTACACTAGTTTTCCCCACATGTGGATTCCTAGAATGGGATGGTAAAAAGATAGAAAAAGGACCGATGAGTGACTTTTGGTATTCTCCAAGTGGGTTCTTGGAAAGAGGTAATAGGTTAGCATTCCATCATTTTTTTTATTTAATGTATGTTTATTTTCCAAGTTTGGGCACCCAAGGTGGAGGGAAAGTATTGTAGAAAAAAAAAATTCCTTTCACATTTTGAGGTGGCATTCCAAGGATTGGGGACATTTGGAATGAAGGGTCAACTTTAGGTGTCATATTTGGTATATTATACCTCTTCACAAGTCTATAAAATGAACTCCTTGGATGTAGAAATTGTGAGGAATAGTTGAATTTAGAGTCACATTGTAGGAATAAGGTGTTGCAAGTATGAGTAAGTTTGGTTGTGTTGTCATTGATGTTGTAATTGATTTCAACACAGTACAGGATGTTGCAGGTTGTGCATGTATAGTTGATATGCTGATGAGATGTTGTGAGTACATGGAGCTATCTTTATGATGTTGTAGATGAGCTGATATGATGGGTTACCAAGTGATTTTGAGAAAATTAATAAATAGAGAAGTCAAAGTTGAGTGTGTTCAGAATATGCTCTGGTATATGCTTTGCATTTCTTCTATGTTGATCCTATTCTTGTGCGGATCTGAGGTGTTGTTTATGGGAATCTTTTGGTGATATCTCCTGGTTTGTAGCTTCTAGTTTGATGGAGAATGAAAGTTGTGTTCACCATTGTGTGAACTAGTTTGGAAAAGTTGTTTATCTGTGACTGAGAGAAATGTTTCTGCTCTGTGGTCCTTTGTTGGTTTTTTTCAGGTCCTGTGGATCTAAACAATGTCTTGTAATGGTGTTCTCTATGTTCTAGCAAAGATGTTTGTGGCCTGGTGCTCCAAAAGTTGAGTTTCAGAGCTATTGTGTGTGTTGGTGTAGTTTGAATGGACTAGTGAGAAGTATTTTGAGTTCGAAGGTTGTTGCAGCTGATGCGGATGTATCTTAAGAAATATGAGATGTGTTATGGTGATTGGTGAAGCATGTTGTGTCATCTACATGTTATCCTCTTGACGTCGAAGCATGTACTTCAAAGTTCATTTGTGTTTTCATTAGGTTTGGATGACCTGGTGTTTACACTTCATACAAAGGATTAATAATTAATTAAGGAAGCGTGTGATTGATCCAAGATGATGTTTTGGGTCTTGGTTAAGTGTTGTTTTGGACTGCTCTCATTCCTTTCCACCATAGGAATGTTGAGTTGCCAACCTAATTTGAATTTATGAAATGAAGCATGTGTAGCCAACCTTGAAAAGGTTTCTAAGGTTGAAGATGGTATAAATACAAGTCAAGATGTTTCAAATTAATAAATCAAGCCACAAGTTTGAGAAGTAGAGTTGTGCAAAAGTGAATTGAGGCAACAATACTTTAATGTAGATTCTTGAAAGAAGTGAGATGACGATCTCTACAATTCTTCTTATCAAGGTTGTGAATGTTTGTAACTTACAGCAGTGGATCTTTTTGTAATCTTTTGTATATGTAGCCAGTGACCCTCCCTGTTGGACAGTGAGTCCTTTTTGTAGGTAGTGAGCCTTTGTATCCGGGCAGTGAGTCCTTTTGGGAAGTTATCCCTTGGCAGTGAGCCTCTTTGTATTTGGTTGTGCTATTCTTTATATTGTGAGTTAATCCTCATCATGGTTTTTCCCTTATTGGGTTTTCCATGTGAATCTGGTGTCTCTTATGTTGATTTTTATTTTTTTTATCTACATTTCATGTTCATAATTAATAACAAAATAAAGTGGTTGTGAAGTTGATAAGTGTTTGAAGTTTTGTGTTTGAATTTGGTGACAACTCATTCACCCCCCCTCTGAGTTGTCTTGTGCCTTTCAATAATTGGTATCAGATCTTTGTTTCCTTGGTGAAGAGCTTAACCACTTAAGGTAGATCTGATGGCACACAAATTGGTGATCCCTATGTTTGATGGATCTAATTGCAGTGACTGGAAAATGCAGATGAGAGGTTACATAATCTCTCTTGGTTACAAGAACTGGAAGGTTGTTGAGATGAATTATGTTGCTCTGGAAAGTGGTCCTACTACTCCAGATGAGGTTTCCACCTATGAGGAGAATGAGAAAGCGAGGTATGTGATTTACAGTGCCTTATCTAATATTGAGCAAACTAAATTTATTTCTTTGGGAACTGCTTATGAATTCTGGAAGAAGTTGGAAGATATTTATGAAGGAAATGATAGAGTGAAATTGAAAAAGAAGTTGATAGCAAAGCGCAGATATAAAAATTTAAAAATGGAAGAAGGTGAAGATATTGCAAGCTATTTCCAGAGGGTTGATCTTGCAACAAATGAAGTTAGGAATCAAGGGGGTACTCTAGCAGATGAGGATATAATATAGAATATTCTAATGACATTACCAGAGAGTTACAGTGATAAGGTCTCAGTTATTGAGGAAGTGTATGATCCTAAGAAGTTTACTAAAGAACAACTATTTGGCACCTTGACTGCATTTGAGATGAGGAAGTTTGGAAATAAAGAGGAGAAGACTAAATCAAATTTTAAAGCTACAAAGATAGAAGATAATCCAGAGGATGATAGTTCAGATGAGTTGGAAGCAAACTTTACAAGGAAGTTGAAGAAATGTACTGGCAAATACAAAGGTATGTTACCTTTTAAATGTTTTAGTTGTGGAAATATTGGTCATTATGCTTCAAGATTTCCAAATAGAGTTGTACATAAGAATAACATGGATAATAATTAATACATAAAGGATAAGAAGTACAAGAAGTTGTATTATGTCATAGAAGATGCTGGAATTTCCAATGATGAATCAAATTTTGAGGATAATGATGATGAATGATTGTTTTTAGCTTTAGAGAATAAATATATGTCTGCTAACTCTGGAAGATGTGCAAGGGAAAGTGGTTCAGAGAGTAAGAAGGATGAGAAGGAAGGTACTCTGGTTACTGCATTTCATGCTATACAAGACGAAGACTATTGGGTGATTGATAGTGGCTACTCTAATCACATGACTGGAGATAAAAGTAAGTTTACTAAGCTTGAAAAATATGATGGTGGTTCAGTTATGTTTGGAGATGATTCTGGAGAAAATATTGTTGGGAAAGGAACAATTGGTTTTGATGGAAAGCACAACACTAATGATGTTTATTATGTTAAAGGCTTAAGGAATAATCTTTTGAGTGTTGGAAAAATGTGTAGAAAAGGTTTCAATCTTGTGTTTTAGGATAACAACTGTGAGATCAGAAAAGGGTCCAGAACTGTGGTTATAACAAGAAGAACACGTGGAAATATTTATCAACTTAAGGGTGTTGATGGTCAGTTCCTGGTATCTCAAGTTAATGAAAGTTGGCTATGGCACTGGAGGATGGGACATGTAAATTTTGATAATTTTATCAGGATTAGTTCAAGAGAGGTTGTCTGAGATCTTCCTAAGATCACAAAGCCTAATACTAGATACAGTTTTAAACGAAAAGATTAGTCAGCTACCAAAATGTTGGAACTAGTTCATACTAACCTCTGTGGCCCTACAAGAATAGGAATTCTAAATGGTGATAGGTATTTCATGCTCCTTGTTGATGATTATTCAAGAATGACATGGGTTACATTTCTTAGAGAGAATACTCAGGCTCTAGATAGATTTAAAGTGTCCAAGGCAAGGGTAGAGAATGAAGTAAACTTGAGAATTAAATATTTAAGGTCTGATAGAGGTGGAGAATTCACTTCTAGTGAGTTTAATACATTTTGTGAAGAGCATGGCATAAAGAGGAATTGTTCTACTCCTAGAACTCTACAACATAATGGAGTTGTAGAAAGAAAGAATTGGATTGTGCAAGAGGCTGCTAGAACTATGATGAAAGAAGAAAATGTACCTGATGTATACTGGAGAGAGGCAATCGACACTAATATTTATATTCTTAACAAAGGTCAGATCAGAGGTAACAACACTGAGACTCCTTATGAGTTGTAGACTGGTAAGATTCCTATTGTAAAGTACTTTAAGGTGTTTGGAAGCAAGTGTTACATTAAAACAAATGATGAGAACCTTGGGAAGTTTGATGCTAGATGTGATGAAGGCATTTTTCTTGGGTATTCAATGAATAGAAAAGCATACATATGCTTCAATAAGAGATTGAGGAAGATAGTTGAGAGTGCAAATGTGAAGGTTGATGAGGACATGCACATACCAATTGAGATAAGTGAAATTGAACCAGATGAGCCTATCTACAAACCTGTAGTAGAAGAGAATAAAGAGAAAGAAGAAGAATAGATTGAAGAAGTGGAAGATATTCTGGAACCTGCTCCTAAGACTCCTAAGTATGTAAAGAAGAATCATCTTGAAGACCAAATAATTGGAGATAAGAGTGAAGGTTTGAAGACAAGAAGCAAAGTGGTGGTAGGTGAGGTAAATTTGTGTTTACTTTCAAAGATATAACCTAAGTCTGTGAGTGAACCATGTAAAGATGAGAGTTGGGTAAGAGCAATGAAAGAAGAGTTGTAGCAGATAGAAGAGAATTAGACATGGGAACTAGTTCCTAGACCAGTAAACAAGAATGTGATCAATAATAAGTGGGTGTTCAGAAATAAATTGAATGCGAATGGTGAGGTTGTGAGAAACAAAGCAAAACTTGTATGTAAAGGTTATTCACAAGTCAAAGGCATAGACTTTGAAGAGACATTTTCCCCAGTGGAAAGAATGGAGGAAATTCAAATGTTCTTGGAATTTTCTTCTTATAAAGACTTCGAGGTATATCAAATGGATGTCAAGTCTGCTTTTCTGAATGGAGAATTGGAAGAAGAAGTGTACATGGAGCAATCGGGGGGATTTCAGCTATGAAATAAACCGGATATGGTTTGTAAGTTGAAGAAGGCATTGTATGGACTGAAACAAGCTCTCAGAGCTTGGTATTCTAGATTAGACAGGTACTTGACACAACAAAAGTTTAACAAAGGATTCACAGACAACAATCTTTATTTTAAGATTGAAGGAAATAGGATGTTGATAGTAGTTGTGTATGTGGATGATATCATCTTTGGAGGAAATGAAGGTATGTGTAAGAAGTTTGCAGAAGTGATGCAAAAATAATTTGAAATGTTTATGATTGGTGAGTTGAATTTTTTCCGTAGACTGCAAGTGAATCAAACTGATAAGGGGATATTCATTTCACAATTGAATTATATCAAAGAGTTGTTGAAGAAGTTTGGAATGGATGACTCCAAACCTGTCTATAATCCTATGGTGACCAGATGCAAGCTGAGTAGAGATGATGAATCTGCTAAAGTTGATTAGAGCAAGTACAAATATATGATTGGTGGACTACTATATCTTACTGCTACAAGACTAGATATCATGCATGCAATATGTTTAGTTGCTAGATTTCAAGTAGAACTGAAAGTAGCACATGTTACAGTTGTAAAGAGGATATTCAGATATTTTAAGGGCACTCCGGATTATGGCTTGTGGTATCCTAAGGATATTGATTTCACTCTGAATGCTTACACTGATGTAGATTGGGTTGGTTATGTAGATGACTGGAAGAGCACAAGTTGTGGTGCTTTCTTTCTTGGTGGAAGATTGGTTTCATGGCTTAGAAAGAAATGGGATTTTGTTTCTTTATCCACTGTAGAAGTTGGGTATATTGTTGTAGCATCTTGTTGCACATAAGTTTTTTGGATGAATCAAACATTGAAGGACATAGGAGTGATATGTGATGAGCCTATAACTATCTTCTATGATAATACAAGTGATATAAAAATTTCAAAGAACCTGGTAATGCATTCAAGGACAAAACATATATCTAAAAGATATCATTTCTTTAGAGAAAAAGTATTGGGTATTGAAGTCAGGTTAGAGTATGTGTCTACAAAGGATTAGATTGAAAATATATTTACTAAGGCTTTTCCGAAGGATACTTTTGAGTATCTTAGGGAGAAGTTGGGGGTGATTGGCCCTCCTTCTTTGAACTAGGTGCACATGGAGGTGCATCATTCTAGTGGATCTATAGATTCTTAATTTATCTGAACTAATGGATGGGTCTACTTTGCAGGGGGAGTAGAAAGTTTCATTGTTGTAGTATGAGTTATGTGGGTGCACTCCTAAGGGGGAGTGATTTGAGGTTTGTTCTTTTCCATTGATGTCAAAGGGGGCGAGAGAGCATGTGAAAAACAATAAAAGGGAGAGAAAAAGAAGAAGCTGAAAGGAAGAGAGAATATTGAGAATGTGTCTTTGATGGTTTTTCATATTATGTGTTGCCATAAATGACATAGGGGGAGATTGTTGCAAGTATGAGTACGCTTGGTTGTGTTGTCATTTATGTTGTCATTGATGTCAACATAGTACAGGATGTTGTAGGTTGTGCATGTATAGTTGAGATGTTGATGAGATATTGTGAGTACATGGAGCTATCTTTATGATGTTGCAAATGAGCTAATATGATGGGTTACTAAGTGCTTTTGAGAAAATTAGTAAATAGAGAAGTCAAAGTTGACTGTGTTCAGAATGTGCTCTGGTATGTGCTTTGCATTTCTTCTGTGTTGATCCTATGCTTGTGTGGATTTGAGGTGTTGTTTATGAGAATATTTTGGAAATATCTCCTGGTTTGTAGCTTCTAGTTTGATGGAGAATGAAAGTTGTGTTCACCGATGTGTGAACTAGTTTGGCAGAGCTATTTATCTGTGACTGGGAGAAATATTTCTACTCCATAGTCCTTTTCTAGTTTGTTTCAGGTCTTGTGGATCTGAATGATGTCTTGTATTGGTTTTCTCTATGTTCTGGAAAAGATGTTCATGGTTTGGTGCTCTAGAAGTTTAGTTTCAGAGCTGATGTGTGTGTTGGTGCGGTTTGGATGGACTAGTGAGAAGTATTCTGAGTTTGAAGGTTATTTAAGTTGATCTAGATGTATCTAAAGAAATCTAAGATGTGTTACGGTGATTGGTGAAGCGTGTTGCGTCATCCGCATGTTATCCTCTTGATGTGGAAGTGTGTACTTCAAATTTCATTTTTGTTTTCATTAGGTTTGGTCGACCTAGTGTTTACACTTCATACGAAGGATTAAGAATTAATTAAGGAAGCATGTGATTGATCTGAGATGATGTTTTGGGTCTTGGTTAAGTGTTGTTTTGGTCCACTCTCATTCCTTTCCACCCGAGAACTTTGAGTTTCCGACCTAATTTGATTTTATGAAATGAAGCGTGTGTAGCCGACCTTGAAAAGGTTTCTAAGGTTGAATATGGTATAAATACAAGTCAAGATGTTGCGAATTAATAAATCAAGCCACAAGTTTGAGAAGCAGAGTTGTGTGAAAGTGAATTGAGGCAACATTACTTTAATGTGTTAGATTCCTAAAAGCAAAGAGCTGACAGTGTCTACAATTCTTCTTATCAAGGCTGCAAATGTGTGTAACTTGCAGTATTGGATCTTTCTGTAATCTTTTGTATCTATAGGCAGTGAGCCTCCCTATTGGATAGTGATTCCTTTTGAGCAGTGAGCCTCTTTGTATTTAGTTGTTCTATTCTTTATATTGTGAGTTAATCCTCGTTGTGGTTTTTCCCTTATTATTTTTTCCACATAAATCTAGTGTCTCTTGTGTTGATTTTTGTTTTTTGTTATCTGCATTTCATGTTTATAATTAATAACTGAATAAAGTGGTTGTGAAGTTGATAAGTGTTTGAAGTTTTTTGTTTTAATTTGGTGACAACTAATTCACACACCCCCTCTCAATTGTCTTGCGCCTTTCAACATATGGAAAATTTAAGACATAAAGAGGTTGTTCACAGTGCACAGGTGCTTCTGTGTTGCAGGAAAAGAGGAGAATAAAAGTGAATGTATTGTAATCTCATTTATTTGAAGATAATGCATACTTGGCCTCTCTTCTTGGTGGATTTTTTTTCCTACAAGGGTTTCTCCATGTAAATCTTATGTTATGTGATACTCTTACATTTCTTATTTGTGCCTCTTTTCTGCTATCTTATCGCTATGTTATTCTTTATTTATTATTATTATAAGTCCACATAAGATGGTGTTATTAAGCATGATATGTTGGATGATTTTTAGCATCATAAACAAGATGGATCTAATCATGGCAATTACATATTTAGGAAACTTAATTTCATATTTGCATATGTTTTAGATTTTAATGTTGTAGAATTCCAATCCTTGTATCACATCCATTGAATTCATATTTGGAGAGATATTGAATTTCCTAATAATTGGTATTAAAACTTGTATATTTCTCATCGCATATCATGTTAACTAGATCAAAATGCTAAATCAACATGTATTCTTTATTAAACATAATTTATATTTCCCAGTCAAGACTAAAATGCAAAACCAAAATAACAGTCTAGGGGCTACATAAAATGGGATGTAGCAATGAATTATCAAGAATGGGAGACTCTTGATAAAAAGGCACTAGGAACAATATGGTTGTACCTAGAAATGTTGATGGATTCCAATATATTAAAAGAAATGAAAATGACGGATCTAATGTTAGCAATGGCTAAACTATATGAAAAACCATTAGCTTCCAACAATGTACTTATGAAACATTTATTTAATATGAAGATTTTAGAAGGTGGGTCTTTTGCTAATCATTTAAATGAGTTTAACATGGTCAGTAATCAATTAAGTTCTATAAATGTAACTATTGATGACAATATTAGGGCTCTCTTTATTTTATGCTCTTTGCTAGAAAGATAGAATAACTCAGTCATGGTTGTGAGCAATTCTTTTTCTATTTCAAGAACTTTAAATTTTGATGTTGTTGTTGGTGTTATTCTTAGCAAGGAAATGCATTAGAGAAGAACATGTGAGACATCAGGTAATTATTTGACTATGGAGTACAAGGGAAGACAAGGGGAGAGAGGAAAGAGCCTAAGAAATTGTGGGAAGTCTAATAAGGGCATATCCAAATCAAAATGAATGTTGGAGTATTGGCATTGTGAAAGAAAGGACACCTAAATAAATAATGTTGGTCTCAAAAGGGAAATAAGGAGATGACTCATCACAGGCCATAGGATGATTGATGTGATGGTGTGGATTTTGTGATCAAAGGAGGTGTGGTGTGGAAAACCCTAAGAGGCAGATGTTGGCTCATCGCCCAAGGGGCCCAAAGGCTAAAGGGGTGACATGGTAGTTTCTCAACTACAATGGAGGAGGTTTTAGTCCTTCTCCATAAAAGGTTTACTCTTCACGTGTGTAAGCGGTCTCTTCTCCCTTCTTTTTTTCCTCATTTTGTGTAACTATTTGAATGCTCTAGTTTGTTTTGCACTTGTTTTTCCTTTGTCCTACATTAATTAGAGGGGCTAGTTGCTTCAACTCTTAACTGTCATTCTGTAAATTATACATTTTTATTTCTGGTGATTAATGGAAAGTGACCCCTCATCCACTCCTGATGATGTTTCTAACAAATATTCCACATGCTTCAAGTCATTTCGTGATGTGGTGGTGGAAGAAGCTATGTTTGTGCCAAATTATATAACCTTCATCTCAAGCCCTATCAGTGAGGATGGATTTCTTCACTACGAAGGAGGGGGACAAGGTAATGGACCTCCGAGTAACCCTAAATTTTTATCTATTTCCCCTAATACTGATATGGTTATTACTTTGAATAAGGAAAAACGTAGGTTAAAAAACATTTTCATTTTCTTCATGGCTGTGGATTGTAATAAACTCCTAGCTAGGAATTTTTTAGATGAATGGGTTATAAATATATGGGGAAATTTTTTGACATTCAAGTTTCTTTGTAGAATGGTTCAGAAAGGTCTCTTTCTATTTCTTTTTCAAAACAATAAGATGCAATAAATTGTGACTACAAAACAATTATGGAACATTGGGAAATGCACTTTCATGGCCTTAAAATAGTTGCCTGAGGCTATCTATGAAGAATTTTTTTCCTTGTCTGGTCCTCATTGGATAATTGTTACAAATGTTCCACCCTCTTTGTGGAAATTCATACCTCAATTTCTCTCAACTATAAAGAATTTTGTTATAATAAAATATTCTAAGGTAACCCTACTACATATGGATGAGAGGGTTTTGAGTTTCCTTGTTACCCAAGGTTGAAATACTTGAAGCCATTGAAATTTCTAAATAGGAGACTATTATTTCTTGTGAGATTAAGATTTTAGGAGGTATCAATTCTTTCTACATTTTTAGAAGAGAAGGGAATTTTTAGAGGAATTGTCCTATCATTCATAATAAATTTAACAAGAAGAAACCAATCCAGAACCCTAACCCTATTCATGTAAATGAGAGTAGAACTAGATCTAATTCATTTGGAAATTTTAGTGTTTCGTAAAATGACCCTAAACCCTTGATGGTTGGGGAAAATAACTCATTTGTCTCAGAGTCTGATGCAAAATTACAATCCCCTTCACTATTTAGTGTGGGCCCTTCATCTCAGATTGATTCATCTCCCTTGGAATAACTTTTTATTTGTAATAACCCTACTATTATGGAGTTTGGCAGCCCTATAATTCCCCCCCTAATGAGTCAATCTTAAAATACCATCCATAATATTGCTCTGTAAATCTAATTGTTAACAACGGGTACCTCAATATCATTAGAAACCATTTCCTCTGATCACTCTTTGATTCTTGGGAGTCCTATCTTACCACCCCTCCTTGTCGAGTGTCTATAGAAATGACCAACCTCCAGTCAATCCCTAATTTTGTGGTAAAAATCAATGAAAGTTTGTATTCACACTCCAAAGGTGGAAAAATGAATGCACAATAGTTAGTGATGGAAAAATATGCCAAAATATAGCATTAAACAATAATACTAAGATAACTAAGATGGAAAAAATGCATTGGGTATAAGAAGCAATGAGAATCCTAATCCTAGTGAATTTCCTTACATAAGAAAAATGGACAAGTTGGATTATTTTGATTCTTTTATAAATAATGAGACTCAATCAATGGTTAAGAAAATTATTAAAGAAATTAAGAATAAGAATCAAAACTATAGAAACCCACAAAGGACTAAGATTGGTTCAAAATCCTATTTTTGGAATGAGGGAAAGGTTAGGGGCAATAATCCTCAATATTCAGTCTATGGATGATGTATTTAATAAAGAAAAATTAGATAATGAACAAAGTCTTAGGTTGGTGCAAGTTCCTAGGACTTTAAACATAAATCTGACTACTAGTCTTTCCCTTAAGCTTGAGGCCTTTCCCAAATTAAAGAAAGATTCTAAATTGAGGCTATGCCTAAACAAGGAATCCCAAGGTAATCCCAGAATCACCCTTCATGAGGTGGGTAGAAGCAATCTGATAATTTTCAATGAAGATCTCCCTCAAAATGTGGAAATTAATGTAAATGAAATTGAAACCTTGCAAAAACTACTAGAAAGGAACAATACCTAAGAGGGTCTGAAGCGATGCACCTTCCCTCTTCTAGCTCTCCCCCTGAAACTTATGCTAGGGATAAAATCATTCTTAATGTAAGGGCTAAAAAATATAAAAGAAATAATAGAATTAATGAGTCTCCAAACCCTTTCACCAAAAGAAAAGAAGTTGAAAGTTGTCTTCCTAAATTCTAAGATAGCTTTAGGAAATCCATGGATACATATTAAAATAGCCAATATGGGATTGCATTGCACATCATGGAATGTCAAAGGACTCGAGTCCCCTGATAGAAAGCATATTGTCTGAAGTTTTTTGAACTTAATAAAAAAGAAGGATGTGGCATTCCTCCAAGAAGTTAAAATTTACTCTTGAAACCAATTTTAATTTTATTTGGAAGGTGATGAGAGTAATTCATGTTACATTTATTTCATATTTTAGCCTTTTTCATATTCCTTTATATCCATCTTCATATTCCATTTCCATACCATTTTACCTCCTTTTGTTGCATATGGTTAAATATATATAAGTAATATTTAATTTAGTTTTTGGATAAAATATGTGAATAGTAAATATCAGATTGTATTTATTAATATTTTATGTCATTATGTTGAGAAAATAATTCTACCAGTATATTAATAAAGGTGGAGATAATAGAATTCATGACAGACTTCCCATCACCTTCACATAGACTTCTTGTCACCTCCACATATACTTATTGTCACCTACACAACAAGAAATAATTTCAGCAATTAATTTCATTTAAAATAATTATTTATTGTGCTAATAGAAAATAATATATTTTTATACTCATATGACACAAAATAATATGTATTATTTTATGTTGTGACTACTAAAATTATGACGAATGGAGGAAAAACAAATAGCTATTTTATGGCACAAAAAAATCCTACTTTTATGGTTGGTTTCATTCCAACCCACAAGCCATAAATAATGCCATAAGAGGTGGCAAGATAATAGGAGCAAATTCTATAAAATAGGGCTTCCAAAAAATATAATAAGTGGTGTGGAAAAGCATATGCATAATATTAGAAAAATAATGCAACAAATCTACACGTGGAAATAAGAGGAAGGGTGTGAGAATAATAAAACAACTTGTAATTTGTTTCATGCCTTATAAAACAATGTAATAACTATAAAGGAGGGTGAATTAGCATGCTATAAAGGATTACAAAATAGGAGAATAGAAAAGAAAAAATATGGTAGCATGGATAATGAAATAAAGGCAACAACAATGTAATAGCATTGAGCATAATGCAAAAATGTAAGCTATAATATATTTTATTTTAATGAGTATATGTTGGTTATGATTTGAGTATTGTAGTAGAGTTTTAATCACCTTACCAAGAAGGAGGAAGGGTCCACTCGGGGATCTTGGTGATATTTTTATGTATTTTTAATTTAGTATTTTTTGTAATTATTATTTTATTTTATATGTGTGATTTACAAAATAAAGTAATTTGATTATGAGTGGTAAATAAAATCTTCATTTTAGTTTTTATTTGAGAATTTTGAAAGCATATTTGTATTTATTTCTCTGATTGAAAGTTTTGCTTTATAGAATTCTGGTGATTTGGAAGATTGCACAAAAAATAGAGTAGTCATTGGACTATTCCTATTGTACTATTACATACTACAGTTCCTGTCATAGTTTTCAAAATAGTACATATTTTTTGCATTAATTTAATTAGGTGTTTTTATTTTGTAGTTGCATTTCATCTACACTCACTTTGTAATGTACTAACCCTTCAATGAAGTAAAAATTTCTAATTTTTCACCATATGAGTAAATAAACTAAGTAACAAGTCATTTCAATAAAAAAAAAAATCTTTATTGATAATTTTCAATCAAGATGCATAACATATTACAACATAAATTCCTTTTCATTTCATTAAATACATCAATGCAAGAAAACATACTTTTACAAGCATAGCTCAATGAGCTTTAGAACAAATAGTTGTAAGATGGTTTAGGATCCTTCCTTTCAAATCTTGGTTCTTTTGTCCCCTGTTGTGCAGGAGAAGCATCACTCAGGTGCTTTTTCACCAACCGTGGACTCTTAATGTGTTCCCCTGCACATCTATCATTTGATAGATGGCCCTTCCCTTCGACGAAGAGATTGGTAGAGTAACCAACAATGACAACCATCTAAGCATAATGTTATGTCCTACATAACTAGAACTTGTAATCCCACAATCTCTGTCTAGCATGTAATATTGGATCGCGGTGAACTGACAGTGGAGCCAAAGGTCATCACACTACTTTTTCCAAACTCTTTCATTTAGTATGTTCTACTAAGGTTCATCTATCACATACACTACTCAGGGCCAATTTGAATTAAGGCTGTCTTAAGCTATGCATAGGTATTTCCTTCAATGGATAGTCCATCATTTCAAAGAAGAAGAGATTCACATGCTTATTATCGCTTATCCAAACAATGACAGCAATGCAACCTTTTCCACAACAACAAGCTAGCTAAACAACTCCTCAAGATTGTCATTGTAACTCTAACTCACAAGTTGATAGCTTACTCCTCTCAAATATATAGCCTTCTATCAAAATATAATCTCCTCACAAACTATATGAACCCACTTCCTTCCACTCTCTCAATGCAAAGAAAAGTATGGTTGGAAAAATTCAAAATTATGAATTGCAAAAGATGTATTATCTTATGGAAGAATGTGTCCCTCTCAAATGAAATAGTTTAGCTATTTATAGAGAAACCAAGCAATCTCATAGCCTACAATTTAGGCATGATATTGGACAACAAGTTCCATGCAAAGCAACACATGAAACAAATCAAAAAGATGGCAACTCATCAAGCTAATACTCAGCATAATCACCTACAAGTCGATTGCTTAGTGACAACAATCCAAAGACTTATTCAATCTACTAATGCTCAAATCAATTTTCCACAAAGAAAAGACATCTACAACAACTAAGATTCAAAGGTGGCACCATTCTTACCTTCATATTTGGTGCAGTTAATTGCCAAAATAAATGGTCAACTAACAACTGGTTACAACAAGAAATCACTGATCCATTTAGAATATGAATTGACCAAAGGCTCATAAAGTAGTTGACAAAGTCAAGGTCGGTCTCAAAAATGGCACCGAACAAGTAAAGCATATTATAGATAGCAATATCAAATGCAAAGCAATGACTTATTTCACGTATCATATAGTATGATAATTGGTTTACACAAACAGTCAGTAGCTATTTAATCAACTTCATTTGACATAGTCAATAATGAATATTATTGACCTCTATTCACATAGTCTCTATCAACTATAACAACCTTTATAATTCGACTTCTGATAAATAAGAGATAGTCGAATTCTAATAACATATATATTATGTTAAATATATATTATTATATATATAATATATATTATATACATATATATATTAAATATCATCATGTATTTATGTATATATATGTATATATATATATATCATAAGCCAATAAAGTAAGTGTACATTCAAGATATATATAAGTACAGGCAAGATAGTATACAATAAACACATTATATTGAATGTATGCATATATATATGCATAAATTTATATGCCTCTATGTACACATATGTGTAGTTATATCTATATTGATGCATCTATATGAGCGTGTCCATTCACCAATGTACACATGTATTAATATACATATACATATGGATATGTGTATATACTATACTTATATATATACTCACATCTGATTCACATATACCCATTCATGATTACCATCATATTGATAATTTTTTATGTGTGATACATCTATACATGTGCATATACATGTCCTTAGATCCCATTGACATGCATGTGTATATATATACACATACTTCCACATACATCCCACTTGTCAATATAATTGAAATAGTACAAGAAATATCACAAAATCTCAAATGGATAAACATCACCCAATAATGCATGTAGTAGTAAACAAGACTCTCACATGTAGACATAACAGCTAATGATGACTTACCAACTTCCCACAAACTAACTTAACTCAATCATAATGTGGTGAGTGTATATGCTCAGATAGTTTACTTTTACTGATTACCTGACCAAGATATTCTCTTGAGTGATACTTCCCCTTCGCCTAGAGGAATGGAACACATACCTGCATCCACTAACACATGCACACATCAGTCAATTGTTCATAACATATGCAGTATACATTAACATCTTCAGAGTTAGAATTATAATAATTCTATAACCATCAATTCACATATATGTAGTATTTCACCATGAATAACATCAATTGAGATAACATCAAATGAGATAATATTCATATTGATAACAACATGCAATCATTATTTATTCATCTCCAAAATTCACATTACATTCATATTTACCCTATGTAGTAATAGTAAATAGTAACTTCACAATTGGGGTGTAACATACTCCCCCCCTTATGAATCACCATCCCCGATGACCTAAGGTATTATTAAAACATAACAATTAACATCACATTGTTCAAACATTCTCAAAAGCACTAATATTATGAGGAAATATTTGCTGAATTTCTACATAGTCCTCCCAAGTAGTTGAGTCTTCTATGTATTGGTCCCACTAGATTTTGCACTGCAAGACCTCTCTGTTACGCAAGCGTAGCTTATGTGTTCCTAGTACCTTGATGGGCTTGAGAGTTACTACTCTGAGGTCCCTTACCTGTAAAGAAGTCTAGTCAATCACATGATTATCCCTTGGTGTATAATTTTTAAGGTAGGACACATGGAAGACGTTATGCATTCTGGAAAGAGTTGGTGGAAAATCGATTCGGTAAGCTATTGGATTCACTTCCTCTAAAATCTAAAAAGGTCCAACATAGCGTGGGGCTAACTTAGAAGATTTTCCAAATTTAATGGAGCTCTTGTGAGGCTTTACTCTCAACAATACTTTGTCACCTAAGGAAAAATTACGAGGCACTCTCTTAGCATTAGTGTAGCTTTTCTATCTATTGTTAGCTTCAGCTAACCTTTTCTTAATAACCTTAACTTGTTCATCCATTTCAGCCAACATTTTTGGCCCAAGACTCACTCGATCCTCAAGTTTATCCCAACTTATAGGAGTTTGATACTTTCGGCCATAAAAATCTTCGAAAGGAGTCATCTTTATTGTAGAATAAGAGTTATTGTAAGCAAATTCAACTAAGGGTAAGTAATCTTCCCACTTGTACTATTGATCCATGCAATACATTCTAATTAGATCTTCCAATACTTGATTTACCCTTTCTATTTTCCCATCCATCTCTGGATGATATGTTGAGATAATATTCAATTGAGTCCCTAGTGTAGAATTTTTTTTTTGCCAAAACCTAGAAGTGACTCGTGCATCCGTATTTGAAATAATCTTTTCAGGAATCCCATGCAATCTAAACACTTTCCACACAAATTTTCTTGCTATGACCGGTGCTCCATTAGTTAGGTTCCCAAATATAAAATGTGCTACTTTTCTAAGCTTATCAACAACCACAAGAATGGCATTGTGCTTATTCCTTGACATAGGCAATCCTTGCACAAAGTCCATACTTATGACTTGCCACTTCCTTTTTGGTATATCATGTGGGTATAACAAACCCACAGGATGATGATGCTCTACTTTCACCCTTTGACACTCAAGACACCTAGCCACGAAACTAGTGGCATCCTCTTTCATTCCCTTCCAAAAGTATAATGGTTTTACATCAGCCATCATTTTTCATCACTCCAGGATGTCCAGAGTATGTGCTTCATGTATTTCCTTCCATACCAAATTTCTTAATTCCTTTACATCAGGTACATACACTCTACTCTTATATCTAAGTAATCCATTAGATTCAAATTGAAAACCTTCATACCTAGAATATTGTGGATTGTCAGTGATTGCTTGCTTAACTTGCAAGTAATACTCATCTTCCTTGCACTTTTGGATTACTTTCCCCTTTAAATTGATTTGGATTGTTACTATAGAAGCAATGTATCATCTTCAACTTAATGCATCGACAACCCAATTTTCTTTCCCCTTAATATAACTGATATTAAAATCAGAGTTAGCTATTAAATCTAACCATCTTCTCTATCTTGCATTCAAATTAGGTTGAGTAAAAAGGTATGTTAACCCATTATGGTCAATTTTCATCTCAAAGGGTTTTCCTAGCAAAGAGTGCCTCCACATTTGTAATGCATGAACCACAACTACTAATTCTAAATCATGCGATGCATAATTCATCTCATAGGGTTTCAACTTCCTAGATTCATAAGCAATTACTTTCCCATCTTGCATTAATACACCTCCTAACCCTTCTCTGCATGCATCTATGATAACTATAAAGTTACCTTCAGGATCTACTACTTTTAATATTAGTGTGGTGGTTAATTTCTCTTTGAGTAGGTCAAAAGCCTCTTGAAACTTCTCAGTCCACTCAAATATCTTTCCTTTCTTTTCTAAAGAAGTAATTGGAAAAGTGATCTTAGAAAATTTTGTAACAAACTTCATATAATACCCTACCAAACCCATGAAACTTCTTACCTCCAACACATTCTTAGGTATAGGCCATTCAATCACTGCTTTGATCTTAGCTAGATCTACAACAATTCCATCTACTAAAATCACATGACCTAAATAATGTACGCTCTTTTGGAAGAATGTACACTTGGAAAGTTTACCATACAACCTATGTTCTCTTAGACATTGTAGGACCGTTTCTAAATGCTTACAATGTTCTTCCTCATTTCTAGAATAAATCAATATATCATCTAGAAAAACTAGTACAAATTTGTCAAGGTAATCCCTAAACACACTATTCATCAAGTTCATGAATGTTGTAGATGAATTTGTTAAATTGAAAGGTAAAATGGTGAACTCATAGTGTCCATATCTGGTTTCGAATGTATTTTTAAAGGTATCTTCATCCTTAATCCTCAATTGGTGATATCCAAATCTCATATCTATTTTAGATAATACAATGATGTCCTTCATTTGATCAAAAAGGTCATCAATGCATGGCAACTGATACTTTTTCTTAACTATAGCTTTGTTAAGCATACAATAGTTGATGCACAATCGTAATGTATCATCCTTCTTTTTAACAAAGATGATTGACGCTCACCAAGGTGATACACTTGGTCTTATTAGTCCTTTCAAAAATAATTCATCTAATTATGTCTTAAGTTCCATAAGTTCAATGGTTGTCATCCTATAGGGTACCTTAGAAATAGGTTTTGACCCTGGAATTATATCTATAGAGAAGTCAAATATTCTTTTCAAAGGAAACCCTGGTAACTATGGAAACACATCCAAAAAATTCCTCAATATTGGATACTTCTCCATATATGATTTTCCAGTTTCATCTATTTCACCATCTTCTAGTTCTTGAAAACTTTGGAACTCCAAATAATCACTATCCCTTCCAAGTTCTTCAATATTTATGGTGAAGAGTTTACACCCTTTCTTCTTAGCTCTTATAAGTTGCATTGTCGTAATTTGTTGAATCCTAAACTCTCTAGGTATCCCTTGGAATTTAACTTGATTTCCAAAATCATCCAAGTATTCTACAGTCTTAGCATGGAAATCTACCTTAGCCCTATGTTTCCACAACCAATTAATACCTAGGATAACATCATATGATCCTAGAGGTGTGACATAAAGGTTAACTTTTGTAGAAAAACTAGGTAGTTCTATCCTAGCCTCAAACAGACATTGATCCACCTTTGCTCTTGTCTGGTTTTCATACTCTACATCCCAAGACATTGCCATGTGTCTCACCTTCCTAGATAATTGTTTAGCTATTCTAGGTGAAATGAAATTCTTAGTTGCACCAGTATCAATAAGAATAGAAATAGGTAAGCCAAACAAAATACCTGGTGTTTCAACTGGAGTTACTTGGTGCTCTTCCTGACGATCATCCACTGTTGCATGTATCTTATGCTGAAACATTGCTTGTTGAGTGGGTAATGGATTACCATATGATCATGATCCAGAATTTTTATTGGGACACTCATTAGCATAGTGATCCCCTCTGCATATAAAACATCCTGTAGGCAGCCCTCTTTTCCAAATGGTTTCTCTAGACTTATTGACATTTTCAATAGCCTTATTGGTACCCATGCTAGAATCATTCCTTTTCTGTTCTCTCCTAATCTCCTTTCCATTATTGCAGAATATTTTCCCCTTTTTCCTTAGAACATTTTGCACTAATTCCTCCTTCTTTGGAACTATTTTGTTAGGAACTTCCACATCTTTCTTTTGCTATCTTCTCTCTTGATGAGTGGAATTAGCCCTAAGCTTTTTCTCTTGCTTAATTGCTAAATCTCATATACAAGATCCATTGTTGTTGGACCATGCATATCCACTTCCCCTCCAATTTGACTGTTAAGTCCCATTTTAAATTTCCTAATGTGGAAATGCTCATCCTTATGATATATGGAAACATAGTGTAGAAGTCAAGTGAACTTCTCCCAATATTCATTGAATGTCATGTTATCTTGCTTTAGACCTTGGGAATCTAAGAGTTTTTGGTCATAGTATAGTTGTGGTAACCATTTTTTGTAGAAAATATCCATAAGTTCTCCCCATGTCAGCTTTCATGAGTTGATATTAAGTTCCAACTTCTTGTTCATTCACCAGTTAAAGGCTTCCGCTGCTAACTGATACACACCCCATGTGGCTTTAGTAACCTCATCATAGTTTTGTATTTCAAAATACTTTTCCATTTGAACAAGCCACACCTCAGTCTCATCACCTCCAGCACTACCATCAAACTTGGGTGGTATAACTTTCTTCATGTCCCTAGTAAGTTCGGAAGCCACAAGCTTCTTATTCCTTTCAATAGATGGTGTGGGTGATTTTTCCTTCTCATGATTATGGGTTTCATTATGCCCATGGGAAGAGTTTTCTCCCTCATTCTCATTAACGGGTACTTCCTTTTCTACCCTATCCTTAACTATTTATTTTTCAAGGTTAGCCAACCTTGCTAAGATTTGGTCAATCCTAGCCTCTACTCCAGTGGTTCCTTGTCCAACCTCTTGAATTCCACTAGGATTAGTTCATGTCCTCACCATCCTTATGTGATTGGTCCCTACCTGAATGTTTATCCATGTTAGACTAAATTATGTTATCAATTATCTTATGGAAAACATATAAAAAAACATTCATATGCACACAAGAATTCCACATAAGATTAAGCACACGCTTCTTTTGATAAACACATAATTTTATTCATTTCATGAGGATTACAATATCCTTTTGATTACATGGAGTGACTATTTAGATAGTCGAGTGGAGAGTATCCTTCGGATTCACTCTTAGACACATAACTTAAAGGAGTATAACCTACAAATTGAGACAGTTGTTGTTGCCTATCTTTCTATTCATCTCTCATTTGTTCGTACCTATCCCAAAAAGGATAACCTTCAGATTTATCATCCGATACATAATTACGAGAGGCAATGTCAATATGGTGTTCATCAATAATGTAGTCTACCCTTTTTGTAGACATTTGTTCATGAGACCATTTCCCATCTGGCGGTGTCTATGGTACATATCCCTTGGGCTTGTTACTTGAAGAAACTGCTATTACTTCAGCCAATGGTAGAACACTAGGATCCCTAAAGATGAATGTCAGACTGACACTTTCTTCTAAAGGTATATCTCTGGAAAGTGGTAATGAATCAAAATTTTCTAATGAGATGGTTGGTAGGTAATTATACATAGCCTCCATCTTCATCTTCCTCTTCACATCACTGATCCGAGAAAGTGTGACTAAAATTTTCAGTGTCACTCAACCAAATGGAATTATCGTATTTGGTTCCCTCTATTCTTCTAACGATGGCTTCCCTTTCCTTCTTGGCCTTAAGGTAACACTCATTTCTGATTATTGACTTTCGATTTGTTAATATGAGATGCACCATCTTGGCATAGGAATTCACAACATTAGATAACATTGGATGGAAAGAATGATGAGCTCATAGGTTTCAGAGCTAAACTTGGTAGCTCTGATACCACATCTAATGTACTAACCCTTCAATGAAGTAAAAATTTCTAATTTTTCACCATACGAGTAAATAAACTAAGTAACAAGCCATTTCAATAAAAAAAAAAAAATCTTTATTGATAATTTCCAATCAAGATGAAAAACATATTAGAACATGAATTTCTTTTCATTTCATAAAATACATCAATGCAAGAAAACATACTTTTACAAACATAGATCAATGAGAGTTAGAACAAATAGTTGTAAGAAGGTCCATGATCCTTCCTTTCAAATCTTGGTTCTTTTGTTGCCGACTATGGAGGAGAAGCATCACTCAGGCACTTTTCCGCCAATCACGAACTCTTAATGTGGTCCCCTGTAGATCTATCATTCGATAGATGGCCCTTACCTTCAACAAAGAGATTGGTGGAGTAACCGAAAATGACAACCAACTGAGCATAGTGTTGTGTCCTACATAACTAGAACTTGTGATCCCACAATCTTTGTCTAGCATGTAATACTAGATCATGGTGAACTGACAGTGGAGCCAAAGCTCATCACACTACTTTTGGAAAAGTGTTTCATTCAGTATGTTCTACTGAGGGTCATCTATCAAATACACTACTTAGGGCCGATTTGACTTAAGGCTATCTTAAGCTACACATAGGTACTTCCTTCAATGGATAGGCCATCAATCCAAATAACCTACAACCATATTAATCTACTTGGAATAGACTACTTAACTAGTAACTACACAAGCTAGATATTTCCTTTAATGGATAGTCCATGATTCCAAAGATAACCTATATACTTGGATTACCCTACTTACTCGTAAGTACTTAAAGCTCCCTCCCATACTAGATTATCTTGCCTATGAGTAAACACAATCTTTCCTAGTTAAATCAATAACTTAGCTAAGTGTAACATATGTGCCTTTCATGTTCAATCATCCCTAGTATATAATACCTATCATAAACACCCATCTCAGGTACTATGGAGTACTTAAAAACACATTATGAAAACAACATAAAAGCTTCGACTTCCTTTTCAAAATAATCTAAATTCTCTAATGCATATATTGGAAAATACATCTCAACCATGCATGCAAGAAACATCTTTCAAAAGAAAAATATTCAAAGAAGAAGAGATCTCCATGCCTATTATTTCTTATCCAAACAATGACAACAATGCTGCCATTTCCACAACAACAAGCTAGGTAAACAACTCCTCAAGATTTTCACTATAACTCTACCTCACAAGTTGATAGCTTCCTCGTCTCAAATGTATAGCCTTCTCTAAAAATATAATCTCCTCAAAAACTATATGAACCTACTTCCTTCCACTCTCTCAATGAAAATCAAAGTATGGCTGGAAAAATATAGAATTATGAATTGCAAAAGATGTATTATCTTATGGAAGAATGTGTCCCTCTCAAATGAAAAAGTTTAGCTATTTATAGAGCAACCAAAAAATATCATAGCCTACAGTTTAGGCATGCTATTGGACAAGTTCCATCCAAAGCAACACATGAAACAAATCAGAAAGGTGGTGACTTCTTAAGCTAATACTCCACATAATCACCTATAGGTCGATTGCTTAGTGACAACAATCCAAAGACTTATTCAATCTGCTCATGCTCAAATCGATTTTCCACAAAGAAAATACATCTACAACAACTAAGATTGAAAGGTGGCACCATTCTTTCCTTCATATTTGGTGCGGTCAATTTCCAAAAGAAACAGTCAACTACCAATTGGTTACAACAAGAAATCATCGATCTATTTATAATATGAATCAACCAAAGGCTCATAAAGCAGTTGAAAAAGTCAAGCTCAGTCTCAAAAATGGCATCGACCAAGTCAAGCATATTATAGACAATAATATCAAATTCAAATCAATGACTTATATCGTGTGTCATACAGTATGATAATCAATTTACATAAACAGTCACTAGCTATTTAATCGGCTTCATTTGACATAGTCAATAATGACTATTATCAACCTCTATTCACATAGTCTCTATCGACTATAACAACCTTTATAATTCAACTTCTAATGAATAAGAGATATTCAAATTCTAATAACATATATATTATGTTAAATATATATTATTATATATATAATATATATTATATACATATATACCATTAGGTATTTTTATATATATGTATACATATATATATATATATATATATATATTTACATATATATGTATATATATCATAAGCCAATAATGTAAGCATATATATATAGGTACAGGAAAGATAGTATATAATAAATGATGGGATTATAAAAATTTTTATGGCTCTCACTGCTACTGCAACGACTCCTAGATTTTTCAAAGGATTGTGCATTTCACCTCCCTACAACAAACCTCTCCCATCTGCTTTGAAGGTGAAGATTCAGCCCACATCGCACAAAAAGGATGTCTTGAATGCTCCTATCGCTTCCTCCTCTGCTCATCTGCTAGGGCTTCATGTTGTTGTTTCAGAAGATGGTTCCAAAGGGTTATCTCCTATACGATCAGCTAGGTTTGATAAAGCTTTATCAGATGATCTAGCTGGTGGTTCGTGTCCATTGGTGCCCTCATGGTGACACCCTTCAATAGGGTCGATTGTTATTTCTTCTTCTTTGACTACTTCAGTGAGCCCTAGCATTAGCCTGCAGCCATTGTGTAAATCTCTCCCCTCATTTGTGGTTCCTAAATTTGCTGCTTTGTTGGGAAATATAGATTCTTCACAACGTCCTTCTACAATAGAAATAGGTTTAGATGCATTCAATGAAAAGAGTTACCTAAAATTTGGGGTCTCCAGCGAAATTTTTGATGGCTCTTTCAAACTACGTGAGATGATTTTTTCAGAATCTAGAGTTTCCATTAAAAGCTCTGTTGTTGATGTCGAATCAAAGGTATGTGCAAATACTCAAGTGCCTCCTGTATCATTTTTTATTTATTTAAGAGGTTGAATGAGTCTGGGATGTAAATCCCTCAAATGTGTAGAGACATCCCCTATCCTAGAGTTTGGGGATGAAGTGCTACAAGGAGAGAAACATTTTTCTTCTCAAGCCTTAATTTTTTTTTTTCACCAATTTTAGCCATCTGATTCAGATCTGAATAGTTGGATAAAAGAAAATTGGCACCCCTTACTGCAAAATGTTCCACAAATTTTTCTCAATGCTCAGGGTTTTTTTATCGTTGCTTTTGATTCCACCAAAGATAGGGATTCCATCTTATTTGACCACCATTGGTCTTGGAAGCAACACTATGTTTTCCTCAAACCTTGGCACCCAGCCTTCAACCCTTTTTTTGGATCCTTCAACATTATACTGGTCTGGGTTCGGCTTCCAAATATCTCGCTTCAATTTTGGCTCTAGTCCTGCTTTAAATCTATTAGAAATTCTTTAGGCTCTTTCTTGGTTGTAGACAAGAAAACTACAGATTTTTCCCACACTACTTTTTCTCAAATCTTAGTACATTTGGATCTCTCCAAGGACCTACTAGCCAATATAATTCTAAAAGTTGATGGTCGCTCCTATAATCAATTGTTGGACTATGAAGGTCTTCCCTTTTGGTGTAGGAGATGCTTTGAAACATGTCATGTGGTTGCATCATGTCACATTAAAGATAAATTAGTTTAAAAAACCATCAAACCCGAAAGATGAAAAAAAAAAAAAAAAAAAAAAAAAGATTTGATGATCCTGATCGATCGATCTGACGATCGATGATCTGATCGATCCGAGTTGATCCTGATCCATCCGATTTGATTTGACATTTCATCAAGTAAATTCTTAGTTTCTAAGAAGGCTTCTATGAACCATCATTGGATTCTCTTGTGCGTAAGGAAGAAACCCACTCCAAAAATGTCTCCGCCTTTTGTTCCCCTATTCACATTGAAGGGGTTAGTTTGTAGCCTACATGAACTTGCTTTATTTTATACCACACAAATGTCTAGTTTCTTTTGTACTTTCCTTTTATATAATAATATATTATATAGGCATTACGCCTTTTTCC
>VDFB02000003.1:191784817-191992754 GCA_007258455.2 Sequoia sempervirens | reverse complement strand
CAAAAGACCTTTTAAAATATCAACCAAGGCCAAAGAGAATAAAATGAACTCGCAAGGAAACAAGTAGAAAAATAAAGTACAAGGCATCTACAAGAAAGAGAAATCCCATGGTGGGAAGAAAAATAGTAGGAGGAATCATATTAAAATCCTCAACTCCAATATTTTTACAAGAAGAGAAAGCAAAAATGGTTCCTATCATACCTTGTGAAAAATATATTGAGGAAGAAGTGAATAGATTAATGGAAAATTATCTAAATCAATTTGAAGTTGTGAGTGTAGCCCTATCTTATGGAAAATATGTTTATATGGTTAGGGAGAGTCCACTCGACAAGAAGTGATAAAGGAGTACTTAGAAGGTGGAAAATAGGGAGTTGAAGAACAAACCAAATAAACTCTTCACTCCTAATTTTGATGGGAGTGACAAGACTTCAGTGTGGGCCTAGTTGGAAAAAATACTTTAACTTAGCTAAAACTCAACCTCGTGAAGGAAAGGGATGCAATCAAATTTTCCTCTCTATATTTAGAGGGTGTTGCATATGACCAATGGTACCATGGTCACACCATAGAAGGGTATGATCAAATTATAACCTTTGAGGAATTCTATTAAAGGATTCTAGACAAGTTTGAGCTTAAAGATGAATAAGAGTACTTCAAAGATATTTCTAAGATTAAATAACAACTAAAGTAAATTATTAAGCAACAAAGTTTTAGAAGGTTGTTACAGTGAATAATATTTCATAAAAGAGAATCATATATCTATTTGTTGAAAGAATATTTGTAAGTATCATATCTCTCATTGAATATTTTGTATCATCATCATTATAGGAAACAATAGGTTCCTTAATAAGGATAAAGTGTACTACATTGAGGAGTGGTGTCAACTAAGGACCTATATTCAGAGAAGCTTGAGTAGTTTGTGGATTTAGAAGACCAAGTACTTGATTGAGAACAAAGGGAAGAAAAGAATGAAGGAACACTTGCAACTCCCTTAGGTTCTACCAAATAAAACTTGCTTAGAGTGCAAGGAATGTTATTAGGTTGGATTATTTCAGTGCTTATAAATAATGAAGCCATCCATAATTTTTATTGAAGTGTTGATATCCAAAAGAGGATTGAAGATAGAAGATTTTGAAGGTTTTGATATACTTTTTGTTGATGGGTTTACTTTTCTTTGCACCAAGATAATTTGGAAACTTCACATAGCCCTTAGATATAATAAGATATGTGATAATTTTTATGTTGTTTCCTTGGGAGGAATATATATGGACTGGGTGCATAGTAGCTACACTTATTGGGTGAATTTGCATAGAATTATTAGTCTATAGAACTTATTCTTTTAATTGGATGGAAAGGACATTGTTCTTAAAGGGATATCTAATGGTATGCCTAGGGTGATCATATCAAAGATAATGGAGAGTAATTTTCACTAGGGTCAGGTGGCATGGGAAGCCAACTATTTAATTGGTCCTTAAAATCATCCTATATGTGGGAGATTATCACATTGATATTAAAGAAACTGAAAAAAATATTAGTGTTTCATGACATTCCCCCAAGACCTCCTTGTATAGAGGTTTCCAACATAACATAAAATCAGAGTGGTAAAAACTTGGTCACACCCATTCCATACTATCACCCAAGGGTGTACAAGGGAAAAATTAAGAAGGATATAAGGGAACTTCTAGAGATGGGATACATAAGACCTAGTTTTAGCCCCTTTAACTCACTTGTATTTCTTGTAAGAAAGAAGGATGATATTGTATAAATTTTTATCAATTATAGGACATAAATACCCCATACCAAGAATAGATGAGCTCCATGGGGTTATATACTTCTCAAAGATTGACCTAAGTTTATGTTACATGTTGGGTCCCAAAATTGTTGCTCCACTTCCTATAACAAAATTTCAATCACAAGGACAAGGTTTTCATCATGAAAGTGAAATAGGCTCATCAAAAAAATATGGAGGGTTAAAGGTTAACTCTACGAGAGTAGGGTATCTCCCCTACACTTCAAACTCAACTTAGAATTAGGGTCCCACTCTAAAATTTTGAACTCCCTGCGTGCATTGTGGATGTTCCCTTGGGGGTACCCCATGACACCCCTCCCCTATCCCCTCCTGACTCTTATCAACATATCACACATACTTTTCTTCCTTCCTCAGGGGTCCCTCCTCCTTTTGAGTATTCTATTGTAGTGCCCATGATTTTTTCTAGTTTAGGGCCCAAGGGATGGAAGAGTGTGCTCATTAACACTCCCCAAAGTCCTTCTACAGATTATACTCTCTCTTGGCTTGAAGTTATGGATACTATCTTCGATACCAAAATATCTCTTCTTGATTCTACCTTTGATAGAATAGTTTTGACAATGGAGAACACTGTGGTGGGAAATTTTTTCTCATTCCAGCCAATCGTTGATATGGTTCGTCGGTGGGAAATTGCTAAGTGGCATTTGAAAGGTAGAGTAGAAGTTTGTGCCATGGCTGGAGGGTTATTTCTCTTCAAATTTACTACACCAAAGGATTTTATTTTGGTTCTTTCTTTGGGTCTATGGGTTTATGGTAAGCATAGTTTATCTCTCTACCATTGGAAGCCTAGCTTCAATCCTACTATTGACCTCAAAAAATCTGCCCTTTTTTGGATTCAACTATTGAGTTTTCCATTGGAATATTGGGACGAGTCGGTATTCCAACGCATTGGTGATTCGATTGGCCACTTCATAACTTATGACATCATCACAAGAATGAGGTCCAGGTTAGTTTTTGCCTTTTTCTATGTCAATATTGACATTAATAAAACCCTTCCCAACTCTATGACTCTAAGATCTAAGTTTGGGACTTGGTCCCAACAAGTGTGCTATGAAAATGTTGTTTTCTACTAAAAATGTTCCAAACCAGGTCACCTCATTACTGACTGCATGTCCTCCATGAAAATCTATAAAAAAACCCAATGTTTTTATTACTCCTAATGATGATATCACTGCCAACCACCCTTTCAAAACTGATATTTTAAATATTTTTGAATCACCCTCCAATGATAAGTCTGTTAACAATCCTGGTCTAGAAACCCTCGTGACTTCTCCTACTAGACCTTCTAAAGGCTCATTGTTGAACGAAATCCCCATGAAAAGTACACCTAGGAGTAGAAGGTATATTCTAATTAATTAATTATTTTATTATTAGGTTCCTTTTCCTCTAATTACTCAAGCTTACTTAGGTCACATTTCATTATGTCTCATGTCATAGGATGAGGGCACATGCCATGATCTTGTTTTATCCTCACCTAGGGTTTCTAGGTTAATTATCTTTTATAAGGATTCTCTATTGTATTATCATTAGAAGATGCACATTAATATGATTCATTCTTTTTTGGATGAATAGATCTTGGCCTCCATATCTTTGCTATTCTCTCTTTCTGTGACAGGTGTTTGATTGTAGGTGATCCTTGGGAGTTGTGGAGTTGATTTTCCTAACTTCAACATGGTATCAGAGCTCCAAACCTATAATACCCTGTCCTCTTTATGAGAGATTTTGTGCCTTGATCTATCATTTGGTGCATCCTGGAGCAAATAAGTGCTTTCCATTGGATTCAGAGCTACCAAGAAAGTTAGTTTTGCATTTAATTTGGCTTGATTTGGATTCCAGACTTCAGATCAGTAAGGGTTTGAAACAATTACCTTTTTTTTTCTAAATTCGAAGGGTAGCTGCAATTTCAAAGTATTTTGGATTTAAAATAACCTCACGATTGCGTTCAAGAGGTCGATTCCATGAATTTTGATATATAATTCGACCTATTTTAGTGTCGAGAGCTTTTGAGGCAAATTTTCTTGCCAGGGACGCTGTACAACCTCCCCTCATGTAGATCAAGGTAAAAAGTTTTTTTTTAAAAGCTACGATTTAAAAAAAATCAAATTAAAAAAAAATTAAAGCCTTTTCAAAAGGGCTGTTGTGTTTTTTTCTAGCTTTACAAAAAATATTAATTTTTTTGGGTTGCGGGTACCCATAGGGTACCTCTGCCCTGCCACTATGTGGCAGGTGGAGGCCCTACCACCTTACAGAGGGGTATTATGGGGGTACACCCCCTTGGGCCTCACCTAGGGTGGCACCCCACCGCCACAAATTTTAATATATATATATTTTTAAAGTTTTATTTTATATTTTTTTATTAAAAAATATAATAATTTTTTTATGTTTTTTTTAACTTTAAAAATAAAAACATTCCAATTTTTTTTTTCAATATAGTTTTTTGCAAAAAAATCCACATGTAATGTACTTGAAGGAGTTTTTTCAAGCATCTCTAAAATTGGTGGACCTCTATTTTTTGCTAAACTTGGTGGAGATGGTTTTTTGCCCTGCTCAACCCCTCTCCATTGGGCTTTTTAGTTTTGGACCCTATTTTCTAGAGGCCATATCTTGGCCATATGGTGGTCTTTTCAAGTGAAATTAATTTTTGAAATGGGGTAGAATTTCAAACTCTTCATAGTGGTGTAGGTGGTTTCTAGTTTAGACTTTTGGTTTTTTCAAGAATTTGGTTTTCTCAGTGCTGTTGTTGTTCAGTTCTCATTTTGGAGAATTCGATGGGCCATATTTTCTACATCTAGACTCCTTTTTGGGTGTCATTTTTTTGAAAGTGCATGTTTTTTCATGTACATCATCATAGTGCTATTAGTTTCCTCTTTTTCTATTAGAGAATTATATTTTTAGCATGTAGTCCCTTTTTGGACATAATGGGCTTCCACTATATGCATTTCTTATTATGTAAACACACTAAAATAAAGTGCCTCGACATTCTGGTGTATGTATTCTTGGGATCTTGCACATCATTGTGCCTTATTTTACTCACACTATGGTATAAAGAGCCACGGGGGTTTGATGTTTTGCCTTTGTTTTCCATCATACCTTTGTCAAGTGAGTGTCCCTTCCATGACAACAAACTCATGCGTGTGTTCCTTTCTTTTACACACCTTTTATCATGTGTTGGTACTTTCATGTTTGCATGTTTGCATGTTCCCAATTCTTCTTCATGCACTTCTTTTTGGCATTATGTTTCAGTGTATCTGCCACACCTCTCCATTGCCAACATTATGCGGGGTTTCTACTATTGGTGCTAATGCTTCCTTGGGTTCACGTTGGAGTGATATATTTATATGGTATTTGTTCCTATGCACATTCATATGCAATGCACATCAGTGGTTGGTTACCATGAATTTTAGTGAGATGGAGCACTTACCATATGGAAACTCTCGCATTCCTATTTTTTGGAGGTGACCTTCCATTTCACTTGATTAGTTCTTCATAATTTTGGTACTTATGCCATCTGTATCTTTGAGTTCTAGGTGTTTTCCTTTGTTTTCATCTGATTTGAGAAGTGTCATTAGGGGAACTCATGCAGATTCTTGTCTTCTTGATCCTGATCATCATCTATTTCAACAAAGGTTCTTTTTCCGGCACTATAACAATCATTCATTCACATTTTTTCTAGCTTCTTCATGCTTCAGTGGTGTTCCTCATGTTCATCCTTTGTTCCTAAATTTTGGGATAATTCTTGGTTGGAGGCTTCTTCATCCTTCACTCTTGTTTGGAGGTTTCTTTAGTCCTTCACTTGTATTTCTCTCTTTTGAGAGGAGTTTTCTCCCATTGGGTTTTTCTCCTTTTTCTCTAGTTTTGAGAGATCTTTTGTTTGTACATGGGTACCTCACCAGGCCTTGTTTTTGGGACCCATAAAGCATTCATCTTTAGAGGCTTGAGCTTCTCCCTAAGTTTCACTTAAGTGGGGTGTGAGAGTAAAAGGTATTTCCTAATTAATTATTTTATTTTAACTTTAGGTTCCTTTTCCTCTAAATAATTAGCTTACTTAGGTCATGTTTTCATTATGTCTCATGTCATAGGATGAGGACAAATGTCATGATATTGTTTTATCCTCACATAGGCTTTCTAGGTTAATTATCCTTTTATAAGGATTCTCTATTATATTATCATTAGAATATGCACATTAATACGATTGATGCTTTTTTGGATCAATAGCTGTTGGCCTCCATAGCTTTTCTATTCTCTCTTTCTATGACAGGTGTTTGGTTGTAGGTGATCCTTAGGAGCTATGGAGTTGATTTTTCCCAATTTCAATAGTTCTCCTATTACCCTAACTAATATGGATGCTTTGCAACCCACTTTGGATTCACCAGATCCTCTAATTTCCCAAGGTCAAATTAAGGATATGGAAGAAAGGAAAATACCTAATCTTAATTTAGGTGTTGAATCCTCTACTGTCCCTGCTAGGACCATGCTGATAGGAACAAAAAGTGACTCTGAGACTAGCAACCAAAATAATGATGTGAATGACTGGTTAACCCCAAGGAAAAAACACAAACAAAAGAAGACATATTTGGGGGTGGAAAACAAGGTTGGCCGACCTACCCAAAGACAAACTAGGAACAAAGAAACGACAAAGGAAATAGCTATCAGAAAACATAGGATGTTGGAAGCTTCCTCAAAAAATACTTCTAAATGAAGTTTCTATCCTAGAATATAAGAGGGCTCAATAGTCCTCACAAGAAGTTGGCCCTAAAAAACTATATTTGGGAGCATAAAATTGATATTCTTTTATTACAAGAAGTGAATTAATGAAAAAAAATTGAACAAATTTCCAAGAATCTTTGGCCCAATACCCACTTTCCCTTTAGTGATGCTGATGGGGCCTCAAGGGAGCTTGTTGTTATGTGAAACCCAAGCGGATTAAGTGGTTATGATCTATTCTAGTCCAAGAATAGCTTGGGGGTCTGTTTCTCCCATGCTGGGTCTTCTTGGATCCTCATCAATATCTATGCCCCTAATGTGCAGAATGCTAGGAAAAGTCTTTGGCTTGAACTTACTGATTGGATTTTGGGTAATAAAGAGGCTCTTTGGTTGCTTGTTAGTGACTTCAAATCCCCCCTCTATCCCTTTGAGAAGTGCGAGGGATTATTGGATTACATTGGTAGTATGGAAGATATGGAAGATTTGTCGAGTTCTAATGTGATTATTGATATAAATTTGCAAGATCAAACCTACACTTGGACCAACAGGAGATTGGGGGAAAATCTAATAAACGCTAGATTGGACCAATTCCTCTTCTACACCAACTGGGTTGCCCTCCACAACTCTAATTTGTAGACTATCCCTTAGAGTGTGTTTGATCATAACCCTCTCCTTTTTTTGGATGATCACTCCATTGTTGGTCCATACCTCTTGTAGTATGAGATCATGTGGAGCTCCCACCTAGATTTTAAAGATAAAATTGCCACTTGGTGGAATATTCCTATTCATGACTCTCCCATATTTAGGGTTTTTCAAAAACTCAAGCATATAAAAAATATGGTGAAAGGTTGGAACAAGTGGGTTTTTGGGGAAGTTTTTCTCCATAAGAGAAACCTGGCAACTAAACTTAAAGACATCCAAACTAGAATAAAAAATGGGGATGCGTGCGAATAGACCTATCAAGCTAAGAAGGATTACTATATTGATTGGGACAAAGTTCTTAAAAGAAAACTGTTTTAGAAATAAAAGTCCAGAATACAATGGTTAAAAGAAGGGAACTATAACTCATCCTTCTTTCGTACCTCCACTCTCAAGCATAGGAAAAGGAATTAGATAAAGAATCTTAAGGATGAACATAGGGTGGAAGCCACTAGTCCTACCTAAATTGGGTTGATGGACTCTAGACACTTTCATCATTTCTTCTCTGAGCCCGCTATCATTCCTAACTCTACTTTAGATGATTGGTTACTAGACATCATTCCCCCCATCCTAACCAAATTGGACAATGTTGCTATTCTCAAGGCTATCACTCCTGAGGAAGTTAGGGTGGTAGTTTTTAGTATGGGGGCATTCAAAGCCCTGAGCTAGATGGCTTCCCTCCAACCTTCTTCCAGGAATTTTGGGAGATTGTGGGAGATGTCTTCCTTGTTGCTAAGGACTTCTTCAAAACTAGAAAACTCCTAAAACAATTGAACCACACTTTTTTAGCTCTCATTCCCAAAAATGATGACCTTCAGACCATGGCTAACTTTAGGCCCACCAGCTTGTGTAACACTATCTATAAAATCTTCTCAAAAATCCTTGTCAATCGACTAAAATCTCTCATTGAGAAGATGATTAGCCCCTGCCAAAAAGGCTTTGTCCCCAGTCACCATATTATGGATGCTGCCATTTACACTCATGAAATCCTTCATTCTATGGAAAAATGCAATAGTGTAGGTATGGCCTTTAAACTTGACATATCTAAAGCCTATGATAAGGTCCTGCAAAATTTTCTTCTCAAAGTTCTTGCTAAGTTTGGTTCCAATTAGTTGGTTGTTAAAATCATTTATGAATGCATTTCTACTATCAAATATTCTTATTTGGTTAATGGGGCTCCCCATGGATTTTTCAAGGCTAGTAAAGGGATTAGACAAGGAGAACCCCTTTCTCCTTATCTTTTCATTATGGTTGATGATGTCTAAGCCATAATGTTTCTAAAATGCTAAATGATGGTACTATCAAGGGGGTCAAACCTGCCACACTCACGGATGTAGTTAAAATTTGTGGGTGACTGTCTCTTTAGAAAACCTCAATGGTGGAAGCTAGGAAATGGAAGCGTTGTCTCAACAATTATGCTTCCAACTCTAGTCAATGCATAAACTATAATGGCTTTGTTATTTCTTCAACGCTCTGACCTTCAAGATAAAACCCTTGGTTGCAATTGCTCTTCTATTATTGAACTTCCTCTTGGATTGAAATCACCTAACTTTTTCAGAACTAGGTTGAAAATAATCTATAGAAATTGGAAAGGATTCTGATTAATAAACTCTGGTTCTCTTTAAGGATCCTGGTAGCTACCTTCCATTTAAAAATCCCAGGAATATATTTATACAGAAAATGGAAAGAATCAAAGATTTCTAAGGTTCAATACGAAGAAAAGAAGAATTTGGCTTTGCTATGTTGGGATATGTTTTCCCAAATCAGTTGGTGAAATACAATTATTATAATAATAAAACTTCTAAGAAGGTTGAGCAGGACCTGTTGAAAACATGAAGGTTTAATATACTGCATACTAAATTACAATTTTAACCAACACTCCACTTAGTTAGGTTCCTTCCAGTGTCCACTTGTAAATCCTTAATTTGGAACAATATCTACATGGTGAAACTGTTGCTATAGTCTGACCTGAGATGGAAACTTGGAAATGGCTGCAAAATTAAGTTTTGGGAGGACCCCTGACTACTTGAAATACCCCTTAATCAATCCTAATTTCAAGGCTTTGGTAAGCTCTCTGATGTTTTCAGTATTAAGTAGTTCTGATTCATATTGAGCTCTCAAAATGGAAGGACAGTTGTTTCATGGTGTTGGTCAATAATGAGATTTTTCTGCTAACTCCAAAATACATTACTGCAGGATGTTGATTTTAGATGAGGTGTAAAATATCTAGGTCAAGTCGAGACAAAATGTAATGTTTGGAGCTAAGGTAGTCTTTAGAACACATTTGGGACATTTGCCAAAATCAATTCAACTTTTGTGGGGTGTATTAGAACCTAAATGGCAGGAAAGAGGTTTCGTCTCCCCAACAGATACATGCTGCTGCGAGAATGATGAGGTTGTATATGACCTCCATTGTCCCTTTGTTGTTGAGGTTTGGGATTCATGCCTGCAAGCTTTGAGTTCTATGGATACATAAGATGATCTGGCTGTGGAAGCTTTACTGTTACTCACGCAAAAGGTGGCAATAGGTTTCTTTCATTCTTGGAAGGAAAGGAACAATAGGAACACCAAGAGCACTGGAAAGACTGGGGTCTTTAATAGCTTTGCTTGGAGCTGCATGTCATGTTTGAAACCTACGAGCAAGCCCCATGGCCTTTAAATCCTGCCGGAAAAATGCTGGACAGGTCTGGACCCCGCTCACGTAAGACTAAGTTGAATACAAAGTGGAAGCCTCCCTTGCATGGTTGGCACAAACTCAATTTTGATGGTGGTGCAAAGGGAAATCCTAGCCCTACTAGCATTGGTGGAATTATTAGAGATTCAGATGGAAGAATGGTTGTTGGTTATGTTGGAGGTATAGGGATTCAATATTCTATGATAGCAGAGGAATGCGCTTTGCTTAGTGGGATTAAATTTGTTGTCTCTATTGGGTTAAAGTCTCTGCTTATTGAGGGGAACTCAAAATCCGTGATTGATGCCATCACTAATAGAAGATTTTAGGGATGGAATGTTAGGGATATTATGGTTGATATTCAGTTCATTCTCAATAAATTTGAAAGAAAGAAACTTACTCACATTTTTAGAGAAAGCAATAAAATTACTGACTCTTTGGCCAATATGGGGTCTTCTTGGAACTCTTTAAGATGTTGGAGAAATATGGATGACCTTCCCATGAATGTGCAAGGATTGATCCTTATTGATCATTTTTTTTTACCATTAATGATGAGTGTTGACACCTCATACTCTGGTTGGATTATTCTTCCAATTACCAACAATATCAATAAGTTGTGGTGGAATAATAATGATAATATGGACATGAAATTAGGGATGGTTGGGATGTGATCAGACTTGTACCTTTCTCCTAGCTGGGCTTACACTTGGATCTGTATGTTTACATATCATGTGTATGGGGCTTATCATGTTATTGATGATGTTTTAAAAAGTTAGAATGGGCGGGTGACTAATATGATTCCCCACCCTTCCAAACTAATGTTTAATCACAACCCTATAATAATGACCTTTAGGTTCATGATAGTTAATTTCTCGGCCTTGATGTACTCTATCACTCTCTAGACTTGCTCTGCCAACCTAGGCCTCTTGGAAAAGACTACTCATATGTGGGAAATCCAATATTCTTAATTGGGCATGGTACAAAGATCTATTGTGACTATTTATCTTGGGAAAATATTTCCTTTTTCCTACCCATTTTGTAGTTTGATAAAAATTCTAATTTTCTTGCTCTTGCTAGCATTCATTCTTCTCTAGATTTGAAAATGGGTGGTGATAGAGATAGAACTGAGGCTGGATCTTGTGAGGATTTTCGGCATGAGATTAAATTTCAAGAATAATTTATGATATTTCATTCAAAAGGAAAGACAACGGATCTAAGAGGGTTGGGTAATCTCTTATCAAATGAAAAATTTTCTTAGGAAAGAAGTTGATGGATTTGTGGCTCAATTATTTTCATCACTTGCTTACTCTTCTAGATTTGCAAGTGATTATAGATTATCACTTAGAAGTTTTTGTAGATATGCCTAAAGGACTAACTCCTAAGAGGGATCATGATCATACCATTCAAATAGTTCCTAGGACATACTAGGGGTTAGTATTATTAGGCATAACTAGAGCACTTATTCCTCTCCTATAGTGATGGTACATAAGAAAAATCAAGCTTGACACATGTTCCCAGACTCTATAGTTCTCAACATGTACACCATCAAAGACAAGTTTCCTATTCTAGTCATTGATTATTTACTAGATGAATTGAATGAAGTTGTGAAGACAATATTTAGGACTTATGAGGGCGAATATTATTTTCTTGTGATATATTTTGGCCTTACGAATGATCTATCTACATTTCAAAGCTTGATGAATTTCATAGTTACTAATTTTTTAAGGAAATGTTTATTAGTGTTATTTGATTATATATTGATTTATAGCAAGATATATGAAGAATATTTTATCCAAATAGATAAATCATTATATGTTCAAGTAAATATCACCAACTCTATGCTAAGCCTTCTAAGTTTGATTTTACACTCAAAGAGGTAGAGTAATTGGGACACATAGCGTCACATGCACGATTTAAGGTTGATTCTAACAAAATTAGGTCTATCATAGAATGGCCTATTCCTAAAACTATAAGAAATTGAGGGGTTTCATAGGACTCATCAAATGGTAAGGCCTTTAGTTGAATATGATTTTTTGCATTATTTAAGAGCTTTAAATAATGACATATTAGTTATGATACAATCTATGCGTGGGATAACTCTCTCAAATGCATATGGGATTGATATAAGGGAAAAAAGTAGCCTTATACAATTTGGAAAGATTGCACCAAGGCATCCAATTCCAATTTTTCTCGAGGTGCAACCAAATATACCCCTATAAATACCTCCTATAATTATTGTACCTACTACACTAGGCTTGTATTATCAAGCATCTACCCAAAAAAGTTATCCCATCCCAATCTCAAGAGATCCAAGAGGTAGAGGGACTACTACAAAATTTTAGTAATGGGATAGTAAATATTAAGAAGAAAAAAATTCAAAATTTTAGATCTTACCAAGCTCCTTATCAAATCCCACATCAGCCCAATCAGCCCAATAGGCCTCCCTACCAAGTTGATTCTCAAGGGAAAAGGAGAAATTTCAATGCTAGACCATATAATCACTACAATCAAAATGTTGCCATCACTTCCAAAGAGCTTGTACCAGTCCAAAATAACAGAGCACAAGATTATGAATGATGCTTTCCATACAATCAAACCCACAATCATGTTACATGCTCTAATGTAATACTAAATTAGGCCCATATGGAACAAAATAAAAGTATCGTTCAACAAGATGTGACACTAGAAACTCATGAACAATAGATTTCTCATTCTAAATATAATCATCATGACACCACTCTTCAGAATTGGCAAGGTGAGGAGTATTGTGGGGTAAATCATCCATAAGGACAAAATAAGTTTTCCTAATCTATAATAGCCAATACAAGATCTAAAAAGAGAGCTTTTGATATGGAAATGAGTTGATAACGGGGAAAATCAAGTTCCTACAAGCCACCAAGGTGTTGTTGGTCCCTCATCTTCTAAAAATGTTCAAATTCTTCCAAGAGGTCAAGTTGTAGCAAGCAAAGACCAATCAAGAGCCCAATCACAACTATTACAAACACAAGGAGATGTTGCTATTCTTAAAGGACAACAAAAGGTTAGTACAATGCCATTCAGTCTTTTGGAGCATATGAAGAAAGAAATTGTTAGAATGTCAATGCAGGATTATTTGTCACTCCCCGGTCAAAAATATTTATTAGAAAAAGCTTTGTCCAATATCACCTTGTCAAATGAAACTCCAAAGGAGTATCCTAGAGTTGTACTTTCTAATACTCCTCACGCCAAGAGTGAAAAATAGAAAAAATATATCAAACCACCTCCATTTTATGTTTCTTTGATCATTTTCCAACACCTTGTTCATAACTTTATGATTGAATTAGGAGCAAGTAGCTCAATGGTGCATAAATTGATAATGGATAAGATTGGACTTTCATATGAGCCTCTTACCAAGGGAGTAGTCTAGTTGGATGAGAAAACCATAAAAACATAGTTGGGATAATTAAAAATTTGAGTCTTACTTTACATGTTTTCCCAAAATTCTCCATACCACATGATATACATGTCATAGATTTACCTTCATATTTTTCCATATGTCTTTCCAGGAATTTCACTACAAAGTTAGGGGGTTACTTATCTTCTAGCTGGTCACACATATTTTTAGGAAAAAGTATAAAACTAGGGTGACTATAAAATAAAAACCTATAGCAAAGGACCATATAAACCATATGTTCCTAGTGATATTAATAAAAAATTCAGCATGCATGAATAAGAGGAACAACTTGTTGTCGAAGAGCCCAACACAACTATATAAAGTATAACTTATGTTTAGATGAATGGGGATTTGAGGACCATGAAGCTGAACTATTCAAGAACATAGAAGAAGCGTGGTTGGGTATTTATATGATACATGAACAAGTCCTTTTTGTCCCTAACCTTGTAAAAGATGAAAAGAAATAGTGTGAACAATAGTTTAATGAACTTTAGTAGCTATACTTTGATGGGTCAAGAAGCTATAATTTTGTTGGTGGAGGTACTATCCTTATTTCTCCTCAAGGTGAGAGGTATTATTTAGCCTTAAGATTTTGTTTTAGTTTTACTAATAACACTGCCGAGCATGAAGCTCTCATTCATGGTTTGGAATGGGAAAGGAAAAGAGGTATTAGCTATTTGCAAGTGTTTGGGGATAGAAAGTTGATTGTAAATCAGGTAAGAGGTGTTAATGTGACTAAGAATGATTTTATGAAGTCATATAAGCATAGAGTTTTGGATATTATTAAAGAATTTAATGTCTTTAATCTCCTATCCATACCAAGAAAACAGAATAAACATGCTAATGGACTAGTTGCTATAGATGTTGAATATGATATTCCAAAGGAAATAATTTTTTTTAAGGAACAAGAGCATGAAAATATGGTTGTAAGGCCATAAATTCTTGATAAAAATATGCATTGGTAAGTGTTTGATAGTGAAAAATAAATTTTCAACTTTTTGATTGAAGAAGTTGAGTTTGTAGCTAGTAACTAGCAAAGGTTGCACCAACAGTTTGGTGATCATATTCTTCAACTAAATTCAAACAAGTTTCCAAAGGGGTTGATGACCTTAGAGTCTCTTTTCCACATGGATGATAAGGTAAGAAGAGAAAAGCATAGCATGTTGGTCAAAGAATAACACTGTGAATCCATTGAAATTTTCAAGGGTAAAAATTCCCAAACTTGACAAGGTATGTACCAAAAAGGAAAGACACGCTTTCATTTCACTTTGCCAAGAGTATGATGAATTTTTTTCTTGGGAATACCATTATTTAAAAGGATTTAACCCTAAGTTATCAAAACATACTATTGATATAGAACCAAATACAAAACCAGTGAAGAAAAATCAAAAACCTTTGAATCCAAAGCTTAAACACCTCATGAAAAAAGAGCTCAAATAGTTGATTGAAGGTAGTATTATTTTCCATATTAAACACACATCATGGGTCTCTAACTTAGTACCTATGAGAAAAAAATATTGGAGAAATCAGATTGTGTGTAGACTTTAGGGATCTAAATAGAGCTTCACTCAAAGATCATTATCCATTGCCTTATGTGGAGAAAATACCATAGGTTGTGTCAGGTTTAGAGAGGTTCTCTTTGTTGGATGGGTTTTATGGTTATAACCAAATATTGGTTAAAGAGGAAGATTAGTTCAAGACAACTTTCACCACCGAATGGAGTATCATGACATATAGGAAAATGCCTTTTGGATTGTCTAGTTTTGGGGCAACCTTTCAAAGGGCCATGAATATGGCTTTTCAAGGCCTCATGAACAATATTGTCCTTGTATGTTTGGATGATATCACTATTTTCTGAAAGGATTCAAAGGAGAATTTTACACATCTAAAGCATATTTTTGACAAGTGTAGGGAGTATGGTGTATCCCACAATCAAAAGAAATGCATCTTTTATGTTCATGAATGTAAGTTGCTTGGTTATGTTGTTTCTAAACATGGTATTATTTAATTGGTCATGAAAGGGCAAGTGATATCTCAACTTTACCTTTACCAAATCATAAAAAAGGTTTGCAAGTTTTTATAGGGAGGATCAATTTTGTTAGAATATTTATACTAGATATTTCTAATATTTTAAATCCACTAATAACCATGTTACATAAAAGTATGATTTTCAAATGGACTAAGGATAGAAAAATATTTTTTGAGAGCATAAAAGAAGCATTAAAAACAACACCTAGCCTCTTAAATCTTGATTTTTGTAAGGATTTTACCTTGTATGTGTATGGAAATATTGACACTATCTCAACCATGTTACTGTAGAAGAATGATGAAGGTTTGGAGCAGCCAATAGCCTTCTTTAGTAAAGGCTTGGAAGAGTACGAGTAAAGGTATAATTTATTTGAAAAAATGTTCTTGTTATTATTAGGAGTCTAAAGAAATATAGGCATTTGATTTCAAACAAAAAAATTTACTTAATGGTTGCTCATCCTAGTGTTAAAGAGTTTCTTTTGAGCAAGGATTTGAATGAGAGGATGACAAGTTGGATTACCAAAGTTATGGATTATGATGCAGAAGTCAAGGTAACCAAGTTGGTAAGAGGGAAAGGCTTGTGTGAACAAATAGATGGTCATATAGAAGATAACAAGGAAGATGTTAAAGAAGTTTTCCTAGCTATTCAAGGAGATTCCCAAATAACTGTACATACTTCTCCAAGTTGGGTGCAAGGTATGACTCATTTTCTCCAAATAGTCGAGTGTCTACAAGGAATGGATAGGACTTAAAGAAGATATTTTAGGCTGCAATATATCCCACACGTACTATTTAAAGGCATACTTTTCAAGAAATATTTCAATTGTGTGTTGCTTGGTTGTATTGATATTGATCAAATTGATAAAGTGCTTAAAAAATTTCATGATGGAGCAATTGGTGGAAACTTTGCACCTAGAACAACAACACTAAAAATAATGAGGTTAGGCTATTATTGGCCTAGTTTATCCAAGGATGCAAATTCATGGGTAAGGAAGTGTAGGAAATGTGCATTTTTATCAAGTAAGGAAAAATTATCAGCTCTTCCCTTGTAGCCTATTTAAGTTGAACCCTTCATGAAGTGGAGTGTTGAATTCATTGGGATCATTAATCCACCTTCTAGTGTAGGTCACAAGTGGGTTCTCACTACCACAAATTATTTTAATAGGTGCACTAAAGCTATTACATTGAAAGAGGCTAATGAAAATGCTATCCTAAACTTCTATGAAGATTTGTTGACAAGGTTTGGTGTTCTTGATTTTATTATTTTTGATAATGCATTGGATTTTGTGATTATAAAATTAAGTGAATGGGATGTAAAGAATATAATATTTTTGAACACATCTTCAAAATATTACCCTCAAGGTAACAAACTAGCTTAGTCCACAAACAAGAATTTGATTAAGATCATCAAGAGAACCATTGAAGACAATTAGAGAGCATGGAATACAAAATTAAAATAAACTCTACGGGCTGATAGGATTACTCCTAAAAGGTTAATTGACAACTCACCATACATGCTGGTTTATGGTAAAGAGGCAAGATTTCCTATCTCACTTGAATTTCCAACTCTTGATTTGATCAAACAACTCGAGATTTTGGAAGAAGAGCCAATGGTGATAAGGTTAGCACAATTGGCTAGCTTGGAAGAAGTTAGAGATCAATCCATGAAAATAATGGAGATGCACCAAGCACAAGTAAAAATTTCTTTTTGACAAGAGGAAAACTCCTAGATTCTTCAAGGAAGGTGATGTGGTCCTCAAGTGGGATGAATTAAAGAGCAGGCCTAGGAAACATTCCAAGTTTGATGCTTTTTGGAGTGAGCCTTGTTGTGCAGTTTTACACACGCCCCACTTGGGGTGGGGACCCTCTTTTTTCTGGTGTCTTTGACCTTTGATTTTATTGGATTTATCATTTTGGGGTCTTGACATGTTGGTCTTGCTTGCTTGGACCCTTCCTTGAGGTTGGAATTGATTGAAATTGCATTTTGGGCCAAGTCCGGATTTTCACCTGGATCCGGGATTTTCCACCTCTTGGCGGATTCTTCCGGCCCTGGTTCCTTGTCCGTTTCTGGCAGGATTCTCCGATTCCGGGTTTCTGCCTGACTTCGGGATTTTCCGGTCCTATCGGATTTTCCCGGATTCTGTCAAAATCTCGATCTTCCTGACTTCCCCGGTTTCTGCATTTCTGCGAAATCTGTGTTTCCGCGCATTCTGGGATTTTCCGAAATTCCGCTTGGGGCTCGGGTTTCCGGACTTGTCAGAAATGTCTTATCGCGCATTAATGGCTGAGGTACCTTTGCTCAGACGGGTATAAGGTCGAATTTAGGGCATTTTCTGATTCATTCTAACTCCATTGCTTCCTTGCTGACTGCTCTGGCGATTGAGATTTTCATTTGAGCTTTGAGGGATTGATCCTGCTTTGTTTGCGTGAGGATTTCTTGAGTGCTAGTGCCGGTATTTTTACCTCCTGAGCGTGTTCGTTGCGTGGTCGACTTTTTAAGCTTGAATTCCGTCCGCCTTGATCCATGGTATGTATCCATTGCCCTTCCGTTTGCTTACAAGATGATTTGGGGTTTTCTTGCACTGGGTATTGTTAAATTTGGGTCGGCCCTTGATTTGATTTTGATTTTGTATTTATAGAGTCGGGGTCCGTCCCGTTTTTATTATGGAACCCCATTATCCATGCCCTGTGAGCTCCATTTGTCCGTTGGATTGCATATTTATCCTTTAGGTGGCATTTTGGGTCGGATTGCTTGTTTGTTTCGGGCGCGAAATGTGTTATCATGCGAAATTAGGGTTTCCCTTGGTGTTCGGCCCAGAACATGATTTTATTTTATGCTTGAGTGACTTTTGTTCCGTGTCATGTTGGCTTCCCGTCCTGCGAAGATTAGAGGGCTTTTAGGTAAATCCTGAACCGATATTTTGAGCCCTAAAGCTTGCTCTGGTTTTAATGGCGGAGAGTTGGTCATTCGATTTAGGGCACCATTATTTTAACACGGGGATCCATCCTTTGAGGGCTTTTGAGAGTTGGAATCCTTTGCATACTTGAGATTGTTGATTATTGCTAGTTTCGGGATCATTTGAGCTCAGGTAGTGGATATCTCGCGGTTGTTCGAGTCTTGGTGCACGTTTTGCCATTTTTCGAGTTTCCGGGACCGTCGCAGAATTTCGTTGCTCCCGGATTTTCCCGGTTAGGGCTTATTCCGCGGGTTGGGTTTATTCCCGGTACATTTAAGCTGTCCGCGAAAATCCGTCCCATCCGGATTTTTTCGGATTTCCTGTCTGGTTCCGTTCTTTTAACATTTCGATGATAGGATTGATGGAATGAGTGTCTAATGTTTATTTCTTGTTGCCAATAAATGCATTTAATGATCATCCTTTGATTTTCCATGCGCATTAATAATTATTCGACTAATGATGATTTGGTAGCAGGAATCTGTCTGGGTCGGATTTCTCTGAAATTCTGCCCCGACGGTATTTTCCCGGTTTGCGTGATTTTCCCGGATTGTCTGATTTCTCTGGATCTTGAAGGATTGGCAGTTAGCAACAGATTTTGAAGGATTTATATGATGTGTGCTAACCCTTTGGATTGATATGAGCTTAATAATTGGATTCTAATGACAATTCTTGAATGTACAGGCCGAATCAAGCAAGGCTACTGCTGGGAAGTCCAAAGGTGGTGCAGGGGCATCTTCAATTTCTGAGACAGAACGGTTGAGATTAGACATGAAGAGCCAGGTCCCTGAAAGTAGGATATCTTCCGTGTGGGCTGATGTATCTGATACCAACGTCGGTGCCTGGCGCTATGAGGAGTTCAAGCAAAGAACGGCTGAGAAGGACCAGTCAGCCTTGAGACAAGGAATGATGAACTCGGGATTGGTGCATGTGGCAGGGTTCCCTCCAGCAGTTCAGTGCTACGAATTGATTCTTGAATGTGCCCGACAATACGCTTTTGATACACAGATGGTGGTCAGCACTGAGGGACGAGTCTTGGCCAACTTCAGTCCGGCCTCCATTGCCCGGGCCTTCAGCATGCCGGATCTCCCCTCGGTCTGTGCTTTAAACATTGACACTGCCCAAACATACTATGAGAATGAGCCAGTTAAGGCTCAGTAGATCATCAACTCATGGCTGGAGAAGCCAAAATCTCACCATTCCAAATTGCCTAAACAGTTGCACAGGGTGAAATTCAGGCCGGATATCTATGATGCCATCACACTATTGAGCAGGGTGGCCGGATTGAGAACTGCCGGAGTATTGGAGAATTGGATGGTCCACGTGATCACCAAGATGAGTCAGGGGACAAATTATCACTGGGCAGGACTCATTAGTGCAGAGATAGACAAACAACTGAGAAATGTCCTGGAGGCAAAGAAGTTCACCATGTCCTCCTACATCATGTATGTGTTGGCCATCTCCTATCCCTACAAAGGACTGACTCTGATGGGAACTATTGGGCAGGATATCATCTATGAAGTCTATCCGGAGCTGCATTTGGGACATAAAGATTACAGGAGGGCCAATGATGCATTCACAATGCACATTACCCGGACACTTCAAAATGCAGAGCACATCAGATTATCCGATGGGGCTAAGGGGCTGATCAAGAATTACGGAGCATGGTTTATCCAGTTCCCTACCTTCACATACCTCCGGATTGATGGATGCCCAGCTGCTCCTTACAGGTTGCCCCGGTATCCTACTGACCATTTGGTGCTGCTAGAGGTTGTACGACAAATTTGTGAGTTTGATGCAGTGGTGAAGAGGGAAAAGCATAAGACTGGTTTTGGAGGAGACTTCCCCCTTGGGATTGGAGTGGGAGAAATGTGCCCGTCTATCCAATCAGCTCACACTGCAGGAGAGGAGTTGGCAGCCTATGGATTCTCTTTTCACTCAAAGAGAATGAACTTTGACATAACTGGAGGGGCACAGAAGAGGGCTACCCGGGAATTTAGGCATAAGGAGGACTTGGAAGATTACTGGGTCAATATCAAGGATGACCTTGATGCGAGGAAGAGGAGGTATTCCCGGCTGCCTGTGGAGGCAATTAGACAATATAATGTGAAGCTGATCCCGGATCAGCTGGATGATGACGGAAAATTGGTTCAAGACCATGTTTACGAGCCCATAAAGGACAGGTCAGTTGCAACATTGATTGGAGTGAGCCTGAGGTGACAGAGTTGGAGGACTTGATGACTCCTGTGTTGAGATTCACCTTTTCTTGGATTAAGCATAAAGTCTGGGTATTGGAGAATGCCAATGTGCCCTGTACCTTCGATTTGATGGGGAATCTCAACCCCATGTCCACTTCTGAAGAATCCGGGGAGGAGGAGGACCCCAAAGGGAAAACGGCTAAAACCTCGCCATTCAAGATTAAAGTCAGAGGTCCTAAGGGAACTGAACCTGCAACGAAGAGGAAACCAATTGGCAAGCGCAGGTGGAAGACTCTGACAATCAGCAAGTCCTCGGATGAGGAAGAAGCAGAGAAAGCTGAAGAGGAGGATGCCCCTCCGCCGCCTAAGAAAGCTAGAACTGCAAGGGTGGCAAAGAAGAAGGATCAGCCACTTCGGAGGATGAACCTCCAATTGTTGATGTAGAGAGCTCCGGAGGGGAAAAGACCAAAGTATATACCCGTAAATCAAGAACCCCTTCTCCCAAGGATGTTGCACAGCCAAAGGACTCCCCGCAAGCATTACCAGTTGAAGAGCAAGATAAGCCTGTTTCTCCTCCACAGAGCATACTAGAACCGGAGAATCCGGATGAACAGGGAATTAGCGGGGAGGCCGAGCAGTTCAAAGAGGGAACACTATACAGTGAAGTGGCCGAGCTTGAGGCAGAAACAGAGGAAAGGCACACTTCTCCGCTGGTACAATACGAGGATTCTCCAGAGAGTGATAAGGGCCGCGGATCACCGGAACCAGAGGAAAGCATCCCTGCTAGGACTCCATCACCGGTGCTTCCAGAATTGGGACTTGAGGAGGCTGATCAAGGCAAGCAGAGTCCAGAGAAAGAAGATGACAAAGCCACGGCTGAGGAGGAGGTCGAGGTGGCAGCCGCAGAAGGGGAGAAAGTGACAGAAGATCCGGGAGAAACTCATACAGAAGGAATCCAGACTGACCCTGTAGCCCCAGACTGGCTAGAGAGAGAACTTGCAAAGAAGAAACAGGTGATTGTTGAAGACACTCCTCTAGACTGGGATGAAATGTTATCTCAGATCGGCAAAGGGAAGAAGAAGAAGGTTGCAAGGGTGATTTCCCAGGTGGAAAGGGATGAGGTGCATAACCGGGTAGTTCACATCACCACCCCTGCTGCAGATAAAACAAGAGATGAGGTAACAGGCCAGGATTACAATGTTCAAACTATTAACCTTGGGTCGGCCTCCCTGGAGCAGGATATTGAGGAATTTGAAGGGTCGAGTGCTATAATTGTTGACAGACTAAAGAAGGAGACCCAATCAAAATGAGAGCTGAAAAGAGAAAATGAAAGATTGAGGAAATGTCTGGAGGAGGTAATGAAGCCTCTACAGTCTCTCCATCCTTCCTCCTCTACTACTCCGGGATTTCTGCCTAAGGAGACAATCTCCAGAATTGAAAAGATGAAGGCCTCCGCTCAGGCTGCCATAGACTGGTTAATGGGTGTCCAGAAAATAGGGGATGAAGCTATCAAAGAGATCCTGTCTATGGGCAAGGATGCAGTCCGGGAAAAGGAGCTGTTAGAGAGCATCTTGTCTCAGGATAAGAATGACATAGACCTCCTGTTGCAGAAATCAAGGACTATTCTAGGATATGGCAAGGATCAGTTGGGCAAAGATGGAATCCTTCCTTCTGCTAGATTGGATGAACCATGGGAGTGGTTCGAGGCATTGCAGATCAGGCAGGGAGGCCTGAAAAAGATACAAAAATGAAGGAAATCAATTGATGCTGACCTCACTGCAATCTATGATGGTTGCATTGCCTTCTTTGAGGTGATGACAGGGAGGAAGAAAATAGCTCCCAAATATTTGAGCTTAGATCAACTGAAAGAATGGTGGCATGAGGTTTATGCCCCGGAATCTGATGGAACTGTCACCTCCCATTTGCTTGATGATGCAGCTACATACTTGGCAGTGATAGACAGGTACATGGCCAACTGGGAGGACTGGAAGAAAACTGTTGAGCGGTCCAATGAGGGAATTGATTCAATTAAATGCCGACTCAGGGTTTTGCCATTGCCACCTATTGCTGAGCTGGATGGGATATTCTCGAAGGTCCAAGGGTCACCAGCGCAGAGGAAAGACAAAGGGAGTAGCAGTTAATGCTCTTTTTGAGATTTGTGCTTCCCTATTATTATAGGGCATGCATTGGACCAGACTTCCTTGGGGACTGTGCCTTGGTCGACTTGGATGATGGCATTAAATGTGTGCCTTAGTTTGTTTCCTTGGCCGACCTGTTTTGGCGGTTTTGATTATTTTGTAAAATGTTTGGCTGGGCCGACATGTTTTGGGGGGGAAATTTGATAAATAGGCATTCTTGCCTCATTGTAAGAGTTAGACATTGGTTATAGACATAGCAAGACAGTAATAGAGCAAGAGCTATAGTTAGAGTATTTGAAGTTTCTTGAAGCAAACACTATATTCAGAACAGTTGAATTGTTGCAGCATTTTCTGGTGATTAATACAATTGAAGACATTGTGGTTATTCCTGGTGAAATCCTTTGTGTTATCTCATCTTGCATGGTTCCTTTGTTCTATCTTTTAAATTGCTTGAAGATTTAGGGTTTAATATTCAGAAATAAATTAGTTTGGTTGGATAAATGATGTTTGTGATCTCATATTTGGAATGTTTGTAGCTATCTATGGTCTATACTCCCAGTAACTATCTGATTGTAGTAGGCTGGTAAAGTCAACCTGGACCGTATATTCAAATGTGCTTAAGTTCGGTTGTAGATGCAAGTCTATGATTTGAAAATCTGTATTCCTCAGAAGATTGCACTGTTCTTGTAAGATTGCCTTGTGGGTCGAACAGAATTGGTTATTCGAGATAGGTCCATTCCGGATATATGTCATTTGCATTGCTTGTCCTTGTAGTAGTTCAGATTTTATTACTTCCTTGCATCCCTATCTTTTGCGATTTCTTTGTTATTCGGTTAGATCTAGGATTTTAAGATCATCATATTTTCAGATTTGATAAATTGAAAAGGTACAGTTTGCTTGTAGTAAGGTCCGATTGTGATTACCAGCAATTTCACATTTTATCTGAGTTGTTTTATGCATTGTTATGACCTAACACCCGAGAGACCTTGGGGTGATTTCAGTGATTCGTTATTGAAAATAACCTTTCAAGAGATAGGATATCATATTATGCGAGTTGTTCTGTGCAGAAAACACCATCAACAAGCCTTATGTAATTTCTAAGTGCAAGCAACATAATTCCTATCAACTGTCTAAGATGGATGGAGAAGATACACCAATCCCAATCAATGGTATTCACCTCAAATATTTTTTTTGAGGTATGATAATTCTTTTGTAAGTATTAAATTAGTTTCTCTGTTGCTAATAAGTGTTGTTGCACACGGTTTTAGGTGTCTTTCCTCTAAGTGTTGATGCATACTTTTCTTTTCCATTAGGGATTACAAGTTTTAATTGTGTTTAGGTGTTTATTTAGTGGTTTGAATGGTCTTAACAATTGGTAGACAAGTCTAGTTTTGAGGTTGTTATAGGTCTCCTTGACTCTTTTTCCCAATGGATTGTCTAAGGTAGTTGATGTGAGCTTTAGCAGGAATTTTTTTTGTAGAGGTCACCAAAGATGTTGATATTCTATCACCTTGACATTAAAATTTTCCTATGTCTAATAGGAAAAATTATAAAGATTTATCCTTGAAAATAACCCTATGAATCTTAGGTTCTATAATGAAAAAAAAAGAAATTAACTATTAATTTTACTAATTTCTAGTGCCAAAAGGGAAATGAGATGGAAAAGAATAAAATTATTTGCCTTTGGAAGCCTCACCCATGTAGCAAAAATAAATTTAGGGTTTTTGGTTTGGTTGTTTGAAGGAGCCCAAGGAAACTCATGGAATAGAGTAGAAGTAGTAGTTTGTTTTCTTAGATCACATCCACATTGCAAGAAAAGTAACGATACATCACAAATTAGGGGGGTTGAGGATTGCGCGAACCCTTTTCCTAGTACCTGCAAAACAACATGAGTAAACAAGTTAAACAAGGAATTGCAAGCTAAAACAAGGATTCCCCATGAAATCCATTTGCAACATTCAAATTAGGAAGAAAATAGTGAAGAACACAATGAAAAATGACAAAACAAAGATTAAATCCTAATTAGAAAAGAAAACACATGATCCCATGGGGGAATTGGTGTCAATTTGATATAAAAATTGGCCCTTTCCCAATTCCTAAGTTGCAAGCTTGATATGTTGGTGAAGATTTGATCCACTTTGTTGATGTTGAAGAATGCTCCAAGCTAAAATCTGCAAAACGTAACTATGACTCAATGATAATGGATGAAATTCAAGAGATATTTGAGCATGGCAACTTTGCCTAGATTGTGGATGATGAAATGAGGATGTGAGCATTTTATTTATAGAATTCCAAGATGGATGAATGTCCAAATTTGAGCAATGTGAGACTAACATTCATCCAATGGCATGATGCCACTTGTCAAGCTATGAATGGATGGAGGATGTGCAAGATTTGGGGTTTGTGCCAATAAATGCATAATTTTGAATTTCAAATTTGTTGAAATGACATGCAAGAGGGAAGGGAAAATGCAATAAATACCACTTGGCTCAAGGAGAAATGACATGTAAGATGAATTTATTGCCTTGTGGATGTACATGTTGACTTGGAATTTTTGAATTCAAATTGAAGAGAATATTCAAAAGATGCCTTGTGAGGAAAATAGATTTAATAAATGAATTAAATCTATTTTCATGTGCAACTTGCATTATCTAGAGGATGGGACATGAGATGAGATTAAATTAATCAAGGGTTAATTAATTTAATGAGAGAGGTTAGGTGATGTGACCTATTTGACTCAAATTTATGGATTTATTTAAATCAAATAAAGAGAGGAATATGACAAGAGATTAATTAAATAAGGATTTTGATTTATTTAATTAAAAGGGATGGTGTTAGATTAAATCAAATAAGGTTTCAATTTATTTAATTTAATGGATAGAATTTAGAGATTTAATCAAATAAAATTGATTATTTAATTAAATAGGGATAATTAGATCAAATGGATTGTTTAATTAACAAAGAGAGATGACTTAATTAGATAAAATTTATTTAATTAAGGGATGAAGGAAATTGAATTTGTGGATAAGAGATCGGTTAAATGAATTAACCAAGAGGATGAGGGAGAAATGATGATGTGAAATTGACATCGAATGCCATGTCAATGTTATATTTTACATGTCTACATTTTCCCCTCTTTGAAGCAATGCACTTTCGTTCGTTGGTTCAAAGAATATGATCTCGATCAAAGCCAATTTTTTTTATTTAAAAAAACTTGCCCCACTGCTGCTTGGCGGAAGAGAATATTCCAATATAATGCCCCCTCGAGAGATCAGACGAAAATTTTAATTTTTTGGGTGATCTCACAAAAAAAAAGGTGACAAAGTACTCACTAGGTCTGAAAGGGGTCCGGGAGGCTAAAAACGTGTCTAAACGCAATAAAACGATGAAAAACAAGCCTCAATTAGACAAAAGCAAGTTCGGGGGTCCAAAACCCTAGTAGGACAGCCAAACAAGGTGAAAAAACCCTAATTTTTAGGCTTAAAAGGGGCCCGAGGGGTCACTTTCAAGTCATTTTCACACACCTCCACTAGCAACCTTGAGATTTGAGCTCTGACCCTTTGGCGATATGGCACAACGACAACTTCCCCTACACATCATTGATCGAGTTCAAACATACCAGCGGCCACCTGGCATCGGGGCACCAATATGTGACCCTTACCCAAGCTTTGTTTTTTCATTTAATGCTTTAATTAATGCTTTAAAGGAGTGGCTCGCCTCTAGCGGCGCTATATAGCGCCGCTCAGAATTCAAACTGTGTCGCGCGGTGCTGTTTTGCGCTACAGCGGTGTAGTTCAAAGTTTAAAAACTCCGATGCTGGGCTCAGGCTCAGCAGGTCGGTTTGATAAAGTGTGCGGCGACGTCACCCATTTTTTGAAAACTGTGACGCTGGAAGGGAAAGTGTGCCGCGACGATGCCATTTGGCTCTTTTTGGGCTCTAGCGTCGGAGTTTGAGTAAAATCAAACTGCTATGCCATCACAAACTGCGCCGCTGGGGAATTTTCTGGAGCGCTCGACTAGGAATTTTTCAAAATTTTTAACATGTTGACCTTCCTTGATGTAGTATGTGGCGAGGGAGCTCTACTCTCGGGAGCACCGGTCATGAGATTTGGCTAGTGTTTTACGAGACCTGAGCGACAGGGACTAGGATCGACTCAGGGTTGCGGGATTGTGGCACATTGCGTACGCGGCGCCCGTGCGTACTCACCTAGGGATGTTGTCAGCGCTGGTTGAGAGGTGGCACAACGAGACGTCGTCATTTCATCTCCCCACTGGTGAGGCCACCGTCACTCTGGAGGACGTTTGGCGCATTCTACGATTGCCTATTCATGGTCGACGAGTGATTTTTGATATGGACGAGGGATGCGAGGCCTGTTGCAGAGTCGTCGCCACATAGGACATCATCTTCTGTGAGGGACATATAGAGTTAGAGCGATACAGGGTCATAACACCTCCCTATTGCTGGGCGATTGCAGCCATCATTTCGGGTCTTTTTGCCCCAAACAGATGAGGGTGATACTTTAGTCCCAGTTGGGGGTATTGCTGGGAGCAGATGGTCCGAGACATGCCGGTTCATTTTGTGTGAGGGCCTGTTCTTCTAGCTTCGCTTTACAGGGACCTCCATGAGTACGTATACATGGACGACAGAGCGCTGGGGACGGGAGTGACCTTACTTCACGCCTGGGCATGGGAGCACATTTTTGTGCTATGTCCATGTGTCGTTCTAGTTCTGATGGGGGCAAACGATGCCCTCGTGGCACGATACAGAGGCGGTGTGTCCTTTACACACACTAGTGAGCATGAGATCCCCTACTGGAGGCGGGTCTTAGATGAGATGTTGGTTTTTACTTGGAGACCATACCTTGGTCAGCCTGGATGAGACGATGATGCCGATCAGCTCTTTTATTGCCGCCAGGACCGATATATGCAGGGGCGTGAGCATACCATGATCGAGAGGTACCTGCCTGGGTGCGTGCAACGTCAGTTCGGAGAGCCGCAGGATCAGCCTGATGACGCTTATGTGGCCATCTTTGCTCGCAACATGACATAGGTGTCATTGGGACAATACATTCCTACCTCAGAGGCAGTCGACAGTTTCTGATAGTTGGCAGCCTGACCTTGGGCTTATGATTAGGGTTTGGCAGATCCAGGCACCACCTAGGCTTACAGGGACTGGTTCTGACCTCCACTTCGGTTGACCATTCTAGGTGAGGATCTAGATGTGCGCAGAGTCAGGGGCAGAGGGGGAGGCCGAGGACGGAGAGCTAAGGTTTGATGATATCCACTAGTTGTGCCCCCAGTCCTGCCAGGGCAGGGGGATGTTCATATGCAGGATCAACAGGAGGTGCCGCCAGTTCCACCACCACGAGTCGAGGGTGAGGATCAACCCCACGTGCAGCCACGGGTATAGCTAGTAGGATAGGCAGATGCACGAGACACCTTGATTGCGTAGCTACAGGCCCAGGTTCAGGCAGTGATAGCGAAGAGAGATCAGGCGAGGGCTGAGAGAGAGTAGTTCATAGTCGAGAGGGATTAGGCCGTGCAGTAGAGACAGGCTGTAGAGCTACAGGCAACCACTAAGCTAGGCTGTAAACAACAGATAGAGAGCATGAAAGCCTCCTCCTCCTAGGGTACAGTGTCAGTGCGATCCTACAGGGATGCTATCCGAGAGGCAGAGTATTATCGACAGTCTTATCATGAGGTTGTACCCAGAGCAGAGTGGGTCCTAGAGTATTTAGAGTGGGCCAGCCACAGACCAGCAGAGGGTCATGGTGACAGGGGCAAGGGCAACATTCACAGGGATCGAGCTTGATCGAGATGATATATACTTTTTGTGCCTTATGGGCTCGTTTTTGATAGCCCAATGGGCGTTTTGTACTGATTGACATATATGTACAGTGATTCAATTTATTCTTTGTACTATGACAGTGACATTATTGATGATATATATATGAGCCGATGATGATTTTGATGCAATGCACTGTGTTCCCTTTTATGCATGGATGGTTATTTCTATATGCTTTGCAGTGATGTATTTATGGATGCATTTATTTCTAATGATGATACCTACGTTATGATTATGATTAGCAAATCTATGATATGTAAATGTGATGGTCTATTTATGATTATGCAAATGCGATGGTCTGATATGTGAAATGATATGTAAATTGTGCTTATGAAATGTTATTGAATGTATGCATATATGAATTGTTTGTAATGAATTTTATACGTGTATGCCTATGTGGAATGATTTATGCAATGAATGTTATATGATGTTATTTATGAGATGATATGGATAATGAAATATGAAATGTGATGGTCGTAATATGCTGCAAATGAAATGGTGTTAATGCATAATGAGATGGTTTTATGAGATGCTTAGAATAACCAATGTTATTATCCTAAACGTAATCAATGATGATGTATGTGATGCAATGATATGTTAATGCAAAGTGATATGCTGATGCGTAATGTAATGTGAACGTAAAGTGGTGAGATGATGTCATTTTTATTATGCAAGTATGTATGCCTAATGAATTAAATGCTTATATACCTATTGATTATGCGAAAAATGATTATGAAATGCTTTCGTAGATGCTATGCGATGAATTATATGATAGATGATAATATGAAATGGTTATGAAATGCAAATGAATGTTTATGCAATGATTGATATAATGCCATGAGATGCAATGTAATGGGTGAAATGCACTGACATGGGTGCACCTATCTATGAAGAATGTTTATGATAACCTGTTTATATGATGATAAAAATGCAATGCGTATATTTCCTATATGATATGTTTATGTGATATGCTAATGATTTGTGGATGCAAGATCGATGGTGATGATGGCAATAATGATCAACTGTCATAGTACCTTGTTAGTGCGATTAGTAAGAAAAGAAGAAGTCATTTCAACAAGACACAAGATGATGCAAATGCAAATGATGATGATGATGATTACTTGCCGAGGAATTGGGATTTTCAAAGGGCCAAATTTTCTTATGTTTGATAACACATGCCGTACGATGCATCAAGGTATAGAAAACTAGGATGGCGTTGTACCCAGTGAGATGAACTTTGACTTGACAAGCAAATAGGAGTATTCTTGTTCACACCTGACATACGGAAACCTTGCTAGGATGCACTTCAGAAGTTTTAGGCACCTCAGACCAAAACACGGAAAGGTAAACCTATCTATGCAATAGTCAACAAGTTTCCCTAGACCTCTTCCATACATACCTAACAAAGCAAGTATTCACCGAGGTTATATTACAAGAACATCCAACAAGTATAGCAGAAAAAAGATAATGATTGTTGCCCCATTCCTATTTCTCTAAATCCTCTATTTTTTGGGATATCATCGAGACATCCTTGGAATGAGCGCAAATAAGATAAGTCACAAGATAAAGACCAAGTAAACAAACAAACTGATGCTCTTCAATACTGCTAATGGAAAGAGGATGTGTTTTCTAAGGATGATAACCGAAACTTATTGCCAAAAGATAATGCCCATTGTAGGAAGGATGCATCCTAGGACATTCTATAGGGCCATTGTGACAAACATTGGTAGGTTTATTATGATAAATATTAGTACTAGAAACATTAATTTTATGATTCTAGTCAAGATTTCTAAAGGATATGATGGCAGTGAACAAGTAGTAGGCATATGAGAAATGAATGGGGTAGAGATGACAATGTAATCAAGCATCATGTAGGGTAAATACAATGACAATCCTTGATAAATCTCCTAAATAATAGTTGCAGACTAGATAAGAGTGGAAAATAAGGCATAAAGACAAACTTTATGTGAAGTGTTTGATGAGATTAATGAAGAATATAGCCTTTTTTTTGTGCTTAGATGAGAAATCCAATACACAAGTACAACATCTATGGTGACATCCAAGGTTATGAAGAATCAATAAAGAGAAATTGAAATAGGTTGGTTCTAAGCCTTTCTTGCCTATAACTGGAGTTGAAACTTATGTTCCTTCCAATCATGTCTGGGATAATGACAAGTATACAGATGAAGAGAAGCCTATAATTTTTCATCGTAAATAATCTGATGGTACGCTACTCCTTGAAGAAGACCAAGAAAAGGTAATAGAAGATGCCTTGTTTAAATAGGAGCTTGAGATCTCCCTTTTTTTGGCTACATCGAAATCCATTGTAGATGTGTTTGAGCCATTACAAAGGCTTTTTCCCTAACAATGAATGAATGTTTGGAAAACCTCAGATCTCTAGAGATGCTTTAGGCAATACAAAGCATGATATTTTTAGAAAAATATAGAGTGAACATATTTTACAAAGTGGGTTGGAGTATTTGATTAATAATGATAGTAAGAACAAAGTGTTGACTAGAAACGAGAGGATCAAATTCTTGCGGGATATTATAATTTATTTTTCCTCCTATTGCAGAGATAAAGGGAATTTTTTTAGATGAATGCAAACTAAGGCTGAATTTGGAAGAATCTTGGTTACACATTCTTGATAAAGATAACCATGATGATGATCAACAACTCCTGAAGAAATATTTTATAAAAAGATATCCTTTCCATATGATATCATAAGATTTATCTTATGTACTAGTGGAGTTATGTTGTATATGCTTAAGGGTGATGTCATACTTCCAATTCCCAATTCAATATACCACTTAGTAGTTCATGATTTTGTGGAAGAAGGTAACATATTTCAAAATTTCCATGGTCTATAAAGTCAACCATTCTTTGCATTTCTTGGAAGTTCTGTAGAGAACTTATGTATAGTTTTGAGATATTTAACTTTCTTCCTCAACCTCCTTGTTCCAATAAATGAAAGTTTCTCTAAATTTGTTGAGACAACAACATAGTAAATGGGAAAAGGCTTCAGGACATTGTGAAATAGAAAAGACAGAGTGACTGGTTTGAATTTATATTTAGAAATGTTACAATGGGTTGAATCTTAAAAGGGGCATATATCGCTTTGAAGGAGAGTCTGTATGTGCCACAACATATGTGGAAGACTGTCATACACTTATATTTTTTATTTGACAATGTTGAAAGGAAAGGACAAGAGGTAGTACTTTAAAGGTCTATCATGATAGAGCATACCACATTAGTTCATGAAGGATTCATTGAATAGTCTTAACCACATGATAGTGGGTGAAGAAGGATTCATAGTAACTTGCCTATAAAATGCAAGCCTAATTGTTTTAGAATATTTATTAACACTTTCCAAATCTAACATTGATCTTGATATGTTATTTTGGGAATTTTATGATTATTTCTTTTCTCACCGTATCATTTGTTACTATTTTTTGTCCCTGATACAAGGGAAAGTCCCTCCAAAACATTGAGAATATGTTACACCATATGCATGTAGATGCAATAACAAGGCAATGAGCAGACCCACAAATAGAAAACATGGAGGTTTTAAATACAAAAGGAACAGAGGTCTAGTGCACTAATGGGAAACCAAGACATGACAACAACCAAGTTCCATACACTCTAAGGGAAATAGAACTCTTCAAAGCCTCAAGATGAAATGTGAATTTTTTATTATTCTTGTCAAAGAAATGTGTCTTCAGTCATCAATTTTACATAAAATTTAATTGCATTTGAAGGTTATGACCAAATGAAAAAAGTTATAGTGAGACCCATGATGACCATTTCAAACCTTGAAGATATACATGAAGAATTCTACAAGTCCATCGGAGGAATGAAAAAGGATGATAGTCAATGTGAGAAAGTAAATGATAGGAATGTAAAGAACATGGTGACAGTTATAATATTGTGATAATCCTTTACGAGAGCATGAAAGGACAATCATAGATGAAAATTCCAATATTATTTATGATAGTGGTGTGCAAAAACTCCATAGATAATAGTGAAAACACCAAACACATTGAAAAAGCATGAATAATAAAGGAAAAAACATAAATAAAGGACTATAATAGGACAATTATAATAAAACCCTTGACAAAATACATAATCAAGGCATGAGAGAACTATTAGTAAATGATAGTCAATGAAATTAAGAGGATAGTCCTTAGAGGACACTTTGCAAACCTTAAAGGACAACCATAGAAATGGAAGTTCGAGCTATGATAGCCCTAAGCATATAAACATAGAGACATCCATCAATGAGGACTTTTCAAGATAGAGGATAGCTAGATATCATAGTATGACACAATTATGCATGATAGATCATAGGGAACAAAGATCAATTCTAGTGAGAAGATGGTTGTGTTTTTACAACAACCCATAAGAAAGTGTAAGAAATGATGATAGTCTTTGAAGAAAGATAGTCATATTGAAGCTTCTAATAGGGATAGTCATGCATAGGATGATAGTGCAACTCTAGGAATGATAGTCAAGCATGAAAAGGAAAGGTACAAGAGGGGTATAAATCTAACACAAAGTCAAGACCATATAACCAAAGACTAGTCATAACAAGACAAGGTTTCAATATGACAGTTAGTAGGAAATGTGAGTGAATATTGAGAATGTCAAATGAGAGATCTCAAGGTAGCCTATAAGCCTGGTATAATAGTGGTGTTGACCATTGAAGAGGACAATACATAAAAATAATATCCATGAATACTCAAACAACATATAGTTTACTGATGCATGGTAGGTCTATTGGAAAATGATGCATGGTAGGGTTTTTAATGGAATTTTATAATCTAAAAAAGGTAGGATACAATGAGAAAGGGTGGTGTTCAATCATGGAGTTAAAAGGACAATTCAAAAAGATTGAATGGATATAAAGATCTAATGCTTATAGACCTGAAATAGAGACGTAGGAACAAATGAAAAGAATATGACAAAGATAAGTGCGAATTATTGTGAATTATGCTTGATGAAGATGTGAAGATAAGAAATATTTAATGTAATGGAACATTTGACAATTATGCTCTAAAAGTTATTGTATGCCCCTAGGAGGATTTTTCCTTTTACCACTTTGTCACATGTCCTAAAAGCAAGCTTGATGGAGGTTACAATAGTTGATGTAATGGAAAATTATGATTAGGTTTCAAGAATTTAAGGCAGTTTGGGTGACTTGGATGATAGTTGCGAATATCTATGGGTAGTGGAGTAAGTCATAAAACTTTCCCAAGCATCTAGGAGCCTTCTTGGGTGGATAAGGTCAAACATAATCAAGGAAGTCTTCCAAAAATAAACATCAACAACATGTATCTAGGAGCAACAACTGGGCACCCGAGATAAGGAGAATTTGAGCTAGCAACAAGGATACTTGTCATTTTTCTATTCAAAGTATGTTCCTATCATTTAAGGGATATTGTAAAGAATAAAAGGGATTCCTAATTCTCATTCAAGTTAGTTCTTGCATTTTGGAAACAACATTGTAACGTAAAAAGTTCTTTTCTGTAAAAGGGATTATATTGCAACTCAAGAACTAATAAATTTATGACTATAAATGAATGTAGTTTCACTTTTTTGAGAAATTTTCAAAGAAAATTTTAGACTAGTACTACTATGTAAGCATCTTTTTATTAATAAAATCATTTTTTTCCTTCTCAATATTTTGTTTTGTTGTGTGTAAATAAGTTTTTGATTATAATAGTAGGGAAGGGACCTGATCCCATGGTAACAAAGTAGCCAAAACCGTAGAGAACAAATGAGGGAAAGCAATACCGGCCGGACCAACAAAACAACAATAGACAATTACTATTAAGTCGTCATAAGTGGCTCGTGGGCGGATAACCAACAATAGCATCCACCAGATCAGTGTAAGTTTAATAAAAACAAGAGCATACCACATAATAATCCAAAACATGGTACACTGACTGAAACATAGAATAACCTGTTATCACTTGGATTTTGCACCCTATTGAATGTGGAATTCAACAATCCAGTGTAACATGTGAATGATCTCAAAAGTATGAATAATTGGATAGAAAGGATGAATTCCTATGAATATCACCTATATTATTAATTTTGAAAGGAAAAGGGAGAAGGAATGCTTGAAACGAAACCTAAATCTATGGTGATACACCAAATTTACCAAGAAGACATATAACACAGTTCACACACAGAGTTTCAGTCAATGACAAAAGCTTTGTCATACACAACTCAATCACATAATTTTTCTGCATAAACATTTCATGAAAAGGTTTATATGGCTACACTCCTAGAAGGAAGAAATACTTCACAACTAGAGAATATTGCATTTTAAACACATCTCACAACCTGAAAAAATACATATTGCTCTGTAGAATGGTGCTAGAATAAGACAAAACTACAAGGAACCAAACAATTTCATAAGAAATTTCATCAATTATATAAATGCACACATTTAACAGAGAGATTGTAAAGGTAAAGTGCTTATACTCATTGATTTCAAAGGTGAAACATTGATATACATGCCTGTCATGAGCTACAAAACATAATTTCTCTTCTGCAAAGGACTTCAAAAGTCACATGACAGAAAAGTATCAAGTAAGAACTGATTACAATGAATCACATAAGTGATTAAATCCACATCTCCAAGCAGTTCCACTAAAAGGGGTTCTAGAAACCTCATTTTTCATAAGCTTTCAAAAAGCCTAAAATTTAGCATGCAAATCCTCATAAAAAAAGGTCGTAAATGGATGAAAAGGTCAAACTTGACCATGTCAAATATGATGACACATAAAACCACCCTCAAAAATCTCACAAAGGCAATAAAACTTCCCTAAACACCCTCCTAATGTTTGCAAACAACAAATAACTTCCCTAGATTCTTGTAAAAGCATAAATGAAAACATATCCATGTTTTTCTTTAATCGACCAAGTCATCCTTATAACAATATGACCTATGTTTGCATATAAAAGATAATGACTTTAATTTAAATGATTTATAAATAATCATTTAAAATTAAAGCATTTACAATGTAAGATAACAACAAACATAAAAGATCATAATTTCCCTATATTCGGTCATAAGTCAAAATTGACTTTAGTCATGCTTAAGTTATATTTTCATACTTCATGTCTAAAATATAAGGAAAACAAAAGCCACGGGGAAAAAATAGAAGACATTTCATTTATTTATTTTTAAAGATGAAAAATGCCACTTAAGGCATGGGTAGATTAGGGTTATGAGAGTCCTAAAGTAAGATAAGCAAAAAATGAAATGTAATCTTATTCACACATTTTAGAAGCTTCATGAAGAAGCTTAGAGCCGCTGCCATAGGGTTTCGATGAAGCTTTTTGCAGACATGAACATGGTGGATTTCAACGCTACAAAAGCATTTTCCTCTTTTTGTTTCACTTATTTCTTCTTGGGCGCTCTGGAGTTTGATAGCTGGAAGTTTCATCATGAATTTTTGTTCACCATAGTTTCCTGTTAATGGTCGCGATCCATAGAGCTCAACCGTGGCCTTTCATGGAAAATTTCAGGCTGTACTGGCTCTTCTCTTCACAATTTCTAACAAACAATAGCTTCTTATGCCTGGGTAAGTGATTTAAATTACTCTGTTGCATTTTTCTGAGGTAAAAATAACTCAAATTCTAGCATATTTTACAGGAAAAAGACTAAACTTCATATTTTATGCTTCTCCTTTGCAAAGACATACATTTTCTAAATTTTTTTCGCCATTTTCTCTTTTGTTGTCTGGATGTAAGCCTGTGCCCTCCATTCATTGTTCATCTATAGTAATATTCTTTATTTGAATATGGTCGTGGCTTGGCCCCATCTTGCTACACATAAAAGTACTCTATTAAATATGACATTCTGAATTTTCATTTTCTGGGTTACATTATGTCAAGGGCTTTGGCTCCTTATAGGCCGAGATTTCATTATGTAGAAATAGCCATGGCGTAACCTTGGAATTTGTTGGCTTTTGCAGAAGAAAACTTAAAGATCATTCTCAGAAACCCTATCTCGATATCACTTACAACTTATGATATCATTTTTATGCCATTAATGCTTTATATCTTAACTTTTTGGGTACGTTGATGATTACTCAATTTTACCTCTGTGAGTTCTCTTTGTAAAAGATAGTTTTCTCCATAATACTTTCTGTTTGCTCTTTGATTACTCAATTTTACCTCTATGAGTTCTCTTTGTAAAAGACAGTTTTCTCCATAATATTTTATGTTTGCTCTTTTGTATTTATTTTTCCTTCAACACTGTCCCTACATTTCATGATATATTGTTAGTCCTCTTGGACAGTCCTTTGCATATGATTGTAATAAACATACAATTGTTAATTATATATAAGACTATCCATAAACTCATAAAGACTATCCTTCTCGTGTTTAGAAGATTGCCCCAAACCACTGTGCTGTCCTTTATAAACAGGGGAGTGCCATCATTATGACTACACAAAACTAAAGAACATGCTCTCAATGTCATTCAATTGGATTACACTGCCAATACTATGATGATTGTACTTGCTCCTTACTATCATGTTTCCTATTGGTTGTTCCACCCCACTAGGAATGATGCTCCTTTTGTGAGAAAGTTGTTCTTACAAACACTTAATTCTGCACCTTTCTGCAATGATAATGCTGCTTCATATGCTCTATCTTTATTGCAGGGATCTTGTAAATCCTTGGCTCCTCTATTTTTCTATTATCACCATTGAAAAGGCCATCTCCATAAGTTTGATGATCGTCTTTTGCATTGCCACATGAACATTGTAGGCTGTGTATGACTATATCACTGTATCTTTATAAGATCATACTGTTCTTCATTATCATGCCACTTGTTATTTGTGAATACTCACTATTTTATTTGTGAAAATAAGATCAAACTATCTTTTAAATCTGTGATTGCATATACTAGATAACTACCTCTTGAATACCCAGTTTAATCCTCAACTGATCATGTATTCAAATTGTTGCATGATACTAAACCAAATGTGTATACCTCACTAGCTTTAATATGCATTGCTACATGAACATTGTGGTTTGAATTATGTATCATACTTAGAGACAGTGTTGCTCTCTTGATGAATCTTTGAAATTCTTCTTATTGTCAATGAGAAATGCAATATTTACTTAAAATTACTTTATATGAGCTAAACTCAACCCTCGTGGGAGCCACATTTACCCCACTCACTTGATCTGAAAATAAATGCACCTGTAGCTGCACATGAAACAAACAAGTTAGAAATAAAATGCCTACCTTTAGTGTGTATAATGTTCTTCTATTTTGGCCTTTTATAGACACTTAATATAGGCATTACATTTGATACACAGAGGAATTAACATATGCATGTATGGGTAGATGTGCATGTTCAAAATGTAACATCTCATTGCTTAGAAATTATTGTTCTAACTCATTTCTTTTACCCAATGCAAGCAACCAGACACCAGGCACCTAGGGACCAAGGAGCTATAGGGAGCAAGGCAAGGCAATCAGGAGCAGACTCATTTACAGTACCAGTCATAAAGGCAATGACTGGTTACCTTTACATGTTCATTTTCTTTTCAACATTTACTCATTCATGTATATTTTAGTTCCTATTTGTATCAAATGAATAAGTCAGTCTCACAGCTTGCTATGTGAGACACATGTATCTGATTACACTCAATAAAGATTACATTTTCAAAAAGATTGTAAAATATTTTATGTTTCATTCACTTGTATGAATGTAATAATTTTGTGTTCTTGTAGTCTTGTAAAGTTGTTTCATTTAATATAACTGAATGTAACATAGAAGGTTTAATAAAATGTACCATTCATTTTGAAACATAGATGGCTCTTCCTGATTGAGCCTATAGGTGAAAAATATGGTAGCAGTATTAGTAAATAGTAACTTCACATTTGGGTGTAACACCTTCACTACCTATAGCCCTTGCTCATATAGCCACCACACCTTTCACAAGTTTACCCTTGGATTGACACTTAGACCAAACTCAACTTAGTTATTCAAATTAAATCTTTTTCATTATCTACCATGGTTTTGGCCTATCATTTTAGCGTCATTGCTAGGGAAAGGTGTTAAAGGCCTGTTAGTCTAGTGAGATGAGTTAGGACCAATGCGTTAGGATGAAATCTCGTGAAACTGCTAGCCTTTCCTAGGTGATTAGTCCTAATTTGTGTTGTTATAAATCATATAGATGCATGGTTTAATTTTGTAGGTAGATCTTAGAAGAAAAAATCATTTATATTCATACCAATTGTTGTGAGTCAATTGATAGGTAAAGAATTAATTTTAAAGAAACAAGAAAAAAAACATAAAAATGTTGCATTTTCAAGGTAGTTCAAACACATCAATTTTTTAAATTTAAAAACCAAAGAAGAAATTGGTGGGGAAATTGCACTGATACAAGGTGATGTTTTTATATTCCCTCTACCTAAAGAATTCAACTTAGATTATCATGATTTTCCCTTACCATTGTCACAAGCCTCTACAAATCTTATTCCTGTAACTGAGAAAGAACAAATAATTGATGATTTTTTAGAGGGACAATGGATTTTTGAAAATGAATCCAAATATGAAGATTTGACCATTTTTTGTTCGATTTTTTGCAAGGAAGAAGATAATTGCACATGCCAAGCTATTCAAGAGGACATGGTGAAGGAGATAGATGCTATAAGTGAGCCTTGAAATGAAAAAGGTGGAAGTGAACAAGTCTTCTTTGTAACTCAAGGAAAACTTCACGCATCAAATTGGGAAGGTCAAGGTGTAGACATCGAAAATGTACTAATTGACATCGTGCACCTAATTCTGACTTACTAACATCGTTTCTTCCTAAATCATCCCTCGGTCTAACTGTTTAATCAAATTCCCCTATCTAATTAAATTCATCAATATTGCCTTTAATTAAATAAATCAGGTTTATCTAATTAAGGTCATCTCTTTTGTTAATTAAATCAATCCATTCGATCTAATTATCTCTATTTAATTAAATAATCAATTTATTTGATTAAATCTCTAAAGTCTATCCATTAAATTAAATAAATTAAAACCTTATTGGATTTAATCTAACATCATCCCTTTTAATTAAATAAATCAAAATCTTTATTTAATTAGCCTCTTATCATATTCCTCTCTTATTTGATTTAAATAAATCCATAAATCTAAGTCAAATAAGTCACATCATCAAATCTCCTATTAAATTAATTAACCCTTGATTAATTTAATCTAATCTCATGTCACATCCTCTAGATAATGCAAGTTGCACATGAAAATAGATTTAATTCATTTATTAAATCTCTATTTTCCTCACAAGGCATCTTTTGGAATATTCTCTCAATTTGAATTCAAAAATTCCAAGTCAACATGTACATCCAACAAGGCATTTAAAACCTCTTAAATGTCATTTTCCTTGAGCCAAGTGGCATTTATTGCATTTTCCCTTCCCTCTTACATGTCATTTCAACAAATTTGAATTTCAAATATTGGCATTTATTGGCACAAACCCCAAATCTTGCACAACCATCATCCATTCATAGCTTGACAAGTGGCACCATATCATTGGATGAATGTTAGTCCCACATTGCTCAAATTTGGGCATTCATCCATCTTGAAATCCTATAAATGAAGAGCTCCTCTCCTCATTTTATCATCCACAATCCAAGCAAAGTTACCATGCTAAAATACTTAGCCATTTCCATTCATCCATCTTGAGTTCTTAGCTAGGTTATTGCAGATTTTGTTTGGAGCTCTCACCATTTCATCAAAAGTGGATCATCAATCTCTTCAACATTCGAATCTTGCATCTTAGGGATTGGGAAAGGGCCAAATTTCCACATCAAATTGGCACCAATTCCCCCATGGGATTGAGAGTTTGCATATCTAATTAGGATTTTATCTTGTTTTTTATCATTTACATTGTGTTCTTCAATATTTTCATTCCTAGTTTGATTTGTAAATGGATTTCATGGGAATCCTTCTTTTAGCTTGTAATTCCTTGTCTAACTCGTTTATTCATGTTGTTTTGTAGGTACTAGGAAAAGGGTTTGCACACAAGGTATGCATAATGATTTTGAAATGTCTTATAATCCCCATACTACCAAGAATGGAAAAATAAATTCTCACAACACCCATTATTACCATCTCCATTATACCCATCCTACTTAATCCCACCCACTCTATATCCACAATAAATTTTACCATTTTCATTATCCCATTCATATTACCCACCATGGACACTCCAACATATCCACCAACGGAAATTGCAATTCCTAATAAATTATTATTATCTAATAAGGTGGTTCAATCTACATATAATAATGAGATTTCAATGATCCCTTTACATTTCATTAATGTGCATGAAATTGGCGAATCACAATTGCAATCTATTCACACAACTAAAGGATGTGATTTTGGTCTAATTGAATTAGAAGAACAATATAATCAATTAAAAGATAATCAATTTAGTTCTTCTTATCTACTTAACGAATCACAACTTTTAGAAAGAATTCACACACATAAAGAAACACTTTAATTTAAGTCTAATTTTATTATTGCACTCATAAATGTGTGTTGCAATTTATCATGCACTAAGAGGTGTTACAGTTAATACATTATTCATTTGTGAATTATTTGAGATAAAGAATGAAAAACCACAAGATCTATCAATGTTTTCATATCCAAAAATTTAGATCTTGGGAGACCTATGGTAAAAATGTGTATTCCTCACACACTTGTTGATCTAGGTCCAATGATAAATGTTATTCATACACCTAGATAAAAGATGGCTTGAATGCATTAATGACCATACCAAACATGCTACAAATGGATGATCATTAATTAAAGCTCTAAGATATTAAACAAGTCTTTATTAATTCTTTGGATTATCCTAATACCCTCATGATTATACAATATAAAATTAAGTTGGGGGAAATCCACTGAATTTTGGAAATCTTTGGTTGATTGTTCATTGAACAAGGCGCAAGGTATTCTTAAATATTCCAATGTCTTTATTCATTCTTTGTATTATCTTAATGCTCTCATGCCTTTGTTGTATGAAGTTAAGTTGGGGGGGATCCCTTGAGTTTTGGTGATTCTTGGTTGATTTCTAACAAACCCTCATTGATTGTTTCATTGGTGCTTCTAATAAAACCACCTGCATGTGATCCTTGGACCAAATAAAGGTATGAATTGTTGTGTTAATTGACATTTATATTATGTCTATACAAATATTCATTGTAATAATATTCATCCATTTTAAATTATTTATTCATATTAATAACTCTACCCTTCATTTACATAAATGACTTAACTACTTATTAATGGTGGAGTTATTAAATGGATGATATTACATAACTATACTTGATATGCTTGGTCATGAGAATATGGCTACAGTCTTTTATCGTGGTGTCATGATACCTTTGCACCAGTACCAATTGATGATGCTTATCTACATGAACATCCAAAGACACACCTTGTTGTGCTTACTAACTAGATGGTGAAAAGAAAGTTTCCTTTGTGCTCCATTCTTGGAGATCACTAGAGGATTCTTGGGAAAAAATTTCAACACTCATGGAAACAATTTATCTTATGTACCATCCTTGATACCAGACCATGTGGAGGAACATATGCAACTTGATGTCTAAGAACCTTGAATCTCGCAATACTATGTTCTTGGACAATTCTTCACAAGTCACACATCCAGAGATAGCTTGAAGACATGAACAAGGAGCTTCAACATATTGTACATCATTGTACTTCATCATAAAGATAGACTCATCCACCTATCCATAGCTATATGGAAATATTGGATAAGTTGAGAGACTACCATTGGTCTTTCACTACATAGCCTTATCTTTGAAAGATTGCTTATATTGTAAGTAATTCTTTCCACCAAGTGATTGGGAATGTATTCAAAAGTTTATAGTCATATTTCTGATATGGTGGCATGAGCTAAATGGATCAAGATTGTTTGTAGCAATTGTGCTATAAGAGTATGCATGGTCCATCATGATGAAGGTATATTTCTTGTTATTGGTCATCATTTCAAGTTCTACATGCAACCAGTTTCATCAATGATTTTCATTGAAGGGCTTCCAAAGTAATTCCATATTTTGGATGGTATCACTTCTACATCCAATGAGAGTCTCATTTCTTTGGTCATTATATGTAGTTTATCAAGAAGAAGAAATGAACAAAGTGAAAAAAAATTGAAAGAACAGAAAAAAGCAATAAATTCTAACAATGAAAACCTTCGGGCATTGTTAGACAACTACAATTTGAAAACCAGTTTCTAGTGAATTATAGTTGAATAAAATTCTTAGTGGTGAAAACTATTTTCACAATGCCACTAATTAGTAAGTGATTGAAAATTGGCTTGCTAGTAGTCACTTGTCATTATCAAAACTAAAAAAAAAAAGGGAAAAAATAAATAAATAAATAAATTTGTGGGATAATCATTTTGTAGGTACACTTTGTTGCTTTAATGGTTGTCTAAGTTCCTCTTAGCACCTCCTATCACTCACTTGTGCTCTATTTTTTTGTGGTCAACATTGCTTTGATCACTTGTAGCAAGAGTTACACTTTTAGTTGAGGTGTTAGAAAAAATGAAGAGAGAATTTAGGCTACTATTAGTATGCTCCCTAATACTTCATTCTGATGGAGACATTTCATGTGTGGTGTGGCTATAGTCCTTGTCACAATTTTTTCTTCCTTGTTGGAGATTCATAGTTCCAAAGTTACATTGGCTACTAGATCTTGGCATTTATGGACATGCAAATTGGTAAAACAAACAATTTTATTTTTTATTATTTAATATTTTAACTTTATTAATATTTCTTATTATACTAATCATATAAAGCAACATTCACACCAACCCTCTTCTTGTTTCCCGAGGACAGTCAACCCTTTAAGTTGTGGGGAGGTTTATCATCCTTATGACCTATTATTTTTCCCATTATTTTCTTCCACCTTAATTATCTCATCATAGTTTCCATTATCCCATTGTATCCATTATTTTCATCTTTCATAATCATTCATATTATCTCACCCATTTCACATAGCTCATGAGTGTGGAGATAATTTTTCGTGATACTTCCTACATATAGCATTTTAAAATAATAATGCTATGGAAAAATGACAAACAAAAAAATAAAATTAAAAATTAAAAAATGAAGAAAAAATAAAAAGTTGGAGGTATGAATATTGAAAAAGAGAATGAAAAGAAATTTGAAAAACAAAATCAAATCCATGAAGCTTTCTATCAATAGGAGTGATAGACAAAAGTTGTGATTATAAATGAGCTATAATAAGCCAAGGGTGAAGAAAAATCAAAGTCATAAATCAAAAGGCCACCAGTTCAAATCAAAACCTCTCTGAAATCAAAGATTGCACGTGGACATATGCCTTTTTTATATTGTAACTAACACAATTATGATGAATGGAGGCAAAACAAATAGCTATTTTTATGGCACAACAAACTCCTATTTTTATGGTTGGTTTTATTCCAACCCACAAGTCATAAATAATGCCATAAGAGGTGGCAAGAGAATAGGAGAAAATGCTATAAAATAGGGCTTCCATAAAATAATAGGTGGTGTGGAAAATCATATGAATAATATTGGAAAAATAATGCAACAAATCTACACGTGGAAATAAGAGGAAGGGTGTGAGAATAATAAAACAACTTATAATTTGTTTCACACCTTATAAAACAATCTAATAACTATAAGGGAGGGTGAATTAGCATGCTATAAAGGATTACAAAATAGGAGAATAGAAAGGCAAAAATATGGTAGCATGGGTTATGAAATAAAGACAACAATGTAATAGCATTGAGCATAATGCAAAAATATAAGTTGTAATATATTTTATTTTAATGAGTAAATGCTCGTTATGATTTGTGTATTGTAGTAGAGTTTTAATCACCTTGCCAACTAGGAGGAAGGGCCCACTCCTCGAGGATCTTGGTGATATTTTTGTGTATTTTTAATTCAATGTTTTTTGTAATTATTATTTTATTTTATATGTGTGATTTACAAAATAAAGTAATTTGATTATGAGTGGTAAATAAAATCTTCATTTTAGTTTTTATTTGACAACTTTGAAAGCATCTTTGTATTTATTTATCTAATTGAAAGTTTTTCTTGATAGCATTCTGGTTATTTGGAAGATTTGCTTAGAAAATAGAGTAGTTGTTGGACTGTTCATGTTGCACTGTTACAAATTGTAGTTCTTTTCGTAGTTCATGTCATAGTTTTCAAAATAGTGCAGAATTTTTGAATTAATTTAAATAAGTGTTTTTATTTCATAGTTGCATTTCATCTACACTCACCTCACTACCTGTAGCCTTTTTGCATACAACCACTACATCTTTCACAAGTTTATGCCCTTAAATTAATACTTAGGTCAAACTGAACTTAGTTATTCAAAATTATATATTTTTCATTATCTACCCCAGTTTTGGCCTATCAAAAGGACTATGGACTATGTTCATTATGTAACCAATCATGAGAAAAGGAAAGAGGGCTCTGTCATACTATTAGCCAACACTTGGGCTACATATGTGAGGGAAAATGGCTCCTCTCCTTGTCAAAGAGGTGCATGGGTAATTATACAAAAATATGAATTGAAGTTTGGTTTATGCTCAATCTATGCCCCTAATGACTACAAGGGTGTAATTGATCTATGGAAATGGGTTTACAACTACCCAATATCCCATGGATAATAGGTGGGGATTATAACATGGTTGAGCATCAGGAAGATAAAATTAAGGGTGGAATGAAATTGGAATGGAAAGGTAATGAACTTTATTTCTGGTCAAAGTTGAAATCTAAACTCAATATTTTGTATCCCTTAATTGAAAAAAATAAAAAAAATAAGGGAATCTAGTATACTTGCTATAACTCCTAGAAAGGTAAAAAAGGGATTTATTGTAGATTAGATAGATTTTATGCAAATAAATACTATTTCAAACTTTGGTCAAGATGAAGAAGGACATGTTGTTAAGGTATAACCTTACACATTATTAGATCATCATCCTATTTTGGTGAAAATTTTGTTAATCACTATGGATAATAGTGACTATAAAAGAGAAAGTGTCTTCAAACTTAACACTAACTTACTCAAAGATGAGGACTGCAATGATGTTGTATTTACACTCAGAGAAATCAATAGATGGCTATTAAAAGATGGATCAATGATTGAAAGATGGGAACATAATGTGAATGGGTGGAAAATGATATTTCAAACCATAGGGAAGAAAAGAGCTATGGATAAAAGGAAAGTAGAAACTTAGCTTGATGAAAAGCTTCTAAATGATGAATTAAATATTCAGAATGACCTATACAATATGGAACTAAATCAAGAACCAACTATGATCAAAAACTCTATGAGAAGGATATAGACCACGAAGATTCAAGGACTAAGAGAAATCTATCAAAGATGAGTTGGCTAAAAAATGGAGATAAAGGATCTAAATTTTTCTTCAAAATACTAAAAAATAAGGAAGTAAAAGAGAACATAGACAAAATATGGGTAGACAACATGGATATCCATGACCGAAAGGAAATTAAAATATCATTCTTTAATTTTTATAAGAACTTATTTTCTTTAGAGGGTAACAACTTAGGCAACCATATGGCAAGAGATATGTGTTTAAACATATTATCTTGGAAAAGTTATCAAAGGAAAACGTCAACAATATTGATACGGAAATCACTAAAGAGGAAATTAAGAATTATATCTTGGTTTTAAATAATGATAAATCTCTTGGAGCCCATTTGGATCAGCGAAGATTTACTACAGCTCTACAAAGAAGCTATTCAAATGGGGATCTCTGGGAAGAATATCAATAAGGGAGTGATTAAGTTGAATACCTAAAGAAGGTGATAAATCCCTCATCAAAAATTGAAGGCCCATTATTCTTCTTAATGTTTCTTATAAAATCTTGGCTAAAGTATTAGCCAATAGGTTGGTGGATATCCTCCATGACTTCATTAGCAATACCCAAAATGGCTTCAGAAGGGCAAGTATATCCTAGAAAACTTATTAAATAGTTTGGAAGCCATGAATTGGGCCAAACAATCCAATCAAAATGTGGCCATGTTTCTTCTTGACTTTGAGAAAGCATAGATGACAAAGTTGAATGGGATTTCTTAATCATGGCCTTAGAAGCATTTGGATTCCTAGGTATCTTTTTTCCATTTAGATAAAACTTTTATGAAGGATGTTATTTCTTGAATAGAGATAAATGGCTCTTTAACTTGAAACATATAAAATATGGTTCACCATCAATAGGGTATCAATGATGAACCTAATTTTCATTGGGTGTGTGTTTCATTCAATTATGAGGGCCAAAATGCATAAATAAACAATAAAAACTAATCCTAACTATTATAGCAACAAAAAGGGGAGTTTTGATAGGTTGAAACAATGTGTACCTTGTTGAAAACTTGTTTTTAGGTCACAGAGGACCCATTCGCCTTTAGTGGAAAATGGGTCCCTATTGGAATTCTAAAAACTGACTTCTAGGTTTTATTCCTCTTAGCCTACACTCCCAGATCTCAGGTTTTCACTACTTCAAGCCCCATTGAGGACTCATTTGTCTTTAGTGGAAAATGGGTCCTTTTAGGGTTTTGTACTTCAATTTTTGCACTCTCAGTTCCTAGGTTTCTAGCTCCCGATAGCATGAATTTTTTTTTGTAGGGCTCTTTTCATGATCTTGCAATGTAGATGACAACTTTGCAACTCTTCAACTTTGAAATTTTTCTCCAAATATTGCTCTCCAACCTAAAAACCTACAATCACACATTCAAGAGGAGAAAAACTTGTTGATTGTTAGATGATAGGGGTTTTCCTCAGTCAAACCCCTTTTAGGTAATTAAACCAAATGATGAAATAATGAAATTGAAGCATGAAACATGAAACAATGAAATGTTGATACCTTGGAAGTTATCTTGGAGTATAAATCTGAAAACTAATATGTAGTGGCCATAAAGAATGTAGATCTTGATCTCAAATATGATGTGAAACAATGCTTGCCAATAGATCCTCAATGCTACATCAACAATCTTAGCTCAACAACATGCTTGAATGCACTATTCCTTTGAAATGATGAAATGACCTTGAATTGTTGTGATAAAATTCACTAATCTACCTTTGAATGCCTTTGAAATGCTCTTGTGAATGTACTCTTGAGTGCTCATGAAGTTCTCAGATGAAATTATGTGAATTAACCCCATATTTTTACTAAATCTAGAGATTAACCTCGAAATTCAAATAATTCAAGCCGACCTTAGATCTAGGATTGAAAATCATTAGAATCTTGCCAAAATTAAATTAAAAATAGGTGTCCTACTCAAGAAGGACCCATTCACCACTAAAGGTGAATGGGTCCTAGCACAAGTTTCTAAGACCTTGATTTGGGGGGTGGAAAGAACATCAAAAACCCACCTCAAATATGCAAAGAAAGGGGTGTCCTATGTGGAGAGGACTCATTTTCCAGTAAAGGAAAATGTGTCCTAGCAACATTTTTTAGGACACCAAATTTTCCAAATTAAATGTGCGGGAGTAAATGGTGACTCCCCAACACCCCCAAGAATAGTTTCTAGACCAAAACAACTTCCAAAAGAGAGAGAATGGCAAGAAATTTGGCTTCAACAATGCAAGATTGAATATGCTTGAATGCAAATGTACAAGAGATGCCTTGCCTATAAAGGAAAGGTAGAGAGATAGGATTAGAAAAGATCATGACAAGTGTCTTAATCCTATTACATGAGACAACTAAAAACCTAATCACATAGGAATCAAGCATTATTAGCTAGATACGATAAGTTCTAGAAAAGCCAACTAAGACTTCTAGAAGGAATCTTATATCCTAAGTAAACTTAACATGTGAATATGTCCCCTAATTTTACCTAGTGAGTGAATTAGCTAGGTATAAGACATTTATTCACACCAACACCCCCCCTTAAGTGCAACTTAGGGAGAAGATTATTGTGAAAACTATGCAAAGATGAAGATGAAGATGGGTCCCAGCTACTAGGACATGTTAGGTACCCATTTACAATGAAAATGAAAGTGCAATCAATCTCTCACAAACAAAGAAAAGGAGAAAACCCAATGGGACAAAACTCCTCTCCAAAAGAGAGAAAACAAAACAAAACAAACATGACATATGGAGGAATCAATGATACCCCTTAAGGACTACATCCATCATGTATATACAATCAAAGACCCCCCCATAAGAGGGAAAATGAGAATCAAGATATCCCCCCCATAATGAAGAAGCTCCAATGCCGATGAATTGGACTATGATTTGACACTTGCTGACAGGGACAATGAAGTGTATGTTGACTGGAAAGACAACTTGTGATGTGGAATGAACTCGCCGATCAATGTCAAGTACATCGATAGGTCAAGGGTACTGACAAGATTGATGCTGCATATAGTAAAATCCATCAACTGGTACAAAGGACACCACCTATAAAATGATTTGACCATAGTACCTATGATGTACTAACCTGGTGTACCAAGCAATGAATGTGACAGGTGACCAAGAAATGAAAATGAATGTGGATTAGATCGATACCATTGAATGATCGTCAACCAATACTAGTGTTGTCGAGGTTGGATCCGTAGGAGACGATGTGACAACAAGCAACCCATAATGATTTGAAGAGACAACCTGCATATATACTACAAAAAATTACTTGTACTAACCTCATCTAATGTCAACATTGTAGATCTATACTATTGATAACGGATTTGGTAGGGATGATTTGACCTGTGAGTGACTTCAATGCATGCTGACAAAGCATTCATATTTGACCTGGCTAGTATGCCAGGTGACGTAGGTAGGCATAGGATAATATGCCAACCAATATTTTTTAAACCCAACAATTATAATATTTTGGCCAAAACTATACAAAAAAATTTCCCAATATAATTTAAAAAATTTCCCCAAAATTTTTAATAAAATCCTGCAAAAAATATTTTGCCAAATATTTTTTGCAAAAATAGAAAAATCGTACTGCTTGGGTGGGTCATACAACTTTCTTGGGCAAAATTTTTTTTCCTCAAAAATAACTTTACCGAAAATGGACAAATTTACAGTCAAAATTCATCTGTGCGGCCTTCTGATCTCAACCACGAGGTCCTTGAAACCCCAATCTACACCTAGCAAAATCTTCAAGACAACATGAAACCCTTAGATCTGGGAAGGAATCTATAACACCTAGAGAGTTTTGATACCATGTGAGAGTAAATGGTGCCTCCCCAACAACCCCAGGAATAGTTGCTAGACCAAAACAACTTCCACAAGAGAGAGAATGTCAAGAAATCTTGCTTCAACAATGCAATATTGAATATGCTTGAATGAAAATGTACATGAGATGCCTTGCTTATAAAGGCAAGGTAGAGAGATAGGATTAGACAAGATCATGACAAGTTTCTTAATCCTATTACATGAGACAACTAACAAACTAATCACCTAGGAATCAAGCATTACTAGCTAGATAAGATAAGTTCTAGAAAATCCAACTAATACTTCTAGAAGGAATCTTATATCTTAAGTAAACTTAACATGTGAATATGTCCCCTAATTACCTAGTGAGTGAATTAGCTAGGTATAAGACATTTATTCACACCAAAAAAATGTCATACAATATCATTATTGGGTGTCAAGATGGATCCTTGAAAATAGGGCTTGAATTTGAATTAAAGGGCCAATTAAGCTCTAATTAACCATAATTAATTAATGAAACCCTAGATAAGTGTGAAAGTGTAATACAACACTTTACAACACCCTAAATAAGGTACAATTTAAGTATGTTTAGTTAAAAATGGGCCTATATTAATGTGAATGTGTACAAACATTACAACATTAAACCAAGGCATTATTAAGTTAATGATGCATTAATTATTCCAAATTAAGTGAGGAAAAAGGAGCTAATTTTTCAACACTACATAACTAAAGAGTTTAGGTTTGAAAGATCAATAAGGAGAGGATGCCCCCTTGCTCCTGCCCTATTTTTTATTTCATCAAATGCATTCTTCTACCTCCTAGAGGAAACCACTCCATCCCCTAGGATCAAGGGCATCTCCCTCCCCAATAAGGAGGAACTATTAAATTTATAGTTTTTCGATGATACAACATTATTCCTGAAACTAGATGAGGAAAATATGGAATCCCTCATGGCAAAACTTAAACTATATTGTGAAGCCTCAAGGACTAAACTCTCAAATGCCAAATTTATTATATTGGGGTGGTAGGATACTCCACCAAATTCTTTGCGAAGTATAAATTACAATGGGGGGTCCCTCTAAGAAAGTGAGATACCTTGGAATTCTATATGTTATTAACCCATGTCTAAAGGACATGTGGTTATGGATAAATGGGAGAATTGAAAAAAAGTTGGATAAATGGAATAAACATTACCTTTCCTTGGTAGGAAGAATGCAAGTTTTCCAAAATATTCTATCCTCTTATGGTTTGTAATACTCTTCCATGTGGTTGTTCAACAACTACCAAGTGAATGAAATCTAGAAAAAAATCAGAAACATCTTGTGGTCAAATGGTAAAGGTAAGAAAAAGCAACATTCGGTAAAATGGGACTGGTGTTGTTTGAGTGAAAAGAGAGGAGGGGCTAGGATTGAAAGATCTTAAATTGCATGGAATGGCTCTAGCTATCAAATGGATCCTTAAAGCCTTGAAATGGAATGAACCATGGAGAGTTCTGATAACAATCAATATCCTACTAGTTGTCCCCAAGCAAGCTAAATCTTGGAAGATGCTTCCATTCAGTGACTCAGTACCATGTACATTTCCAGTAGTTATTGCAGGGTCTAATGTTTTCAAAAGAATTTAGAAATCTTGGGAAAGTGTCAATGAAAATTTTATTAATAATGGCATCATAGATGGTAACAATAAACTCCTTGAGTATAGATCCATCTAGTGGAACCTTAAGTATAAGAATAAGCCATTAACATTAATGCAAGTTGTTCTGCCAAAAGCTAGGCTACCAAGAGCATTAAGTGCTTGAAATATGTATTGAGTGAAGGTAAAATTAAATCATGGGCATCCTTAATTATTAAATTTAACCTTTCTCCAAATTGGAGAACCTATTATATGCTTAGAGAATCTTGTGTGTCTCTTCAACAACTCAAATAATGCAACAAATAAAAGGATTGTTTTAAATAGTTCAAATGGGTTGATGGTATTAACCTGAAAAAAATGAAAACTATTTTTTTAATAATACATTAAGTAACATAAATTCATTGTTTGATTATCTTAACCAGGTTTGGAATCATTCACTATTTCATAAAAATTGGGAGAATATTTTTATGAAAAGTTGGTCTAATATTATTGAGCCAAATAAGGCTTTCTTTAAGTGGTTATTAATTCTTCAAAAATTACCATATAAAGTTAACCATTCTGATATTGATTTGTGTAGCACTTGTAGATAGCCTGAAACAATAAAACATATATTTTTTATTACTTTTATGCAAAAGAAGTTTGGAATTTATTTTTCTTTGATCTTAAATGATGGAAAGGTAGCATAATCTAGACTAAAATATTTTTTGGAAATGTAAATGGATTGAATAAAGAATGCAACTTATTTTGGTTAATTCTCACTAATGAAATTATATAGAAAACGTGGATTAAGAGGAATGAGGAAAAACTACAAGGTAGTCAGAGATCGCTTATTGAGTTTTATAAAAAAAACTCATATTTTACAATATTGCTATGCAGGTCACCATCATGATGGAAATATCATAATACAAATTACTGAAGCTATTAGGATATGGAATAGCCTGAGTGAACACAATTGAGATAAGGTATGGTCATACCCAAGCCTTCAACAAAGATGAAATCATGCCACTCTTGAAAGTAATGACATAGCTACTAAAAAATTATAACAAAGAGGTAGTAGAAAATGAAAAAGAAAAAGAAAAAGGAAAGTGCTAGATTCTATATTAATGAAGGATTATTTTTTTTCATAGAAGTAGTCAGATCCAATCAGGACCTATCTGATATTGAACCCCCAATTGGAGAGAGGGATTGGGATGTCTTTAATGAAATATTTTTTTTGTGAAGTTAGCCTTTTATTTAAAATAAATTTTGATACTCAGCAGTAGTTAGTATACTTAAGGTTATATATTTCAATGTAATTAGCAGTAGTAAAACACTACATGATGTATAATGCATAAGTAAACTTGATCATATAATTTGATGTAACCAGTAGATATAGATTTTTGTATGATGCATAATGAATCAAGGGGATATGTAAATTGATTTTTGAACTATCTTTGATAATATAAAAAAACAAGGAGATGGACAACAAGAAAATGTAGTAGGTGATGTTTTGATATATGCTTTGATTCTTTCATTAGATAATATTATTGATTCTTGGGTGTTAGACTCAGGGGTTTCATTTCATACCACACCCCATAGGAAATATTTTCTAGATTATGTTCAAGGTGATTTTGGACAGTTTTATTTGGGTGATGATGAACCATGTCAAATTATTGGAAAGCTTAAGATACAAATAAAATTACCAAATGGAAACCAATGGTTGTTGAAAGAGGTGAGGCATGTTCTTGATTTGAGAAGAAATCTAATTTTAGAAGTACAACTAGGAAGTGATGGTTGTATTGTTGCATTTACAAAGAATTTGTGGAAGTTCACTAAAGGGGCATTGATAATAGAAAATGGAGAAAAGGTAGGTACACAATATTTATTTAATGGTAATTTTGTTTTCTCTATTACCTTGGCTTCTATAGGAGCAAATACAACATTGTGGCACCATAGGCTTGGGAACATGAGCAAGAAGGGGATTAGGATTCTCCACTCAAAGAATTTGTTGCCAGGTTTGAAGTAGATTGATTTGGATTTATGTGAAAATTGTGTTTATGGAAAAAAAAGATATTCAAAATTCTTAGAGCATGGGAAGGAAAAGAAGAGTGAAAAGTTAGAGATTGTGCATTCATATGTATGGGGACTAACTCAGGTATCATCTCTTGGTGGCTCTTATTATTTTGTTACTTTTATTGATTATGCAACTAGAAAAACTTGGGTTTATTTCATTAAAAAAAATGATGTATTTAATACTTTAAGAAATGGAAAGCTTTGGTTGAGAATAAGATAGGAAATAATTTGAAGTGTCTCATATTAGATAATGGAGATGAATACTGTAGCAAGGAATTTAATAGTTATTATTCATACCATGGGATTCATAGACAAAAGATGGTTCCAAGAACACAACAAGAAAATGGTGTGTTAGAAAGGATGAATAAGACAATCATGGAGCTTACAAGGAATATGAGATTGCATGTAGGATTGGCATCAGTTTTGAGTAGATACTATGGATACTATTGCTTACTTAATAAATAGAGGGCCTTCAAGTTCCCTAGATGGTTGTATTCTAGAGGAGGCATGGACAAGTAAAAAGGTAAACTACTCATTTCTAAAAAACCATTGGTTGTGAACCATGTATCCATATTGATATAGAAAATAGAACAAAGCTTCAGGAAAAATCCAATAAGTGTAATTTATTGGATATGGAGTTAATAATTTTGGTTATCACTTATGGGATTATGAAAATAAAAAAATCATTAGGAGTAGAAATGTGATATTCAATGAGAAGGTCATGTACAAAGATAAATTTTAGGGAAAGAAACAGAAAAAGAAAAGCACACAATATATGGTTCTTGATGAAATTCCAAAAAATGTAGTTCTAAAGGTGCTAGAAAATCAAAATGTTCAAAAGAAAGAACAAGTACCTCAAACTCCTACAATAAGATCTACTAGGTTAAGTAGACCCCCTAAAAAATGCTCTCCTTCATTGTATTATGTATTATTGACTTATTATAGTGAACCAAAAAGCTATGAAGAAGCAATGTAGGTAGAAACTAAAAAGAAGTGGGAGAGAGGCATGAACAAGCAGATAGAATCTTTGGTACAAAACCATACTTGGGACTTAGTTGAGTTGCTAGAGAGAGAAAAAACATTGTATAAAAAACGGGCTTACAAGATGAAGGAAGAAGATGGAGGGAAAATGAAGTACAAGGAAAGATTTGTTTTCATGGGTTTTGCATAGAAAAAGGTATAGATTTTGATGAAATATTTTCTCTTATTATTAAAATGACTTCAATTAGAAATATTTTAAGTCTAGTGGAAGTAGAGGATCTAAATATTGAACAATTAGATGTAAAGATATATTTTCTCCATGGGGGTTTGGAGGAAGATATTTATATGTAGTGGCTACAAGGGTATGAGGTCAAAGGGAAGGAGGCCTTAGCGTGTAGGTTGAAGAAGAGCATGTATGGTGTAAACCAAGCTCCACAATAGTGGTACTTAAAATTTGATAGGTTTATGACAAAACAAAGCTATAGTAAATATCATTCTAACCACTATGTTTATTTCGAGAGATTAGATAATGACGTTTATATTAAATTTTTTTGATTATATATGGGAAAAATAGGTTTTGAATGGAATCGAAACCATTTACAATAGGTTTTGAATGGAATTGAAACCATTTACAAATAGGTTTTGACGAGATCCAAAACCCACTCAAAGATGAACAAGCTGCACATGAATACAACATAGACAACTAGCAGCGAACAGACATCAGATCACCAAGTGAACAACATGACTACCCAAATCTACACAAACTAGAAAAGGTTTTAACAAGAATCTTAAACCCAACACAACCAAGTTTTACAAGGGAACTTGAACCCAAACTAGGCTTAGAAGGGAACCTGAAACCCACTTACAGCTAGATTATAGGTACCAACATCCCTTACAACACACCAAGAATTTAAGGGGACCTTAAACCCACTAGTCACACAAACATGACCTAGATCCACTAGGAAAGAACACCAAGAAGGATTGCTCAACACAAATTATCATCCCACCAAAACAGGGGAGGAGACCCCCCAACCACACCAATAGGGAGAAGAATACCTCTTGCAGCACCACCAAACACAAAGAGGAAAATCAAAGTCCACCTCAAAAGGAGTAGGATCCCCTCTATAGGAGAAGATTCCATGAAGAACCTTATTACTACTATAGCCAATCTATAACAAAAAATAGCTCCACCTCCATAGGAGCGTGCACCACCTCAAAAGGTATTGTAATAGAAGGGACCAACAACAAGGAAAGCCCCTCCACAAATCCATAGACCCCAACTCCACCTCAGCAGGAGTAATCTTTTCCTCAATAGAAGAAACAAATTGTAGAAAAGGGAAGAAAGTCACCCAACTAGCAACAAGGAGAACCATGACAGCCACCAGTAACTCGAGAAAATGGGCCAACAAAAGAAGCATAGGGATAAACCCAGCCACCACACTAAAAATAAGAACATGGGAAATTAGGAAGCACATAAGGAGCAACCCATACAAATGAGATTTGAAAAAAATCCAACAACCAAAGGCCCAATAGGGTTCCCAACAACAAAACAAACTAAGAAACCCACCTAGGAAAAGCAACCTCCACAAGAGAGAACACCCCCAACAACAATAAAACAACACATACCAAGGGGAAAAAAGATAACACAACCAAACAACTGTATCATCTCAGCAACAGACACAAAAAAATGGTCAAGCAACAATTCCAACATAAAATTAGCCAAGAACATATAGATAAACATCAGTTCCATCACAACAATAAAACATAGGCACGGGGGGGAACCTTCCACAACCAGGCCAACAGCCACAATAGCAACATGGAGGGAAAACCATCACTCCATCATAGTCTCAATAGTAAAAAAAATCATTAAGCCTAACCCTCTTGAAACCAAGAGAACCCATGACCACCTCAAACGACCAAGGGAGTTGCATGGGGTTAGAACTAGATGAAGAAGGAAAAAACCCACCCTGCACTCTAAAATAAAACCTTGGAAGGAAAAGACACAACACAAATAACAAAAACCAGGGAGAATCCAACATCCAAGGATGACCCAAAACAAGAGCAGCAACACCCATGAGGAAAAAGGAGTCGTCATAGGTGCCCAAATAGCCAACAAAAGAAAAAAATTGTGACCTACCAAGCTTAGAACAAGCGCCTGACGGCAATAAGAACACCATAGCTTCCCAGAGGGATGAAAACAACAAGCAACCCCGCATCAGTGCTACCCTCCAGGCCAAAGAAAACAACTAGAAGCACCCCTTCTCAACCCAGCAGGGTTGCAGCAACAACCATCCTAACAACAAAAATCCATCTGCCTCATCAAAATCATCTCCTCTCTCACCATCATCAACCCCTAATTTCAAATTCCCCCCCTCCCCGCTCCAACTCCACTCCATTTGGCATTTGGTAATTGGTTGCTCACTATGTTTATTGGCCCATTTTTTATATTAACTTGTTATTGTATGCAGATGACATATTTATTACAGAGTATACACATGTAAGATATAAATGTTCTCAAGAGAAAATTATCCAATTCATTTGTCATGAAGGATTTGGGTGCTACAAAGGAAATCCTTGGTATGAGAAAGACAAGAGATAGGAAAAATCATACATTAACATTGTCAAGTAGGGTGAGTACATAGAGAAGGTGTTGAAAATATTTCAAATGCAAGATGCAAAACTAGTTAGTACACCTTTTTCTAGCCATTTCAGATTGACTAAGGAGATGTGTCCCAAGAAACATGAGGATATAGACTACATGTCCAAGGTTCCATACTCATTAGCAGTTGACAACTTGATGTATGTCATGGTGTGTACAAGGCCAAATACTGCACATGCAATGGGAGTTGTGAGAAAGTATATGAACAATCCAAGAAAAGAGCATTGGAACATAGTAAAGTGGGTTATCAGGTGTTTGAGAGGCACTAATACCCTAGCATTATGTTTTGGAGGTTATATTGATTCAAATTTGGCAAGTGATATAGATAGTAGGAGGAGCACCACAATGCATGTTTTAATTATAGGTTGTATAATGGTAAGTTAGATTTCAAGGTTGTAGAAGGTTGTTTCACTTTCAACAACAAAAGAAAAGTATCTTGCTGCTACAGAGGCTAGTAATGAGATGATTTGGTTACAAAGGTTCATGGAGGAATTGAGAAAGAAGCAGGAGGATAGCAAGTTGTATAGTGATAGCCAAAGTTCCATTCATCTCGTAAATAAATCATGCTTGAACATTCTAACATATCTAGCTTAGGTAACATTTCATACAATCATTTTTGGAAGATGGAAAGTTCAAGCTAGAAAAGACATGTTGACAAAGGTAGTAACTAGGGGAAAAATTGATTTACTACTAAATTTTAGCTAGCCTTCAAGGATAATAGTGCAGATGAGAAACATGCCAAGTCCAAAGTTAGAGCCTAGTCTAGTAGGAGCATTAGCGGCGTTGTTATAATCAGTCTCCAAGTGGGATATTGTTGGTGTAGCCTGATTATCTTCCTGGAGTTGTTGTGATAAGTCTCCAAGTGGGAGATTGTTGGTTATGGATATTGATCTTATTGGCTATGGAGCCCATTTCAATGTGGGGGGTGTAGCGGGTACCCCCTACAAGGTTTGAGGGCCCCATCCCCTCAACGAGGGGATCAAGAGTCACACACTTGGGTCGAGGTTTGAGGGAAGTGTCCCCGAAAAGCCACATTTTACATATTATTTTTTATTGTAAATCTAGACCATTCATTATTAGGTCATAAATCTAATGACAGAGATTATCTTTTCTTTTAATTTCCCTAGAAGGTAACCCCATTTTATGAGGGTATTGTATTACGGTTGTATTACATTCTATTGTATTGTGTGAGGATACTATGAGAGAGTGAAGAGGAAGAACTACAAAAGATGTGTTGTAGGTTGTATCCCTTTATAGTATTAGATGGAATAAAGGAAGGACTAGTTGTTTCCCTATGGATGTAGCCCAGATTGGGTGAACCATATTTATCTATGCCTTTGTGTTTTGTGTTATTTTTATATTTTATTTCTACATTCATTTTGATATATATTGTTTTGCAATCCTATTCCTAACTTAACCCAATACTTTATATGGGTCTTGTATATTTTGATTTTCTATATATTTACTTTTCATGTTTTGATTAAGCTAAGTTACTTTTGAAGAGATCATAAACCATGTACTTTAGATAGAACAACTCAAATCCAACACAACAAATAAGTTCATGAATGGGACATATATAATATAATTGTAGCCAAGCTACCAAGCAATATTTAACAAGATTGTAACCAAGTTTCCAAGTAGAAAATATTACACAAGGATCCATCCTAAATAATGTCGTACCCTACTATATTGGATCTCACACCCTTAGTTTTGGTGGACATTTGGGAAGAGATTTCTTTCAACTTTGAAAATTTTTCTAAGAAATGTTATCTTCTAAGTCCTTGAACATAAGATAATGGGAAACACCCCTTAAAGGGGTCATCCTTTGGTGCAACAAAAATAGAGTAATCTCTAACAAGAGATTCCAAGTAATGATCAACTACATTGGGAGTAGACAAGTGCCAAGTTGAAGTAAAGGGTATAATAAGAATAATGCAAATGGGAAGTTGAGAACTAGGGTGGAACTCACCAATATGAGCCATGGTAGTGGAACCTTCCAAAGACACACCAACCACATGAGAAATACCCTTGATAGAATGACTCACCATAAGGTAATGAAAAGAGAAGACCCAACATCCTGAGAAAACTCACCATCCTTAGAGGAACCATCAACTAGAGATTCAAAAGCATTAAAATAGTCAAGTGATCATTGTTGAAAAATGAGGTGTTTTCTTAGCTTAATACTCTGTAAAACTTTAATATTGCTGATCTAAGTAAGTATTTTCTTTGTTACATATATTCTTTGTGGGTGATTATCTTGATTAATCCATTTTATTGTTGTAGAATGTAGAGAGAAGTTGATAGAAGAACTAGACAGGATATTAGAAAGATCACACAAGATATACTGGTGGAGAAACCCTTTAGGAAAAACTCCACCAAGAATTATTCTATTATTCAATCTCGAATTACAATAGCTCAATTCTTGCTTGAGAATGCTTCTATCTTTACCAATCTTCTTCACACAATAACAATTATGAAAACTCTATGATATAGAGAGAATATGCAACCTTGTAATCTCCAAATGGTGATAATTACAATGCACAAGCTCAATCCCTTGAAAGGTATGCCATATTCCTTCAAGTTGAGTTATTCATGAAGACTAAAGCTTACAACATGTGCTTCATGCATTTGGCCCAAACTGAAGCTACAACTTCTCCTTCACTTCGGTGATAATTCCAAAGCTCTTCCTCAAAGTTGGTGCCCTTAAGTAATCCTACTTAACTGAGCCTTCAGAAATATCTTATCATGCATGAGAGGTAAATCCAATAAAGCATCTTGGGCGCCCAAGTTGGCTCAAGTGATTTATAGTTAACTGAAACATTTACTCAACACCATTCATGCAAGAATGGTCATCCCCTATTAACTGGAGGTAGTACCGTATTTGTCATACAACTCAAGTTATTAGCCATGCATTCCAAGTTAACTAAAGCTAACTACATGCAACTCAAAATAACCACCATGCATGTAACATGCACTTGCATGCAACTGAAGATAACTGAACCAAAACTGAACTGAATTGAACTAAACTAAACTAAACTAAACTAAACTAAACTAAACTAAACTAAACTAAACCAAACTAAACTAAATTGATGCTGAATTGAATTGAACTGAACTAAACTAAACTAAACTAAACTGAATTGAACTTAAAACATGCAAACATCAAATCCTAACTCCTAGGATCTTTACATGCATTCAGAAGTCTTAACTGTTACTCTGTATAGTTAACTGAACACAAGGTGAGATTCACCTTACCATGTGTGCACCCACATGCTCCTATTATTTAGGAATAACTACAAATGTCAATTTCATGATTTATTTCATCCAAATAATTAATCTCATCCTAATCTTAGTGTTATTGAACACATTCCAAGAATCTAGGAGATACATGAAATAATTAATGTTTAGGATTTGCAATTAAATGGCATCCTATTTCCAACAATCATTGTGGTATTTCCTCCTCCACATAGTTGTTTCCTTGTTCTAATAGAGTGGATAATCATGAAACCAAGTTCCTAATGAAAAATAATATCTACATATAAAGGGGGACCCTTATTGTTAAGTGATTGAGTCCAAGGAATATCCTCCACCATCAAAATAATATCACTATGAAGAGCCTTGGAGATATCTATGCCTAATATAATATGGGTATACATAGAGTGATCCATGTAGGAAGTAGTAGAGTCAACCTTCAAGAAGTGACCAATTTTATTTCCAATAGCCTCATAGAAGGAGTCTTCCCAAAATTGGAGAGGAAGATTTAATAACCTAACCCAAATTGGTCTAAAGTTGGGAGATTTAGAGTGGGTTTTGAAGGTAATAGGCCAAGGCTTGACCAAACGGGAATGTTCCCCATATCCATAACCTTCCATCAATCACCAATTCTAGATGATATGAAGAATAAAAAGTGGCTATTAAGAAGCCCTTAGCATAAGGAAATAACTCAATCATTGTCATCAATGAGAGGCCCCCAAGATTCTAGAACCCAATTGTGAAGGTTAGGAAGATAATGGTATAAATGGTTAAATCTATAGACCAAGCCACAATGAAGATAAGTCTTCATTTTTATCACATCCTATCTAAAATCACAATAAGGGAAGATTGTAAATAAGGAAAGGGGCAAATATTTTTGCATAAAGAAGAGTGGGAATGATCTCCCAAACTAGAACTATGGTCACATGGAATCATGGGGATTTATAATCGAAGCTCAAAGCACCAATCGAAGATGTTGCTCCACCATCATTTAACTATGGCTTTTAGAAGTTATTACCACTTACACACTTTCTTGTGAGGCCTTGGCACCATTATTAACATAAAAAATAGTGTAACCATATCTAAGAGGAGGCACATGAATGTTTGATGAATTAGGAGAATCACTATCACCTATGCTAGATAACATGCCTTGGCCTATGACATGGAGTAACATAATAATAATCATTGTTTGTAGGGGTAGGGTTCTAGATTTGAGAAAGATCTTTCCCCCATCAACTTAATTCCTCGTGACCTTGCTATCTATGTCTACAAAGGAAGTCTATTTGGGAGAACATAGATCAAACCCCTTACTCTCTATGATCGCAAACCTTGCATCCTACAAACATAGGTACCATAGAACCATGCACACCATGACACCCATTTATAGTGGATCCACTTTCCATGACATGCAACATGTCCCAAGGGCTAGAGGATTAAAAATCCTACATAGGTTTACTTTGAGATACACATTCACACATGGATTCATGTGCACCCTAAAGTGGGGGGAAAATTAATAGAGAAATTAGCATGTATCTATGCCATTTCCCATTTAGCTATGCATGCCCACGATGATGGGAATGTCTTAATGCACTAACATAACTTGACATGTGCATGCCCTCATGTGATGAAATATCAATAAGGTATACACTCTACCCTATTTTGATCCACCATCAACACACTTTCCTAGGAACTCATCTCTAGTTACACCTATCCCCATGCATTCCATATTAAATTTTAGATCAATCATCCTTAGTTCCATATTAGATTTATGGGGCATAGGACCAAACTAGGTTAGTCTTGAGTTGCTTAGATTCAACCCATTTCATGTAAATTCAAACTCTAACTTTCTATCTTCTTTTCACTAGATTTTGGAGGCTAACCTAGCACATGCTTGTGTGACCTCTTGTAATCTCATGATATTTCTATGTCCTAGAATCGAGAGAGAAAATATAAATATTCACACACATTTTGATCTAGAGAACTAAAAAAATATCCACATCATCATTTTATGCCATCTACATACTTGCCTATTGTCTTTGATCAATGCTTATTATTATTAATTTGATCTCAATAGGGTTTTGACCAAACATTTCCTCATATGTGGCTCTAACAGATTACCCAAAGGTGTTCATAAGTACAACCTTTCCTTGCTGATTTTAGAATCCAAAGAGAGAGAATCTAATTTGTAAATTAGTTTCATTATTTTTTAACTAGTTAGGTCAATCATGCATGCCTTAGATCAATCCTATGCTAGTGAACATATCAATGTCATCTAGGATCAACCTTGTAGAATGTTAAGTCATTGTGCACCAATTTTTAGTGTCATTTCATAGTTTAAGATAGTCAATAGTCTAATGGTTATGAACTTCCATGAGAAAAGCAAATCAATTCAACAATTCATTGCCAACATTCTTCAACCATCAGTTGTAAAACTAAGTGCTCTAAGCCTTCTATTTAATTTTCGATTTTTAATGTCATAATATTTCATTTATCAATTCCAACCCTTTGCTTTATATTAATTTACTTACTATTCATGCTTGTTATGGAAACAATCTAGAACAAATCATTTATCCCTTACAAAATTGTATGTACTTTTTTTCACCATTTCTAATTTAAACATTTTAATAAAATTATACACAACAATATTTTCTAACTAAACTCAAAAAAATCTATCTATACTGACAAACAACTTTTAACATTGGAGTGATATTATTGATACTTGCCAATATAACATTCTCTAAAGAGAATAAAGTAGAAACAAAAGTAGTATTCTTCTTCCTCGAAATGTCTTAACAATTTCCTCTGTAATCTTTCTAAAGCTGCTAAACTGTATGAACACATTTTGTCTTGTGCTCTACACATCACATGTAAGAAACTTTTGGATTTTCTAGGGTTGCATTGATGTTTTTCTATGTTGGAAATACTTTTTAATGTTTTTGTCTTATTTCCCTACTTCAATGGATATATAAGCATTTCAACTTGTAAAAAAATGTGTTTGCTCAGCAATTTCCTCTGGAATATCTTTTATGCTGTCGAACTCTATATACATTTTTTTCTACTCTACACTTCACTCCAAGAAAGTTGTTGGTTTTTCAAAAGATTGCATTGTCCGTTTTTCCACATTAAAAAGACTTTTAACACTTGTTATCTTATTTCCCTCCTTCAATGTATATGCACACATTTTCAACGAAAGAAACGTGTAGAAAAAAATGGTGTTTGCTCAATAATTTCCTTTCAAATCTCTTTAATGCTGCTGAAGTCCATAATTGCATTGTTCTTTCTTCCATATTTTTGTTTTTTTTACATACATTTTCAAAAATCTCTATGGACATATTTTCTCCCTCTGTTCCACTTTTCACACCTTAAGAAGTTTAGTTTTTCAAAGTCACATTGTCTTTTTTTCAAAGGCAAAAAGACTTCATTGACATATTTATTCCCTCTCTTCCACTTTTCACACTATAAGAAGTTTAGCTTTTCCAGGGTTGCATTGCTTTTTCTTACATGCTGAATAGACTTTTTGTATTATTTCTCCCATTCAACAGATTTACATCCAATAATTTCATTACACAGTATTGTTTCAGGGAATCTATCCTACTTACTCGTAGTCACTTTTTTCCGCCTGCGTTACCCGGCAAATTGAATGATGGGTTCTTTTCCATCTTGCACATGATGTTTCCCACTTTAAACCTTTCTTTTTAGATGATGGAGCTGCTTTAGTGGTTTTCTTTCCATAATTGAGTGGTTTTAAATTTTTATTTTTATTAAGTCTTCATTTTAATTAATACATAATTTTAATTTGTTTGTGTAAGTGTCACTTCAAATTTTCAACAATTTAATCTTATTAAATACTTATATGAAGTGAATTATTTGAATTTATATTTTTATTAAGTCTTATTTTAATTAATCTTCAATTTTAATTTGTTTATGTAAATGTATGCTTCAAATTTGTATAACATAAAGTTTGAGTTATAAAATTCAACAATTTAATCTTATATAAATTGAATTATTTGTTTTTGAAAATCAACCATTGAAAATTATAGAGAAATATACAAAGATGATTGAAATGATCTAGTCTTATCTTTAAAATAAGAAAAGGTGGGATAAAAATTAATTTAATAATATTATTAATTAACTTTTTAAAAAGTGTATATATAGATAAATAAGTTTTTAATAAATATAATTATTTTTTTCAATATTAAAAATCAATAAATTACGAATTGAATTTTTATCTTTTATTATATTTCATTTTATTTTTCATATTAAACCAAACTTTTAGTTTTAACAATTTTAATATAGTTTAATTTTATTTTTTATTTTTTAATTTTAATATTTTATTTTATTATTAATATGTAATTAAATTTTAAGTTTAATTTTATAATTTTTTTAATTCATTTTTTATAATATAAACTGCATTTATTTGTTAATATTGTTTGTAATATATTAATTATATTTTTTATATACATTTTGATTTTAATAAATTAAAAATTAGTTTTATTTAATCATTTATTGACTTAAAATGTTTATTATTTATTATTGAATTTTTTAAACTATTATGTTTATTGCATTTAGTTTATTAGAGATTCTTATTAAAGTTTGTAGAAGGATTTATAGTGTGAGAGAGAGAAGCTAAATTAGACAAAGAGATGACCTAAGTTATGAAGTAGCATGTCAAAAGGATATGATAACACCTTTAAAACCTCTTCAATGTTCCCATACACTTAAGAAATAGATAGAGAGGAGAGAAAAAGAGGAAGAGAGAAGGGAGAGGGAGATAGAGAGATAGAGGCAAAGAGAGGGAGAAGAGAGAAAGAGAGGAGGATAAATGAGACAAAGGGGGAGAGAGGCAAATTGAAGAGAGAAATAGAGTTAAAGATAGAAACAAAGATAGAAATGGAGGGATAGAGAGGGGGAGAGGGAGATACAAAAAGAGGGAAGAGAGAAAAAATATAGATAGAGATATATAGAAAGAGAAAGAAAAATAGAAAGATAGAGAGGGCGACAAAGAGATATAAAGAGATAAAAAGAGATAGAGATACACAAATAGAACTAGAGATATAGAGGAATAAAGAGGGAGAGACAAAGAGATAGAAATAAGAAGAGAGATAAAGAAAGAGAGAGGAAAAGTGAGAATGTGAGAGACATAAATAGATATAGTCACATAGAGAGAGGGAGATATAGAGAGAAAGAGATAAAGAGAAATAGGAGACAAACATATATATATATATTTATAGAGAGAGAGAGAGAAGGGAAGAAAAATATAGATATAAATAGGGGAGAGAGAAGAAGAGAGAGATTGAGAGATAAAGAGGGTGATAGAGATATAAAGATATCTCTCTCTTTCTCTTCTCATCTCTCTATATATATATCTTCTCATTTGTACCTTTCTCTGCCTCTCTCTCTATATATATCTCCCTCTCTCTACCTATCTAGATATATAACTTCTTTCTCTATCTTTTTGTCCCTCTATATCTCCCTCTCTCTCTCTCTCTCTCTCTCTCTCTCCATCTCCATCTCCATCTCCATCCATCCATCTCTCTCTCTCTCTCCCCCTCTATCTTTCCCACTATATATCTCTTGATCACTTCCTCTTTCTATCCACATCTCTCCTTCTCTCTCCCTCTCTCCCTATCACTCTCTCTTTCTATATATCTCCAATTATCCTATATCCTCTCTCTATATTTATATATATCTCTCTCCCTCTCCCTCTCTATCTTAATATCTCTCTCTCACTCACACTCATACGCTCCTTGTTTCTCCCTCGGGCTATCTCTATCTCTATCTCTATCTCTCACTCACTCACTCTCTTTCTCTCACTCCCTATTTCCCCCTCCTCATCTCTATATTTATCTCTTTATTTGTCCCCCTCTCTCTATATGTATATCTCTCTCTATTACTTGTCTCTATCACCTCCTTTATCTCTCACTCTTGCCTCATCTATCTCTATATTTTCATATCTCCTTCCATTTCTCCTACTCATTCTCTCTATATATATCACTTCCTACATCTTTATCTTTATCTCTCCAACTCCCCCTGTTTCACTGTCTCCCTCTTTATATCTTTATTTCTCCCTCTCCCTCTTCATTCCTCTTTTTGTCTCTCCCTCTATATATTTTGTGAGGAATAGGTAATACTATTTTAGAGTCTTTGGTTTGATTTTATATTTTTATTTAGTTAATGTTGTTGGACATGGTTGATGTTTGTTATTATTAGTATTAATTGTTTTAATAAAATAAAGAAGTTTTTAAATTAAAATTGAATTGGCATTTGGTTAACAGCAAAACATTATTAATTTAATCTAGATCAAAGTTGAAACTTTACTCATTCTTTACCGTTATATAAATATATAATAAATGTGAATTAATATCTACATGATTTTTTGTTTCCTCGAGTTGATTATATTAACGTTATTATTATTTTAATCATTGGAATGTTATCGGTATTTTCTAACTTGTCTGATAAATCCTCGTTTCAATTGTCTCGGTCAAGATATCATAATCTTAACTTTATCCATTTCATTTTAAGTTAAATGCAAGTTGTTTATCTTTTATTACGATATTCTATTATTTATTTCATAAATTTAGTTAACTAAAGGTATTTATTTTTAATTCTCTTTTGAGTGGTCATTACATATTTATATCTCCCTTTTTCTTTGTCTTAAACTATCTCTATATATATCACTTCCTATATATTTATCTTTCTCTCTCCAACTCTGCCTCTTTCATTGTCTCCCTCTTCCTATCTTTTTTCTCCCTCTTCATCTCTTCTCCTATCTCTCCCTATATATATTTATATCTCCCTCTTTCTTTGCCTTTGTCTCTCTCACCCCCTATATCTTTCCCAAGTTATATATCTCTTTATATCTCCTTTCTATCCCTATCTCTCCCTTTCTCTCCCTCTCTCCCTATCACTCCCTCTTTCTATATCTCTCTACTTATCGTCTCTCTCTCTCTCTCCCTCCCTCTTCATCTCTTCTTCTATCTCACTCTCTCTCTATATATATATCCCTCCTATATCTCTCTCTTACTCATATACACATACTCTCCTTGTTTCTCCCTCCCTATCTCTACCTCTATCTCTTTGTATATCTATCTCTTTCTATAGTGCCTACCTATTCCAAGCATGTGATGTTAGTGGGATAATTGTATTTCGTTTATGTTGAGATGTTAGATGATCATGTTTTGATATTATTATTCTATTTCTTGGTTCATTGTTTCCTCTAGGGTTATTTTATTGTTATTCTTGATATGTAAATGGCACTGAAGTGTGTACGTGATATGATTCCAAGTTCCTTGTAAGGTGATGGATGTATTTTATTATGGAGGTGTTCTTGGGATGTGTGCATGATATAGGCTTTCCCAAGTGATTATTAAATTATTATGTTTTGTTTTGTGAATATATGGATTAATATAGATGTTGTAATTATTTATTGCTATCATGAACTGTATCATTTAAATTTAATGAGATTATGGATATGATGTAGTACATCGTGGGGTATTTATGTGATGCTTTGGCTATCTATATATATTGAGTAGACACGCTTTATGTGTGCTTTGAGTGGTTACAGGTACTAGATATATCTCCACCTGGATCCAAAGGTTTGAGTATACCTCGATGGTAGCTATAAGGAGATGTCACATTGGCTATTTATTATTTTTTCTTACCTTTTTACTCAATCTGAGTGTGAGACCCTTTTTATTTTACCCATTTTGACCTAGATATCGGGGTGATCCAACAATACTAGTTTACAATTTTTGGCCAAACTGGACATTAAACTATTTTTTTTAACTAAATCTTCACTTTCAAACACCTATAGTGGGTAAAATGTGAGAAATTTGAAGATGATGCAAACTAGTGATTTGTGAAATTTTGTCTGTAGATTCTAAATATATTTTTTTCAAAAAATTTGGAATCAGATTGCACTTCTTTTCCATCTCCTTTGAAAACTAGTTTTTAACAGTAAACACCATTTTTAAAGAGTGACATTACTAGCTAACACATAACTTTTTTTCTATGAAGGATAAAATTCTAATTTTTTCAAATTTAGATTTGTAACTATGATATCTAGTGCATGGAATTGGTTTCATAGGATTTCATTGATTTTTTTTTTTCTTAATTAAGTTTCAAAGTCAAACCAGTTACAATTTAGACATGATTTAATGGCTAAAAAATAACTTTTTGTATAATCGAAATTCATTATTTTTTTCTTGGATCAAGGACATCAATATCTAGTGCACTAATATTTTTCAATTTTTTTTTTATAATCTACTATTTTTTCACATGTGCAGAACAAAGAGTTCGATTTTTAATGAAAAACCTACATTCACAAGAAATAAAAAATAAATATAATAATCAAATTAAATTTATTTAAAATTATACTATTTGGGAAGCTTACAATAAGGAATACATACAAAAAATAAATTTTAAATGAATTCATTTGATCCCCCAAAAGGTGAATCAAAAGTTGTTTTTTATCAGCATTTTGATAGGTGTAAAGGAGACTCTATTATAGGTATGGTTTAAAACTAGCGGGGTTCTATCCAAGTCTAAGGTGGTTTGATCAAACACTCTTCAATTGGAGTCCATTAAATGAAACTTTTCAAGGCTTAAATCATTATATTTTCTAAAAATATGTGATTTTAGCAAAAATCAGGATCTCCCAAAAAAGTGTAAGCCACTATTGTGGGATCATCCATCGCCATTGGTATGATTCTAGATACCATAACCCTCTTTATGGATGTCCTATGAATGTTTGGTTGATGTCTCAAGTTAAATTTCCTATTTTTGCAATTTGATTTAGCTAAATGCTTATATGGATTTAATAGTGAAATTAATGATGAATGATAAATAAGGAATGCATTTAATTGATTATCAAGATTTGGGGGTATTTTCAGGAGTTTCAATTGAATAAATAGAAATATAGTTTATATTAATTTTAATTTGGTTTAAATTTTGAATTTTGTAAGTAATGTGAAAAATATGCTTATATAGACTTAAATTGTAAATTAAGTGTGGAATAAATTTTGGACCCCTGGTGGTCTTTGGTCTATTTAATTTGGTTTAAATAGAAATATAGTTTAAATTTTGGACCCTTGGTGGTCTTTGGACTTATTTGGCTAGTTTCATGCTTGCATGAAGAACTTTGTTATCCTACGTTTACTGTTACTTTTTGTTTTTTGATGATGTGTTGTGGGTGATGGCTTTCTCTCTACTGTCACTGTGTTGTTAGTGTGCTTTCACTGGATGGCCTTTGTTTCCTTGTACTTATGGGTCAACACCCTTGTTTTGTTGCTTTTTATTTCAAAAACAAATTTAAATGTGTTAATTGGGCTTGGGTGAAAACAGGGATCTAATGTAATTATTTGGAAAAGAAAATATTATTTTATTATTTTATTTTGAAAAGGAAAAATGGTTGAAATAGGAAAAAATGGTTTTCTTTTGTTATCTTTTGGTCTTTGGAAAAAAATTGTGAAGGCAAAAACCCTCTATTTTCCCAAAATTCTTGTTTTTTTGATTGGGAGGGAAATTGTGAGGAAAATTGAGTGAGGTTTAAGGAAATGGATTAGGAATGGTTGTGTGCTTGTGCATGGGAATGGATCCTCTCTTCCTTGTGGTATGTTCGAAGTTTCTTGTATTTCAAATTTTGTTAAATTTTGAGGTGAGTTCCTCATTTCTTCTCCATTTCATTTGGAAATTATCTTTGGATGGTTTATATGTGATCCATGAAGTAGGAAATGTATTTTCATTGGTTTAAAATGATAAATTAATTGGTAGATCAATTGTATTCATTTATTTTTTATTTTTTCCTAAAATACGTTATTATAATGCCAATTTTTTAAGCATTGCCTAAAATTCAAAACTAATAAGTTCTTGTAAAATGGTTGTTGGGCATATTTAGACCCAAAGGCTGTCTTTCATTTTTTGAATTTTGATATTTTTGAAAAAAAATCATTTTCAAGCTATTTTAATGGTGAATTAGGTAAATTCATGGTTTTTGGTATTGAATAAAACTTAGAAATTTTGAAATTTCAATGTGATTTTGAATGATTGTGGTTGGGGGATTTGAAGTCTCATTTGTGAATTCTCATTTTATATCATTTGAGATTATGTTTAAATTTTCCATTGAGTCAAATTATTGCATTGGTTTTGCGCCACAATCATTACATATATTTTTTATACATTGTACATTGAATTCATCTAAATCTTCTAATTTTTCGCATACAAGAGACTTCACTAATTATGTTGTGCTTCCAAGGATGTATATATTTGGATTAATTGTTACCATAAATATTTATATGACTGTAGGTGTAAATGAAATTCAACATGATTTTGACAACAAGTTTCACATAGTTTATTTATATGTGCAAACGATGGTCGTAGTCTCTCAAACATCCTTTAAAAAATATTCACATCTAAAAATTCATGCTTGAATGCTTCAAAAAGTTTACTTTTTGTTGTATTCGTAAAATTTTTTGGATGTTAAATATTTGCACCATCTTCACCTATTATTTTTATAGTGTCCCTTCTATTGGAAGAAACACGAGAGTGGTTGGTCCAATATCAATCACCTATTTCTTTACATCTTTTGAAATTATATCTTTTCGAGGAACCCTACAAATATTTACCCAATTATTCTCAATATTTTCATCTAATCTATTTCTCTTTGCAAAATATCTTTGAACAATTTTCCTAGGAACATTTAGTAATTGGGAAATTGCTTGAACTTGTCTTCTATGTGATAATTTCTTACTAGAAATTACAATCATCAATTCTCTACATGCAACACTTGGATCAATAGCTCGACTCTTGTTTTCAATATAATTCAACGCTTCTTGCAAGTTTTCAACATTTTTTTTGTTTTAATGAACTTGATGAATTTTTCTTATTATCAACCCCTAGCAACTCCAAAATAGGAGTCATTTATTTTCACCTAAATAACTTTGCACATAATTGTTCTCTTCTAATTAGAAAATTTTCTTCAAAAAAATCATCCCATATTCTTTCTAGAGTGTAATTTTACTATGCTTTTAGATAACATATCTTTAGATGAAATATTATTGAAAAGAGAATCCTCATCCATCTCCATCAAATTTTCCATACCATAGAAAAAAATTCTATTACTACCTTCAATTTGTTCTTGTACCTGTGCATCACCTTGGTCATCAATAATTTCCATGGGTTGTTCTTGAGTAGATGTTCCTTCATTTCTCTTCTTTCTTCTTTGATCACACTTCCTCTTTCTATTCCTTTGACTCCCCATCATAAATAGCTCAAATTTTAATTCACCTACATACAAATTTACACACATGCTTTTAATGAATGTAGTTAATATTGCAAAGAACACTAAATATTATTCATTTGTTAAAGCCAAAGTAAAAATAAAACAAAACCACTAGGAGGAATGGGACTAAGAGATCAAGTGAAGCAAAATCTGGCTTTGGGAGCAAAACTAGTATGGAGAATGATAAAGGACCCACAATCAAGGTGGGCGAGACTCTTGCAAATTAAATATCTAGAAGGAAATGCATCCAAGGAATTTTTTAGGATTAATAAACCCCCCAAGGGATCAAGAATATGGAACTTTATCCTCAAATGTAAGCCTCTAGTAGCAGATCATGTATCTTGGGATGTTCATGATGGAAATTCATGCTTGTTTTGGGAGGATTCATGGGGAGGCTATCTGAGTATAGATAGTCAAATATCAATTGAAACAACTAAAAGATGGCTAAAGCAAACATGGGGGGAGAAGATAAAAGATTATGTCAATTTCTTAGAGGCTGACCCAGCCTTTGGGTGGGAATGGAAAAATTTGGAGGGCCTCCCCATTCCACAACATGAGGCTAGGCAGTTAAAAGAGGTAATGAGAAATAGACAACTATTCTTTAGAAAAGGGAATGATACACTAATATGGGCAACCTCAAAGTATGGACAGTATAATGCTAAAGAGGGATATAACATATTGGCTAACCAAGCAGAAAACATTGATTTGGGCATATCTCAGAAGCTGTTTTGGAGTGGCAAAATAATACCAAAAGTAGGAGTTTTTGCTTGGTTAGCAACTAGAAGGAAAATTCTAATAGCAGAAAGATTTAGAAAAATGGGCTTTGAAGGCCCTTCAAGATGTGTATTATGTAAAGCTCATGAAGAAAGTAATGATCACTTACTCTTGAATTGCCCCTTCTCAGCAAAATGTTGGAGATGGCTTTGTGCAAAGTTAGGATTTGTAACGGCTCTTCCCAATGACATAATATCCCTATTTCAAAGTTGGCCTATTAGAACCAAGGATGGGCTACTTAGTAGCTTATGGGAGATCAGTCCATCAATAATATTATGGGAAATATGGAAAGAGAGGAACAGAAGGTTTTTTAACAACAAATCAAAACCAGTTGAATCAGTTATTAATATGATAGAAAGCTCAATTATGGAAATGATAAACAGCAAAATAGCATTAAGACTCAAGACAAAAGGAGTCTTTACTGAGTGGGATGGAAAAATGAGGTTTAATTGGGCAGGCCTTAAAGTCCCCATGTTTTTTGGGGAAAGAGATAAGAAGAAAGAGCAAACAACATGGAATCCGCCTAAGACCGGATGGTTGAAACTGAACTTTGATGGAGCTTCAAAAGGTAATCCTGGTCCATCAGGGGCAGGATGTATAATTAGGGATGGTAGTGGTTCCATTAAAGGCAAGATTGTTGTTCTCCTTCAAGAGGATACAAATAACATAGCTGAATTCACAGCCTTATACATTGGGCTGATTGAATGCCAAAAGAAAGGAATTGACAAGTTAGAAATTGAAGGAGATTTGGCTATCACTATCAATGCAGTGAGAATGTCTGAAACACCTAACTGGAGACTTAAAGCCCTACTAGAAAGGATACTGACAATTCTTGATTATTTTGATTGCTTTACTATTAATAATGTATATAGGGATGCAAATTTGGAAGCAGATGAGTTATCGAAGCTTGCAGCGGAAGGTAAAGTGGTGAGGTGGTGGCAGTAAAGCTATGTTAGATGATTAAGGTCCTTTGTTATTGGGGCCACTTTTGCAAGAGACGGTTTGTTCCTTTGGCTACAACACTGGTTGGGACTTAATTATGTCTACTAGAACTCTTTCAGATGTTTATATCCTGTCAAGAATAGTTGTTGTTTTGGTTTGGAGTATAAGCTTATAATGATTATCTTGTAATATAAGATGTAATATCCTTTGATAGTAGCTATATTAATAAAATTTGGCTTTGCCTCTTGCTGATCCAAAAAAAAAAACAAAACAAAACAAAATAATTTATAACGTTGGTCAACACATGATGAGAGTATTTACTATAAGCACTGTATAACCTTGCATCATCTAAAATTCTTAGGGAAAACACAAAATTAAATTCATACACAACACAAGAAATAATTAACATGAACCACACACGACTTGTTCATAGCCACTTGTGTAAATGCGCACCATTATTAGTATCTTTGTATCAACATAAAAAAAACACAAACATTTATAAAAATAAAGAAAAGACAAACAAAATAGGTCTTAACTAATGATATTGAATTAATTTGTCCCCTCAAATTTTGAATTTATTTTCAAATATAGGTCTAGATTACTTATGTTGTTTCTCTAATGAGATAAGATGATAAGAATATGGAACCATATGATAAATATAGCCACTTAAAGTTGAAATATTAGTATATCAACAAGTAAAATACTCATTGGACCTAAAAGTAAAATGTTATATGATGACATCTACAAGATCGATGAATGAAGTGTTTAAGAAGCATGTATTATGCAAATTAAACCACAATAAAGGTTCATCAATTAAAATTTCTTTAAATACATAAATTAGAAACATATCATGAGCATATTTGGTATATATCAAGAAAGTATTTAGCATGTAACTAGATACACTAGAGATCGTGATATCACTTACTATCATCACTAAATGCATCAATATGTGGATCTTTAATAAATGAGAGCTATAAAACATAGGAAGAGAAACATCATGAGATATACCTACATGTGTGTCACTAGCTCATATTATATTTTACAAGACATGCTCATAATTTTCAATATCACATGTGATAAGGAAATCCAATTAGATCGTCATTAAAAAGGCATCGTGGAGATCCTTGCTACAAAAATAGTTTAGAGACAAAGAAGGGGTATTATTACATGTATCACAACCCTTTATGTATTCAAAGAAGGGGTATTGTTACATGCATCACAACCCTTAATGTATTCAAAGAAGATAGGGCTAAAGCATTAGATTTAGATAGCACCTGAGATAAAATAATAATAATAATAATAATGTGTTCACAAGAAATATAAACTAGATCTAATATTGAATCACATGATGAAACATAATAAATATGAATGGGTACAACATGAACCAAAGAGTCATGAATCAAATCATAAGAAAATAAAGAACATGCACTATTGTGAAAAGACATATCACTCCAGTTGTAGGGGTATTACCATCATCATATAGTGCATTACTGGGATAATTGCCATAGATAAGTAGACCCAAAGCATCTTTAGAAGGCTCATCAATAGTATGAAAAACAAAAAATACATTATGAGATCCTTAATGAAAGATGTCTAGGAATAAAGACATGGATAGTAGAGGTTTTGGATGTAAGAGAGAAACTGCAATGAGATGTAAAAGAAATATGTTTACCAAGTATAACATCACATGTTGTATCATAAAAAAGTAGGGTTAGGTCCTCCTCATCATTTTCCATACAAGATATATAATTCATTATGAATCATGTAAAAAAATGAACAAAAAAATCATCTAAAATGGATGGAAAGGTGATAATAAGTTCTATGAAAGATGAAAAAATTTAATATGAATTAATGTATGCATAGAGCACTTGGGACAAATTATAGATATGTGTGGTTATATGGAATTAATTCCTTCAAAGGTCCATAGGTAAGATGTAAGAAATTGTAAAAACACATTAAAATCTTCAATATATGAATAGACATAGACCAAACTTCTTTACCCTATGATAAAAATACATTATATTGCACTCCTATTTTATCTTTCAAATTTATTTAAAAATGATGTCACAATACATACCTACACTAACCTTTGAATTCATTTTATTAAAACATTTAAATAAAACAAGATCAATAGATATTAAAAGAATCATGAAAGAAGTTGAATCCAAAATTAGGTGAAGTGAAGCATATATTTTAAAATTTCATAGTACAAGTTTGTAGGTGCAAGAATGATCCAAAATTGTGGGTCCTTGTATGTGTACACCATAATATAATAACCCTAGTTCTCAACCATATTCAAATGAAAAATAGTGAAAAATAACTTCAAATGCACCCATGAAAAGAGTGACAATCAATTATAAGCTAAAGATCATTGTACATTCAAAAATAGCTCTTCTTTTGTCGAAATAAGTCTTTTTTTTGTATTTTCCCGAATATCCTTGAATTGAAAAAAAAAAGTATCTATATGAATGTTTTCAGCCAGACAAATATTGACTAGCAAAATTATGACCAAATATGTTCCAGTCAAAAAGGTTTCGATCGAAACACTTTCGACCAAAACATACTCGGATGAAAATGGTCCAACCAAAATTGTCTAGTTGGCATCCTACTTGGCAACCAACTTAGCCTTTTTCAGAATTTTTTGAAACTTTCAACTTCAACTAAGTATTTCTTTAGTCAGAATGATTTAAAAAGAAAAAGAAAATTACCCTTTTGTAGAGCTTAGAGTGGTGAATCCAAATATGTATTTTTTATATAATTTGATTAGTTTTAATACATGTATTTTTTTAAAATAATGCAAGTAGGTTGTTAAATTTAAAATAGATGTTGATTAGAAATTATAAAATAGTAAAAAAAAAAAATTAAATGAAAAATATATGGTGCAGTAGAGAAGAGAATCATCTTCAAAACGGCATAATTTTCTTTTTGAAAATGATTTAAAAAGTTGACAATAGTTGATGTCAAATGAAAACTATCAAATTCTAGCAAGTTTGAATTTAAAACGTTATTAAGAGAAAAATATACATCAAGATTTGAATTTTTTTCCATGCACTAGACATTGAAGTTACCTATTTGGAGAAAAATAATCAAGGGAAAATGAATTTTTTTCAATTTGTTTGTTGACGTCAACTGAACGTCACTTTTTCCTGAAATTTTCAACATTCCAAAATCTAGTCTTAAATTGATAAAAAAAAGTAATGAAAATAATTTTAAAAAAATCTTAAAAAGTACATGAATAAATTTCATCAAGACTTCTACATTTCATTAGTTTACAAATGCATTTTGAAATTCAAAACATAAAGACCACCTTTATGTGGTCAAAGTTCATAATTTTTTTTTATGTTGGTTGTTTCCTTTATAAAGGGTGACACAACTTTGTACTTTTACCCAAGCTATGTTACAATCATACTAGAAAATGTGGTAAAGGAAGGATTTCAAGCTCAAGGAACCTAAATGCTAGCAACTCGCCAAGGAGACATACACTTACAAATATTTTCTTCAATAGCTACCTCTTTGCAAGTTTGGAGAAAATAACTCTAATGTTCAAAACTAGCAAACAAATTTGGAACCCTAGAATACCTTGCTCATATGTGTTCTAAGAAAAAATGAAATTTCCCACCCTTTGAATGAGAAATAAAATTATATTTATAGATCTCCATCCTAGGTATAAAAAATTGAGAGAGGAAACATGGTTGCATAGTATTATAGAGGTCACCACACCCAAGACATCATTATCATTAATTCTTTGGGTAGAAATTCACCACACACTTGGAAATGTGAGAATATCAGCCATTTTAAATTTTCCATCATCCTAAGGATTAATGGCCTTTAGATTTGATTGTGTGCAACCAAAATGGTCTCACAAAATTTTCTAATTATGTGTCTTAGAGATGGTGTGTGAATAAATAGGCTCTACAACATCAACTATCACATTAATTAGGGGACACCCCCTTTCAATTCATTCCACTACCTAAATCCATGCCCTTTTGAGGGTTTCAAGGTTTGCTATGTCTTACTTATGCATGATATGAGATATTTTAAAATTTTGAAGTTGAATATCTACATTTGGTGGGGGACACAAGATGCATTTTCTTCAACCTCTATGACTATGCTAAGAGGTATTTGTATTTGATATTTTTTGATATTTTTTTAAAGATATTCTTTATGTACATACAATTTATAAGTCTCATTTCTAATAGCATGCAAACTTACAAAAGTAATGTTTATCATCCAATAACTACCCTATTTCTTAACACCTATTGATCATCTTATTACTTAACACTCATTGAACCCTAATGCTCAACCTTTAGAAAAAACCTCTAATCTTTGTATAGTTTTTAGAATTAAAATACAAGACAATAAAGACATTTAAACATAAACACACCTAAAATAATTCTTAGAAAAATAATGTGGAAAGAGCAAGCACATAAAATGATAGTAAACTTTCAAACCTCCATTGTGTAAAGCTCCAAAATTTTCCTCTAGACCAACCATGACTCTTGTAGCTTAAAAAAACATAATTTATGCTTCGGACCAACCACACCTCGTACATAAAATGAAAAATGAAAGACACAAGAAAACCTTTCTCACATAGAGCTCAAAAGTTACATGAACTCAAATGAAAATTAAGCACAAATGTCTATAGGAACAATGATAGATCTTGAATAAAATGTATCTTTTACTCAAAACACAATATTTGTAATAGTAAAATAGAAATAATTAATATATAGAATGATAGTAAGCCTTCAAACCCTCACCATGCAAAGGTGCAAATTTTTCCCTAGACCAACCACAACTCCTACACCATAAAAGGAAAAAATTATACTATACACAAAACATGCACAAAACAAAAAATACAACCATTAATAGACATAGAAAACCCTCCCACATAAATCTAAACAACATGAAATCAGATAAAATTAATACATGTCAATACAATCATAGAGCTTGAAGAAAAAACATCTTTTGATTGCAATTCTACCCTCTTACATGCCTCCACATTTTTGCATTTATGTCTACTAGGTAGTGCAAACTATGAGACATGATATGAATGAGAACTTAAACAAAAAGACTAATTTCATGAATTAACCACACAAGATTTATTTCATGGGTTGGTTGCCACCCAAGTTGTGCACAACACGCATACATATAAACATTAGAAAATAATTTAATTTTTTTCTACATATCATTTCATCCACTCTTCATTTTTTTTTTTTCTCATAATCAAAAAATTAAATTAAAATATTGATTTCATGAGTTAGTTGTGCAACATTTATTTGATGGGTTGATTGGTAGCCAAGTTGTGTATAATATGCATATGAAAAATTATATAATTTTTTGCTACATGAAATTTGATTGACTCTATTTTTGTTTTCTTTTTTAATTAAAAAGTTAAAAATACTACTAACAAAATTTAAAAAAACTAATCAACATAACATCAATCAATTATATCTCAAAAAATTTAAAAATAAACTTCCAAATTTTGATTATTATTTTATTTACATAAATTTTAAAATAAAAATGAAACCAATATATCCATATTTATAATAAAGACTAATAACAAAATAACTAACTCCTAAAAAAAAATTTAAGAAAATTTAACGAAAACACCTTTACAACTTAGAGTGATGTTGAATACAAGACCTCTACCTTCTTCCTAGCCCTTGTTTAAAGGTCCATCCTTAGTTTCCTAAGTGTCTATAGCAACATGGGAGAGAAAAGTTTGATTTACGATTAAGAAAATCCCATTGTATAATCGAGGATAACCATAACATTGCTAAACAAAATTTGTTCATAATGATTTCATTGTCTATCTTAAATTAACATTGGTTATGGGGCCTCCTCTCATGTCGAAGTTATCTACAATTGAACAAGCAAGGTCCTAAATTAGTTAATTGTCAAAAAATAATAGAAAATTTGGAAATTTCACCATGCAGTTTTTCTCTTATTAGTCAAAAAAGCAAAATTCCATTTCACACGACATAAATTACTTAATTAGATAAAATGTGATGTCGATCTCTACCATCATAAATGACAAATTGGGTCTACCGTCTATGTAATCTAAAAAATATATCTATAGACTTATTTGTGTGTACTGGGTTGAGAAGCTCTTATCATCCACATATTACTTTATCTGTTCGCTCAGTCTTACCATTCTCTTCTATCATTTCTACCCCTGGGTTTGTTTCAGGTCCTCTTCAATTTAATTCTATGGCAACGGCAAATGAGATTACCAGTGCCTTTGACAAAATTCTACCGCCATCTGCCTCTGCATCGTCTTCAACTCCAACAAAAAATGCCCGCTACGATGTATTCATAAACCATCGTGGCCCTGACACCAAGCAAACGCTGGCTGCCTCTATCTACCGTACCCTCAAACTCATGGGACTCGAAGTTTTCTTAGATGAATCAGAGCTTGAACTGGGTGATTCCATACCATCTGAAATACAACATGCCATCACTACTTCTTTCCTGCATGTTGCTATACTTTCACCCAGATATGCAGAATCCGCTTGGTGTTTGGCCGAGTTATCATTTATGCTCAAAACTGGCAAGAAAATTATTCCTGTGTTCTACAATGTTGATCCCAGTGATATCCATTGGATTTGTAAGGGAAAAGGAATCTATGCTAAAGGATTTTCCGAGCACGAAGCTAAGGCCAGATATACTTCAGAAACGCTTGAGGATTGGAAATTGGCGCTGCAAACGGTTTCGTTTTTTAAGGGCTCCATTGTCGACAATGAGGGGTAAGTATTAAATACTCTCTTCCTTTTATCACATGTTATGATATATCTCAGAATACAATATGGTTGTTCTACTATGGAATCTCTTCTCTTTCTGACATGGATTGGAAAGATTCATTATCAAATCTAAATCTGATTAAAGTTTTATCACATTTATCTCGCACATCCACTGTATTCTCGTAACAACACAGTTATTCTCCAATTCGATCTCTTGTCTTTTTAAGATGGATTGGAAAGATTTATTATCAAATCGAAATCTAAGTTAAGGTGTTCCTCTCAGGTGTTCCTCTCTATATACTTAGATAAGAATATATCACACAAAAATGTGCTAAGTAAAATCAATGACTAATGGAAGGAGGCAAGAAATTTTAAATTTGAATTTGAATGTTTGAATGTAAAGGGTTGATCCACACAACTCAAGATTGATCCACGTTTATTCCATGATCTACAAATAGATCTATAAGGATAAGCAGATGAATCTGGAATTAATTAATTAATATCAAGGAGTGAGTGCACATGTGAGTAAAATAGAAACACACAATGATAAATATGTATTGAAACATGAGCATAACAAACACAAATGTACCACTTATTATGTTATTGCATCAAATCATTATTTTCAAAGTAGACATATAACAGAATGCCAAAATGGCATGAATATGCTAATTTTTCTATTACAAACAAACATTTTTGAAAAAAAATATTTAAATCTCCATTTTCTTCTATAACTTATGAAACAATTTTATTCTTATAATCCACATTAAAATAATTTTTTAAAACTATTTTGGTTTTGTAAAGCCTCTCAAAATATGAAAGGTTTTTATTTCTTCACCTTGTCTTTTCAAATTTTATTTTAAATGGCCTAAAACATTGATGGCATGCAAATTATGACATTATTTTTATTTTTAACCACATCATTTTTCTTATACAAACAATTTATTTTTGTCTATCCATTAAAAATATGTTAACAAAGTTAAGATTTATTTATAGAGAAAACTAACTTTTTTTTAAAAAATATTTGTATATATAGTGATGAAGGAAAGTTGAAGGAGATTGTAAATTATGTACTAAAGCACTCTAAAAGAATTCCACTGGTGGTGGCCAAACATCCTGTGGGTCTTGATGAAATTGTACAAGACTTTGAAAACAATGTATTGGAATGTTCTAAAAGTATTAATATTGTGGGAATCGTTGGTATGAGTGGGTGTGGAAAAACCACATTGGCAAAAGAATACTACAACAAGAAAATATGCTTCTTCTATCGATGTAGTTTTGTTTGTAATATGTCAGATGCACCAACTAAGAATTTGCATGAAAAACAAAGAAAAATGTTCCAAGATCTTGGTGGCTCAAAAGATATATCATTTGATAATGTAGAAGAAGGAAAAGCAATCCTAGCAAACCATTTGAGATCTGTTCAAGTATTTATTGTATTGGATGATATAAATCATGTAGATCAATTAGATTCCCTATTACCAGTAAACAAGAATCTTATACAAGGCAGCATGATTGTGATCACAAGTCAAGATTTTGGCATTCTTACATCATGGGGAATTCCCTCTAATTCCATTTACAAAATGAAAGAATTAAAGGCTGAACATGCCATGGAACTCTTTTGCTTGCATGCTTTCCAACAACCCTCTCCAATAAATAATTTTCAACATCTTGTTAAAAAGTTCTTAAAAATCTGCAACAGATTGCCCTTATCCCTTAAGGTATTAGGAGGACTTGTGCATGGAAAATCCAAGGAATATTGGGATGCTCAATTAAAAAAGGTCACCAGATTATTGCCCGAAGACATTAAAAGCATACTAAAAGTAAGCTTTGATGCACTAGATGAGGAAGACAAAGAGATATTTTTAGATATATCATGTTTCTTTATAGGAGAAGAAAAACATTTGGCTATCACAGTGTGGGATGGGTCGGGATGGAGTGGAGCGTGTAGTTTGGAAACACTTGTGAATAAGTGTTTGGTTGAGATAGATGAGGGAAACTGCATAAGAATGCATGATCAGCTGAGGGATCTGGGAAAGGAAATTGCAAAGACATGGTCACCGTACCGCCTTTGGTCACCGCAGCAAATTACCCACATTGAGAAACAGGGGCAGGTGAGTTTAATATCATGTTTTATATGCTACCCAATGTTTCAATATCGAAATGGAGTTTGTACGTTTACTATTTTATAAGCTTGCTGATTATTTATATTTTTCCACTTAGGAAAGCGTACTGATCCGGGGAATTAAGGCGGAAACAGATGAGTTTTATGAAGAGTGTATGGAACTTGTGAGAGGATCAGGTAGAAGGTTTAAGCGGGGTTTAGAAATCCTGGATGTTGAAAACAATTATTTTACAGAAGAATTAGCAACACTAACAGCAGGCCTTGTGTGGCTGCGATGGGTAAACTTTCCGGATACAGCTCTTCAGTCATGGATTTCGTTGAAGAAGTTAAGATTTTTAGAGCTTCGAGGGGCTTATAAATTACAAGAACTGTGGAGCGAGACTGCCGATGTAAGTATCTTCCTTTTCTTTACTGTTATCTATGCAGCCATATCTTAAATTATCTTATAGTTGTTGTAGATCAGTGTTCCCTTATTAAAAAAGAACGTGTCTGCAGCCTCCTGTGCAGTTGAGAGAGCTGAAAATCATTCGTGCCAGAAGTTTCCAGAGATTTCCGAGGTCAATTGGATTTCTAAAGGATTTGAGAAAGATATCCTTTGACTCCAATGGAGCTCCTATCCAAGGTCTACCAGAAGAGTTTGGCCTTCTCCAATCGCTGGAGCACCTCAACTTAAGTGGATGTCATAACCTAAAATCGCTGCCTGGCAAGTTCGGCGATTTAAGAAATCTGCGTCATCTACATATGAGAGAATGCAGTGGGATCGAAGGTCTACCAGAAGAGTTCTGCCGTCTCCAATCGCTGGAGTACCTTGAGTTAAGTGCATGTCATAAGTTAAAATCACTGCCTAACAAGTTCGGTGATTTGACAAATCTACAGCATTTGTTTTTGACAGAATGCAATGGGTTGATGAAGTTGCCAGCTTCATTTAAGCAGCTCATACGTCTGCAATATATTGAATTCAATGAATGCTCCGAGCTCACCTTCCCATCAGAAACACTTTCGCAGCTTACTAGTCTTCAAAGTCTAAGTATTTTCTACTGCCCCGGGCTCACAGAATTGGTTATCCAGTCCGGGTGTTTTTCTTCTTCATTGTGTAGTCTCAAAGCTATAAAACTATCGGGGTGTCGTGTGTCCAGGATATCAATCTCTCCACATTGTTGCCCCAGCCTGAAAATCCTAATACTTGTTGAAAATAACTACTTGGTAGCGATCGATAGCTTGCCAATATCAGTCAGGGCCTTATATTTGTCCAGTTGTCCAAATCTGAAAAGCATAAGCCGTAATTGTTTGGTAGAACTAGAGAAACTGCATATATGGGAGTGTGGTGAGCTTAAGAAAATACAAGGATTAGAAAATTGCAGGTCACTGGAGATTTTGGAAGCGCATACTTGGAGGAAGGTGCCAGTCATAGAAAGTCTGAAACATATGGAGAGGTTGAGGAGTGTAAGGGTCACAGCAGCATGTCATATGTCAGCATTTGAACCTTGTCTTCAAACTATAAATAGAAAGGTAATTGTAGTTTTTATATATCTAGTTGAACTTATTATTATGTTATAAGTGTTCATTGGTTGATTATATTGTATAATTTTTCCAGAACTGGCCATCCGAATGTAGAATATGTTGCAGGACAGCGCCTGGCGTGGAGGCGATTGTGAAGTCTTTTGCTTTTCCTGATCTCACTTTGGTTGATTCATTCGTACGGGAGAAGACTCTCGATGGTTGGCGTCATACCTTTTTGAAGAGGCGTTGTCCCAACGAGGCAGCAATGGTCTGCTTTGTTATAAATTCCGATTCCGAGATCCTTTATCTAAATTTCGAAAGTGGTGGTGGACTCTTCTCTCATACGATGGTGAAAGAAGGAAAATGGGTATGGGTAGTTGTTTTAACACAATCTTCCCCCGTGGTAAGGGAAGTTCAGTTAGAACTATGGACATCCTTTCTTCATAATGGAATGTTACAAGTTGATTGTGTAGAGATAGGATTGCTAGTGATGGGCGAGGAAAAGAGGGTTGTGGGTGCTTTTTATGAATTATTGCAACATTTGGGAAAAGTAGATGACATAATGAACAAGTGACGCAAGCGTCGAGTTTCTGCCGGAGAGCGTGATGCATTTTAATTTAGAGGAGAAAGCAGATAAAAAAGTGGTGACCATTCTTATCATGCAATTAATATATTCGTATGAAAGGGTGCAAAAATCTTGTTTCAAGCTCAAGAATCTAATTGCTCTAAATGCCATTAGATCTATTTTTACTCCAGTACTATGAATTTCATGATAGCAGCATTTGAAATTAAGGGTGATTATAATGTATGAACTATGAACCACCATGCTCAAATTACAAATCTCTTGAACTGGTCAGATTCTAGAGACCATATGTACAAGCTTCATTAATTTGAGAACCGTATACCTAGTGGCTAGAATGGAAACCTTTGGCTGTCTTGTGCTGGAATAGTCCAATTTATTTATGAAATTCTTCTAGCAAATTTGGCAAGATATTCAAAGAGACTTTTAGGTACTCAACCAAGAGCAACAAAACTAACAACGATATAAAATCTATAACAAATATATGTTTTGCTTATGTTTGGAATCTGATTTCTTAAACTAAGAGGGTAGCTCGCATGATCTCAAGATAATGTAATCTAAAAAGGCATATGTTTAAAATATAATGAAATCTTAGTATCATAGTGAGTTGATCTTGCAGCAAGAAGATAATGACATTGCCTTGGACTAACATTATAGAAAAGAAAATTATTGCAAATTGTTGTTATAAGAGTTTCGAAAAGCAATGAAAACTTACTCATGGCCAAGTTGTTAACTTATTGCACTGTGGAGAAATGAACAAGCAACTATTAGTAGTGACATAATATTACCTAAAACGGGGGAACTTGTGCAACTTAGCAGAAAGGGTATTTTTAAAATTTTATGTTTTAAGCCTTTACAGAGTCACTCTGCCGATTCAAGTTGTCTGAATAAATATGTCAAAACTTTTTGAAAAAGAATCTTGGAAATGCTTGCTAATGATTTAGAATCGTCTACTGATATTCACATCAATATGTTTTATTAACCCAAAACTAATGGGATTTCATGAGCACTAAATTATTGTATCTGTATGAGATAACGGTCTGTTGGCAGCAGTATATTAATGTCAGTTTCCAAAGGAAGACGCTTTTGAAAAGGTTTATGACTCAAAATGGCCAGTCTAAACCAAGACAATATATGGCAAATATTAAAGTCTCATGGTTCAAAATTTGCCAGGAAATCTGCTAAAAAGCTAGTAAAATGGTAATTTAATACAGTCATCAACTGCAACAAGCTTTAGCAGTTACAACTCTTTGATAACTATAGTTAAATAATGAACTCAGTTACATGTTTACATCAACTAAGAATAGCCATGCAGGACCATTAGAAAGAAAAGATTGCTCACAAGTATCTAAAGTGGTCAGTCAAAACTTATCAGAGATAGGGTTCTCTGGTTTGAAAAGAGGAACTAAAATCTAGCATTGAGAGCTCTCCTCTTAAAAATCTGCACTGTCAATTCTTGATTAAAGTCGCAGAATAGTGAGCAATATGCCTCTACCAATATTATTCAGCCATATGCCTCTACCAATATAACTTTGTTAGAAAAAATGCCAAAAAGTATAGTCATGCAAGAAGACAAAACTTGGGTGTGGCAAAGGTGCATCATTTAGAATTGTATCAGAGGTTCTACTTGTAAACTATGTTAACCTTATTAACAACAAATGAGTAGAATCAGAATGCAAAGAGTTTAATGGGAAATAGAGAGCCAATACCAATCAGGTAAACACACACCATAGGATGTTAAGTCCACTTAATGCAGCTAATCTGATGACAACGCATGCTTGATATATTAGTGAAATCGAATTATAAAACTGGGTAGATGCTAGGAAATCAAATATATATGGTTCCTGCATCTTGTTTGAAATTAGTGGGAACATTCATTAATTTTGCATTTGAGCCAGGTCAGTTGATTTCAAAAAAATTGTGTAAAAGCTTCATAGACCAATAACATGTCCTAATGCCAAGAAAATACAAGCAAAAATAACTCAGAATTGCTTGAAAAGACATTGAAGGTTGTTCAAAAGCAAAATGAATATAAGTATAAAAGAACTAAGTTAAACAATTTCCACTTTTGAGTGAGGATCAAATCACCAAATTATGAAACCTGTGCATATATATATACAAGGAATACAAGTTACAAGAAGATGCAAAGAGAGAGAGAACACGTTAGTTATTATCAACCAGAGGACCATAACAAGACCCATACACCCCTAAAACTCAAGAATATAATATCTATGCAATCTTTATGTTTGATGGGTTCAACCCTAAGCATATAAAGAAGTTGGCTGCTAATGAGAGAATCACAATGACAAAACATCACAACCCTTTGGCAGCAATATAAACAGTGAAAACAAACATAGCTGCAATTACAACACTTTACAGCCTTGTGGAAAGGTAGGAAACTTGTCTAATATTATTTTAAAATGCTTATCACCTGCTAGATGAGAAGAAAGAAAAGAGTGGACAACTAAGACTGAATGTTTAGCTATGTCCGCTGAAACCCCTTCTTCTCTATACGTAATGTGCCTTCCATCAGGAAGTTGAACACATTGAACAGTAATAGGAAGAATGTAGACCTCCTTAGCTGGTAAGGCTCTCTTGTACCACTTCTTAAAACTGCAGACATACACAGACTCAGAGCTCTCTTCCTGCTTGCAAATTCCAATGAAATATAAGCCTACTCTTTGTTTATCCAGTAGTAAATTTCATCCAATTAATTTTGTGAATATGCTTCAAATACAAGCAAATATACACTACTCATCCAATTAGTTTTGTGAAATATCCTGCAAATACTTGCAAATATACGTTACTCATCCCATTAATTTCACAAATCCTCTTCTTCTTCAAGCTGTATTACCACTCATCCAGTTAGTCTTAAAAGCCATCCTCTTGTATCCCTTGCAAATACAAAGCATGAATACACAGATATAATGCAAATTAGAAAGAAATCGAAGGCAATATCAATTATATATGGGTATGTACATAACCTGGTTGCATGCTTAATGTTATGAAATATAAGACCTGGAACTTCTTTACACTTTAGTACTACTCTTACAAATTGCTCTACAAGTTCTCTTGAGAATTTTTTATCCTTTTTACTGCAATATATTTTTCTGTTTAAGCATTTATAATCACATAAAAAAACTGTATGCAAGCCAATAACATAAGTAATATGTCTGCAAATCTGACTAGAAGAAAATTGCAGGAATAACTCAGAAATGCATACCTGTAAATACAATTCTCTTGTAAATTTATAATGTCAAACAATTATAATACTCTTCCAGAAAAAAATTGCATATACTCTTGTTGAATGGAAAGAACTAAATTGGTAAATCATCGGGCTTTCATAGCAGATACTCAGTTCCAAATCCTTATTAGACATGTTAAATGATAAAATTGGGTGAAATGCTCATACAACTCTGAGTGTATCACAACAACAGAGGCACAAACCACAAATGTATAAGCAGAAAATGCTAGCAAATTGAGAGGGCAAAAAATATCACAATTGCAATATGTAGAAATGCCTGAACATGACAGCATCAAAAACATTCTTTTCACTTGTCATAGTGGTAAGTTAAAAGCATATAACTAAAATGTTTACAAAATTAAAATTGACACTTATGAAAAGATACTTCTTTTAATTGCAAAATTGATGTTATATAACACGTTGGTTTGTCTTTCTTGTTCTGGGATTTGAATCTGTCTTCGAGATGAAAACTTCATAAGTTTACCTCTTGAAGCCCTCACAATTGACAAATCAGTTTACCCTCTTGCAAGCTAAGAACATAGATTTTTAAAAAATCATAGAAATGTCTCCAGTTTCTCTGTTTAAATTCTTTCAAGCCCAGATCCAAAAGAGCTTTCCTTCTTGCAGAATTGATATGTTGGCACTTCCCTGTGTACAAAATGAAAAGAAGCATAGGTTTTAGTTTCAACAACCCATAACATTAAGAAAAGAAAAATAAGAAAAAACAGCATAGCGTCGAGTTCCTGTCGTTGTTAGTTGCCTGTAGGCTATGCCATGTGCTAAATGAAACAGCATGTGCAATCAATTACAAAAATCCAATTTATCAATGCAAGCTTGTGCATCGTAGTATACAATTTATGCAAGTAGATCTGATGAAGCCGGTCAAAGGTTACAACAATGGTTGTTAACCTTTGCTATAATGTCATGGGAGTTATTTTACCAACAGTAGATGCAACGCTTTCATTGAATTGCTTCCCAGTCAAGTAAAACATATGAGAGCTTTAGTTTGTTCTAATGAAGATGATGCTTGACATGGGTTAGACTGCAGATTGGCTCCCTTGTCTTTCTTATGCATTTGAACTACATGTCTGAGAGAACTTTGAGAAGCCACAACCAAGTCATCTGTAATGACAACAACAGTGTTTAAAGAATAGATGGAAAGTGGTGACTAATTATTAAACTACATACTTCACTTTACTTAAGCCACCTAAATGCATTCACAACATAGGCTATGGTATATTCAACCAAATAGATACTAGCAATCACCATGCAATGCCAAAGTTTTAAAAAAATGCTTAAACAGAAAACAGGTAATTCGCCTTCAAAAGTTCAATGTATTGACAGAAGCTATTTACTTTGAGAGGAAAACTTTCTTCAAATTTTCATCTTTGTAAATGTATAGATCAAAACTCTGTTTAAATGGCTAAGAACATAAATAAATTACTAGGTAACTTTCAAGAAGCGAGAAACTGAAACATATACCAGCTTGAAATAATAAATATAAATGTGTCAATATGGACTTCATGTCTTTACCTGCAAATAACATTAGGTAGTGTGAAGGACAAACAAGGATCTTGAAATTCTGCCTCTGGAGAAAACTCTTTTACATGGACCAACTTGAGAAGATTTTTCCGCATCACCTGGCCCAAAAGCAAGAGTTCTGAATGATTAATCTTTCTGTAATGAATCTCTGAAGATGCATATAGTTATTGCATTCAACTATACCAATCAAATTAACCTGGATACATATTTACTTCCATAATAAAATGAAAGTATAATCACTTTATAACTTTCATATAAAGTTATACGAGTTCAGAATCATCAGTACGTCAATAAACTTTTGATTATCTACAACAATCCTGTACAAGATTTCAAGATGTAAACAACACTCACCGAACAAGATTACTACCAACAAATAGAAATGTTTTCCCAAAAGAATAGAAATCAGGGTCATGAGATTATTATCCTCATCATAATGATACTGTTTTGTTTTAGTCGTTTATATACTGTAATGATATTGATACTGAACTAAAATTTACTTAACATTGCAACCTAGAAGACACTCTGCCAGAAACCATTAATCATTCCATTATCATCTTTGCTATATTGTACACATTTCACCCACTTTAAAAAATGATAGCATTTGAAATCTTTTGTGCACAAACTGACAAAAATATCAAAACAAAAAAAGACCCTCATAGGAAACAAGAATTAATTTTGTTAATTTCAATAGAGTATTAGCATTCCTCCAAACATAGCTTGATTAGCATTGCACCAAACAAAAATACAAATGAATTAAAAGGGTTTTGGATGTAGATAAATACCAAGACATCATGTTGAACACGGTGATCAAGAGCGAGAACATCAGAAACATGCTTGATGAATTCAAAGGCACTATCACCCATTGGTAGGTAAGATCCTTCCAGTTTTGGGAACTCATGGGAAATAGCTTCTACAGTTGCATCTTATCTTCTTCCTTTAGCAGTAATGTGGCGTTGTGTGTCACAGACAATTCTGAGAAGCTTGTTTGTGAAGTATGAAGCAATCTACAAGAATAATGAAAACCCTTTACTATACAATGAACTTCACTACCCCTTGGTATTGTTTGGTGCATCTCGATTTTCTTATTTATAAATTATAATAAAATAAGTGTCAATAAGATAGAACATGAGAAACAATTTTACACAAATTACCTGCTCCTTGAGGAATGACACTTCCTCTAATTCAACATCAGCTGTTGCTGCAATTGTAACAGATGGTGTGCAAAAACTGCCATCCCTTGCAGCAACACGTAATGCAGCCTGTTCTTGTGAATTCCATGGAAGGTATATAAACTCAAAAACTATGACAACAAAATAATCCTGTATCCAAGAAGCAATGGGTTTTACGACCTTGTCTTACACTGTGACATATTGTCAATGCACAGAGGGGTGATTATTTATATATCTATACATTTGCAAATAAAAAATCAAAAAACTTAAGACCTTTGGAAAGGAAATTACATATACTAGGCTAAAAGTATCTTATTCCTAACAAGGAGACTGCTAGAAATCCATTTTTGTATTATTAAGAAACACAACAATATAACACAGGATACTTCTAAGGAAATTTGAATAAAAAAATTCAACAGATGCAATCCAGAAACCAGGATGTTGGAACATGAAATAAATCAATAGTGATTACACTATACAGCAGAAAGGTTATGTATTGGGAAAGGGCCCTTTTTAAATAACAAAGGAAAATCAATACTATTTCAAAACATTTTGTTATCCATGTACAGATCAAATTCATTTTGAATTTCTACATGTTACAATGCAGGAGAGAGAACCTAAATAGGAATTTACAAAGCTTCAAATATTCTGAGTGCAATTTACATCTGATCGTGTGGAGGTTTGAGTTCAACTGTGCATTAAAAATATGAATATCTTTGAAATTTTCCAAAAGTTGGGGCACAAAAATTGACTATTATCAGTTCAGGTTTGGATTCGCCATACAACAAACAAATTTGGGTTTGGGTTAATATGTTACATTGGTTAGGGTTTTCATTCGCATAGGGTTTCACCATAAACCCTTAAGAAGTCAACGACCCCCGAGCCCGTTCAAAACATCGAGACCATCTTCAGCCATTTCAATTAATATTCCACGATTTGCAACAATCAGAATGGTATTTTCTAATATCAATGTTACAAATGAAAACATCTTTCAAAACCTCCATTTTATTAAGAAACAAACAGGTCGGTAATATCCATGAAATACTGTTGTACAACTGCAAATGATGATGTGAGGTGGTGGCAGACAGCTAACAGCATGGTAAATTCAATGTTTGGAGCTACGAATAGCTTGTGAGGCTCATGGTATGGTACAAATCCTTTCTCTCAGCTGTGAATCCTCAAAATATGATAATTGCCCCTCCTTGGTAGTGTATGGAAGCTCACAAAGGCTGCAATCTATCTCGTACATCTCAGCTACATAGTGGATGACAACAGTAAAATATTTATCCGCAACAAACATCAGCTAGATGTGTGACTTAATTTAGCAATGAATATTGCTGGAGCTCTCCTCGAAAAATAGGCGGCGAATAGAATTGTGCCTACTCGCTGCAACAAAAGCTCACCCAAAAAACAAATATTAAAGACAAAGAGGCTCTACAGAGGTGAAATAATATGTTGGTTTGTGAACTGCTGCTAGACTTGAATGAATATGACAACCCTAAACCACTTTTTGAAACCCTAAATGAGTAACCCCCACTTGAGACCTTAATACCGCTTCCATCGTTGTCTGAAGCCACAGACAAGTAGTTTTGGGAAGCAACGAAAGTTGTATTGTCACTTCTCCTCAACCCAGATGTAACCGCAGCTTCACGCATGGAGGGCCTGAGAGGCGTATTTCTGCCGGCGACAAACCAGGGGATGAGAGGCTCATGATTATTTTTGGTGGCATAGTCGATTCGGCCCACTGAATCATAAAAGGAATGAAGAAACAGAGATGGTGCAGACAATAATGGTGGCCATTGGAGGTGTTAGGTCGTTGTCGTCCTGTTGCCCAGAAATTGCTTCCATTGCTTCCAGTAGCTTCTCTCACATTAACTATAATGGTCCCAGCTAAAATTAGTATGGCCACTTAATTTTTAAGTTTTTCTAAAAGGAAAATGAATTATAACACTACTCTAACCAATGAAAAACAGATAAATAATTATTTTTAAATATAAAAAATAGTTTTTAAATTCAAACTATAGACATAAAAAGAAGTATATTTAAATTATGCAATCTGATTGGTCAGTCAGCAAAAGATTCCATAAAAAATCAAAATTAAATGAATGCAATCGAGTAACTAATAAGGGGTGAAATGGTTTGGTCACTTCATAGAAAAATATTTATAAGTTAATATGTTGAGTTTACAATTCAATTTGTGGATAGAAGATATCTATATAAATATATTTAAAGAATTAAAGAATAAATGATAAATACACAATAGATAAAGATGGCTACTTGTCCAATCATCTTAGATATATGGGTTCTTGTTATGTAAGAAGGTTTTGGGAAAGATGCATTGTAAGTTTGAGTTTTGTCTATTATTGTCTTTCAATGCCTCAATAACATACCATGCTTTGAAGGATTGTCAAACAACTTGAGTAAATAGAAAATTTGAGTTGCATGTGACATGATCGTTCAATAGTAAAGCTCATATATGTGAAAATTTGAATTCCTGATATTTTATGCGAGCAACTATAGTGGATTTCCAAACACCAAAAATTATGCCAATATTAAATAAAATTTCTAAACACTTGGAAGTTTATCTTACTTGGAGCACCTAATTAACTCCCGACCTTAATGTTTACTAAGCAATCATGAAAAAGTGGATGAAAAAGTTGCATTTATAAAAGTTTACCTTTGCTCAATTCTACTTCCATATGGTTTTGATCAAATTGATTCCCCTACTTACAAGCTCAAAACCCAACAAATGCTCAAAAATATTTTTCAATATCTACCAAATATAAATTAGTATACATTTTTAATTTAGTGATAAGACTTTTCAAGTAGATTTGCAAGTTCAAAATGACTTCTAAAAACTGTTTCAAATTGTGAAATGGATTTCAAGTTGTCAAGAAACAATTACAAAACTATGGATGTTTTTTTGTCATTTAATTATTACCTATCAACATCACATATGTCATATCAACTTTATCTTTAAAATCCAAAAGACATGAAATCATATTTATTAGTACTTGTCGTAGTTGTAATGAGTTTTATTTTTTCTTGTTTAATTAGTTATTAATAAGTTTGTTTTGAATCAATTAGAATTGAATATTTTTATCCTTTTGAAATAAAATTCAATCTGGTAAAGTGAACATGTATAATATTTAACATTATAAATTTTAAAAATTATTTCTTGTGAACATGATTGGCTAAAAAGTTTTATGTGTTATGCAGGGAATTTTAGGAAAAATGAAGATGAACTATTATTTTACCATTTTTTTTGGAATGGATTTTACCTTTCTTCCATATTCATTATTTTCTATAAGTTAAGCTACAAATAGGTTAATTATCCCATTAAGGTAGAATATAGGCATACCACAGTTTTATCCCACTAAGCTAAAAATAATAATTATTAATATTAATGTGTTTATGTCAAATTTGTATTAATATATTATTTACCAAATTTATCTAAATTGTATTTGTATTTTTTATTATTTATTATTATTTATATTTATATTCAAATAATTTTAATGATAATTAATAAATTCATTTTAAGAATAAATGTCTAATAATATATTTATATAATATAATTTTATAAATCTAAAATACACAATTATTAAGGTTTACATATTTTTAATAATTAATATTGATGTGTCATATCTTATAATTATTATGTAAAAATTGTTTTGTTGTTGTTGGTTCTTCTGCAGCTATTGTTCGTCTATAGTTGCTACTAATGCGGTTGGTTTGTCTTTAGTTGTTGTTGCGGCTGGTGAGGTTGTTGTTGTTGATGATGATGATTTGGTTGTTGTTGCTATGACTGCTAGTTTATCTACAACTCCTATTGTTGTTGTTGGTTGTGGGAGTGACACTCCTGGTTCTCTTCCTTTTTTGCCTTTGGTGGCTTGTCCTTTGACTTCCCCTTGCTTTTATCCTTTGGAGGATGATCTTTCTTGGATGGTTGTGCAAAGAAGGAAGAGAGGTTTCCCTAAGCATAATCATTCCTCTTAGTCCCTTGTAAAGTTTGTTCATGGTGGTCGAAAGACTGCATGTGTGGTTTAACTCTGCTTTTCCCACTGTTGCTTGGTGTTGTTTGGTTGTTGTTCTTCTTTGTTTATCTTTGGAGCAGCTATTTGTATCTTTTGCGGTTTTTGGGTTTTTGGATGTTGTTGACTATCTAGTGTTGTATCTTTTGAGTGGCATTTTGTTCCTAAAGTTGTAAAGGGTTTCGAATCCCTTCAAAACCTATTTTTCCTTTATAATTGAAACGATTATGTAAAAATTCTAATATGTTTAATTTTTAAATTGCATTTTGACTTTTTATTAATATATTATTAATATTATTATTTTTCTTTATAAAAATATATATTTAGAAGAATTTATGTTTTTACTAATATTATTAATATAAAAATTAGAATTGAAAGAGTATTAAAAAATGGCGAAGCAGCGCGCTAGGAGTGAAAATACGCAGAAGAATGTTGAACAAAGGGGGAAGGATGCTGAGACAGAGGCAGGTTCATGGCCTTCGCGTAAATCTTCAGGGGATTGGGGATCGGGGAAGATTTTGTTTGAAGAGGAAGGTAAGATAAAAGATGGCAATGGATCTCCTCGCGTGTTTAGGTATGGGCGGCAAAGGCAAAATGGTAACCGAAGCAAAAGGGGAAGGGCTGAAGGGAATCAGCGGGGAAAAAATTCAAATTCAAAATCATCAAAATGGAAGGGCAGAAGAGAAGAACAAAATACCAGCTCATGTAGCAAAGAGGCAAAGTTTGGCCGGGAGGATTGCAGAACCTTTGTCATGAGCTCCAATTGGTTAGGCCCCTCAATCAAACGCTTGGAGGAGTCAGGTATAATAATGAAATGGTTCGGCTTTAATCTGAATTGGGATTCATTGATTCAATGGTGGCAGGGTAGGTGGGGCATGGAGATGACTTTCAAATACTTGGCGAATGGTTTTTTTATGGTTATTTTCCCTTTTGGTGTTATCCACTCCAAGATAATGAAGGGAATCTGGCTAATGGATGGTTTTGGTTTTTATATGCGCAAATGGGAAATCGGTTTCAATTTGCACAAACATTAACTCACATATATCCAAGATTGGTATAAAATACCAAATCTCCCTTATGAATTCTGGCATAAAAAACATTTTAGCAGACATTGGTGATAAATTGGGAAAATATGTTTGTGCAGATGAGTGACGAATGAAGACGGTATCAGGACTTATGTGTGAATCTGTGTAGATAATTCTCCAAGCAGCCAAAGGTGGAGAGAAATGGAGATTCATACAAAATGGGGAGTTCTTAGGTTACCTCTGGTTTTCGAACCTAAACCCTTTGGTAGCTGGGCTGGAACTTTGGGCTGGAGGGATTAGGATCATCCGCTTGCAAGGACAAGTGAGATGTCTGACAAGCAAGCCTCAGAAACCCTAGAAGGACATGAAGCTAAGGAAGAATTGATCATTGATGCTTCAGAGCACTCCAAATCCAAAAATGATGAGTCAAAATTTCAGGAAGGGTCACAAACTTTGAATCAAATAGTGGATATTAACAAAGCCCTTAATGAAAAAGTCAATGATGCATTAGTTATCATTGATAAAAATTTAAGAAAGGAAAATTTGAACTCTCAGATCAAAGTTAGCAAAGAACTTGCAAAGCTTGCCCAAGAAGCTAAGGAAATTCAGGGAGAACCTTTTAATACAGAAGAAGAAGGTTGGTTTGAAGATATAGGGGTAATGGATGAGGCTTTAGTTGGAAAAATAGATGAAATTTTTTCAAATGTGGTAGCACAAGAAGGGCTGGGCATATGTCAAATTGATAATGAAGTGTTGTCATTAGACTGTGGTGACCACAAAAGGAGAGGCAGAGTTCCAAACGTGGTCAAGTTGAAGATTGATGGAGAAGCGGTCGGTAAGAAGAAGATTGTAGATTTGTTGAAAGTAGGGAAGGGGGCTCCCCTTCCTAAAGAACAATGAAAATATTTACTTGGAATGTTAGGGGCTTAAACGCCCCTAACAAGAAACGCCTTATGAAGAATCAAATAGTAGCTTCGCAGGCTAAAGTTTGTATGCTCCAAGAAACAAAGCTTGATAAAGAAGGTGCGCTGGCTTTCGGCAAAAGGATGGGCCCCTAGAATTGGATAGAGGTTGGAGCAGATGGCGCTTCTGGGGGTTTGATTACTCTATGGTGGCTCAATTTGGTAACATTAGAAAAATTAGATGGGAGTAACAGATGGTTAGCTTGTTCAGTCAAAAGTTTGGTTTCCAACTTACAGTTTGTTCTGATTAATGTTTATGGACCTATATCTTGTATTGCAAAACGGGTGTATGGGCTGAGATTGAGCATTTCTGTAATAATTGGCAATCTGATCACTTTATCATCGGTGGGGACTTCAATGCAATCTTTCTCTCGAGTGATAAGAGGGGGGGGGTGTCAAGGAAGCTCCAATCACAAATCGACTTTGAAGCATTTGTGGCTAGGAATCATCTTGCTGATCTACCCTTGATGAATGGTTCATACACTTAGACAAATAGGAGGTATGGGTTTTGTTCTATTGCAGAGAAACTTGATAGATATCTTCTCAAAGGCAATTTAGCATCCTTTCCTTTCTCTCTGGATTGCAAAATTCTGCCATGCCCTAGTTCGGATCACTTTCCGGTTTCTCTGGATATTATTGATGATGGGCGTCCTCCAAGATGTCCTTTTAAATTTGAAAAAATGTGGTTAAAGGATGAAAAAAAATTGACACTCATAGAATAGTGGTGGGCTGAAATTGATGTCGAGGGGACAAAAATGTTCACTCTATCCACTAAGTTAAAACACATAAAGCAAAGGCTAAAAGAGTGGAACAAATCCAGCTTTAAGAACATATTTGTAGAAAAAAAGTGCATTGAAGAAGAGCTCTCAGTCTTGAATAAGGAAGTAATCCAGAGAGGTATGGATAATGATTTATTTCTTAAGGAAAAAGATCTTCTAATAAGTTGGAACGATATCTTAGCAAAAGAAGAGGTGTTTTGGAGACAAAAGTCGCGTGAATTGTGGTTGAAGGAGGGGGATAGAAAGACCAATTTTTTTCATAACTCCACAAAAATCAGATGTGGAGGAAACAAAATTTCTTGCCTAAAAATGGAAGATGGAAGATGGATTGACCAACCAGGTCCTATAACAGATGCTACAGTACATTTCTTTCAGAATCTGCTAAATGACTGGGAGGGTTCTAACTTACAGAATCAAAATGAGTTTATGCATCATATCCCCAAATTAGTTTCAGATGAACAAAATAGTTTTCTTAATAAACCCTTCTCGGATCTAGAAATAAGGACTGCTCTTTTTCAGCTACATCCGGACAAATCCCTGGGACCCGATGGATTCCCAGCAGCCTTCTTTCAACATTGTTGGGAGATTGTTGGTGTTGATGTGGTGGCGACAGTTGAAGATTCAAGAGCATCAGGATGTGTTTTAAAAGAACTCAATAACACCTTCATTGCCCTCATTCCTAAGAAGGAAAAACCAGACAAACTTGAAGACTTCAGGCCTATCTTGCTATGTAATACAACATACAAAATTCTGGTCAAAGCAGTTGCAAACAAGGCTTAAAGTGTTGTTACTAGAATTGATTTCAGAAGAACAAATAGGTTTTGTTCCTGGGTGGTCAATCTTTGATGGGGTTATCATTGCTCAGGAAGCCATACACTCAATTCAAAATACACGGGTTCCTTCCATGCTTCTCAAGCTGGATATCAGGAAAGCCTATGATAAAGTTAACTGGAGATTTCTCTTCAAAACTCTGGAAGCTTTTGGTTTTTCCACCTTCTGGCTCAATTGGATTTTTGGATGGATTACATGCCCAAGGTATTCAATTTTGATTAACGGCTCTCCATTTGGTTTCTTTGAAGCTTCTAGGGGATTACGGCAAGGGGACCCCTTATCCCCCTTTTTATTCATCTTAATGGCAGAGTCTCTGGGTCGTGCCCTTGCTCAGGAAAATATTGAAGGAAAATTAAAAGGAGTCCAAATAACGAGTAGCATGCCGCCAGTAACACATCAATAGTTTGTTGATGACAACTTGCTACTAGGGAAAGCAGAAGTCTCAGAAGCGAGATCCTTTAAGAAAATCCTCACAAATCATACAAAGGCTTTTGGACAAGAGGTAAGTTTAGAAAAATCTGAAGTTTTCTTCTTCTTTACTAATCCTACCTTGGAAAAATAGATCTTGAATATACTCAAATTCAGAAAAGGGAAGTTGCCATGCAAATATTTGGGCCTGCCTCTGGCTATGGGACAAAATTCGAGGAAACTTTGGGATCCTTTGTTATCCAAGATCAACCAGAGACTATCCTCATGGAAAGGAAGATGGCTTTCATGGGCTGGCAGGTTAACCTTAATCAAATCCATTTTGGCTGCACTCCCAATCTATATGATGTCATGTTTACCCCTGCCTAGGTACGTAAATGACAAACTCAGCCAAACACTAAGACAATTCTTTTGGCAAGGGGCTTCAGATCAGAAAAAGCTCTCTTTAATAAGTTGGGAAAAGGTTTGTAGATCTAGAGAAGCGGTAGGGGCTGGCATAAAAAAACTATCTCTCCAAAATAAAGCCTTAGGAGGAAAACTGGCTTGGCAAATTTATGAACACCAGGAGTGGAAGTGGGTAAAAATTCTAACAGCAAAGTATCTACAGAACAACCCGTTAAGCTTCTTCTCTTCCCAACACCTTCCCAAGGGATCTCAGGTCTGGAACTTCATTTGCAATTGTAGGAAGAAGATTGTGGATTTTCTTTCGTGGGATTTAGGTGATGGTGGTCAGGCGTTATTTTGGGAAGATTCTTGGGGTGGTTATTGCAAGCTTACAGATGAGGCTTCTTTGAACAATGTGAAAGAAGTTTCAAAAAGAATATGGGGTGAGAAAGTCAGAGATTATTTGGTAATAGACGACTCAAATGGAATTCTGGCATGGAATTGGAAAGACCCCTCGGAATTAGGCCTAAGCGAAGTAGAGATCAAAACATTTAAGGAAATCATCAAACAATGTTCCTTCAATCTTAGAGGTGGCAAGGATGTGCTTCGATGGTGTGGCTCTCCTTTTGGTTTTTATCGGGCCAAAGAAGGGTATAGTTTACTCACTAAGCAATTGGAATCCGTGGAAGACATTTCTAGCGATTTGCGTTGGAATAAATTTTGCCTCCCCAAGGTTGGAATTTTTGCATGGGTTGTTGTTCAGGGCAGAGTCCTAACTTATGAAAGGTTAAAGAAATTTGGTTTCAATGGTCCTTCAAGATGTGTGCTTTCCAAAGCGACGGATGAAACTAATGATCACCTATTTCTCAATTGCCCATTTACTAGACATTGTTGGGAGTGGGTCTACTCGAAATTATGTCTCACAACAGTTTCTCCAAGAAACTTGAAAGATTGGTTAAATGGTTGATCGAGATTAGGAAAAAGCTTGACGCTTGTTGGGTTATGGTGGTCAAGCCCATCAATGTTGATGTGGGAGGTTTGGAAGGAAAGAAATCGACACATCTTCAAGGACAATGCATTAGCATTACCATCTTTTATGAATAAATTAGAAACTTGTATGGTTGAACTGATGAACTCAAGGATTTTTGAGAATTCAAAATTAATCTCTCTTTAGTCAAGTTGGGATGCAAAAGTTTCAAAGCAGTGGGTTGGGTTGTTAATTCCTTCTCAAATCGGGCTAGGTGGAAAGATGGTAGAATTGGAAAGGAAGACAGTTAAATGGCGCCTGCCTGACCATGACTGGTATAAGTTAAACTTTGACGGCGCGGCCAGAGGCAATCCTAGGTAGGGGGGAGCTGGGTGCATTATTAGAAATTGGCTTGGTGTGACGATTGGAAAACTTACCTCCCCACTCAAGATTGGAACTAATAATTGGGCAGAATTGCATGCTGCTGCACTAGGACTTACTTGGTGTTTAGAGTTAAATATCAAGAATATTTGCATAGAAGGGGATTCGTTGCTTGTAATCAATGCTTTGCACTCAGGAAAATTCCAAAACTGGAAACTTAATGCTTTGTTGGGCTCAGTATTAAAACAGTTGGCCCGATTTGAAAACTATGAAATCTCTCACATTTTGAGAGAAGGCAATTAGGAGGCTGATACTTTATCTAACTTGGGTGCTGACGGGTTTTCAATTAAGGAAGTGTTTTGGGAAAATTTAATGACCGAGTAACTAATGTGGGTGGCTGGGTGAGGTGGCTGGGATCTTGGGAAACAGGAGCTTTATGCGATGTTGGACACGGGCCCAATCGATTAACAATTGTATTTACCCGTGTGTGGTGGCAATACCAAAATCCACAATCTTTAAGAAGCTATGTGGTTCGAGGGAAGGTTTTGGTACAAGTAATCCTCATAATTACTCGTCGGTGTTCATTATCTGGTTGGCTTTCAAAGGAGGATATGCCCGTGGGAAGGAAATCATGCTAGCACAAGCAGGAGGGTGCATTTATTTGTACACATTGCTAGTTATTGTCTTCACCGTGTGGTTGGAAAATGAGCAGGTTCATTTTGTTAGTGTCTGGCAAGGATTTGGAGATGCGAGGTATGGATACACCAGTCGCTTTGAAAGGTTCTAATAGGCAGATTGCCTTTGAAGGAAAGATCTATACGCTTCGCCTTCAACGTCTCATTAAACACCCAAATTACCTGATCTTTGCGGCCATATCCTGCATTGCAAGAAAGAGGTTTATGGAGAAAGCCGAAGGCTACAGGTTTGACTCGGATATTTCCTCGAGGGTGTTAGCGGGGCTTTTGGATGTCGGGGTCTCGAAGGGAGATGCCAAGATAATCATGTGAAGGCTTTTTCGGAAAGATATGCCAGCAGGCTTGGACAGAGTGGTGGCCACTGCATGCGTGGGGAAAGGAAGTCCGCGTCCTTGCGACTTGCACTTGCTTGATGACCTTGATGCACTGGTAAACTACTACTCGTTCCTGTTGGATGTTTATGGGTTCGAGTTAATGGAGCATCGAAGGTTGGTGAATGCTGGAGTCGCCTTCTTGATGAAGGAATTCCGTTTGGTTTTGACGACAGACTCGGCATGGAAAAGTGATTTTCGCTTGTTCGCACAACAAAATGTCTGGTAAAGGGCTTCAGGTTTCAGTGTTTGCCAATATGTTATCCTTCTAGTTGCCCGTTACGTGGCTTGTTAGGTTTCAAATTTTGGTTTGTGGTCTGAAATTTTCACGGCTGCTCTGGTGTTAAGCACTTCTTGTTTTGGGGTCAGTAGGCCTGATTATGGTGGTCGATGATGTGTATTGGGTTTCCATATTAGGGGTTAGTAAGCTTGGCTTTGGTGGCTATGGCGGCAGGGTTAAATCTATGTCTTCCTGCTTATGCAGACGAATGTAAAGTTGTTAAATCAATATAATATATGAACTCTCTTATCGATCAAAAAAATATATAAAAATTAGAATTAAAAATAAAAAATTATAATTTTTATAATAAAATTATTTCAATGATAATTCATAAAAAAAATTAAATCATTTTATTAAATGCTTTATAATTTTTAAATAATATAATTCAATGAATCTTGGATATACAAAATTATAAAATAAATGTAATTTATATTTATAATAATATTATATTTTATTATTATATTTATTTGACTTTAAAACTATTTATTGATATGCTTTTGAAAATTATATAAGGTAAATTACTAAAAATTAAAAAGTTATCATTAGTTTTGAATTATAATACATTAAACAATTAAAATTATAAAAAATACATTTTTTTGGTCTAACTAGAATATAGACATGCAATTGTTTTATCCCATAACTTAAAATTAATAATTATTAATTAATGTATCATATAAAATTTGTATTAATATATTAACATTTAAAAAATATATCTAAATTGTACCTTATAAGTGTTGTATTTTTTTAATTGCTTATTATTATCATTATTTATAGTTAATAATTAATAAATTTATTTTAATAATAATATGTTTATATAATATTATTGTATAAATCTAAAATGTATAATTATTAAAAAAAAAATGTTTTTAATAATTAATATTAATTTGTATTTTATTTTCTATTAATATAAATTACTAATATTTTTTTTTTTTATAAATATATCTTTAAGAAGTCTTTATATTTTTACAAATATTATTAATATAAAAATTTTAAATATCAAAAAATTATAATTTTTATAATAAAATTATTTTAATGATAATTCATAAATTTATTTATTTTTAATTATTTATTAAATATTTTATAATATTTTTAAAATATTATATAATAAATTTTAAATATATAATTATAAAATCAATATATTTAATATTTATAATAATATTATTTTAATTTGTATTTTAATTTCTTTTTAATATATTATTAATATTGCACAAAATTCAATAATGTGAGAAGTGTAAAGACATATAAGGCAAATTTTGGAGGATGGAGACTAACGGTCATCTGTGGGAGCCTACAGAAGATAGGGTTTCTTCAGGGTCAAGGTTGGGGAATGATTCTCAGGGGAAATCCCATGGCTTATGACTGAAGGAAGTGTGTAACAGTAAGTTTAAAGACCAGGGCAATCGATCAGTGATGTGCAGACTTCCAGCCACAACAGTGATAGATAGAGGCTACATGGTGGTGTTGTGTCTGCACAGCGAGACTAGAGGAATGGACAACCAGTTGCTCAAATCACAAGGGGCTTTGGAGCTGAAGGGATCAAGGTGCTCAAAATCGAGGGGAATCGATCAAAACCCTCTCAAAAGGAAAAGCTTTCAAAAAAAGCAATGACATGAAGGGGAGGATCATCCAAAGCAATCACAATCCAAAGCTTGATAACAAGCTTGAACAAGAGGTGATTTTTAATGAGAAAGTTTTTTCTAGGTTGGGCCTGATTGGTAGATTTAGGGGATTATGGCCAAGCATATCTGATCTCCATCAGTGGATCTCCAACAATTGGAAGCCTGTTTTGGAAGGGTATGTTCAAATCTATCCCATGGCTAAAGGTTTCTTCATTGTTGTTTCTGAAAAAGAGCAAGACAAAAACAAGATCTTTTGTGATTATCACTGGGATTGGGAAGAGAAATATACATTGTTGCTAAAGCCATGGCATCCAACCTTCAACCTAGCTACTGAAGTGTTTGAGCGGGTTCTTCTCTGGGTAAGACTTCCTAACCTCCCATTACATTTTTGGTTTGATTCTTGCCTAGAGGCTGTAGGGAACTCTTTAGGAAGCTTTTTAATGGTGGCTGAGGGATCCTCAAATCTTTTCCACTCGACCTTTGCCCAGATTTTGGTGGAAATGGACGTGTCTAGAGAGCTTCTGGAAGAAGTTTGTTTAAAAACTTCGAAAGGATGTTGGGTGCAACCCCTGGATTATGAGGGGGTGCCCTTTAGGTGCAGAAAATGTTATAAAACAAGGCATTTGGCTGCTCAATGTGCCAAAATTAGAATAAATAAATCTGCTTCTTGGTGGAAAGATGTTGTAGTTAAACACCACATAGTGGAGAAAGAGAAGGGGAAGTAGGTGAGCCCTCAGGTGAAAGGCAGCGAAGAGGAGGGTCAAGTGCCTAGGGTTCTAGGGTAGGAAGGGAAGGCCTGGGAAAAAGAAACTACAAGGGAGGAACAACAATAGACCAGTGAGGCCCCAGTACAGGAAGGAATTTTGGCTATAAATAGTTATAAGGAAGGCCTAAACGAAGGTGAAAGGAAGTTAAAAAATAGGGTAGCAACACCAGAGTGTTAGGAGAAAAAAGGTGGGGTGAGACTACAAGAGAAAGAATCTGGGAAACGGAAGGTAGATGCACAAAGTCAACAAGTAATTGGCTTTTTGAATGAAGCTTTAAAAATTCTTTAGGAAAAAACATTGAAATGGCAGAAGGAGGCTACAAGGGTGGAAGATGGCTAGCAAATGGTGAAAGGAAAGAAAGCAAAGAAAGTTGAGAAGAAATTCATAAAGCCATCATTTTACTTGTTGAAATCAAAGTTCATGCCATCATTTTCATAAAAAATCACTCGATTTCCATCCATGAAGCCAAAATAGCCTTTTACCGCCATATCGCTACCTCATTGAATACCTTACATAGCCCTCACCTCTTACCTCATTACCGCAACCCTTTGCAAAATAGCCTGTGGTAGCACAGTAGAGGAAGCTAACACTATACCCTTTTACTGCTATACCATGAAGGGTTAAAACTTAGCTCGCGGTGGAGCGGTATAATAATTAGTATTAACAAAAGGAGACCGCTATATCATGGAGGGATGGAACACAGCTTGTGGTAGGGTGGTTTGATGAAGAACATAGATAAAGAGAACCGTTATACTATGAAGGGTTGGAACAAGACCTGCGGTAGAGTGGTATACTTAAGAATAGTAATAAGAGGAGGCACCACCATACCACGAAGGGTTAGAATATAGCCCATCGTAAAGTGGTATGCAAAGTAAAGCAATAAGAGGACACTGCAGTACCGCAATGAAGACAAAGGTGGTGCGTGGTAGTGCGGTATACTAGAGCAAAGTAACAATAGGTACTATGGTACCACAAGGGGGTGAAAAGTGATGCAAGGTAATGTGGTAAGCAGCCATTGAAACATTTAAAGGAGGCTAGTCACATCAATCAACTTCAAAGTATGAAATTGAGCTCAATGCAAAAGATTTGAATGATGAGGATTTATGATTCGAGAGTTAATGCAGCTTGGTGTGGAAATAAACAAAGTAGATTGAGATTTCTTGATCATAGTAGCAGAGGTTAAGTGTAGATGAGCTTGAGGTGCAGAAGTAAGGGGATTCTCCAAAAGCAAACTATATTTTGGGTAAGCTCTATTCATCACTCTTTGATTTTTATAGCAATGGTGCCAAAGAAATCATAAATAGGAGCTAGAAAAGATGAACCTAAAGCTAGCAAACCATCTTTATAGTCTCCAAACCTTAATTTACTACCTGGGTTAGTAGATAAGGGGCCAAAGAAGGTCTTTAGAGACTCAGCTCAGAGGTGTAGGGACCCTATTATTCCTCAATCTGGGTGGAATTTATACTGGTATTTCTATAGGAACAGAAATGACAAGGTTCCGACATCAAACCCGTGGACTCTAGACTTGGCCAAATTGATAGTCCCAAATGTTTTCATTGATATCAAGCTAATTAAATCCCTGGGCAATAGATACCATTCCCCAACAAAGATTGTTAGGCTCCCAGATGGTGGGTGTTTAGTGGATGTTTCAAGGGAAGCCATTATTAAGTGTTTTAACCTGAACAAACAAGCTGTTACAAAAGTGAATTTGGGGAAATTAGAGAAAGAGTACAAAAGGTTAAGGAGAACTTATAGGAGAGATGAGCTCCCCCTGCACATGAAAAGGGGTGATAATAACAGGATACTCCCCATCCCCTCCTCAAAGGTAGAACCTTTTCTAGTGTCTAATTTTTAGGTTTACTTCAAGAATACATATCATGCATTGTGTCGGGTCCTTGGAATAGATGCAGAGGATAACATGTAAGTGGGATTGATGAGGATGGCTATGATCATTCAACATCTAGAGTTAAATGTTGAATTTGATTTTGCTTCTATGATTGAAGAACAAATTCACGAGGGCTTGTTGCAGGTCAAGGAGGCTAAGGCTCCCATGTCTTTTAGAAATTATTATTTACTATGTCATTTGATTTTGTATCAAAATGAAACAAAATGGACTAAGAGGATGAAATTGTGCACACAAGAGAATGGAGTTAGACTCCTTGTACAAAATTGGTGCTACATATGGGACAATAGGTGCAATGAATGTGATTTTGTTGTGTTTAGTGATGATTTCATTGTTAGAATAATTGTTGCCCTTGGTTTTTCAACACCAAGGTTGCCACAGTCTTTGATGGATGTAATGAGGCCAATGCAATACAAGCTAGATTAGGGCTTTACACATAATTATGTTGATTGGTTCCTAATGCCACATCATACTATAATCAGGGTGTACAGTTGTGACCAAGCACCACATATTTTGCCAAAATTTGTGTCTGCTAGAATATGTTTTTTGGAGTTCATGTGGAAAATGCTCTGGATGGAGCATGATTTAATGAGGAATCAGAGAAAAGGCACATTCTTGCCTGATTTGACAGTGTTTGAGGAGTTGTCTATTGGATCAGACACGCTGGAGGAGTTACAGAGATTCAAGAGGGTCAATTATCCCCTCAAGTCCAGAAAAGAAAGAGTATGTGACCCAAAGGGTTATATTAATATGATCAGGAGGAATTTGCTTACAAAGAGGGACATATCTCATGCTTTTGACCCTGAAGAAGATGTGATAAGGAATTTAGTATATTTTGTTGATGTGTTTCAGACAAGAAGGAGATGGATAATAATGAAGAGATGGGAAGAGCAGAAGAAGGAAAAGAATAAGAATTTCAAGGGGTTCTTTGTTGATGAACATGATCTTCTAAAAAGGATGCAGTTGGTCCTTGGAAAATTTGATGAATTTTATAATATGGCCCAAGATGAAGGATTGGTTCCACCGCCTGCACCCCAAAAACTATCACAAGAAGCATCCACATCTCGTACACCACCCCCATCACCTGCACTTCCTTCTCCTCCATATCCCACACATGAATCCCCAGCCAAGAAACAAAAAATTGAGTCATTAGTTGATTATGGCTCAAGTGATGAGAAACAAGAAGCAGTATTGACTTTGACTAAGATGAAAGAGGTAGCAGAGTAGTAGAAAATTTAGAAACCCCGTGATCCTAAAATTATGATATTAGAAAAAGCTACAGATGAGATTCGGGATGATGAGAGAGTGGTTGCCTCTCTAAGGTTTATGGAGGATGACAATTTCATTCATACTAATGAATTCAAATATTTTTGGATCAAGATGAAAATGAAGCAATTTAATGAAAGGTTAAATATCAATCTCATGAAGCAGTTTGATGAAAGGTTAAAGATCAATCTCATAGGAGCCAATGATTCAAAACAAGCTGAGATTTAGGCCTAAACATTGGAAGAATTAAACATTGATAATATTAATGTTACTCCTCAAGAAGCAAGAGAATTAGTTTTGAAAAGTGATATGTTGATCATACTAGGAATGGAGTTGTCCAAGGTGTTTCTTTTGGACCAAATCAGATCACAAGATGACCCAATGTTGGTTGCAAAATTTGACTCAGAGGAAGGTGTATCAGGAATAGGGTATAACCCTACTACTCAGACTCTTTCCTTATGGACAAAGCAAAAAAGCACAAGGAATCCCAGACTCTTAGATGTAGTGCAAGAAATGAGGGGGTCAACCATGGTGAGGACAATGAAAGATACAACTCCAACAAAGGTTGTTGCCATAACTATGCATTCAACAATGTTCACCAAAGATGTGGTGGAAAACATGGAGAAGAAAATAACTAAATATGAGAAAAGACTAAAATTGTCAAATGATGAAGTAAATAAATTGTTTATTGAAAATTTCAAGTTAAAAGAACAATTACAATAGGCAACAACAGTGAGGGGGGATGAGATAGTTGTTTATCACCCACCCATCTAGGTTGAAGACCCACATATTCAAAAAATGATAAAAGAAATTGATCAGCTAAAGTAGCACAATATGGAGGATGTCAAGTGTCACATCTTGGATACCCTGAGGAAAATATTGGAGCATAGAATTGAAATATTGAAAGAAAAAGTAGGTGGAGTACATGAAAGCTTTAGCAATCTGGTTAAAGCTTTGGAAAAAATAAATGCTAATTCCCCTATCTTAGAGGAACTCCAGAAGAGGTGGAAGCCTACTTATCACATTTTAACTACTCTCTACAAGGCAACACAAAGAGATCTTGACGCCCCTCCAAGACTAAAACCTACTCAGGAAATGGTTAAGGGTGTGATTGAGGAGCACAAGTATTTGATAGATATGAAGAAGAAGGTGGAGAATAGAAGGAATGCATTTGATTCTATAAAACACATCTTCAGCCCTTCAGTCATTAAAGATGATAATCAACTAAAAAGTGTGGATGAGTGGAAAGGTGAATTTGATCAGATGGTCTCTCAGTGCTTGACACATATACAAAATGATGGGGATATCAGCCTTGACAGGTTTAATGCTTTGCTCGATGGGATTGTAATATTATATAGTGGATACACAAAATTTGTGGTAGATGTTAGGAATTTGCTTGATAATAGATGGAAGAATCATCTCACGAATTTCACTGTTGCACAAGAGTTCAAATGGCCAAATGATTTGACAATAAGAAAATGGTAGGAAAAGTATTTGGGCTCAAATGAGGACTGATCATCAACATCATGAAGGAAGATTAATCATAAAGTAAAAAGCTTTGCATAGGTCTTAGATGTTCACCGACTTTTTACTTGAAGACTAATGGATTGGAGCACATGTTTTATGTTTAGTTATTTTAGTTATATTTCATAATTAAGTTTTGTTACCAAAAGACATGACCTTTGGTCTGAAGCTTGTTGCCTCTCATATAAATACGAGAGACCAAGACCAAAAGGATTATGAGATTAGATATAGGAAAAAAGTAACAGGCGAATAGGGATAATGTCTACATTTCAAAAGACCATGATGCATGTATAAAATTTTGGAGGAATCAATGAAAGAACTTTGATTTTGTGGTGTCATTATTGTATCAATTGTTTGTTGAATTAATTTAAAATATTATCAAGTTGTCTCCAAGGTTGATATTTATTTGTTATTTAAATTGATATATCAAGCATATACTCAATTTATCAATGCACATTTGTTGCACTTGTGTGGTATGATTAGTTGGTTCTTTCAAGTAAAGATTAAATCCTTCAAGTCATTCACAGTAATTTGGAAGTATCATTTGGATCACTAAGAAGAACCTAGTAATTACATTCTTGCATGTTTATATAAGTTAAACTCATATTTGTATGCCAAACCATTAGAATTTATGCCAAATAGAAGCCACTCATCTTAGACTTTCATCTGACTCTGTTTCACCCATCAAGGCATTGGTCTCACTCTTTTTATTTGTTTAGTTTTTAAATACAAACTCCACATCTGTTAACTGAACATATTGTTATTTACCTTGATATTGCTTATACAATTCATATCAATTAGGATTTCATCTCTCCACTTCCAATTGCCATTGTGGATAGGTTGCTTAGGGAAGAAACACACAGTTCAAGTCTGCTTCATTCACATGGGTATGCTCACCTAGGTCTGGCAGAGCCTAAAAAGTAGAAGGTTCAAATTCATCATTTGGCCTTGTACATTAACCAAAAATGTATCAAGAGCTTGGCAACCTCTTGTGGTTTCAAACTAGCATTTTTGAGACCTAACAGTTTGGCGACTATGTTGGGGAGTCAACTTAGAGTCAGAGCCTTTGTCATAGAGTCAAAAATCTTACACAGACTTTTGTTAGGAATAAGAAGTTATAAAATTTTATCACTTCCACATAAGTGAGTGGTGACTAATAAAATAAAGTATACATCAGACTATTACAACATGCATGGTAGAAAAATAGTAAAACAAATTTGGCTTCTGCATCAAATTTTTCCTAGAAAATTCAAATTGGACCTTTAGATGAGCTTAAGTTGACAAGATATTTTGCAAGATCGTAGCCCTCAAAATAAGCTTTCCAACAATATTTTTGATATGTTTTCATTTTATCATGTATTTAATTTTCAATTTTTACTAAACATAGGTTTTTCTTTGAACATCAAGCTCTTCATTCTACAGAGGTAGAAAAATAGTAAACCATTGTAAAAAAATTCAAAAAATACCCTTGCCCTAGGTATTAATGTCCTTGTTTCACCAAAAAAAATGGATTTCAATATATACACAACAAGTTATGTTGGACGACACACAAGTATGTCCAAATTATAGTTACAATGACTTCAAGAATTAATTAAAAAAATATGTAACAAAAAATTATGAAAAAATATCCTTTCCCTAGATATTGATGTTGAGAATTAATATTTCAAAAGTTAGAATTTTATCCTTTATAGAAAAAATTTATGTTTGATGACACAAACGTTACTCTCTAAAAATGTTCTTTTCTATTTAAAACTAGTTATTAATGGAGATGTTGAAAGATTCATGATTTATTTAAAAAAAAACTAAAAATATATATATTTAGAATCTACACATAAATTTCCACAAATCACTAGTTCACATCATCTTCAAATTCTTAACAATTTATCCGTTATAGGTCTCAGAAGATGAAGGTTCAGTTAAAAATGTTGATATAAATGTCCTTCTTGTCCAAAAAGTGAGACACAGTATTGTGATTTCACCCAATTGTTAACCCTGGTTAATCAACATTATAACTAGGAACTAGAGGTGGTAGACGCCCTCAAGAATATGAAGTAGTATGTGGTTTGTTTTGTTGCTTTTAGTTTAGTTACTTTCTATTAGGTGTTTTTTGTTCGTTTTGGTTTGGTTGCTAGATGGTTGCACTTTTATCTACTATAACAACATTTTGTAATGTGGGGTTTTAGGTCCCTTAAAAAGCCTATGGTTGTTGGATGGTTGTGCTTTTATTTTGTATAACAACGTTTTGTAATTTGGGGTTTTGGGTCCATTAAAAAACCTATTTTTCCTATTAATCAAAAAATTACAAAGATTGTCTATCAAAAACCAATTTGTAGACCTACCTGGATACTACCCCAAAACACACACTAGTGTTCATATACTATAATTACATCCCACATTATGACCTATCACATATTTCTAGCTCCAATGAAATAAAAATGGAGCACTCTGTTATAACCAAATGACATTAATTACCTTACTAAACAAAACTGAGCTTACTATAACAAAAACTAGACCTACTATACCCATTCACTTCTCCTCCCACCTCGTTAGCATACTTGTAATCTACTACACCTTCTTGATATGCCTTTAACATTCAGGTTCACTGTTGTTGTGGTCAACACCCCCACCACCTTCGCCCGCTACCAGTTCAGAGATATCTACGACCTCGACCCAATTTGCGGTGCCATCCCTATCTGCCATCTTCTCCTCTCTAATGTAGCCTTGAAGCCACCCTAGACCACATTCAAGAAACAAATTTAGAATTCTTTTTAGAAATATAATACTCTTCCCCACCACCATTCAAAATTTTGGGAGCTCTGAGGGGTCTTCTGCAAATATGAGCAGATATTGATTTGGTACTCGACCCCTCTTTCATATGATGTAATAGTCCCTTAGGAGTAGGACCCCTTTCACCCCCTTCACATTGTTTAGGAAATTATCTAGACCTCCCAAAAACTTATTCTAAATCAATTTTCTACACAACACCACAACCATCTCTTTTGTCTCCCCAACATTTAACACAAATGCTAAGAACATCGCAAAGATATCAAAATTCACCCAATTTACCTATGATTTGATTTCAAGAAATCCCTTCCCAACATCATTTTAATTACATGTAAGATGAGGCAATGCCTGGTTTTAAAAACACACCCTAGGCTCTTCTCTAATACCTTCCCTAAGAATGTCATCTTCCTTCATTGGTGTAATGTAGAAAATTGTATACACTTACAATTTCGCATTATGTTTTTCCCCCCTAATTTATTGGACTTAATTAAGCCTCTAATTTTCCAAATTATGCATTCAAAAGCCTAATTTTTACCATTTTCTGAAGGAGAACAAGTATTAAACAAATGCATCCAATAATTAAATTATCCTTGACTTTGAGTCTCCTAGAATTTTGCATTAGGACACAATCTCCCATGGCTGACTAGGCCCCCCTTCTTAGCCGAGACCCAAATTTAAATATGTTGCATGCGGTATTTTAATATCCAAAATTCAAATATGAAGTGCCAGCTTTTGAAATCTATTTTTCAGGAAATTGGGTAAACACCTATAAATACCTAGTCTTTTGATCATTTGAAGTCTAACACACCTTGTAGCATTCAAGAGCATTATTACAATAATCCAAGATCCAACATCATGTCAAATTATATGTGTGTTCATGTTATTATCTTGTGAAGGCTAACATTGTTGTAGGTCTCCAAGTATTCAATAATTCAAGCGTTCAAGCAAGTCTATCAAGCTAGATGCAAATCCTTGAAGAGATGTGTATGACTTCAGTCCTTTAAGGAATTCATTGAAGGGTGGTGAGTTGTAGCATTATGTTTATCCATCATTTCCTTCCTTTCCATTAATATTTTATCATTGACATTGCCATTGTGGAAGTGGGAACACTTACATGGGGTTTGACTAAGGCAAGCCCCTCTATGGCACAACATATTCTCTCTTTGTGAATGTGTAGGTTGCAAGTTTGGAAAGGATTGAAGAGATATTGAGGCCAAATTCTCCATTATTGCATTTATTATCATCAATCTTGTCAAGACATGAAAACTCAATTACAAAATTATTGACGACATTCTGATAGTGGGACAAGTGGAAAATGGAAGCTCAAAACTAGCACCAGAGGACCCCAAAAATTAAGGAAGACACCCTAACAAAGACCCAGTCGCCCAAGGGTGACCCAATCCTGCTAGAACACCCAAATCCAACTTTTGGTGATAGGCACACATCAATATGCACTTTCTAGATCCACTTGTAGAGTTTTGTTTCTATTTGTTTACCTTTGGAACATTACATTTATCATATTAGGTCATTTAGTCTAATTAGGTTAATCATTTTAAATAAATCTTAAATCATTCCTAAGACTCTAAAAGATGCAAATCTAGGTCTGATTAACTCACCTTGGAGGTTGAAAGTCAATCTATACACTTTATTGATATAAATCCTAATGAAATCCTAGAAATGATGGAATATACCCTAGGTCATGAGTATTAAACTTAGGGTGTACCACACTTTTAGGTTTCATTTTGGTGAATCCGAAATTTGACATCATATATTTTTGATTCGGTAGTCTTTCAAACACTAGATCTAGGTTTTGCATCATTATGTTTTGCATTTCTCATTTAGGGAATTTCATATTGCATCATAAAAGTTATAAAATTCAAAAATATTTCATTCATATTGCATCATAACTTGCATTGTAGTGTGTTTCGAACATTTAGATCATATTTTCATTTCAAAATTGCATTCAAAAAGTGTCATTTTTTTTTGTAAATTTGGCATACATTTGCATTTCCTTTGCATTGATTTTTTTTGGAAAAGCAGTCATTGTAAAATCTATTTGCAGATAGGAACAACCTTAAACATTAATCTAAGCATTCATATTTTTAATTTTTAGAGCCTTGAACAAAGACTTAGTTGCCCCTAGGTGACCCTATTCTTATACATGTGCTTAAACAAGATTTTTCATGGTTTTGTGTCTCTATCTGCTTAGTTTCATTGTACTTGCATATCCATGTTTCAGAATCAGAAACTACATTTTATAAAGAATTTTGCATCTAGCTCATTTGGTGAAAGAAAGTGCATTGTTTAGGGTAAAAATTTGCATTCAAAAATCAACATTTATAGGTCTTTTCATATTACAATTTAAGGGTATGTGCAAGATCATGGGGAGCCAAAAAGTGGCAATGAGAAGAAGAAAAAAAGTGAACTTTTAATTCACCAAAACCATGAAACAAAAAATTTGACTTTTTGTATAGGTGAGTAAAATTTAAATTTGGTTTGGTAATGCCAAACCAAAATGGATATTTGTTAATAACAAATATTTTTTCCCAAAATTATTTTTCATCACTTTTGTGTATTCAAAATGGATATCCAATTTGAAAGCAAAATAGATATCCATTTTTAAAAGAAAAATGGACATTCGTTTTCAACAAGTATTTTAATTAAATTTATATTTTCAAAATGGAGGCAAAACAGATATCCATTTTGAAAAGCATAAAAAAGCACACTTCAGTAAAATGGGTATAACTTTTGCTTTATTTATCAAAAAATTCATTTTTTATTGGCATTGGAAAGGTGATTCAGAGATCTACACAATGGATAAGATGGTTGTGATAGATTGATCATAAAAATATAATTATAATCATTTTAAGTTCCTCCTCAATTTTTAAAACTTTAAGTGCTCATAATTCTTGCATACAAAGTCCTTTTCATGTTTTCTTTTGCAATAATCATCCTAATGACTTGAAACATTAAAGAAGTAATAAATAATCAAAAATTTAGATTTTTATACTAAGGAGAGAAAAAATTGCATAAGTCATCATAGAAGGCCACCTTTTTATCTTTGATATTATGCGCACCTTTGCCCAAGTTGAACTAGGAGAACATGTCCCTCTCTCCCTCTATCTATTTAGCTACCTCTCACTCTCTCCCCTCTTCTTTATTCACCCTCTCTATTGTTCACCCTCTCTACCTATCTCTCTACTTTTCCCTTACTCTACCTCTGTCTATATCTCTCCTCTCTCTATATATCTCCCTCTCTACCTAGCTCTCTCCCTTTCTCTCCCCCTCTATTTTCCCCAGGTTATATATATATATATCTCTACATATCTCTCACTCTTTCTATCTCTATCTCTCCATGTCTCCCTCTATCTATATCACTCCCTCTTTCTATATCTCTCTACTTCCCTCTCTCTATTTTTATTCCTCCCTCTCCCTCTCCCTCCCTCTATCTATTTATATAATCTCCCTCTTCATAAAGTTATCTCCATATCTCTCTATCACTCATATATACACACACACCCTCTATATGCCTCCCTATCTCTATATTTTTGTATATCCCCCTTTTTTCATCTCTCTCTCTCTCTCCCATCTCTCTATACCTCTCTCTATTACTTATCTCTATCACCTCCTTTCTCTCTCACTCTTTCCCCCTCTATCTATATCTCCCTATCTCTCTCTTTATATCTATCTATATCTCATCTCTACCTCTCTCTCTTATTCATTCTTTCTTTATCCATTTCTATCCATATCTTTCTCTACCTCTATATCCCTATCTCTCTATCTCTTTCCCTATTCCTCTCTATCTCTCTATATAGATCCCTCTATAATTATCTCCCCCTCTTTCCCTCTCCCTCTATATATTGATCTATCTCTCCCCCTCTTCTTCTCTCTCTACCTATCTCTCTCCTTTTCTCTACCTCTATCTCTCTATCTACCACCTCTCTATCTATCCCCCACTCTCCCTCCCTCCTCTATCTCCCCCTCTCTATTTCAACCTCTTTCTCTCTACCTCTTTCTCTCTCCCTCTCTATCTCTATTTATCTCTATCACTTTATCTTACCATATATCTCTCTATCTCTTCATCTCTATTACTAAATATCTCTCTCTATATATATTTGTATCTCTCCCTTTACATCTATTTATCTCTATATATATATATATATATATTCTCTCCCTCTCCCTCTATTTTCCTCTCTACATTTCTATAGAGAGATGGAGTGGGTGAATGGAGATAGAGAGAAGTGGAGAGGGAAGGTTAAAGAGGTAGAGACGAGAGAGAGAAGAGAGATATGGAGAGATACCAAAAGTGATTGGAAGTGATAAGATAGAGAGATAGAGAAGCTAGGGTGGGAGGGATATAGGAAATGGTAGGTAGAAAGAGATGAGAATGGAGATGGGGGATAAAGAGAAGTAGAGAGACATAGAGAGAGAGAGAGGTAAGGTTGGAGGGATAGAGGGAGAGGTAGGTAGAGAGAGGGAGGGTGAGTGGATATATAGGGAAGTATAGAGGGAAGGGGAGAGAGAGGTAAGGTGGGAGGAGTAGAGTGAGATGTAAGGAGAGAGGGTGAGGGGAGATAGGGAGAATTAGAGAGGGAAGGAGAGAGAGGTAGATAGATAGAGAGAGAGAGAGGGAAGGTGTGTGTGTGTGTGAGAGAGGGAAGGTGATGTAGATAATGAGAGAGGTAGTGTGGGAGGGATAGAGGAAGAAGTAGGTAGAGAGAGAGGGTGAGTGGGAAGGTGAGGTAGATAGGAGAGAGAGGGTGAAGAGAGATATAGAGAGATACCTAAAGGGAGAGAGAGCGGGAATAAGGGAGGGATGGAGCAAGAGGTAGGTAGAAAGAAATAGAGAGGGGAGATAAAGAGAATTAGAGAGGGAGGGAGGAAGGTAAAGGTAGAGATAGAGAGGTAGGGTGGGAGGGATATAGGGAGAGGTAAGTATAAAAATATGAGGATGCAAATAGGAGATAAAGAGTAGAGACAAACAAAGAGAGGTAATGTGGTCACCCTCTATATACACCTAAAAAAAGTCATGGCATTTAATTAATTAAATACCAGTTATTTAATTAATATTCGACTACGTATAAATAAATTCTCAATTTATTTATATTGTTCACTCTTCTCTAATTCTCCAAATCTAAAATAATATTCTTCTAAATTAATTAAATAAACAAATTTCCCTAAGCTTGTTTTATTTAATTAATCTTCACTAATCTCAATTAGGAATTCAAGCACATGTCTACAACTTTTTGTGCTAGCTCACCAAGGTCACATGAAATTAAATAATTCTAATTTTTAATTATAATTATCTTCAACCAATTTTAAAAGCACATGGCTTATTCCTCACACACTTCCACCAATTTTCAAACACATGGTCTTTTCTTCCCACACTTGAGTCTTCCATCCAAATGGCATGTTTCCCATTGGTCAAGATATTCTTCCATCCAAATGACATGTTGTCTTTGGTCAAGGGGACAACATCTTGATTCTCTCCATCTCCACCATCCATTCTTCTTGTTCAAATCTAGACTGTTGATCATTGCCACCTCACCAGATGCTTGGAAAAGGCTATAAATACAACCTTTTGGCATTGTATTTGGCATCCACTTTTGAATAGAGTTATCATGCAGGAATATTGTTTGATCTTGGGAGAACTTTGGAGTCTTATAATTAGTTTTTACATCATGTTTTGCATCATAGTTAGATCTTAGACTAGTTCACTTTGCTTCATAGTTGCATTTTATGTTTCCCATTGCATCATAGTTGCATTTTAGATTAGCATTTTAATAGTTTTCATTTGAGCATATGTAGAATCATATATACAATCATATAGATTACTACCATAGTATCCACCACCATTTTTCCATTCATCATAATCATCATCATTCATTCATCGTAGTATCCATCATCATTCTTATCATATAGTTTCATGTAGGAATTTAATTAGCTTGCATGTTGAATACTAATCTCATTTCTTAAGTGTCATTCTAATAGCCTCTGTGCACATAGAAATATGAGGGCCAAAGGGTTAAAGGAATCATTAAGAATAGAGGACAACGAGACATTCTTGAAAGATTCATTAAATTGCAATTTAGAGTAGCTTCTTTGCTTTGAATCTTTAATACAATTCATTTCATTAAGGTTTTTGTTGATACTAACTTTACGCATTTCACACACACACCTTCCATCTCTATACCTACCTCTCCCTCTATCCCTCCAACCTTACATCTCTCTAGATTGTATTTACTTCTCTTTATCTCCCATCTACATCTTCCTCTCTGTCTACCTACCTCTCCCTATATCCCTCCCACCCTACCTCTCTATCTCTACCTATCCCTTCTCCCCTACCTCTCTACTCTTTATCTCCTCTCTTAGATTCTCTCTACCTACCTCTCACTCCATCCCTTCCTCATTCCCTCTCTCTCCCTTTATATATCTCTCTATATCTCTCTTCACCCTCTTTCTCTTCTCTACCTCTCTCACCTTCCCTCTCTACTTCTGTCTATCTCCACTCACCCTCTCTCAATACCTACTTATCTCTCACTCTCTCAAATAACTCTCTCCCCTTCCCTCCCTACTTCCCTCTATCTCCCCTCACCCTCTCCCTCTCTACCTACCTCTCACTTTATCCCTCCCACCTTACCTTTATCTCTTCTTCCTTTTATACTTCTTTATATATCTCCCCACCCTCCCTCTCTCTACCTACCTCTTCCTCTATCCCTCCCACATTACCTCTCTCTCTATATATACTTATCTTTATCTCCCATCTCCATCTTCCTCTCTATCTACCTACCTCCCCTATATCCATCCCACCCTACCTCTCTATCTCTACATCTCCCTCTGTCCCTCCCTCTCTACTTCTCTTTGTCTCTCTCTTTACCTACCCCTCACTCTGTCCCTCCCCCATTCCCCCTCTTTATCCCTTTATATGTCTATATCTATTCTCTCTCTCTCTCCTCTCTACCTCTCTACTTCCCTCTATCTTCCTCTCAAATTCCCTCTCTACTCTCTGTAGGAGTGATAGAGAGAGAGGGAGAGAGGAGAGAGGGATAGAAAGAGGGAGAGATATCTAGAGATAGATATGACTTGAAAAGATAGAGGGGAAGAGAAAGGGAGAGATGTAGGTAGAGAGATAGGTAGAGGGAGAGGGAGAGGGAGAGAGAGAGTTTGGGGAGTGAGAATAGATAAATATATAAAGAGGGAGAGGTAGAGAGGGAGAGATGAAAAATAAATCCAAAAAGTACACTTATATGTTGAAACAATGGAAATATCAATGATGTATCAAATGTGAAAATGAAACCCTAATGTGATTTCCAAGGATGGGTGGGGTAAGTAAAATTGATTTCATAATCAATATAATAGATAAAGATGTAACAATATAAAATTGATGAAGAATTGAGCATGGAAATATTTTTGAATATAAAATTGAGATATAAATATCATAAAAGTATAGATCTAAGAAACCCTAATATGAATAAGAAACCATAGAAGAAGACTAGGTTGTATAGGATTTATTGGGTTTACTAAAATACAAAGAAGCATAAAGAGGGAAAGAGAGGAAATTGAGGGAGAGGTAGAGATATAGGTATAGATCTTGAGAGAGAGAGAGAGAGAGAGAGAGAGAGAGAGAGAGAGAGAGAGAGAGAGAGAGAGAGAGAGGGAGAGATATAGAGAGATAGCTAGAAGGATAGGGGGAGAGGTCTAGAGAGAAAGAGAGAGATATAAAGAGGTACAAAGAGAGAGGGAAGGAGGGAGAGGTAGAGATAGGTCTAGAGCTCAAGGAGTGAGAGTGAGAAATATAGGTCTAAAGAGGGACAAAGAGGGAAGGAGGGAGGGATGGAGAGGTAGATAGATAAGTCTAGAGCTCAATAGATTGAGAGGGAGAGGTCTAAAGAGGTAAAAATAAAAGGGAGGGGGGACGAACAAAGAGACAAGTGGAGAGATAGGTCTAGAGCTTAAGGGGAAACATAGTGAAATATAGAGATGTAGAGAAAGGGATAGGGTGTTGGCAAGAAGTTGAGTCCACTTTTTGGCCATTTAGTGGAAGTGTTTTCCTTGATTTTTAGAATTCGACACATTTGACCTTAAAATTTGAAGCACTTAGAGATGGAATCTTGAAAAAAGTCACCAATCATAAAATGTAGTACTTAGAGTCCAGTTTCCAAATATGTAATTTATTTCAATACCCAGATGATATAAATTGATTCTCAATAGGAATTTCTAAAAGCTACTGTTTAAAAGTCCTTTTTTTACCATACCATGCACGTATACGTCATCCATATTTTGACCTAAATAATCATATTTTTCTAAATCCTTTTGGGAAAATATTTGTAACTCACTGAAGCATGCTTTCCATATTTTTTTGTAATTTTGTATTGAATATATATATATATATATATATATATTAGTTTTTTATTGGCCATATTTGTTGTTTTAAAGAATTGTCATGTACATCATGCATAAGATGACCTAAACTTATGATTTTTTGAATTTTTTTTTAAATTGAAAAGAATTGTCTGATGTATGCTTTCATGCAATCCGTTCATAAAAATGTTATGTTGATAAAAAGTTATTAAAATACTAAAATACCCTAATAATTCAAGTTTATGGACCTGTTTAATTAGAATGCGTCCCATATTAGAGAGGATTATCTATTTTATTTAGTTACTGGCTTCTAGGAGTAAGCCATGTTTTGGGGGGGGAGGATGTAATACCCCCATGTTGCTGACACCATTTGCTACTATTTGTTACTTTTATATGTTAGTGTGATACTAATTTGTGATGGTGATTAATTCACCGACCTGGTGTGTGCAGATGCGTAGTTTAGTTAATTGCTACATTTGACATTATTATGGTGATTTATGATACTTTGTGTGGTGTTTAGATTATTTGATTATGCAATGGTTTTTCTTTAATATTATATATGTCGATGTGGTGATTCTATGATGTTTAATTTGGTTTCAATAATACATTATAATGCAATGGTTTAATAATTAGTTATGATGTGATCAGTTAATTTAGGAATGTTATTTCATATTTGATATTGTAATTGTTAGTATAGTTTAGGTGAGAGGATATTGTAGCATCACTCATTTACGAGTGCCCTGCTACGTTGCAATTCCTTCTCACGATGTGATGGTTTTGATTATATATATACATGTGTTACGTGACATTTATTTGGATGCAGGATTTGCAGGAATAAGTCTCGATTCCACTTGCTTCGGCAGGACAGGGCGGACATTAAATTAACCCAACAGGTAAAATGTTGGAAAAGGGAGTTGATTTGGAAGTATCCCCGTCCCAAGTCCGTCGTTCTGTTATGAGTTGTTGTGTCATGACTGAAGTTTTGTCCTTGTTGTTGTGTAGTTTGATTGTTGAGTATTCATTTTATTTATGGTCCATGTTTATTTAATTAATCTTATTTTATAAGATTAATTAAAATTGTCTTATTGTTTTAATTAATTGTAAATTAGTTAAATGTTAAATTTAAATATATTGTAAATTAAAAGTGATTTAATTAATTAAAAGTGTAAATAATTATTTTAAATTAATATTGATGATGATAATTAAATATTATCTTTTTCTTAAATATTGAATTATAAAATCTTGTGTGGATAATATTTTGTGTAAATAATTTATTTTTAATTAAAATTGTAGATAAGTGTGTGCTTTTAAAAGTTGGAAAAAGGACCAATGAGAAAGGAGGATTTTTCTGTTGTTTTGATCTGTAAAAGAAAAGGAAAAGAAAAATAGTTTTCTGTGTTTTCTAGGTAAAAGAATTGTGGTTGAAGAAAAGATAGATTCAGAAGAGAGCTAAAGATAGGAATTTGAGAAGAAGCTACAGAGGGGTTCCACGTTCGAAAGAAGATTACTGTGTTGGATTCTTCATCAGACGAAGGACTCCAGGTTCTAAATTATTATTTCTTTTAGTTTATTGTTCTGTTAACAAACCTTGGGTGATTTGTTTCGTTTGAAAACTAATTACTCCATGTTTGTGAGAGAGGATTTTGTAATTGGAAATTGGTTGCTATAGACTTTTGAAATTGTCTATTGAAAACTATAGTAAAATCCTTCGAAATTTATTCAATAAAATTTGTTTGTGAAAATTACTGGTTGGAAAGAAAATCAATTTGTTATTATGTTGAAATTACCTTGAAAAGAAAATTCTTTTTGTTATTGTTTGAATTTGTATGCCCAGATCTATAGTGGGTCTGTGAGGAAAACAATTTATTCATATGATTTGTGTTGAACTTCTATATATATATATTCAATTCTTTTTTTTAAAATATATATATAAAAAATAAAGTTATACATATTTCGAATTTTGAAATTTATGTATTGAATTAAACTATGCATTGTAATTGTGTTTATTTCAAAATTATTTCGTATTTTGTTCTGAACGAAATACATGGGAAAATAATCATATTCTAAATTTTTTTATTTAAAATTAAATATTAAAAAAAAAATTAATTGGGGGTGGGGGTCGGCCAAGGCCGTACCACCCATGGCCCCATCGTGGTTGGCTGCGGCCACCACAGGGTGGTACATAGTACCACCGCCTGCGGGGGCTACGGCCACCACAGTCTATGGTACGTAGTACCACAGCCTGTGGGGGCTGCAACCACTACAGAGTGGTATAGGCTGCGGCCTGTGAATGACTTTAAGTTCCTTGCGAATTTTTTTTATTTCATTTTTTTTTCTTGTGCGGATTTTGTATTCGGTTTATATATATATATTATATAAATTTAAATATATTTTTATATGGTATATTAATGTATATACATATATATACATTGTATGTGTATATATTAATTATACTTTATTTTATATGTATATATATATATATATTAATATATATAGATATATATTAAATATATATATATATATATATATGAATGATTTGTTAATTTTTGTATTGAATTGTAAATAGTTGTTTTAATATATATATACATGCAAAAAAGTATATGTAAGTGTATATATATAATTGTACAAGTTGGGTGCTGTCATAATAGTGGTTTACAATTCCTGAGAGGAACGGATTTTAGTTGAAATCACATATTTTTAAAAAATATAATGATTTAAGCCTTAAAAAGTTTCATTTTAAGGATTCCAATTGAAGAGGGTTTGATCAAATCACCTTAGATCGAACTCCCTTGGATAGGACCTCGCTAGTTTTAAACCATACTTATAAATGCGTCTCCTTTACACCTATCAAAATGCTGATAAAAAATCACTTTTGATTTAGCTTTATCAAATGAATTCATTTAAAATTTATTTCAAATGATTATGGTAAATATCCAATGAATATAATTTTAATATGTTTTGGTTTTGTTATGTATTTGTTTTTAAGTTTTATTAAACATAGGTGAGTTCTTCACATGTGGAAAAATAGAAGATTATCAATTTTTTTTTTGAAATATGAATTATTGAAGTCCTATCCAACATAAAATAAAATTATGATATATACAAAAAAGTTACATATGTTAATTGTAATGTTTGACTTTGAAACTTGATTAAGGAAAAAATATTCAATAAAAACTATCTAACCAAGTGGAAGCACTAGATATCAGTGTAAATTTGAGAATTAGAATTTTATCCTTCATGGAAAAAAAGTTATGCTATATCCACTTTAAAAATGAAAAAATCTTTCTCCAAAAATTTTGAAAAAATATTTTATTGATTTGATGAGACTCTAGTTTGCACCATCTTCAAATTCCTCACAGTTTAGCCGCTATAGGTGCCTGAATGTGAAGATTTAGTTAAAAATAATAATTTCAGTGTCCAGTTTGGCCAAAAATTGTAAACCACTATTATGGGATCACCCACTTATATGTGTAATCGGTTGGATATACCGCGGATAGGAATTTAATATGATTATTTTTACAAATTATAATAATATAGTTTAATTGAGGAAATCGGGAATAAGCTATGAGATTATTATTAAATTGATTAGTTAAAATTAAAAAAATTGCAATGTTATAATGTAGTTGTGCAAACTATAAATAAATTATGTGCTTTGAATTGAATCGAACTTTCTCAAGTTATTGATTTATGAAGTTGGTGAAATTTATTGTGCTTGTAGTTTGTTTGGCGTTGATCTATGAATTATGCACTATTGAGATTGTTCATTTTGTTTAATTTGATTTTCTTTAATTCGGGTTTGGGACATGAGGGAAACCCTAGAGTTGATGTATCTTGTTATAGGAGCTTAAGTTGTTGTTTAGGACTTCCAGAGGTGGGAATACTGTGATTTATATTTGAGCTTGTAATTTGATGGTTGTTCCTATGTTTTATTTTTGGTTGTGATTTAGAGTGCCCTTGGATTGTACCCTTTGTGATGTTGTTCATGTGAGTTTGGCGGGATGGTTATGCCTCGCGGAGGACCCGTTTGATTGGTTCAATGGTTCTTGTGATACAATCTTTCTGTGTGGGATATTTTTGTGTTGAGTGCTTAGAGAGAGTGGCTCTAGTGGGGGCCGATGCACAAAGGGGCTGTCAGGGTAACCCTTGTAGAGTTAGAGTAATTAGTGATAACTTAAGTAATAAATCATGGGTGGGGATTAAACATTAATAAGATAATTGTGATGCCTCGTCTGCCTGTTAGTGCTATCACAGACTAAAGGGGATTGAGAAGGCCGTGGTTGGCAAGATTGTTGCCTTGTCTTCACGAAAGGTTAACGATTCTGCATGAGTAACCCTATGGAGCGGCGCCTTGAGATAGGTAGTCAGGAGAACCATAGATGGAGGTGGCACCTTGAACTAGGTTGTCTGGATAAATCCATGTATAGATGGAGGCGGCACCTTGGGATAGGTTGTCTGGATAATCCATGTGAAACCATGCGATGACACTCTCCTCTAACATTCCATTTGTGTTATTTTATAGAAGTCCTCTGGAAGTAGTCCTTTGATATTATGTCTTGAGATTTATTGATGATGTGTTTTTGTGAGTTACTATTGTATCATCTGTAAAGTGATTTAATGTTAAGTTTTGAAAGTGGTCTATTGTTATGTCTTTTGGTGAATTATCGTTGATTGTTTTTAGTGTGGTTAGTGACATTATGTTGTCTTGTCTAGAGTTAGTCTGTGTTACTGTTAGACGTGCTTGGTCGGGGATCCTTCCTTGTTAACTCCCAGCACGGGAGTGGTTGGGTGGAACATGCTTCGCACCCTATTGGGTTCCCTTTGGATGTAGTTATATCTTTTATTGCAGGGTTTTTGGCAGATGTTGTTGATCTAGTGTTCTTATGTAGCAGATGGATGTTTATACTTCAAATGTAATTTATTTGTTGATGTATCGTCTCCCACGTGTGTTGGGAAGGCCTTGATGTAATTTGTTTATATGTTCATTATGTTGTACTATTATATTGATGTAATGTATATTCAAGCCATGTAATCATTCGGGAACTATCATTGTAATTATTGTTTATGTTGTGTTGTATCTGTGGAAGTATATATATAGTTATTATCTTTATGATTAATTCATTTGTGTTTTGTACATATGGTTTAATATGGATTACTTTTATTAATGTGGTTATTGTTAATGGATGGGTTAAATGGTGATGTGAGAATGAATGGTTCTACATAATTGTTTAATTATTGTTTAATCTATTATCTTTGTTATGGGTTAGTGTAGTAATGTTCTCATGTACCCCAAGGGATTTAGTTGTGCAACTTGGAACATTGTTATGTTGGAATACTTAAGTACATTTATTATGTTCTTTAAAAAAAAAATTGTTGCATCTTTATTAGTTCATTTGGGGTTTGTGCGGCAGGGCGTTACAGTCTATCTATAATGGATTTTAATTTCGTCAAAAAACTCTACAAAAAAAGCCTTCAAACATATGCCCAAAGTTAGTATTTTTTTGTGACATTGCTAGGACCTTCAATTTGCAGGTCAAACCAGGTCTAGGGCTTAGGTTCGGATCCCAACCCATTTCCTGAACCTGTCAACAAAGCAAAAACCCATCCTACATTTAAAATTTTAAAAAACGGGGTCCCGTTACCCGTTGAAAATTAAATAGCAAAGCTGTTGGAAAATGAAACGAGATCCCGTTTAATAAATGGGATCCCGATTTATTTAACTTGGGATCCTGTTTATTAAACGAGATCCTGAGTTATTTTTTACTATTAATTTTTATTTTACTGTCAAAAAGGGGCATGTCAGGTCTGAGAATCATTTTGTACGACCGACTGCAACATATCCCCTATTTTCTAATACCTTTTGTCTTGTTGAAGCTCTTCAAGTTGGAATTTTTTTCAATTTTGAAAGGAGGCATCATTGGGACACCGTGAGAAAAGAATTTTATTGAATTGCTATTTGTTTGAAGGGGGAAGAAATTTTTTGTTGAATTGCTATTTGTTTTCAAAGGAGGAAGATGAATTTTATTTATTTCTATTTGTTTGAAGGAGGAAGAGATTTTTTTTAGAATTCCTATTTGTTTTCAAAGAAGGATGAATTTTTTTGTTTAATTAAACTACTTGTTTGGAGGAAGAGAATTTTTTTTGAACTCCTATAAATGTTTTCAAAGGAGCATGAAAATTTTTGTTTGATTGAGCTACTTGTTTGGAGGAAGAGAAATTTTGTGCAATTTCTACTTGTTTGAAGGAGAAAGAGGAATTTTGTTTAATTGATACTTGTTTGAAGGAGGAAGAGGATTCTTGTTCAATTGCTACTTGTTTGAAAGAGGAAGAGGAAATTTGTTCAATTGCTACTTATTTGAAGGAGGAAGAGGAATTTTGTGAAAAATTACTACTTGTTTGAAGGAGGAACAAACAAGGAAGACTCTCAAGTTTTTGAAATTCATTTGTGTATACTTCAAAAAATTTCAATCATGGGATCACAATGTCGGAATAAGAGGAAATATAGGAAGGTATTGACCCTTGAAGAAATTCAAGCAAAGAGAGAGAAGGAGAAACAAAGACAAAGAGAAAGAATAATGAGAATTCAATCAATGAATGATGGTGAAGTATCCAATTCCACAACTATTGAAGATAAAAACATTGAGGAGACCATGGATGTAGACAATGCAAACTTGCAAGAGATGAATGTGGAAACTAATACGAATATACAAACTACTCCTGGTATGTCTTCAAATATCCCTTCCAATGCTATGGAGAATGTTTCAATAGGCACAAGTCCATGTATGTCTTCAAATCCACCTTTGAGCCTCATGGAAATGGTGTTTATTAGAGATTTACAAGAGGCTGGATATCACAATGTTGACATTGATAATATTCGTAGAGTTAGAGATTTGAGTCAAACTGTTGTTGAAAATGAAAATGAAAATACTTTTATTGAAAATGAAAATGAAAACCATTTTGTTGTTGAAAATGAAAATGAAAATCCTCTTAATGAAAATGAAAATGAAAACCGTTATGTTGTTGAAAATGAAAATGAAAATCTTTTAATTGAAAATGAAAATGAAAATGGAAATGAAGATGAAGATGAAAATGAAAATGAAAATGAAGATGAGAATGAGAATGAAAATGAAAATGAAAATGAAAATAGTTTTGAATATATATATTTTTAAACTGAAAGTGATGTTTTGGATAATCTTTTTGATAAAATTTCTTGGAGAAAAATAAGAACACGTGCTAATAGATTATACAATTAATTTTTTTATTGTAAAAAACTTTCAATTCAATGTCAACTAATGATGCAATTAATGAGAATGCGAAAAAATGAGAAAAATAATAAAAAAGTTAGGCATTTTTGTTAAAAAAAGAAGAAAATATCAATTAGTAAAACATGTTATGTCTACTATTGCTAGTGCCATTCAGTCTACTAGGAAAAATAGTAGGTCTAAAGATAAGCATGCAGCAAGAAGAGCTATAACAACTGCTATAGTTAAAAAATCAGCTGTGAATAAAAGAATGGTAAGCAATATTAGTGAAGTTTTAAAAATACATCCTAAAACATTGCTAAGAGTGGAAAAAAGAAGAGAAAGTATAGAAAATGATCCTATCAACCAATGTTGGAGTTTCAGTGGTCGACTCTCGAGGTCTAATATGAAATTGAATGTTGAAATTAAATCTTTGATCAAAAAATATTGGCATGATAATACTAGGGTATCATCTAATGCTAGAGATGTTTTAAAATTAAGGGTGGGGTCTAAATTTCACGATCCTCATCCAAAACACCTATTAGATACAACACAAACTGAATTTTATAAAAAAAATTGTGTTGATTTAGTGTTACCTGGTAATATTAAAATAAGTCAAAGGTCTTTTGAAAAATGTAAACCATGGTATGTAAAAATTAATAAAGAACGAATATCCTGTTGTTGTAAAACACATGTTCAATTTTGTTATTTTTATGATGTTTTTCGATATATACATTGTACTTTGCATACTAACATGATTATGCAAGAATGTGGTATCAATATGCCACTTGAAACAATAAGGGAGTTTATATCAAGTTTATTTTATGAAATATCGAATGAAAAATTATTTTATTCAAGTTCTTGTATCTCTGGACAATGCACTAGTTGTGGAAATATTTCATTCTTTAGAGTTTGCATGCATGAAAATGTTGATAATGATTTCGGAAAACAATTAGTTGATGTTAAAAGATTTAAGAATGTTAACTATTCTCTAAAAGATGGAAAAATTGGAAAGCGTTGTGATTTAGTTAAAAAAAAAGTTAGTGTACATGCATTCATATTAGAATTTAAGAATAAGATTGTACCAAAATATGTCATGCATTCTCAACATGCTCGATGGCTTGATGGCCAATTTTGTGCGTGTAGAAACACATTTCCAATTGGTACTATACTTTTAGTGGCTGATTTTGCGAAAAATTATACTCTAGCTCCGCAAGAGGAAATTCAATCACAGTATTATAATTCAGTGCAAGTAGCTATGTTTGTCCATATTGTTTATAGACATGTAGATGATAGCACAGAGGATGATAGAAATTTTTTGAGGGAGTATCATTTTTATTTGAGTGACAACCGGTTACACTAATCAGAGTTTGTTCAATACTGTTTCAATATATTTTATAGAAATTTAAGTGAAAGAGGAATCCAAATGACAAAACGCCTCATATGGTTGGATAATTGTATGGGGTAGTTCAAAAATGCTTGAATGTTCTGTTGGTTAAGTAGGGTTCACAAGGAACTTAATGTCCAACATATATGGAGTTTTTTTTAAGCTGGACATGGTAAAGGAGAACATGATGGAGCTGGTCCGTGTGTCAAAAGAATTCTTGCTACAGAACAATTAAAATTTGATGATGCAATAAAATTTAAAGATGCATGTGGGATTTTGGATTGGTGCAATGCAAGATTATTTACACTTGGTTTGAGTGAGTACTCTACAGTTCGCTGATTCTTTTGGTTGGTTGAAGAAGAGAACATTCTACCTAGAGTTGACTGTGAGACAATCAATGGATCTACTAAATGCCATTCATTTAGGAGTTCAACAGCAAGCACATGGACTATCTGGACAAGGGAGCTTGCATGTTTTTTTCAGTTTTGTATCTCAGGAGATTGGGAAGCATGTGAAAATAAAAAATGGGTTGAAGAGTGGGAGCAAAGATCGTTGACACCTGCACAAGCACATAATCAATATGAAAGAACTATTGAAGAAAATGATCAAGTGTTTGCATCTGAAGACTATGACCGTATTGCAGACCTTGTACAAGAAGGTAATTTAATTCAATTTATTTCATTTTATTTCACTTTATTAAGTTATTTTGTAATACTAAATTATTTATATGGATACGCGCAAGTTATTAAATCAAATTTTGTTTGCAGGACATGTGTATGCTATTGTTGCACCTGAGGGAAATGAAGAGGAAACAAAATATTGGTTGGCTGGTTTTGTGGAGACTAAACATAAGTTAATAGCACCTTGAGAAGATGATGATGGCTATCATTATCCAACAAGTACGGTGATCCCCTTACGACATCCCCTTAAGCAATTTTTGATAACAAGTTTTTGATCCCCTTAAGAAAATTTTTAGAACAAGTCTTTGATCCCCTTAAGAAAATTCTGAGAACTTATTTGATGATGGTTTTCATTCTTTCCAATAGGATCGGTTGTGGTGGTTGACACTTGGCTATGAAAATACCCGATAAGGAAGAATGGTCTACCAACATTCGAAGATTATGAAACACATAAAAATATTATACACTATTCACATTTGGTGGTGGAAACAAGTATAAAACTAGATCGGTATCATGGAAGACCTACAAATAAAGTGCTATGGACAATTTCTATGGAAGAGCATGAGACAATCATAGATGCATTGCAAAAAAGAGAGAATGCAGATGGTACAATAGAATAAGTAAATATGGGTAAATATAGTTTTAGTTTTATATTGTCCTTTTAAATAGATTAAATACATGTTTTATATTGGTCAAGTGTTTTATTAGTTGAAATTGATTTAAATTTTTCTTTTATAGATCCTTAAGCCATAATCACAAAAAGGAGAGTCCATGCAGATTCAACCTAGACAATATGGAATACTTGGTAAAAACAAGTAATTATTAGTTAAATTATATTTAAATACATGTTTTGATTAAATATATTGATATTTCTTGTACACTAATAGTTAAAATTGATTTATTATCCCTTTTTGTATCCTTAATCCATCATTGCATTGATCTCATACTTTGAAACAATAAGGAGAGGATGCCTAGATTCAACCTACACACATGTGTGGAATACTTTTAAATACAGGTACTTGAGTTGTGTACATATAGATAGTTTTATATAAATTAAAATATGTACGTTTTGATGATTTCATTGATATTGCTTGTACCTTTTTGATATTAGGGGGCATGAAGACCTACTACATTCTAGGCACGAGTTTGGGATGTTCTTGAGATGGCATAGCCAAATTTTGTAAACATTTTTTTGAGATGACATATATGTACATACATACTTACACAATTAAACATTTTGTACAAATTACAAATACATGTACATACACAATTATGTACTCTATGTACTTTTATGTATCAAAATCAATATTCTATATATTTGTTTGTTAAATGTGCATGTTTTCCTACTTTGAAACTTTGTATTTGATTGTATAATCACTAAATATCATGTATAAATTATTTTTAAATCAATTATATACTCTTCTTTGATCCCATTAAGACATCATATTAGGACCCCTTAAGACATCCCCTTCAGACGTGTTGTATTAGCACATATCCTAAATATTATACTTAATTATATCATTTGTCATGATGACTCACCCTAAAGTATAATACTTGTTTATATCACTTAATATTTATAGTTAATTATACTCTCCTTTGATCCCCTTAAGATGTCATATTAGGACCCCTTAACACATCCCCTTAAGATGTGTCGTATTAGCACATATCCTAAATATATACTCAATTATATCATTTGTTATGATGACTCACCCTAAAGTATAATACTTGTTTATATCACTTAATATTTATACTTAATTATACTCTCCTTTGATCCCCTTAAGACGTCGTATTAGGACCCCTTAACACATCCCCTTAAGATGTGTCGTATTAGCACAAATCCTAAATATTATACTTAATTATATCATTTGTTATGATGACTCACCCTAAAGTATAATACTTGTTTATATCACTTAATATTTATACTTAATTATACTCTCCTTTGATCCCCTTAAGATGCTGTATTAGGACCCCTTAAGACATCCCCTTAAGACAACCTATAAATTAGTGTTGGATGATATTATTTATTTGGACAACTTATAAATTAGTTTTTTTTTGGAACATGAGGTCAAGAGGACTTTTATGTTCTTAAGTTTTCTCTAGCACTTTGCATGATTTGTAAATATGGGACTACATGATTTAATTTCAAAACTTTAGCCTATTTTTGGATAATTAAGTTCTTTAATTTAATGTTGTGAAAAAACTAGGAAATATGGTGTATACTTATAGAACAACTTTTTTGGCAAAACTCATTGCATTTTGATTGGTATTTATGTTTAGTATTGTTGGCGTTTAAATTAGCACCTATGGAGTGTTGATTGTAAATGTTCAACTATTTCAAATGTTTTTCAACACTTCATTATTTAAAGAGAAGTCCCTCTATGCTGAATGCAATGCGTAAGGAAGGGAATGGTAAACTAAGGTTCCTATCTTTTTGTACTTCAGTGGTAGGATACAAGGGTGCACAAACACAATGCGCTACAACTAAGCTTTTTCTCTGGTTTTTGTAGATCTTAACTACGACTGTTCTAGATTTTAATCTATCCAATATCCTCAAGGTAAACAGAGCATGAGGGTATAAGAGCAGGAATGGATTGGTTGGATCACTTGAATATGCCGTCTCCTTAGAATATGGCCGAGGCTCTGAACTCTCAGATATATGTCGAGATAAGGTTAGATACAAGAAAATGCTCTTTACGATAAGTTGGATCTAAGACCTACCAAGGAGGAGGAACCCCTATCCAAGGTATGGGCTAGGAAACTACTTACAAGAAACAACAAATTCACGATGTCTTGGCCGAAAAACTTGCTAAGGAGGAGGAACCCCTATCCGAAGTATAGGTTGAAGGACAATCCATTAAACAACAACAAACGACAACCGTTAATAATATATATCCAAGGAGGAGGAACCCCTATCCAAGGAGGGAAATGAAATAACAAGCTATTAGATACAAGACGTAGAAAGAGCTCAAATAGGTAGACCAAAATGCAAGCACCTTCTGACTTTCTTCTTCAAGCTTCATCAACGAATTACAAAGGTTGGGACAACAAAGGCACAAAATCATGCACAATTACAATCAACCAACGAACTCTCATCCAAGAGTGAACAAATATTCGCTTTCAAAGTTGTTGGCAACAATGGTGCAACAATTTTGCATAGCAAGTAAAGGTTAAACAAACAATGAGCCCAAAGATCTTATTTATAGAACTCAAAGGAGTGGGAAACCCCAAAATCTCCTTGAGTTAACAATGAGTTCTTGCCAATCAATTAGCAAGATTTATTCCTAAAAAAAGGGAAACAAGAAGTTAACTGGAAGACTACTTCAATTAACTAAAACAAAACAAAGAGTCAATTGGAAACTACTTTAGTTGACTGAAAGCAAACTAAAGGTGAAATTTAATGTAAAGTATCCCTCCAAAATAGACATCCACATTTAGTGGAGATCTAAGATCCACAAATTATGGAAGCCAATTAGACATCCTTAATCAGTGGGATCTGACAATGCATGATTTATGGGATATGGAGCTAACTTGGAAAGGGGCATCAAGTTAACTCCAATTACATTTAATGTCATCTTGAGTTGACTTCAAGTCAAACTCAAGTATCATAAATGCCACTTGGAGGGTGTAGGATGTTCTTCTTTTGTGCTTTTACAACTCACCATTAATTAGTAGTGTTTCTATCCATTCGTTGACTTCATCAGCCTCTGGGGAATTAATGCTTTGCAAAATGATGACATGGTGTTTGAGCATTACTTCACCTATCATGAGCTGATATCCGAAGTCTATACACTGAGATGTTGCCTCTTCGAACTTGGTTGATAAAGCTGCCACCTTGGCTAGTTTGCAACCATCTGGATCATCAAGAAAGGTATTGCAAACGACATCTCTGAACTGATTTTGTATAGTGACCATCTCGATGTATTCTCCTCCCTCACGTTGATATTCCATGCGAGGGAATGATATCACCAACATTCTTGCAAAGTTGATAATAGTGGCAACCACCCGTCTATAGTCAATCAATTCTATTGAATGGGCGTCATAGGCTTTCACCTTGTACGCCAACTGTTCTTTCTAAGTAAAGAGATGTTGCTTGTTTTCCTCAGAGTAGACTTATTGATATGCCAATTGCAAGTCTGTAATTATGCTCTCGTCTTCTAGCCTCTTTTCTGCCATGTTCTTTGTTCTGATTGTTGGATCTCTACATGAAGTCCATGTGCTCTATCTCATAATTGGTATAGATTTTCCAATATACATCTACCTTTGAGAACAAACTCTTCCACTTGATCTCTCAAGTGTTTGCCATATGTTATCAGTTATTGATGATTCTATTTTGTGGGGAGATCTAGCAATCTTGCTAGTAAGGCTGAGACATTCGGGGTGCCATGCATCAAGCTAGAAATGTATGATCTCAATTGTTGGTTCTCAGTCTTTAAGGTTGCTTTGTCTTTCCCATCCTTTACCATCCTTTCTTGTGCGCTCACCGAAGCTATCCCAAGAAGGTTTTCCTCCACCTGTCGTGAGGTCTTCCCAAGGTTAAGTTTAGACAATGTGTAGTCTTTCACTTGTACCTCATGTATGCTTTTCTCTACTAGTGGGGCAACACTCTCTATGATGAGTTCACAATCTACATTCCTCTCTATGTGAAATTGCTTCTTCAACTTCTTTTCGGGTATGTCTTGTGGGACATGGTCAAATTCAGTGAAGTCAAGTTCATAGGAGGGTTTTTCCCTCTTTCTTCCTAGGAAGCCTTTGAGCCAAATGGAATCTCGGCTAACTTCACTAGGAGGAGGAATATGGGGCCCTTGAATGCCCAATGTGTGAGACTGTGTTGGAGCAATGTCTCTCGGTGCCGAGTCCAAGTCAATGAGGACTTGCGACTACTGTGATGGTGGTGATGTTGGCGGCTCTGTTTCCATAACAGGCACCGTTTTTGTTGATGCTTCTTCTGTTGCTGGCTCGACCACTTCTGCTAACGAATCTTCAACAACTATTGTTGCTAGCTCCTCAGTGACAACTTCTGCTGGTTCTGGGGTAGCAGTCTCTATTACTTGCTTTGGGGCAGCAATATCCATGGCTATTTCAGGACTGTGTGTGGCTTTCTCCACATGCGTCCTCTGTGTTTTGGGCTTTGTAGGCTTTGACGTCCTCATCCCTTGGGAAGGATTCCACCACTTCTTCTGCCTAGGCTTCTTTCTTGAAGTGGAAGGTGGTGTAGATTGAACCTATGGCGGCTTTGTTTTGTGAGGTACCACCTTCCTTGATTTCTTGCTTTGAGATAGAGTTCGCCATTTCTAACCACTCTACTCATCCTTTCCTCTATAGACATGTTTTCCTTGGCATACCAATCCACTCTTGGGAGTGGTTGGGAGTCAACTGAATCTACGAAGAATGAGGGGAGAATGAATTCCCCTTCATCATTAGATAAGCCCTCGATGTCTACTGACATAAAATCAACAATTTGCGGGAGCCCGAACTTGCTATAGTTCCTTCTTTGCACTTCATACTCATCTTGACAATTTACCCAATAATCTTCCATAGAAGATTTATGTGACGAGTGTTGCTCGAGATGCGCAACATAGAGCCCTTTAGGATCATAGGACCTCCTCTCAATGAGGTACTTGAGATTAAGCCTTATCGTTTCCTGACTCATCATCTTAGCATCTGTCATGAACCTACATCTATAGAGTTCCATTTCAATGGGAAAGTTTACAGCTACCTTCTTCTTCAAGCGCAAGTAAACATGAACCTCAAACAACTACCTTAGGAATTCCATGAAGACTACCCTATCTGAAGGGTACCGTGGCATCATGGTTGGGTGACCAATGTATCCATACACGTGTATTTAGGAGAACGTAGGGAATTGGATGAACCAATCTTCCCAATCCACCATTGCCTCTCTAGTTGTTTGTGAAAAGCGTACGTGCATCTCATGGTCTAGATCTCGTATGGTGTGCATGTTGAAGTGATCACTTGTTCTTTTGAAGTGTCACTCTGCTTGAGTAAACTCAAGATGTGTAAAGTGTTCATGAACCTTCTGCACACCTAAGGCTCCCACATTGTTTAATATCTTGAAAATGCCTTGGAAGGAAATCAAGTATACCAGGTAAGAACACATGTGAAACCTATGAGCTTCTAGATACCTGGTGATCTGTTGATGGAGTGTGTCACTAACTAGAGTGGCCTAGTCATAATTTTCCCTCTTGCCAATGATTTTTGCAATGATGTAATACATCCATGACTAGAAATGATTGCCATCCTCTTTTCCACTTATTCTATTGAGTAGAGTGATTAACACTGCATACTCATCTTTGCATTCTTTGCATCCAACCAACTTAGGCAAGTTGCTCTTGGCTACTTTCAGCCATTTTTCAGCCATTATCCCTTGACTTTTTCTCTTGGCTACTTCAAATTCTTTCTCGCATTATGTCACTGATATGACCTTGTTGTTAGGACATGGTGGAATATCGAAACACTTTTCTATATCCTTGGGCTTTATATTGCAAACGACCCTCCCATCCACTGCTCTGATTTCTCTTGTGGTAGGATTGTAATGCTTAATACAAGCGATTACAAGCTCCACACTCTATAATGTGATGGGGATGGATTCAACCTATAGCAACCCAGATTCTTCAATGTTCTGCAACGCGATCTGGTTCATGCCCTCTAGGTCTTCTAGATCAACTACGAGGCTTACTTGATGCAAGTTTGTGTCAGTTGTTTTCACGTAATCATGGTACAAGGCCGTCTTGGTCTTGTATTGTATCTGAGAGTATTGCATCTTGAATAACTTAAAGATTGACTACAAACTTGACCTTGTTCTGACAACTTTTGGAACCCCCTGAAAATAGCGCTTTGTCGAGAAGTATTTTTCCGAAAAAAATCTGGCACATGGGTTTTGTTCGTGCTTCAATGCTGAACAAACCCAGTTCCTTAGAATTTTGATTTTAAAACTTTTTCAGAAAAAACCCCAAAAATAGGGGCAACAAGTTTGTTGATTCTAGAAAATCTGACGAGATGGGTTTCACTAGAAAATTATGGTGAATCTACCCAGTTGATTAGATCTGATGTAGCCTATTGCTTTGTGTGACATGCAAGAAAACCTAAGACAAGAAGAGAGGAAGTAGACAAAAGATGGATTGAAAGTTTTTTTATCTGACTCCTTGAGAAAATCTGTCTCTAAATCCAACCTCAGATTAGCAATCTTCTTCTGCTTTAGATCTGCAAGAAATATCAAAGAACAGACAAAAACCTTGGCTAGATCTATAAATGGCATCCTTGAGAGCTTATGGTTGTTCTTGACCATCAACCTGCAATGAAATAATGAAGTAGGACGCCTATACCTTGATTATATAGACTTAAGCCTTAGATCCACAAGTTTGGGAACTTAACTCATGATCAAAAGTTGATTTGGCTTGATCTAAAGTTCAAAAAGGTGATTTCCACTGATCATGGAGCAAGTTGGCCAATTTTATCTCAAAATATCTTGAATTTAGCCAAAATATTTGCCTTTGACCTTTTCTAGGCATCCCTTTTGAGTTTTGCAAGTTTTTTATTATTTTCTCTGTTGAATGACCTCAGTTTGATCTTGAATCCAGATTGATTTGTTGATCTTGAGTTGTTGTTGGTACATTCACTGTCGAGCTGGAGATAAACTAAAGAGAAGTGCCTAGGAAGCAGTAAGTTGAAAAGTTGAGTTTGTGGCTTCAAAAGAAAGGTCGCCTTTCTCAAGAAAGGGTTCTTTTTCCTTTCCCTTGGTGATTTTTTAGTATTTGTTCTTTAGCCTTTTGAATTGACCTCTCGTGCCTTGATATGGATTTCTCGTTGATCGAAAAATTAGATGATCTCGTTTGATAGTTCATCAAGTAGCTAGCTCCATTTCACCGAAGATGACTAGAGTTGGAAAACTCAGAAGTCAATTTAGGGTTCCTTTATTCAAGGGCACCCCTCAATGAAAAGGGCGCTTTTTCCTTTTGCACAGTGATTTTCACCTTTAAAGATGTTCCAGTTTGATCTTGATTATCTGCTGATTGCCTTGTCAGATGCTTGCATTGATGATTACGTTGTCGAGGTTGACTTTGGCTGAGAAAACCATCTTGGGAGGCTTTTAGGAATTTGAGATCATCTAAAGTTCCAAAAAGAAGGGTGCCTTTCCTTGGAAAGGGTGCTTTTTACCTTGATCTTCACATTTGACAACCATTTCTTGATACTTCATCAACTGCCTCTTTTTGCTCTACTAACGGTCACTGGCAATCACTTTGTCAGATAATCTTATTGATTGTTTTGTTGTTGAGCCAACGGGAGAACGCCGAGGATGACTGCCTTGGATGATTCAACATGCTGCATTTAACCCTTAAGAATCAAGGGCACCCCTGTCTAAAAAAGGCTCTTTTTGCTTCATGAACTGACTTCTCCTTCGTAACATTTCTAGAGTTAGTCAAATTTTGACCTTTTCTAGAAATGAGAATATCCTTCGTAGAACATCATCATTTTAGACCTTTTTCTCCATGGTTGCATTGTTGAATCTTTTAAAGCTTTGCTTTCAGCACCTGGTACTGGCCAATCTGCCATTAATGGTTGCAAAGCTCCTAACTTTGTTCCTGAAAAATAGAAATAGACCCACCAGAGTAAAACGTGTCTTTTGATGATTCTGACTTGACCAATGTGATCGTGAAGTCATTTAATCCTATCAAAATCATTTCCGAGAAGGTCCTATTTTTGGGGGTTACCCTGAAAATAGGGGCGTAAAACCCTGATTTTCAAATTTTCAAAAATTTGCACATGTGTTCCTTGATAGAAACCCACAAAGACCTTATATTTGGTTTGACCTAAAACAAACTTTTGATGGAATTTTAACAAGATTTAGTTCAATTTAAGTAGAATGCCAAAAAATTATTTTGGGTACAACAAGTATATAGAATTTATTAATGCTTTTGTTCTCTAATCTTGTATGGTATTGTTTATTTCTTAAAATTTCATCCTTTGTGGTATATAAATGGATTGCTTTTGTTTGTAAATTATGATTTATTGACTAATTATTGATTGAGGTGAATTGAATAAGTTCATTGAATAATTATTGCTAATTATTGAATGTACATATCATGTATATCATGTATGGGATCACTAAATTTGTAAAGTACAAATATTAAAATGTCCTATTAATTTCACCTTTAATTTCATATTTAATTTCACATTAATGTCCTATATTAATGTCTTGACTATGAACATAAAATGCATAAATGTACATGTGTAAATTAAAATTGAACAATAATAAAGTCCATAATTTACAACATATTAAGTGCATGAAACCAATATATTAAGCGCATGAAATAAAGTCCATCAGAGTACAACCCATGAACTAAAGTCCAACAAAGTACTTGACCCATGAAATATAAAGTCCACTAGAGTACATGAGAAACCAAATATGTAGTCCATGAAATAATCAATTATAACCCATAAAATCATGTTTAGGTCATGTATCATCTCTATAATCAAGAGACCTCTTCACACCATGTGGACTATGCGGATGACCTGAAACACTCTGTACAAGTGAAAGATGAAATCAGATGTAAGACAATGAAAAATGATTTAATAAAAATTTAATTTATAATTCATCATAAAATTAAATTACCATCATATCTAGGTTTGGATGCTCTGGTGCACCTAAACCAACCTTTAAATTCTCTAAATCAATCTACATAAACAAGACAAAGAAAGTTGAAATTAGATGCAAGTCTACAATTAAAAATGATTTAATTCAATTTAATTTATAATTTATCATATTTTAATTGTACCATATTCTGAGGTTGTGCACCCTCTACTCCAGGACCTGTTTGTACATGCTCAACTACAAGATGTGTCTCATGCTATAAAAGAAAAAGAATTTAAAACATGTATTAGCTCATATTATATATATATATATTCAATTTAAAATTTAAAATTAAAGTTATGTAAAATATATAAATTTAAGGTTTTCAAATGCAATTTTTTTTGTTTCCTTTCAATTAGGGTTTTCAAATACAATTTTTTTTGGTTTGATTGAACAATTTAGGTTTCAAAAGCTAAATTTTGTTCTTAACATACAATTTAAGGTTGATTTTTTCCTTTCTATTCAATATCTTTAGGGTTTCATTGCATTTTTTCATCTACTTCTACAAATCATCATTTCTACTATTACAGGGAAATAAAATGCTAAATAAATTGGAAAAAAACATGCTAGCACCTATTATTGTATTAAAAATTTCAAGAAAACACGAAAAAACCCAAAAAAATGGGGGTGGAGGCACACCTGTAGGTCGTTACACTGTCGTTGTCATCCTCGTCAATTCGGGATCTTGTGCTGTCTGTGAATGAACTGAGTTTCATTTAAAAAATAAATAAATACTATCTTAAAACGAGATCCCATTTTTTACAAATTGGGAATCCATTTTGCATACATCAGTTTGGGACCCTTCTACAAATGGGATCCCGATTTTTAAAAAACGTGATCCTGAAGCTAAACATGATCCCATTTTAAAAAAATCAGGATCCTGTTTATGAAAATCGGGATCCCGTTTTTACAATGTTGATTTCATTTTTTTGGCTAAGGCAAAAACTTCCATGTTTCGTGGACTCAACTTCTTGCACTTACCTATAGAGAGATATGATGATTTATGAATATTTGTTCATCTCCATAGTACACCAAATATAAATATTTCATTATTGATTACTTTTTATAATGTTTCAAGTATTTTGAGATGAGTATTACAAAAAAATCATGAAAAAGGGACAAGTTGTATGCGCAAGTAGTGAGCATTTGATGTTTCAAAATTGAAATATGAAGTTCAAATGATTAGAATTAATTTTTTTGTGTATAATCTAAAAAAACTATCTAGTCCATTATGTAGAGATCTAAATCTCCTTTCCAATGCCTATAAAAAATCAAAATTTCATTAAGAAACACAAAAGTTATGCCCATTTTACTAAAGAGGGTTTTTTGGGCTTTTCAAAACGAGTATCCATTTTGAAGACATAAAAACGGGTACCCATTTGAACAAAAAAGATATCTATTTTATTTTTTAAAACAAATTATCCGTTTCATTTTTCAAAATGAATATTCACTTTGAAGACTAAAAGTGGGTACCCGTTTTTTAAAACAAATATCCGCTTTGTTTCTCAAAATGGATATCTATTTTTAAGACATAAAAATGAATATCCATTTTTTTCACATAATTTTTTTCCCTCCATTTTTGCTTCAGGATTGCTTTGGGGTTTGGCTTGGGGGTATCCAACCTAAAAATTCAATTTCCCCAACATGTTTATAGGGGTTGCAATAGTTTTTCGAACTTCACTCTTCATGTTGATGACTTTTTTTCATTTGAATTTGATGAAACAAAAAGGGCTTATTCAAAAAATTGTTAGGATTCTACCAATATAAAATATGCTTTATTTTGAATTTAATTGATAGTTATTATTGATTTTCTATATGTACTATGTGTAAAGTCTTTATTGATAGGTTGATTGAAAAACACCTATAACTTTTAAAAGGTTATACATTTGGGTTGGTGCAAAAAGTTGGGGGGCCAAAAAGTGGACAACTTTTTTTAAATTTTTTAAAAAGCCATGATGCGAGCATGTTACAATGCACTCACGTTATGGCTTGGTGTGACCAATCCTATAACACACTCATGTTATAATGCAAGCATGTTATGAGTTGTTATAAGAAAAAAAAAGCAAATCCAATTCATTTTTAGACTGTCATATTTCCTTCATCTGTAGCCTGCAAACCCTTCCAAGGTACGCTTGCATTGTGGAGACACCAAATTTGACAATTTCTTCATCGAATCTTTGTTATTTCTTTGCTAGAATGTCGCCACATCGACGGGGAGCTCAAAGGAGTAAGTTTTTTTTTTTTTTTTTTGAATTTGTTGTTAAATAGGTAGATTTAATGTTTTTTTGATCTTAATTTCTTTAATTTTTAGAAGTTGAAAATCCACCTGATTCTCCTCCTCAAAATCCTTCTCCTCATGAACAAGCACATGACCAAATTCCTAATGAACAACCATAACAAACTCCTCCAACAATTCCTCAATGTCCTCATGAAACTCAACAAAATTTAATGGGGGAAATTGAAAACAACAAAAAGCAAATTGAGGAGTTAATTGTGAGGTTGAACGATCATGTAATTTCAACCTCGAAAACAACCAAGCTTGCAAATTCACTTCAAGTTGTGTTAACACATGTAGATGCAATTAGCAAGAAACTAAGTGGTTGGGTGGATACGAGGTAGGAGTACAAATATTTTTATGTAGATAAACTATCCTACAAACAAGTAAAAAATTACAAAATTACAAAATATGACTTATGTTCACTAGTCACTAACCCACATACAAATCAACCTCTTGACCTTACAAGAAAGAGGTTTTGTATTCATTGGTGCACCCACCAAGAGATAAAGGATAATTTTTGGAAGAGGAGGTGGATGGTTTTTAACCATCCTCTATGCAAAAATAATGAGGTCCCCCAATATTTCTTGAGGAAACTCTACTATGAGTTTGTCCTCAACAAAATCCCCAACTATTTTGATATGCGAGACTTTCAAGGGAGAGGTGGTGGGTCAACATAGGATAGACCAAGTGCACGTCTCTATCCTCAATGACCAGTGAGATGAGCACTCACTAGACTAGCTTATGAGCACGTTGCTATCCCTTCCATTGTGAAGGATAGTGTTGAGGTGGATACTCTATAGTCCATTAGTTCTCTAACCTAAAGTATCATTGAGCATGTGAGTCCTACAGTATAGTGTGAGCTAGGGGAGACTTCGAGGGGTAGGGTTCCACCCCATATTTATCAGGCTTGCGGGTCCACCTATACATATGACCCCATATATAGTCAAGAGACTAGTGTGCAGGCTACATCTGCAACTGACTAGTTGGTAATGATAGATGCCATGTTGAATGAGGCTTTTGGCCTCGATACCCAGGTAAACATTATCATGTTCATTGAATTTAATTTATTAAATTTCATTTTTGAAATGCCAAATTAACTAATTTAGTTTAATGACTGTAATAAAATTTCAGGGTCATAATGTTCATATTGTTTTCATCGGCCCTCCACATCCTTTTTACTCCATGACATCTACTATTGAGGTATGTAACTAGTAAACAATTATTAAAATTACATGTGAATAACATTGTTATATGGATGGTATTCTAATATATGATTTTGGATGTTGAATAGATTAATATTGGAGATTTCATGGCAACACCTCCCAATGGTGGTGGAGTTCAAACCTTCACTCAAGTAATAGAATATAGAGTTTAACTAATGAATTGTACTTAATAGATTTGTGTAGTTTATATTCATATCAGTGATTACATTGCATTGCACATGTTTCAAAATCAAAGCATTACTTCACATTGGATAACTAACAACTAGATGTTGATAGATGACAAATTTTCAATTACAATATAGTATTTTAGAAAGTCAACATAAGCAGTGATGTAATTGCTTCACATAACATAACTAATAACTAGGAGCAGTTGCCAATTGCATTTCCTTGTCATGGCATTCTATGAGACCACATTTTATTGAGGCATTTTTTAAATAGTTCACTGCCTTGTCTATGCTATGGATGCTTGGAAAAAATATATCAAAGCATAATAGTAAACAATACTGCTCATAGACAAGGAAATGAGTTGTTTGAAAAAATGCCTCAAAGAAATGTGGTATCATGGTGATGTCCAATCACCATGAGACCACATTTCTTTGAATGATTTTTTCAAATCCTTGCTACTATGGCTAAAATCCTAAAATAGGTGCTTTCCAACAAACTTTGGATGCTTGGAGAAAATCTATCAAAGAATAATAGTAAGCAATAGCATAAACAAGGTAGTGAGTTGTTTGAAAAAAATTCTCAAAGAAATGTGGTCTCATGGTGACGAAATTCCATTCCATCACCATGATACCACATTTCTTTGAGGTATTTTTCAAACAAGTCACTACCTTAAGAATAGATAATCCTCTTTAAACAAATCAAATCATTTTAAGGTATTGTATTTGATGCCCAAATCTAATCCAATCCTCCATCTTCATCCTTAGATCCTATTCTTCCAATCCCCAAGTTCATTTTTAATCCATCATCCTAATTTCCATCCCATCTAAAGTCAATACCAATCTTTCTTCCAATCAATCCTCCACCGTGTCTAACCATCTAATCTATCCTCCATCCAACCTAATCTATTCTAATCCAACTTCATCCATTCCAACCAACCCCAACCATATTGATGATGATGAGGATAGACTTTTTGACCAACCCGAATATAATCCCAATGATGACAATGAGAGCATCATGGATCACCTTGAATCCATTTTCAATAGACAACATGCTCCAATTTTCCACCAATCCCCATCCAAATCTCCCCTTAAGTCCCATCCATATCATCCCCATCCACCACCACTAATTTTATCCTCACCTAATACTTCCGTAATAAGGATATCATGCTTAGATGTCTCCTTGGCATCAATGCTAAGCTTCCATCCTCCCTACCTTCATCCAATCCCAATCCATATCCTCTTGCTTATCCTTCCCCTTCCTTTGATAATGGAAACCAAGACTTTAGCCAAAATTCCCCTCCAAATCATTTTGAAGTTCCTCATCCTCATCCTCAATTTACCAATCCATGGAAGCTTCCACCTCTAATTCCACTTGTTCATATCCCACATCCTTAAAATCCACATCACCCCACTATTACCAAGCAAATTAATCCCATGTCTCTCATACTAACTTCCTATAAGGATTATTTGCAAAGGTGATTGTTTCCCCATGAAAAAACTATGTGGTGCAATCTTCTCATACCATGCATCCACCTTCATCATCCCCACATCAAGGTAAACCCTAATACCTTAAATCTTAAATGAATCCCCTATCAATCCATCTATCCAAGTTGAAGAGTCTATAAAACCTTCATCCCTCATCACACCATCCATATCAAATGAACTATGTCCATCTCCTAATCCAAAGCATGCTAACATAGATTCCCCTCCATATAAAGACCAAGGAAACCCTTCTCCTCCATCATATGATCCCCTTCCATCTCATCATCCCATTTCCAATCAAGAACAACATATCCCTTCCATCTCATCTAATGATATCTTTCCATATCAAGAGGAAGATATCCCTTCATCCCCCTCTCACAATCTGGGTATGTGTAGGATCATCATGGAAAAAATAGGCCCTTAAGTGGCAAAAAATTTAGAAAAATCAGAGTTAGGCAACTTGACATAAAAAATTGAATAAGTTATCTATATTATTTCAAAAATATGTAAGAATAGAATCTATAGTACAAATTGAATGTAGTTTCTAAACTACTAGGTTTATTTAAAAAAAAAAATCTATTTGGCGAAAATTTGAAATTTCAATGCAGTAGTTAAATTTTAGGGAAAACATAAGAAGTAGGTGTATGTTTGACCACCCTAACCACAATAAAATGATAATTTTTTTTTTAAGATTTTAGATATAAGTAAAGGACGCATGTCCCAATGTGATGCATATTTTTTGTAATTTTTTTCCAAGTAAATAATTAATTATGATTTTTTAGTACAAATTTTAAAAATATAAAAACTCGTATGTCTGACCACCTTAACTTGGTCAAAACTTCATAATTTTTATTTTATTTTTAATCCTATAGTATGCGAAGCATAGAATGTGATGCATGTTTCGGATTCAAAAAATGTGATACCATTTGAAAGCTATAGATGTTTTTCAATCAACCTATCAATCAAGACTTTAGTTGTAATTCAAATAGAAAATGAATATTAATAATTTATTAAATTCAAAGTAAAGAATAATTTATATTGGTGGAAAGATGAGAATCTCCTTTAAAAACCCTTTTTGTTTCATCAATTTTGGGTAAAAAAAAGTCGTCAGCCACATGGGCCATCATATTAGTTACATATTGCCACTTTTTAGCCCATCATGATCCTGCACATACCCATCCCATCTCACCCACTTCATCTAATGGCATTCCTTCTGTGTCCAGATCAAAGTACCTCTTTGATCTATTTTATAGATCTATGACAATTTCATTTGAATGCATAACGTTTACAATTTTAAATCCAAATTACTTAATCGAACTTAGTACACGAACATAATTAAATAAATAGAAATAACAAAGCGATGAAAATCAAAATGAGAGAAAGGAGAGAAAATGCAAATAGAGTTGATAACAGAGTTCTTCATAAAAATGACTACGTCTCTGGGCCCCTCTCCAATGAGTGGATTGATTTGATTAATCCTCCATAAAATCAATACATAACTCTGACATGGTTTCTCCCTGTTTTACAAAGAAATTTTGAAAAGCTCCTCCAAAGTGCGCAAGAACAATCTTCCTTGAAAGCATGAGATGAGAGCAAAATTTCACCAAGATAATTCTCCCAAGTCACCACTTACTCAAACTCCTAAGCTACCCCCCTTTTTATACAAGAAATTTACTCAATTTGGCCTTCAACCAAATGATTTTCAAAATCTCCCAATATCCCCTTTATAACATTTGTAAAGATTTTAGAAAATCTCCCCTAATTACATAGATAAATTTAATATAATCCTCCTTAAAATCATTTAAAATCCCCTTAATATTATCTCAATTTTATTTAACCCCTCCCAAATCTTCATTCTCGGGCTTAAAATATCTTGGAGAGTTTAATTTTTAAATTAGGGATTATCTCTTATATATATAGAGGGTCAAATCTTTTAAATAAAGGGTATCAGCCTAAAAACAACTTTAACAAAACCAAATTAGCTCCATATAAATTTTGAGGCCGTTAAATGGCGAAACTGCTAATCTTGGTTTGTGGGGTGGGGAGGTCACAGGGTCGACCCCCACCCCTTCATCCTTTATTCACTTGTTTCAATTCTAACTAACTAAAACAAACTTGCACCCAAGTATGGTAAGGCGCCAGCTGCATGGTATGATGGTGGAGTGGAAAAATCAGAGTTCAAAGGTGGGGATCCCCCCACATACCATTTTTAACAAACAACCAAAGTTTCCTGAGCCAATGGAGGGAGAAAGAGGGGTGCCATGTGTCATTTGTTGGAGATGCCACGTGTCATTTTGTTAGAGATGCCACGTGTTAAGTAGTGATTTGTCTGCCTCATATGTTGGATAAAATAGTCTGCCACATGTCTAAGCCACATCAGTGCCATGTGTCAAACTTTAAGCGGTCCATGTCAGCATGATGATGTCATGCTGACATCATCACTGTACCTGGTCAACTCTAGTCAATTGCAACCTTTAACTACTTGTAACTTGTGCAAACAGACTCCAATTTGTGCGAAATGAATGTTGTTGGAAAGCTCTCGATGAGCTCTTCATGTTGAGACCAGTGTTGACCACTTTTGGTGACTTTGAATTTTTACCTTTTTCTCTGACCTGAGCCCTGAATTGACCAAGGTTTGATCGAGCATAACTCAAGCTCCGTAGCTCCATTTGACTCTATTCGAGTTGCTTTAGAGTTAGGATTCCCAGCTCTTTCTGATGATGTCGTTTCTAGAGAAAAATGAGGAACTTCAATTTTTGGCTATGAGGATCACTCTTCCACTCCATTTTATGATTGCTCTTGAAATGTGGTCTCAAAGTACACGTTGCACACCATCTAATGATCCTCTTCCCCTCATGATAAAAAAAATTTGTCTCTCTTCATGTCATGATCCCCCTCCATCTCATAACCAATACCACACTATACCATCCACCCCATCCCAACATAATAGCATAGAGAAGGAAATGAACTATTTGAAAAAAATGCCTTAAAGAAATGTGATCTCATGGGGATGGAATGCCATGACAAACAAACTTGTCATGGAATTCCATCACCATGAGACCACATTTCTTTGAGGATTTTTTTTGAACAGTTCATTGTCTTCTCTATAATTTTTCATGGAATTCCATCACCATGAGACCACATTTCTTTGAGGCATTTTTTCGCATAGTTCATTGCCTTCTCTATGCTACCACATTTTTCATACATGTCTAATGAAGCATTTTATCAAACAATTCACTACCTTGCTACTATGGATAAAAGCCTAAAACAAATGCTTTTGAACAAGCTATGGATAGGGAAAATAGTAAGAATAATGGTGATAATATATTGCTCAATAAGTACTCAAAATTTTGTTGATTATCTCATACATTATAAGCCATGACTTGCATCATTATTCTAGTTTTCGTGATTGAATAATTTGTTGTTTTATTTTTAGATGATGGAAGCAGAATCACCTCCTGATGTCGATAGGGAAATGGACCATGGTGTATCTTTTGCAATAGACAAGCTCGATGGCTCTCACGGGGGTATGAGGCAAATTAGTAAATTTCAAATCACATTTGTTGTTATAGCTTTTTATTATTGAAAAATCAAATGATTATTGATTCGTAGTTTAATTTATATTTGGATGGTTTCTATAGGACTTTGGCAGACTAGAACCTGGGCATGTAGATCTTCTGCTTGAGGAGAGAGATCATTTGGTGGCAGTAAGTGATTATTTCGTTAAATATATCATTTTTTATAATGTAATTTCTATATATTAATGTTTTTACTTGTTATTGTAATAGGTGAAGCTTGATCTAGAATTAAATAGGAGGAGCCCTCAAATTCAAAGTGAACGAATGTCATACGCATCGCCATCCACCTAACCAACAAAGGCCACCTGTCTGTTTCCTTCACCTGGAGGGTAATGAATTTTGATTGGGGTCCTTTGTTGTATGCTTGTATGGTCTTTTTGGACATATTTTTTATTACATATACTTGACATTATATGCCTATATGGCATTCTTGTAAGCCTATATGGCTATTTTGTATATATTTTATACTTATATTGACATATATTGATGTATGCCTACATGGATATTTGGTTAACACAAATATTTTTTATTGATGTTGTCCATATTTGCATTATAAATCCACACTTCAATAGATATTTATAGATGATTTACTTCAAATATTTAAAATCCAAGTGTTCACTCTTCTTTTCTATAATTGTAAATATATAATAAAGTTTGAACATTATTCTCTTGTAAGATTATTGAACAGTAAATCAATCATATGAATATAGTAATGCTTCATGTGTTTCATGGAGGAAATTCATGTGTATGATTCATGCTCTATATCATTGAGGAAGACATCTACCATTGTACGTGTATGCTTCATGCTTCCATTCACTTGTATTCTTCACGCTTCATGTATTACGTAGATAAAGAAAACATCATAAAACTATTGGCAAAAGAAAATGGAAAGCAACAACTAAGTCTCACAAATAAAAACTCAAGGCATGCAAGTCTTATTAAAGATCATAAGGGCATTGGATTATTGGAGATTAAGAGACCACAAATCAAACTTCCCAACAACAAACTTCATAGATATTCATCCTATTTCTAAACATGAATTCAAACCCAATAATTAGAAGAATGCAACATTAAAAGCTAAAATTGCATGCTTATAATAGTCAATAAACAACTTCAAGAGACATGCATGACATAAATAGAACCAACTAAAAGTTCAAGAATAATATTTTCCCCAAGCATATCTGAAAAGTTGCAAATAAATCAATTTAGGTTCTCACGAATAGTGATGATATGAATTTGGTTGTGACTTTTCAAAGGTGAAAAGTTGTGACCCTTCGAATAAGAAAGACTACGAACCTTTTATAATGAAGCATGGTGACCATGCCTATTATAGATGTAACCACCTAGACATATTGGTGCTAATTATTTGGCCCCACGAAGAACAAAACAAAAAGCGGCCTACCTTGCAACTTTACACTACATGCAACTGATCCGTTTTCCATCAACTAAAATTTGTTCACCATGGGAAAACAACTTGGAGGTATCAAAAACCTAGAGAGGTTTTTGTAGAGGGGCCCTACGTGATCCCATAGCCTCAGACAAAATATTTCCAAGTGCCATGATTTCCAAGTATTTTCTCACCGAAGTTTGCTTCCCTTTTACACTTTGGTCTCTTAAGAGACTTCGCTAGTAGAATGTGGCTCAGACTGTTTCGACATGTTTGGGTGAAAAAGAGGACCTTTCCTAGCATAAACCCACCCATATGGACATGTTGGAATAGATGATTCGGTTGTATGACAAATAGAATGAAAGTTACACCACTTTCCAACATTGCACTACATGCAATTGACCCATTTTCCATCAATTGAAATCTATTCACCCTAGGAAAATGACTTGGAGCTATCAAAAACTAAGAGAGGTTATTGTAGAGGGTCCCTACGTGATCTTTTATCCTTAGACATAATGTTTCCAAGTTCCACGATTTCTAAGTAATTGCTCATCGAAGTTTTCTACCCTTTTGCACTTTAGTCTCTTAAGAGACTTCGTCGGGAGAATGTGGCTCAAACCGTTTCAGCGTGTTTGAGTGCAAAAGAGGACCTTTCCTAGCATAAAACCACCCATACAAATGTGTTAGAACAATCGGTTTGGTCGTATGACGAACAAAATGAAAGTTACACCAGTTTCCAACTTTACACTACATGTAACTGACCCATTTTCCATCAACTGAAATTTTTTCACCACAAGAAAATGACTTATAGCTATCAAAAATTGAGAGAGGTTATTATAGAGGGGACCTAAATGATCTTGTAGCCTCATATAGAATGGTTCCAAGTGCCACATTTTTGAAGTAATCGCTCGTCGAAGTTTTCTGCCCTTTTGCACTTTGGTCTCTTAAGAGACTTCATCGGTATAATGTGGCTTGAACTATTTTGGCGTGTTTGGGTGTGAAAGAGGACCTTGCATAGAAAAAAACCTCTCATACAGATATGTTGGAATAATCGATTGGGTCGTATGATGAACAAAGAAGAATCGACACATGTACCTTCCTCAACTTCTCGAGAGTAGTAAGAATCTCTTCATTGAATACATTATGTCTCATTCAATTTGGTCTACTTCTTTTTCAAGTGTTTTTAGAGTAGACTAACCTCCTTTTCATTGATGATAAAATATTGTTCTTGTCTTTTTCCTTTTCTAAGTGGTTAATTTTAGTCTTCAATTGTTTTTCTTCAATTTCAACACTTCCAACTATTGCCTTTGCATCTACAACTATTTTTATCATCATTGGAAGTTTCTTTCTGATTACAGAATGAAAATGTTTCTTTCAACAAGTTATTTACAAAACTTCTCTACCTTTATAGATAAGACTTCCAGGTGTCCACTGCACTGATTCTCCTTTTTTCCACTTACATTTCATATTGCTTCTTCCTTATCATCTATTTCCAATTGTATTTTCTCCACGAAAGTCTTAAGTTCAAGAAACTTTGACTTCATTTTTTCATTTGCCAATATGCCCATAAAGATTTGAATGATTGGAGGATATGCCCAAAATGGAAAATGTATGGAAAATGTGGTAGCTCAGACAAGGCAATGAGCTATTTGAAAAGATGCGGACATCACCATGAGACCACATTTCTTTGAGACATTTTTTCAAACAGCTCAATACCTTGTCTATTCTTTTGCTTACTATTATGCTTTGATAGATTTTTTCCATGCATACATAGTTTGGTCAAAAGCACATGTTTTAGGCTTTTAGCTATAACAACAAGAGGACCTTGGAATGGGGTATGACATCTATCAAAACATAAAAGGGGGGATTTTCATGAGTGTTATGGTTGCAATTTCCTTAGTAGACACATAAAAAATGTGGATGCATAGACAAGGCACATGAACTATTTGACAAAATTCCTCAACCAAGATGAATAAACAAGTGCAATAAGAACACAAGGAAAATGGAAAGCTAATTTTTTTGAAGTATTTATACCTTGAAAAATGTGGAAGCATAGACAAAGCTCACAATTTTTTTTATTTATGGAATTCCTTAAAGAAATGTGGTCTCGTGGAATGTCATGATTGCAAGATAGGCACAAAATAGATTTTTTAAGACATTACAAACTTTCAAAACATAAAAGGAAGGGATTTTCATGAGTGTTATGGTTGCATTTTCCTTAGTAGACATGTAAAATATGGATGCATAGACAAGGCACATGAACTATTTGAAAAAATGCCTCAATGAGAAATGTCCTTGTGGACTACAATGATTGTAGGATATGCACAAAATGGAAAATGTATGGAAAATTTGGCAGAATAGACAAGGGAATGAGCTATTTGAAAAAATGCCTCAAAGAAATGTGGCCATACATCATTTCTCATTCCATCACCATGAGACCACATTTCTTTAAAGTATTTTTTCAAAAAACTTGTTGCCTTATCTAACATGTTTGATAAAATGCTTTGGTAGACATGTATGAAAAATGTGGTAGCATAGATAAGGTAGTGAGCTGTTTGAAAAAATGCCTCAAATAAATGTGGTCTCATGGTGATGGAATTCTATTCCATCACCATGAGACCACATTTATTTGATGCATTTTTTCAAACAACTCATCGCCTTGTCTAACATGTTTGATAAAATTCTTCGGTAGACATGTATAGACAAGGCACATGAATTGTTTAACAAAATGCCTCAATGAGATATGTCCTCGTGGACTACAATGATTGTAGGATATGCACAAAATGGATTTGTTGAAAAGGCTTTAGAAAATTTCAAGCAAATGCAATTTCTAGGTATAAAACCAAATTCCAAAGAATTTTCCAACATCCCCCATGCCTATACCAAAATGGAAGCTTTGGAAAGGGGTATGCACATCCATAAAAAAAGGAATGAGAAATGATGTATTATATTACATAGTTATAACTACTCTAATAAATGTGTATACAAAATGTTGAACCATACACAAGGTAGGTCAATTGTTTAACAAAATGCCTCAAAGAGATGTGGTTTAAAATGTAATTGGCAAGTGTAAAGAATTGTGTAGTTTAAAATGTGCCAAGAGGGGCTAAGGTTATAATGAGAAACAAACAATTTGATGAACATGGAATATGCATAATAACAAAATCAAAGCATTGTATTAAGCATGCATGATAAGGGATGATAAAGAAACATAATAGAATTAAGGAAAATGTAAATAAAATGTGTAAAGACTTGACATATCTAAAAATATGAAGATTCAAATGGAGGAACTACCCAATTATGCAGTCTTTTTTTCTTCTTGAATCAAACTCCTCAGCAATTTGAGTTTTTCACAAGCTTGCTTCCTTTTCAACATTCAATTGTATATCACTCAAATAGAATTACTAACAATAATACAAATGACCAATTTATAATGTTAAATTCCTACAATTCAATCACAATTAACATTGCAACACTACAAAAATTGAGACTTGAATTGATATATATCAAGTTAGATGTGAAAAAATTGTTATTTCCTCCTTCCTAAGTTGGAAAACCATAAAAAGGTGGTGGAAAGTTCATGCAAAGGTGGTAGAATGCGAAAATTTTGCATGTGCACTTCCCAACAACATCAAAAAACTCTTTTTTGTCGGAACACATGTATAACCAGGAGAATAATAGAACACGTGAGCCTAGATCACGAGTATGTTGACTTTTTTACTATTTTTAGAGCAAGCCAAAATGCACTCACATTATAACATGAGCAAATTTTGTCTTGCTATACAAAACGTCTATATATTAACTTCAAAAAATGCTCGCATTATGAAAATGTTGATTTTCTAAAAGTTTCCTCTCTCTCTCTCTCCTTAGCCATCCATCCCTCCTTAGCCATCTAGGTCTCTCACTTAACCCTAAACCCTCAACCCTAGACATTATGCCTTAAACCCTAATCCCTCAACCCTATACCCTTAAACCCTTAATATCTTAACCCTTAGACCCTAAAACCTAATCTCTCTCTCACTCACTCCCTTGATCTCTCTCCCACTCCCTCTCCCTCTTTCAGGTCTCTCTCTCTCCAACTCCCCTCTCCGACTCCCTCTCCCAAGTCTCTCCCTCCCACCCCCTCTCCCTCTCTCAAGGATCTCTCTCTCACTCCCTTTGTCTCTCTCCCATCCCTCTATCTCCCACTCCCTTTCTCTCTCGCTCCATCTCTCTCCCACTTCCTCTCTCTCAAGTCTCTCCCTCTCACCCCCTCTCTCTCTTAGGTCTCTACCTAAGGCACCCTACCTATAGAACTAGATAACTCTCTCTCTCTAGTCTCTCCATCCCACCCCCCCTCTCTCTCTCTCTCTCTCTCTCTCTCTCTCTCTCTCTCTCTCTCTCTCTCTCTCTCTCTCTCTCTCTCTCTCTCTCTCTCTCTCTCTCTCTCTCTCTCTCTCTCTCTCTCCCCCCCTCTCTCCCCTCTGGGATACTCTCCCTCCCCTCTCCCCTCCTTGGGTCTCATTCTCTACTCCTCTCTCAAGTCTCTCCCTCCCACTCCCTCTCCCTCTGTCAGGTCTCTCTCTCTCACACTCCCTCTTTCAACCATCCCTCTATCTCCCACTCCCTCTCTCTCAAGTCTCTCCCCCCACCCCCTCTCTCTCTCAGGTTTCTCCCTAAGGCACCCTACCTACATAACTAGATAAATCTCTCTCTCTCTCTCTCTCTCTCTCTCTCTCTCTCTCTCTCCTCTCTCTCTCTCTCTCTCTCTCTCTCTCTCTCTCTCTCTCTCTCTCTCTCTCTCTCTCTTCCCTCCACCCTCCTTCTCACTCTCTCTCCCACTCCCCTCTCTCCCTAGCTCTATCTCTCCCTTGCAATCTCTCTCCTCCCCTCTCTCTCTCCTATCTCTTAAGGATACTTCCTCTGGCAGCTGAACTGCAGAACTCTCTCTCTCTCTCTCTATCCCACCCACCCTACCCTGAATGGGGTCCTCTCACTCTTCCAACTCTCCTATCTCCCACTCGCGCTTTTGTCTCTCCTCTCTCCCTCCTGCCCCCCTCTCTCTCTCAAGTCTTTCTCCCTGGGCACCCTACCTACATAACTAGATAATCTCTCTCTCAAGTCTCTGCCCTCCACCCCCCTCTCCCTCTCGGTGTCTCTCTCTGCTCTCTACTCCCTCTATCTCTCTTCCTCCCTATCTCTCCTCCCTCTCTCTCACACCCCTCTCCCTCCCAACCCCTCTCTCTGGTCTCTCCCTTTTGGCACCCCTACCTAGGTAGCATCTCTCTCTCTCTCTCCCCCCACCACCGGACTCAGTCCCTCTCACTCCAACCCCTCTCTCCCACTCCCTCCTCTCTCTCTCAGGTTTCTCACCAAACCCCCTCTCTCTCAGGTCTCTCCCTCCCATACCCTCTATCTCTCTCTCACTCCCTCTCTCTCCCACTCCCTCTCTCTCGCTCTCCCTTTGCCACCTTACCTAGATAACTCTCTCTCTCTCTCTCTCTCTCTCTCCCTCCCACCCTACCTAGGTAAGTCCCTCTCATTCCAACCCTTTCTCTTCCACTCCCTTTCTCTCAGGTCTCCCTCGCACCCCCTCTCCCTCTCTCAGGTCTCTCTCTCTCTCTCTCTCCCTCCCACCCTAGCTGGACAACTCTCTCTTAAAATTCTCAGGCTCCCTCTAAATACATACATACATATAAGTAGACATACATACATGTGCATACATACATATGTACATACAATATTACATACACACACACACATACATACATACAATGATACAATGATACATACATATATACAAGAATGCATACATACATACATACAAGAATGCATACATACATACATACAAATATATATACATAGATTGAATATACTAGAATTTAACACAAAGCAAGAGATAACACGAGCGCGTTATAATGCACTTGCATTATTTCTTGCTTTGGGATTTGCCAAGCCTTAGGCTTGGTATTTTCTTTGGATTACCAACCCAAAGGCTTGGAGTGCCTTTCCAATGTCCAAAGACGTGTTTTTGCAATTTCTACAAGATTTCACATAATCGTGTTTGTGCTAACCATCAGGTTTGCACGTGTTTCAAGGTCGAACAAATCAAACACCTGGGTATTGTTAGGCTCTCTCTTAGCTATTTAATGATGTAATTTTTTTCACATTTTGACAATGTTAAGCCTTTCATCTTTAATTTCTTTTGTTTGTGTGTCTATTTTTTGGCAAAAACTACTGTTTGGTATTTTGTTCGCTATAAATTAACCGTTTATTGAAATTCAAATAAATTACATTTTTAGAAACTAGAATCCATTCTGCACATATTAAAAAAATTATTTTCAATTAATTTTAAAAATTTATAGGGGTAGCATGACCAAAATTCTATTTTTTAGGATGTGTCCACTTTGAAAATTAGTAAAAAATCAAAGATTCATTAAAAATTTATCAAAAAAATTGGGCATAAACTACATGTTGTTAGATAATTTCTCACCAAAGCAATTTTAAAAAAACCAAAAAAAATTAACCTTTTGAGGGAGCCACAAAAGTCGCTATGTTATATTTTTTTTGACAAAAACACCATTTTTTGTGGCTCCCTCTTTTCAACCCCTTACTCTCTACCATGTTTTAAAAAAAAAAAATAGTTTAGAAAGTAGACTCAGAGAACTACGATCCTTATTTTTGTTGCATCTAAATTTTTTGATTGTAACTATCCTCAATTTCACATCCAAGGTCAGTATTTCCTGATTTCAAAAAAAAAATGTGGCCACTATAGACCCCTTTTTGGCATCCCATCTTTTTTCACTTACCCATTTTTTGAATCCGAAAGATACATCACACACTATGCTTTGTAAACTATAGTTTAAAAAATAAATAAATTGAATTTCATAAATTTTTGACCAAGTTAGGGTGCCCAGACAAATGGTTTTTAATATTTCTAAAAATTCCTACTAGAAAATTCATAACTAATTATTTACTTGCAAACAATTACAAAAAAATATGTGTCACATCCGAGCATGTGTCCTCTACTTATATTGAAAGATTTGAAAATAATATTTAGTTTTGCTCCCCATTAGGATGGCCGGACAAACACCTACTTTTTATTTTTTCTTGAAAATTTAGTACTATTGCATTGAAATTTCAAATTTTCACCAAATGGATTTACTTTTTGCATAAAAGGACTAGTAGTTTAGAAACTACAATGAATTTTCTACAAATTCCGTTCTTACATATTTTTCAAATTATGTTAATAACCTATTCAAATTTTTATGTCAAGTTTCTTAACTCTATTTTTTTGAATTTCCATTGCCACTTAAGGGCCTAGTTTGGACACCCATGGTCTTGCATTGACCCATCAGTCAATTATTACATTTCAGATATGAAATTACATTAAAATTTTCTCAAAAATCTTCAAAATCATTGCATACTTGCATTTTGCATCAAATTTTCTTCTTGAGAGAAGCCTCTAGCAAATACACATTACCTGTAATTTCTCAAGAAGAAGGCTTAGATTATAATGAAACATTTGCTCCAATAGCTAAGATGCCAACTATTAAATTAGTTCTTGATTTAGCTTCTCATATGCATTGGCCTATTCATCAAATGGATGTTAAAAGTGCATTTTTAAATGGTGATTTACATGAAGAAATTTATGTCTCAACCTTTGGGATTTATTAAAAAAGGCAATGGACATCTTGTTTGCAAATTAAAGAAAACAATTTATGGTTTAAAACAATCTCCTAAAGAATGGTATTATAATGTCCCCTTCTCAGTAATAGTCAATTTTGATGCCCATTAGCCTATTCTGGATGCTCGTAGACCTGTCAAAAGTGAAATTAGGGTTTCCAACTACTTGAAGGTTTCTTTTGTGTTTTTAGGGGTTTGCATGCAGATGTTTTGCAAAATGGTTTTTGGGTCTTTCTGGGTTTTCAAAGAGCTTCAGAATGATGTAACATGTGTCGGCATCATTTTTCTTTTTCAGGCTTACTATTTTTAGTAATTTGCAACGACTTCCCAGATTGTGGTTAAAATGAGTTTGGAGTCGCTTACTATTTTTAGTAGTATTCTATTTTTAGTAAGTGTTATTTTTGGTAGTGCTATGTTTGGAATCAGCTCAATAGTTCAGTACAGTTTCTATTTCGGGTAGAGCATAATTGGTATTTTGGCCTTAGGCACTTTTGGGCTCATTTTGGAAAATTGAATCATTTAAGTCATTTTAATATTTTATTATCTTTTTGGCCCCTTGGCCTAGGTGAATGACTTAATGTTTTTTTAAATGCGGTCCTTGGAGTTGGACACCACATTTGGAGATATTTGAATATTTTTTAAAAAAAGTTAAATATTTGCCTAAGTGTGGGATGCCTAGGAAGAGGTGATGAAAGGGATTTTAAAATAATAATTTGTATTTTATTTTTGGGAATCCACTTTTGGAGGGAAACAAAGGTATTTAAAGAGTCTTCTTGAAGTGTTCTAAATATAGGGCTTTGCTCATTCATTTTCCATCCATTGCTTATTACAACTAAGTGTTGCTGAAATGATTTCAAAACCTTTGCTTCGAGGAATGCATACCTCCTAGCTAATATTGGTTTTGTGTTTGAAAGATAACACATAGCTGATTGAGACTACTTCTTCATCCAGATGTTGCAAATTGAGCTTCACAGTGAATTTGTTGATTGTTATTTCTGATTTTGGAGTTGTTGGTTGTGCTTGGCTGAAGCACCTTTTTTTCGTTGCTCTCAGTGAGATTTTTATTTGGTTCTAGGTAATTTCTCATTGTGTTTTTATGGCCTAGGCACCTCATATCACAAGCTTTCAGATTTTATTACCAAGAGGTTGATTTTCTAGACTAGGTCAACCTCCTCTAGAGGCCGCCCCTTGTCTATGCTTGCATTGGAATTCATGCTTGGGCATTTGTAGTTGTTTGTAGCATGGTTTCTATTATTTCTTGGTTGCTTAGCTCTTGAGGTTTGGTTGATTTTAGTTTGGTGAAGATCAAAGGTGTATTGATGAAGATAAGAGCATTTTGGTAATCCTTTAACTCCCTGGTTGATTTTCAGTTTGTTGTGTTTGCATATTAGACCTAATTATTTCAGTCCTTTGCTATATTGCCTTGGTTTTTTACATTCATTTTTGTAATAAAGAATATTATAAATCATTAGACTGAAGATAGAGCAAAAATCATCAAAATATCTTGTATGAGAGCATATATTGTAATGCCAGGATTTTAGTAGTATTGATCAACCTTTTACTTTTAGCACTTTACATTTTGTATATCTCACTCCTGCTAAATAAGTGGTTGAGTTGTTTACTTTTCTAGTTGTAATTCTGATCTCGCTAAATAAGTGGTTGAGCTCTTATGGCCAGTTATTTGCCTATAATTACTTTCTAGCATTTACATTCTAGAATGGTCTGGCTATTTTCCTGCCTACGTAAGAGCCACCAACTAAAGCCAAAATTTTGTTGGCAGATGAGGTGAGAAATAGCTACATGGAGTATGCCTCGCTACCTACTAAGATTTGTGACATTTTGTCATTAGATTAGTATATGAATCAAAAGAAGAGAAGAGGAGGTAGAAGAAATGAAAATCATGCTCCTATGGCCCCTAGATTGGATTACAAACAAGCCCCGATTAAAGTTACTTTGGCTCATTTCAATGGAAGTGATAAATTTTCTACAAGATCGTGGGTTCAAAAGTTGGATAACTACCTCTCTCAGACCGATGCCTGAAGAAGATGCCATCAAGTTCCCTACCTTGTATTTAGACGGAGCCGCACATGAATGGTAGTATCATGGTTTGGTCACCCTTTTCCATAACCTTATTCACACCTATGAGGAGTTCACCAACAAGATGATTGAAATATTTGATACTAAGGATCCCCAAGTCAAGTTTTGTGAGTGAGCGCAACTGAAGCAACATGGCTCACTTGACTCATAGGTGGCTGATTTTCAAAGGATTTTTGTGATGGTGCCCAACATCACAAAAAGGAGACTTGTGGTTTTGTTTACTAAAGGTTTGATGGTACCCTTAAAGGGTTGGGTCAAAGCCTTTGATCCACCAACTCTAGATGAAGCTATCAAGAATTCAAGAAGCATGGAGTTGGCTACTCCAAGGCCAAAATTTCAATCCAAAAAGCTTGGTCACAAAAAAGATAAGAAGCATTCTTTGCACCAGCCCAAGAAGTTTCCTCCGAAGATGAATGAAGAATTCTGTGAGAAGTTGAGGAAGAATGGTCTATATTTCACTTGCAAAGAACCTTAGGTAAAAGGAAATAGAGGCTACAAAAAGGGTCATTCACATCACATGGAGGCCTATTTTGATTTCAGATCATAATATGATATACCTGATCAGTAGTATGAATCAACAGATGACGAAGATGAGAATGCTCCGAAAATGGAAGGAAAGGACCCTGGAAGTTGGAGCACATTGGCTCCACTTTCAATCTTTCAAAAGAATGAATCTTTCCTTGTTTGTAGAGTGATTGGAGGGCAGCATATCGTTGCTCTAATCGTCATTGGAGCAACTTATAATTTCATTGGAAGAGGTTTTGTAGCAAAGAGATGCCTCAAGATGGAGGAGTTTGAGGGCTTCAAAGTAATGGTGGTCGATGGTTTCACAATGTCATGTAATGGAAATATTTCCATTTTTTCAATGCAGTTGGGAAATCATGAGGTCAAAGATGACTTCTATGTTGTTGGCATTGGAGATACAAATACAGTGCTTGGTATACAGTGGTTGTGAACTCTTGGAGAGATCACTTTAAATCTGCAAACCATGGAATTGAAGTTCCAATTAGATGGGAAGAAGGTAGTGTTAAGAGGAATGTCTAATGGAGGTCCTCGTATTGTGTCATTCAAGAGGATGGAAAGGCTGATTTTTCATGACCAAGTAGAGTGGGCAGCAGAGTGGATGATCTTGCCATTCAATCTAGTGGAAGATAAGAGACACTACCATCTTGACGTTCAATCATTGATCACTAAGAAGAGTAAGGTATTTGGTAGCATACCTCCTAGGAGACCCCCTAAAAGAGGGTTAGAGCATGTCATAGAGCTTGAACAAGGAGCTAAACTAGTCATTACAACTCCTTACCAATATCTAAAGAAGCAAAAGGATGAAATTGAGAAGTCCATAAAAGAACTCTTGGATATGGGTCACATTCGCCCTAGCAAGAGTCCCTTTGCTTCAACAATGGTGTTATTCAAGATGGATGACACCTTAAATGCATGTGTGTTGATTATTGTGCATTAAATTAGAAGACTATCAAGAATTGGTATCCTATTTCTAGGATAGATGAGCTCATTGATGAGCTACATGGGGCCATGTATTTCTCTAAGATTGATCTTAGATCAAGCTACCATCAAATATGGATGAGAGAGTCAAACATTGAGAAGATGACATTCAGATGTCATTTCAGGCATTTTGAATTTTTTGGTTATGCCCTTTGGGTTGACGAATGCCCCTTCCACCTTCCAGTCTTGCATGAACAAAATCTTTCGACAGTAGTTGAGGAAGTTTGTGCTTATCTTCTTTGACAATATTCTCATTTTCAGCAAGTCATGGGAAGAGCATCTTAAGCACTTGGAGGAAGTGCTTAGTATTCTTGAGTCCAAATGTTTGTTTGCCAAAGAATACAAATGTGAATTCAGAATGACAAAGCTACTCTACCTTGGGCACATAATCAGCTCTAAGGGAGTTAGAGTTGATCTAGAGAAGATCAAGGTAATCTTGGATTGGCCTCCTCTAGAGAATGTCTCACATTTGAAGGGGTTCTTGGGTTTGTGTGGCTTCTACAAAAGGTTCGTGGAGGGGTATTCTCAGATGGCCGCCCCCCTCATTGATCTCACCAAGAAGGGAGCTTTTGTATGGACAAACAAGGCACAAGTTTTTGACAAGTTCAAGCATCTCATGAGCTCTTGTCCAGTGTTGGCTATACCCAAATTCACCAATCCTTTTAAGTTGCAGTGTGATGCTTTGGGAGAAGGAGTTTGGGTCATTCTTATGTAAGACAAGCATCCCATTATCTTCGAGAACAAAAAACTAAGAGGAGCTAAGAGAACATATTCAATCTATGATAAGGAGATGCTTGTGCAATCATGCACACATTGGCCAAGTTCATACAATACTTGGTTGGGAGAAAATTTGTGGTGAAGACTAATCCTAACAATCTTAAGCACTTCATGCATCAAAAGGATTTGAATGAGAGGCAATAGAAGTGGGTGAGTAAGCTTCAAGCTTATGACTTTGACATTGAGCACATGTCAAAGGAAAAAATAATATTGTGGCTGATGCTCTTTCTACGAGACCACATTTGAACTCTCTAATTGAGATTATTGCTAATTGAAAGGAGAAAATTGTTGTTGATTATGCCAAAAATAAGTTTGCAACCAACATTGTTGAGGGTACTTCGCATGATGAAAGGTACCAGTTGGTTGATGGTTTGATACAATACAATGGTAGAATCTTTTTGGTGCCAGAATCTAAGCTTAAGAAGAAGATTTTGTAGTCATTTCATGACATTACACTTGCTATTCATCAAGGTTACTTCAAGACTTACAAGTGAATCCATGAAAAAATTTCATGGAAAGGGCTAAAAGATGAAGTCTTATGCTACATCAAGGAATGTCAAACTTGTTAAATGAACAAAAATGAGCACTCTTTTCCAACTAGTTTGTTGCAGCCCCTACCTATTCCCAATCAAAAATGGGAAAATATATCGATGGGTTTCATCATGGGGTTGCCAAAGGGGCGAGGGAGAGATTGGATCTATGTTGTGGTGGAAAGATTGACTAAGTTCTCTCATTTCTTTGCCATCACTAGTTCAATTATAGTAGATCGAGTCGCTAAATTATTCTTCAGAGAAGTATTCCAGTTGCATGGGTTGCCAAGAAACATTGTCAGTGATAGGGACAACAAGTTCCTAAGTGCATTTTGGTAAGAAATTTTTAGATTAAGTGGTACAATGCTCACTCCAAGCATTAGTTATCACCTGTAGACTGATGGCCAAATGAAGATAGTGAATAAATGGCTGGAAGGTTATCTTTGAAAATATGTATTGGGATAGCAAAAGGCATGGGTGAAATGGCTTCATTTGGGAGAGTATTGCTACAAATCTTCCTGTCACATGTCGATTAAGATGTCCCCATTCATGGTTCTATATGGTTATGAGGCTCCTAGCCTCTTGGACTTGGTGTTTGGTGATAGTAGAGCCCCTCAAGTGAGGGATATGTTGCAACATAATCAAGACATCTTGAGATTGTTGAAGGGTAATCTACACCATGCCCAAAATCAGCAGAAGCTCTATGTTGATTAGAAGTGTGTTGAGCCCACATTCGAGGTTGGAGACATGGTCTACTGGAGACTCCATCCCTACAAAAAATCTACTCTCAAGAAGAGTGGAGCAAAAAATATTAAGCCACGTTTCTATGGCCATTCCAGAGTCATCAGGAAAAGTAGCTTATGAGTTAGAGCTACTAGCAAGTAGCAACATACATAATTTCTTTCATGTGTCATGCCTCGAGAAGGTGCTTGGGCACAATATTGTTGCTACTTCGGATTTTCCTCCATTGGACGAAGGATAGTTGGTGTTGATTCCGTAGGAGATCATTGATGTTCAAGAGTGCTCTTTGAGGAGGAAATCAATCAAAGAGTACTTGGTGAAATGGAGGAACATGCCGATTGAGGATGCTACATGGGAAGGTGAGCATATTTTGCATAATCCAGACTTGCAGTTACTTGAGGATAAGCAATCTCAAGGAGGGAAGACTGTAATGTCCCCTTCTCAGCAATAGTCAATTCTAACGCCCACTAGCCTATTTCAGATGCCCATAGGCCCGTCAGAAGTGAAATTGGGGTTTCCAGTTGCTTGGAGGTTTCTTTTGTATTTTCAAGGGTTTGCATGCAGTTGTTTTGCATAATGGTTTCTAGGTCTTTCTAGGTTTTTAGAGAGCTTCAGAATGATGCAACATGCATCTACATTAGAGGTCTTTTCCAAACTTACTAATTTTAGTAAGTTGCAACGACTACCTGGATTATGGTTAAAATGAGTTTGGAGTCACTTACTATTTTTAACAGTATGCTATTTTTAGTAAGTGCTATTTCTGGTAGTGTTATGTTTGCCAGCAGTTCGGTGTAGTTTCTATTTTGGGCAGAGCAAAATTGATATTTTGGCCTTAAGCACTTTTGGGCTCGTTTTGGAAAATTGAATCATTTAAGTCATTTTAATATTTTATTATCTTTTTGGCCCCTTGGCCTAGGTGAATGACTTAATGTTGTTTTTAAATGTGGGCCTTGGAGTTGGATGCCACATTGGGAGATATTTGAATATTTTAAAAAAATGTTAAAATATTTGCCTAAGTGTGGGATGCCTAGGAAGAGGTGATAAAAAGGGATTTTAAAATAATAGTTTGTATTTTTTTTTGGGCGTCCACTTTTCGAGGGAAAAATAGGAATTCAAAGAGTCTTCTCGAAGTGCTATAAATATAGGGCTTTGCTCATTCATTTGGCATCCATTGCTTATCACAACGAAGTGTTGTTGAAATGATTTTAGACCCTTTGCTTCGAGGAATGCATACCTCCTAACTAATATCAGTTTTGTGTTTGAAAGATAACACCTACCTGATTGATACTGCTTCTTCATCCAGAGGTTGCAGATTGAGCTTCACAATGAATTTGTTGATTGTTATTTCTAATTTTGGAGTTGTTGGTTGTGCTTCACTAAAGCATGTTTTTGTTTATTGCTCTCGGTGATATTTTTATTTGGTTCTAAGTATTTTCTCATTGTGTTTTTATGCCCTAGGTGCCTCATATCACAAGGTTTCAAATTTTATTATCAAGAGGCTAATTTTCTAGACTAGGTTGACCTCCTCTAGAGGCCGCCCCTTGTCTACGCTTGCATTGGAATTTTTGCTTGGGAATTTGGAGTTGTTTGTAGCATTGTTTCTATTGTTTCTTGGTTGCCTAGCTCTTGTGGTTTGGTTGCTTTCAATTTGGTGAAGATCAGAGGTGTATTGATGAAGATAAGAGCATTTTGGTAATCCTTTAACTTGATGGTTGATTTTCAGTTTGTTGTGTTTGCATATCAAACTTGATTATTTCAGTCCTTTGCTATATTCCCTTGGTGTTTTACATTCATTTTTGTAATAAGGAATATTTTAAATCATTGGATTGAAGTTGGAGCAAAAATCATCATAATATCTTGTATGAGAGCATATATTGTAACGTTGATTTCAGTAATACTGATCAACCTTTTACTTTCAGCACTTTACATTTTATATATCTCACTCCCGTTGAATAATTGGTTGAGTTATTTACATTTCAGTTTATTCCTTTCACTCTCGCTAAATAAGTGATTGAGTTGTTTACTTTTCTAGTAACTGTATTTCTACTCTCGCTGAATAAGTGGTTGAGCTCTTATGGTTAGTTGTCTGCCTACAATTACTTTCCAACATTTACTTTCCAGAATGGTCAGCTAGCCACTTGTAGTATTGTACTTTCATTTCTAGTTTTCATCTAACGATCCCCTTGCACCGTATTCTCTCACCTCGCCCACATCAGGATCTTGGTGATAAAAAAGTGAAGGGTTACCTTTCAGTTGGTTATGTTTATTGAGCTAACCTTAACAGGTGCAATATTGTGTGTTGAAAATTGAAAAAAAACTAAGGGGAGTATTTCAGGTATTCTAAAATTAATGCTTTCTTTATATCTCAAGGTTTCATTAGAAATAAAAATGATCCAAATTTATATATTAAGCATAGTGAAAATGATATAGTGGACATTTTTTTTATATGTTGATGATTTGATTATCACTTCTAGTTCTAACAATTTGATTAGTGATATTAAGTCTCAACTCAATAATAAATTTCAAATGATTGATTTAGGCTTATTACATTATTTTTTGGGTATGCAAGTTTGGAAAAAACCTAAAGCTATTTTTCTTTCTCAACATAAATATGTTGAAGATCTCTTAGATATATTTAAAATGAATGATGCAAAGTGTGCTTCTACTCCTTGTGAATTAGGAACTAAATTAATTGTTGATATGGAATCTCCTTTTGTTAATCCTACTATATATAGGCAATTAGTAGGAAGTTTAAATTATTTAACACTTACTAGACTTGATATTTCTTATAGTGTTGGTTGAGTTTGTAGATATATGTGTAAACGAAAACAAACTCATTTTAAAGTTGCAAAAATAATTTTAAGATATGTTAAAGGTGCTCTTAATCTTGGCCTCTTTTATGATGCAAATTGTGGATTTTATTTAAAAGGTTATACTAATTCATATTTAGGAGGTGATCCCAATAATGTGAGATCCACTTGTGGTTATTGTTTCTTCGTTGAATCAAGTGCAATCTCATGGAATAGCAAGAAACAATAATCTACTTCTCTCTGTTCTACAAAAGATGAATATAAAGGTTCTACAAATGCATCCAAAGAAGCATGTTATGGTTAAGAAGATTACTTGAATACTTGAGTCTACCTCAAAAGGATCTTACTCCTTTATATTGTGATAATCAAAATGACATTGCTTTGGCAAAGAGTCCCATTTTTCATGCAAGGACCAAAAACATTGCACTCCAAAATCACTTCATTAGAAAGCGCATTGAAGACGAGAAAATTTCTCTTTTGTATTGTAAATGTGAAGATCAAGTTGCAGATATTCTCACCAAAGCTCTTTGTAAAGATAAATTTCTCTTTCATTGTAAAAATATAGGATTACAACCCATTGAAGGGTTTGGTGTAAACTCCCCAAATAAAGCTTATGGGGGGATGTTAGAAGTCTAATCTTTACTTAGTCAAAGTTATTTATTTATTAATTGTAATATTTAATTACTTGTAGGATATTCCAAAAGAATCCCTACAAGTCTTTTTTCTTTTTTGTCTCCTCACACATGTGAAGATGACTCATTTTATTTTAATTAATTTATTAAGGAATATTAGTTGCTTAGGTGTAGCCTCCTCCTTATGAGGATCTTGACACCTTGCACACACATAGGATGAATGGTGGCATCCATAGAGTTGGGAGTTACTTTGTAACTCCTCTTCTCACCTCTATTTATTGAGGCACTTCTCTTCTCATTCTTCATGAAGTAAGTTTAAGGCTTAAGTGTTCTCTCTCTCTCGTATCATTCTTAGGCATTTGCCTCATTCATAATATTGGGGTTTTTTCTTTGTTTTTCCCCTTATCAATTTTTTGTGTGTCCTCTTCATATGGTGTTGGTGCTTGGATTGGCTTCACTCCTTTTTGGTAATCTCTTTCCTTCAAATAATGCTCATTAATTAGTACTTTTCATTGCTCAATTTATTTCTCCTTTCATATTTTAAGTTTAGAAATTTCTTGAACCAAGATAATCATAAACAATTTTTAATAAATTATACATTTTATGTGATCCAAAACTGAAACTTAAACATATATTAAAACATATAATGCAAGAAAAATCCCTACAAATAATTGAATTGCAAGATAAAAATTTAAGGAAAAAATAAAGTCATCATTGTTTAATTAAAGCTTAAAAACTTTTGCAAATGTAATGAAAATATTATGTTCAACTCTAATGGTTTTAATAAACATTACATTAGTTACTACTTATAAGGTATTGATTCTTGTGAAACACTCCTAATGAAATATAGGTCAATGAAAATATTGGATATGCTTACACTTTGATTCATTTCTTATGTTTTATACATATGCTTGTCCTTAGATATAATTAATGACGCTCTAATAATATTGGTTAGTGGGTGGTTATTTGGTGGTTGTGAGAGTGGTTGAACAACCTTATCCTTTATATGTACATTAATTGTATGGTTTGATAATTGAAGGAATGGAGTTGATATTACCATAAATGTGAAGTGTTCATTTTTCATTCTTCTTTCTAGATTAATCCTCTATGTATGTTTTATTAGAAGATTGATTTTGAAACTATGTGCTTGAATCCCGATAAATCATGTAGCACTATATTATCTACAAAAGATGTTAACAAGCATGCAAAAAGATATTTTGCATTAAGAAATTTCTCTACAAATTATCAATAAACAAACTATCAAACAATGTATTTCCTTGAAATGGTTTTAAAAAGTCATTGTGAGAAAGCTTTAATTGAAATCATGCAAAGCTCTATCTAAATTGAATTCAAGGATTGATGAGAACAACATCAAAGATATGGATGGAAAATAATACCATGTTACAATTGTTTTAAAGTATTTTTTCACTATCTAATCTAATATTTTCTTGTTGATCATTAAATTTTGATTCAAAATTAAATACAAGAAACACTTTTATATTGTCTAACACATAAAAGACAAAAAACTAACTATTCAATATAAAATTAATATCTAAAAATATCTTTTAAATATAACAATTTTCAAAATTTTGAATATATAGACGCATAGTCTATATTAACTCTTAAATTTATTATTATAAAAATTGCAAATAATAAATATAAATTAATGAAAAAAATATACAAAATATTTTAAAAATAGAAATAGTTATAAATTCTTTCATAACATTACTTTAATAAAAAAAGAACATACGAACTAATATTTTTACAAAGAAATAATAAAAGTAACATTAAAACGAGGAAGCAACTTAGGTTGAACAATGAAAGGTGAAAAAATTAAAAATCTCTTTATAACATCAATTATCTAAAAAAAATATAGTTATATTAATAATTTTTCAATGCATTCTTTCAATTATAAAATACATTTAGTATTTGTCAAATTCTAAATACTTATAACCAATAAATCACGTGTAATTGATAACCAAATTGATGTTTCTTAAATCAATCACTAAATGATTCTAACATTAAAAACCTTTTGAATCTATGTATATTTCCCACTGCAAGAAGTAATAAACATAGTTCTAAAAATCAATCATTGTAACTCTCTGTCATTTTAAGCCTTCTAAATTAAAGAGGAGATAAATTTCCCTCCTTAAGAGGCAATTATGAGTATATGAAAATAACGTATCTTGAAATTATTGAAATTAAACAAAATGAAGGCACATGATAATAAAAAGACAATTAAAATGTTACTGTCCTTGTGCCAGTATCTTCATGGACATCATCAATCGTATTGAATCTAAAGCTTGGAAACGTAATTGTTATATTCCTACAAGATGTATCTAGGATTAAGGACCCTGGACCTCAAAAAAAAAGAGTGAAAAACCAGTTCAAGGGATCAAAAATCCCATCAGAAACCATAATACAAATGCCTATTAGCAGGCCAACTAAAAATCCAGCATCTATTCTAAACAATGGATCTGAAATTATTGCAACTTCAACATGAAACATTTAAGGTGCCTATATGTCTATATATAATTTTGATCCAACCATCTTCCAACTTCATTTATATTTAAATGAGAGCATTAGTTTTGAGGATGAGGATAATGATGGTGAGATTCAACTTCTGCAACTTCCGAATTGAACTTGATGATGAGATTGTTTATGGATACGAATTATGACTCCAAAGGATCTCCTATCATACAATGTCAACAATGTAGCGAATGGTGACAGTTTGCAAGGGATTGCCAAAGAAACAAGAACAAGATGAAATTGCAATTTAGACCTAGAGAAAATGATGATGCTAGATGATCGAAGCAAAAAACAACCATCAATATGATTGATGTAGAGAAAATAAAGAAGTATTGGCTATTACTCAAGCCCAAGCAAGGAAAATCATGTACTTGAACCCATGTACAAAAAAAAGAGACTTGTTGAAGCATGAACCCAAGGAGAGCATGCCATGACAAAAGAACATCACTACTCCAACAAACGTGCAAGTACTCCAAGCAATAGACTAGAGTCGAACAAAAAAATTGAAGACAAGTACTATAGACCATAGCCGCAAAAATATTTTGGGGGAAAAAACAGCAAACCGGAAGATTCATATTTTTTTTTGAAAAATTGGGTTTTAATCAAGAAAAAAACAGATTTTCAAAAAATAGAAAAATAAAAAAAAGGTGTTGTTTTCTAAATTTAGAGGCATTCTATTAGTAAAGAGATATAGAGATCAAATAAAAAAGAGTTTACCCATGCATTGTAAAATATAGATTTTTTCATTTTTGTTCATATTGTTGATTACATTGCATTGCACAATAAATACTCCATAATGCATAATGCATAAGTGATAACTATATATTCTAATAGTTTTGACACTTTCAATTATAATCTACTTTGTAAGATGTATTAAGAAGAAGATAAAGATCAATTCTTATAAAATGTGAGACTTAGCCTTAGGTCTTCAATACCTAAGGATGAGTTGTTATTTTCCCACATTAACAAGGGACCTTTTTATATTCCTTTAAACCTTCTAAAACAATATCCAATATGAATACAACTATTTTATAAAACACCCTAATGCAGATACAATTGGATATGACAATCATATATATAATTATATATTACATAATATTAATATAATTAGATCAAATAAATTCAAATTAAAAAAATTAAAATAGAGTTAATACAAATTAAAATATATATTATTATACAATTAGTATATTAAAATATAATTTACCATTTTATAGCTAAATATTATAATTTTATTAATAATAAATATTAAACTTATTAAATTTAAATGATAATTAAAATACTAAATACACCTAAAACTAAAATTAATCACATAGAGGGATTTAGAAAATGGAAATGAAGATTATTGTTGATATTCATAAATATTATGCAAAGGGAAGGAATTAACTCCCTGTGACATTACAATAGTGGTAAGCTATTCATTCTCATGTAGAAGGGATGAACAAGGCATTATCAAAATAATTTATATTCATCTTTCATAACTCATCGCCATAATCAAGGTAATCATCTCCATGCATTTGAGAAATTCATCTTCAAGAAAAGAATATGATAGTTGTGTTATTACTTATTTGTTGGAATTTTTCTAATGTGTTCACCATTTATAACAATTGAAAGTAAATAACCTAACTTAATTTTCCTTCAAACAAACAAAAGAAAATACATGTAAAACCCTAGTTAGACCAAAAAATGTGTGTAAAACCCTAGTTGGACCAAAAAATGTGTATAAAATCCTAGTAAGATGAAAAAATTGTAGGTCAAGGTCAAAATTGGAAAAAACGTCAAAAATTGTTAGAACCTATATTTACATATGATTCCAAAGTTTTTATCACAATATTTTTGGGAATATATAGGAAAAAATCAATAAAAGAACATTGACTGAGATTTATTCAAACAAATTGCAAGTTTTTAGGGGGCAAGATTTCAAAACAAAATGATTCACTATTAACCACAAATTTTTCATGATTTTTGCTTCTATGTGTTAGTGTTTCAATTCACACCTCTGGTATGCGAATTAGAAATGAACAACTTTTCACAGATTAACTACTCTTCAAATTAGGAGGGGAAGCTCCCTCTTCGTTGATGTTGCTTAAAGAAAGTAAACTAAAACTATTTTCCAGTCTTTTTGTTCAGCTAAGAGCATAAGGTTATAAAACTCTAGTGTCGTAGCTGAGATTTTCTCTTTTTGAACTTCAACTAAGACTAAGCCTACTCTAATGACACTTTTAATAGCTCATTTAAACTTAGAGCTTGAGAGTTAAAAGTAAACAAAGAATGATTCTTTGACACAAAACTCACATAAACTCACTCTCAACGCACACCTTAAGACTCATTGTATTTTTAGATGCAAGCTAAAATAAAGATTATATAAGCATAACCCATAGAATGGAATCATGAGAGTAGATCAAAGCAACAAAGCAGGCATAAGATGTCCTTTCTCAAATTTCAAATAACAAAGATTACACCTCTGGGACAACAAGATTGTAGAAATAATAGGCTTACAGTTTTGCGATCAACCAAAATACATTGACACAAGTAACACATGAACTGAACAATATCTTGCAGAAAAGGTAGGCATACAAGCTTGCTCTTACACTTAGTGAACTAACATTGAATAACAACTTGCAAGAAAAGGTAGGCTCAACAATTTTCTATTACAATAACTGTTAAAGAAAAATGGGCAAGGCTCCCCTAATTTATACACAAGTGAAGGAGTAGGGAACCCTAAAATTTCCTTGCTTTTATAACAAGACTTGCCAACTCGCAAGTTTTATTTCTAAAACTAAAACATGTCAACTAACTGACAACCTATGAAAGCAAAAAAAATAGGGAAAGTGCCAACTATTACAACTTGATTCTTTCTCTTTCACAAAGAATGGATAAGGATGAGACAATAATCGCAAGAAAGCTCAGAGAAAGCATCAAGCTCACTACTGCTTTAAATCTCAACTACATCCACCAAAAAGTTGGAAACTATCTCTCTATTAGGAGCGTTGATACTATCTAAAGCCATATTCCACTTTTCTAGGATATCCTCGCCTTCTACAATTGATCTCAGAAAATATTTGACCTCATCAACTACTTTATCGAATCTTGTTGACATCATGGTAATCTAATTGATCTTTTCGGCAACAGGATCATTGCTGAAACTCTCACAAACAAGATTCTGGAATTCAACTTGCACTTCATCAAGTTCAATGAAACTGTTATCATCACGACAATACTGACAAGGGATTTGCAAAATAGGGTGAAGCCACAATAGTGGTTTACAATTCAAGTGAGGAAGAAAAACTCACAAAAAATGACCCCAAGGAAAAAATTATGATTTTGGGGGTTCATACGAACCTACTGGTTTGACCGAACCCATAAGGGGTTTACTCAAACCAGGGTTTGAATGAACCCCTTTGAATCTTGGGTGCCAAAAAAAAAAAAAATGCATTGGCAAGGGGTTCGAGCCTAGTTCGAGCGAACCCCCCTTATCTCTCATCACCCCCCTGAGACACAAAAAATCCCAATTTTTTGCACTTTGAAGCTTAGTTTGAACATGAAAATGATGGAGAATTCACAAACCCAATTGGAATCAGGTAGTCCTTGGAATGAGCTATCCAATGAATATAATTTTGATATGTTTTGGTTTTATTATGTATTTATTTTTTTAGTTTTATTAAATATAGGTTTTTCACCGAAAATGAAGGTCTTTGTTCTGCACATGTGGACAAATAGAAGATTATCAAATTTTTTTTGAAAAATATGCGTGCACTAGATATTGAAGTCCTTGATCCAACAAAAAAAAAAGAATTTTGATATATACAAAAAAGGTTACATGTTATACAGTCGCGCTATGTCTACTTTGTAATTGGTTTGACTTCAAAACTTGATTAAAGAAAAAAACTCAATTAAAAACTATCTAACCAAGTGGAAGCACTAGATATCGGAGTTACAAATCTAAATTCTAAAGAATTAGAATTTTATCCTTCATGGAAAAAAAATGCGTTATACAGTGTGCGTCACTTTTTTAAAATGTTGTTTTCTAAAAAACCAATTTTCGTGGGAGATGGAAAAGGAGTGCAATCTTATTCCAAAAATTTTGAAAAAAATATTTTTAGAATCTATAGACAAAATGTGACGAGACTCTAGTTTGCATCATCTTCAAATTCCTCACGGTTTAGCCGCTATAGGTGCCTGAATGTGAAGATTTAGTTAAAAAAAAAATTTCAGTGTCCAGTTTGGCCAAAACTTATAAACCACTATTGTGGGATCACCCAACAAATACACATGAATCTGAGGACATCAACAATCTTCTGTCTATATTTAGCTAGTTCTTTAGATATTCTTTCATAATTTTTCACCTTGAAGAGGTGTTGTTCTCTCCATGCAAGAATCTGTCTCTTGTGTTCTTTTGCAACTGTTGAATCATATGATGTCTTCAAATCTGAAATGATTATCTTGTGCATTGGTTTCACCTTTGCCATACCTTGCTCAAACCATTGAACCCCTTGGTGTAAATCATGGCCTTGTTATACCTTAACTGATACACCTTTGAAAGCACAAATCTACCCTTGATGATGAACTACTATATCCAATTCCGCATATGCTTCCCATATACAACCAACTGTCTTAACTATTATCGATCAACCAGTGTCTCTAGAATCTGTGGAAGCAATTGAGTAGCTTGTGAAGAGTTGTGAATTAGATTAGAAATATATTGCCGGAGTTGCCGATTTTCAGCCTTGAGGGCTGCCTTATCCTCTCCATCTTTAAGCACTATATCCTTTATATTTTCTAAAGCAACCTCGAATATGTTCACATTGGTATGTTGAGTGCTTCTGCTGAGATTGGCCTTGATTATCGTGGAATCATCAATATCGACCTCATCAATATTTTTTATCTTTTGGAGGCATAACAGTTGCAATGATAATCTCACCATATGGATTCTTCTCTATATGAACTTGTTTCTTTGGTTTCTTTATAGGTGCATCTTCATAAATGTTGTCAAAATCTGCAAAGTTTAGCTAATACAAAGGCCTCCTCCTCTTCCTTCCCAAGATGTTCTCAAGCCAAGACAAGGTGTCTTTACTAACTTCTCTAGGAGGTTCGACTTCAACTTCATCAGCTTCTTCATCTTCTAAATCAATATGGATCGAAGAAGACCTCGAAAATGGTGGAGAATTAGGTGACAAAGGCACTACTACTTTTGGTGCTGGCTCTTCTAGTGGAACTTCTAATACAAATGTTGGTTGTTCTTACTGAATTGCATAGGAGAAATCCAACTTTCTTCTTACACTCTTTTCCATTCTACCAATCCTCAAACTTTCTAGAGGGTGGCTCATAGCCTTCATTCTTGGTTTTGGTTTGGAAGAAGAAGGTAGGGATGACTGCACTATTGGAAGCTCTGTGACTAGAATATATTGTTTTCACATCCGTTTGAGGTTTAGGAATATTTTTTTGTTCTTAATAACATGGCTCATTCTTTCTTCAATTGAAGTGTTTTCTTTGATGGACCAATTGACTTGTGGAAGTGGTTGCTGCTTAATTTGATTTCTAGCATACATAGGAAGTACTTCTCCGTCATCATCAGAAAATCCTTCTATATCTTCTGGTAGGAAATCAACCATCTACTAGAGTGTGAATTTTCTATTGCTGTGCTTCCATACTTCAAATTCGTCCTCACAATTAGCCAAGAAATCTTCAACTGTAGGCACATGTGCTTCATTTTGACCAAGACAGGATGCAAAAAGGCCACAAGGATCATATGATCACCTCTCATTCAAAAACTTGAGGAAAAACTTAGACAACTCATCGCCCATCACCTTGTTGTCTGCCGACGATCTACATCTGTAGATACCCATCTCAACTGGAAAGCTAAAAGCAACCTTCTTTTGGTTCCATAAGAATGTGTGAACTTCATACACTTTCCTCAAAAACTCCATGCAAACAACCTCATCTGTGGGATATCTTGGCAACATGACTGGAGTACTTGAGAAGCCATACACTTTGATGTAGGTGAAGGTAGGAAACTGGATGAACCAATCAACTCACTCTGCCATTGCTGCCCTGACAACTAATGAAATCTGTACATGCAACTCATTGTCTAAGTCTCTCACTATATGCATCAAGAATGCATCATTCACCTGCTTGTAATGATGTGCTGACTTTGAAAACTCTAGTTGAGGGTAATGATGATAAACATGTTGTACATCTAGAGTTCTGTTAACATTCAATCCTCTAAAATTTCCTTGAAAGGCCACTAGGTAGACCAATATGAAATCATGTGAAACTCATGTATTTTGAAATATTCGATCATCTGATGATGGAGATTATCGTTGATCAAAGTTGTCCAGTCATAGAGCTCAGTTTTGTTAGTGATGTGAGAGATGATATAAAACATCCAAGGCTGGAATTTAGTGGCTTTTGCTTGACTAGTAACTCAGTTGAGTAGAGTAATTATTATTGCATACGACTCCTTGAATTCTCCACGCCCAACATTCTTTGGCAAGGTGCCGTGTTTCTCCTTCAACCATCTTTGTGCAACTTTCTTCCGGTATTTTTCCTTGTGCATGTGGGTGCTGGCAAGAAGTTGAGTCCACTTTTTGGCCAAAAAGTGGAAGTGTTTTCCCTGATTTTCAGAATTTGACACATTTGACCTTAAAATTTGAAGCACTTAGAGATGGAAACTTCAAAAAAGTCACTAATCATAAAATGTAGTACTCAGAGTCTAGTTTCCAAATATGTAATGTATTTCAATACCCAGATGGTACAAATTGAGTTTTAATAGGCATTTCTAAAAACCACTATTTAAAAGTCACTTTTTTTTACCATACCATGCACGTGTACAACATCCATATTTTGACCTAAATTATCATATTTTTCTAAATCCTTTTGGGAAAAGATTTGTGACTCACTGAAGCATGTTTTTGATATTTTTTTGTAATTTTTTATTGAGTTTTTTTTTTTTGTTAAATTTTTATTAGCCATATTTGTCGTTTTGAAAAATCATTGTGTATGACATGCATAAGATGACCTAGAATTATCATTTTTTGATTTTCTTTTAAATTGAAAAGAATTGTTTGAAGTATATTCTCGTGCAATCTATTCGTCAAAATTTTTATGTTGATAAAAAAATATTAAAATAGTAAAAAACCTTGATATTTAAAGTTTATGGACCAGTTTCATCATAAATTAATTGAAAAATAGAAAAAATAATCCAATTGTAAAAAAATTACATATTTGGAATCTACACTGTCTCATCTAAAATGGGTTTTAATTTCGTCAAAAGATTCTACAAAAAGTGTCGTCAGCCATATGTCCAAACTAGGTATTTTTCTTTGACATTGTTAGGACCTTCAACTTGCAGGTCAAACCAAGTTGAAGGCCTAGGTTCAGATTCCCAATGCTTTTCTTGAACCAAAATACAAGCCAAAAACCCGACCACAAAGCAAATCCAATTTCAAATTATTAGAAACGGGATCCCGTTTTATAAATCGGGATCCCATTTCTTAATATTAAATGTGGTGACCATTGACAGGGAAATGAGATCCCACTTTATAAATGGGACCCTGTTCCTTTGTCAATGGTCCCCACATTTAATATTGGGGAACGGGATCCCGATTATAAAACGAGATCCTATTTTTAATAAACGGGATCACATTTGTTTTTAAACATTTTAAAAAAATTTACTGGCAAAGTTTACTGTGAAGTTTGTAGCTTCACATGTACGGCCAAGTGCAACATATTGGGCTATTTTTCATCAACTATTGTCTTTATAGGTGGTGAACTTGCATTTTTGATTAATTTTTTCAAAGGAGGCATCATGTAAACCATTTTTGAAGTGGAATTGTATTAGTTTTGTACTCGTTTGGAGGAACAAAAGGTCTTCAACTTGCAATATGGATTGAATTTTTCAAAGGAGGCATAAAGAAAATAATTTTTAAAGTGGAATTGTGCTAGTTTTCTACTTGTTTTGAGGAACACAAGAGGAAGAATTTTGTCCTTATAGGTCTTCAACTTCCAATTTGGATTGAATTTTTTGAAGAATTTCACTATTGACATTCATTTGTGCTTGAGAATTTTATAATCATGGGTTCAAAAGCTCGTAATAAGAGGAGACAAACATTGACTCTTGAAGAAATTGAGGCAAATAAAGAGAAGGAGAAACAAAGACAAAGATAAATAAGAATGAGAATTGAATCAATGAATGATGGTGGAGCATCCAATTCCACAACTATTGAAGATGAAAGCATTGAGGAGACCATGGTTGTAGACGAAGCTAATTTGCAAGAAGTCAATTTGGAAAAGAATATGATTATACAAACAAGTCCTACTATGTCTTCAAATCCCTCTTTCAATGCTATGGAGAATGTTTCAATATGCACAAATCCAGGTACGTCTTCAAATCCACATGTTAGTGAAATGGTAAATTTGTATGTAGAATTTTTACAAGATGCTCGACTTAACGATGTTGACATTGATAATATTTAGAGAGATGAAAATTTTATAGAATTTGTTGAAAATGAAAAAGAAATATCTTTTGTTGAAAATGAAAATGAGAATGATCCTTTTGTTGAAAATGAAAATGAAAACTGTTTTGTTGATGAAAATGAAAATGAAAACCGTTTTGTTGATGAAAATGAAGATGAAAATGTAAATCGTTTTGAAGTTGAAAATGAAAATGAAAATGAAAATGAAGATGAAGATCTAGAATGTGATGTTGAATTTAATGAAAATAATTTTTTAAAAATTGAAAGTGGTGTTTTCGATAATCTTCATGTTCAAATTTCTTGGAGGAAAATAAGAACACATGCGAATAGAATATGCAAAAAATTATTTTATCGTAAAAATTTGCATTTCGATGTCAACTAATGATGCAATTGATGAGAATGCAAAAAACGAGGAAAATAATGAAAATGTTGGGCTTTTTTGTTAAACCAAAAATAAAAGATCAATCATTAAAACATGTTATGTCTATTGTTGCTAGTGCCATTCAATCTATTGGGAAAAATAGTCGATCTAAAGATAAAAATGCAGCAAGAAGAGCTATAACAACTGATATAGTTAATAAAGAAACTTTTAATAAAAGAATGGTAAGCAATATTAGTGAAGTTTTAAAAATACATCCTAAAACATTGCTAAGAGTGGCAAAAAGAAGAGAAAGTATAGAAAATGATCCTATCAACCAATTTTGGAGTTTCAATGGTCGATCGAGGTTTGATATGAAATTAAAAGTTGAAAAAATCTTTGATCGAAAAATATTGGCATGATAATACTAGGGTTTCATCTAATGCTAGAGATGTTTTAAAATTAAGGGTGGGGTCCAAAGTTCGTGATCCTTACCCAAAACACCTATTAGATACAACACAAACTGAATTTTATAGAAAATTTTGTGGTGATTTAGTGTTACCTAGTAATATTAAAATAAGTCAAAGGTCTTTTGAAAAATGTAAACCCTGGTATGTAAAAATTAATAAGCAACGAATACCTTGTTATAAAATGCATGTTCAATTTTGTTATTTTTATGATGTTTTTCGATATATACGTTGTACCTTGCATACTAACATGATTATACAAGAATGTGGTATTAATATGCCACCTAAAGCAATAAGGGAGTTTATTTTAGGTTTGTTTCAAATGTGAAAGATCTAATGGTAAATTTTTTTATTTAAGTTCTTATTTTTTTGGACAATGCATTAACTATGGAGATCTTTCATTCTTAAGAATTTGTATGCATGAAAGTGTTGATAATGATTTTGGACAACAATTAGTAGATGTTAAAATATTTAAGAATGTTCACTATTCTTTAAAAGATGGAAAAATAGGAAAGCGTTGTGATTTAGTTACAGAAAAATTTAGTGTGCATGCATTCATGAGTGAATTTAAGAATAAGATTATACCAAAATATGTCATGCACTCTCAACATGCTCGATGGATTGATGGCTAGTTTTGCACATGTAGAAACACATTTCCTATTGGTACTATACTTTCAGTGGTTGGTTTTGCAGAAAATTATACTCTAGCTTCGCAAGAGGAAATTCAATCATAGTATTATAATTCAGTGCAAGTAGCTATGTTTGTCCATATTGTTTATAGACATGCAGATGATAGCACTGAGGATGATAGAAATTTTTTGAGGGAGTATCATTTTTATTTGAGTGACAACCGGTTACACTCGTAAGATTTTGTTCAATACTGTTTCAATATATTTTATAGAAATTTAAGAGAAAGAGGAATCCAGATGATAGAACACCTCATATGGTAAGATAATTGTACGAGGTAGTTCAAGAATGCTCGAATGTTCTATTGGTTAAGTAGGGTTCACAAGGAACTTAATGTCCAACATATATGGAGTTTTTGAAGCTGGGCATTGTAAAGGAGAACATGATGGAGCTGGTGCGTGTGTCAAAAGAATTCTTGCTAGAGAACAATTAAAATTCGAGGATGCAGTAAAATTTAAAGATGCACGTGGGATTGTGGATTGGTGTAATACAAGATTATCTACACTTGGTTCGAGTGAGTACTCTAGAGTTCATCGATTCTTTTGGTTGGTTGAAGAAGAGAACATTGTACCCAGAGTTGACTATGAGACAATCAATGGATCTACTAAATGGCATTCATTTAGGAGTTTGACAACAAGCACATGGACTATCTGGACAAGGGATCTTGCATGCTTTTTTTAGTTTTGTATCTCAGGAGATTGGGAAGCATGTGAAAATACAAAATGGGTTGAACAGTGGGAGCAAAGATCGTTGACACCTGCACAAGCACATGATCAATATGAAAGAACTATTGAAGAAAATGATCAAGTGTTTGCATCTGAAGACTATGACCGTGTTTCAGAACTTGTACCAGAAGGTAATTTAATTCAATTTATTTCATTTTATTTCACTTTATTAAGTTATTTTGTAATACTAAATTATTTATATGGATATGCGCAAGTTATTAAATCAAATTTTGTTTGCAGGACATGTGTATGTTATTGTTGCACTTGAGGGGAATGAAGAGGAAATAGAATATTGGTTGGCTCATTGTGTGGAGACTAAACATAAGTTAATAGTGCCTCGAGAAGATGATGATGGCTATCATTATCCAACAGGTACGGTGATCCCCTTAAGACATCCCCTTAAGAAAATTTTGATAACAAGTTTTTGATCCCCTTAAGCAAATTTTTAGAACAAGTCTTTGATCCCCTTAAGAAAATTTTGAGAACTTATTTGATGATGGTTTTCATGTTTTCCAGTAGGATTGATGGTGGTTGTTGGCACTTGGCTATGGAAATACCTGACAAGGAAGAATGGTCTACTTGCATTCGAAGATTATGAAACACATAAAAAGATTATACGTTATTCACATTTGGTGGTGGAAACAACTATAAAACTAGATCGGTATCATGGAAGACCCAAAAATAAAGTGCTATGGACAATTTCTATGGAAGAGCATGAGACAATCATAGATGCATTGCAAAAAAGAGAGGATGCAAATGGTACAATGGAATAAATAAATATAGGTAAATATAGTTCTAGTTTTATATTGTCCTTTTAAATAGATTAAATACATGTTTCAATATTGGTCAAGTGTGTTATTAGTTGAAATTGATTTAAATTTTCCTTTTATAGATCCTTAAGCCATAATCACAAAAAAGGATCTAGTCCATGCAGATTCAACCTATACAACATGGAATACTTGGTAAAAATAGGTAATTATTAGTTAAATTATATTTAAATACATGTTTTGATTACATATTGTTATTGATTGTACATTAATAGTTAAAATTGATTTATTATCCTTTCTTGTATCCTTAAGCCATTATTGCATTGATCTCATACTTTGAAACAAAAAGGAGAGGATGCCTAGATTCAACCTACACACATGTGTGGAATACTTTTAAATGTAGGTACTTGAGTTGTGTACATATAGATAGTTTTATATAAATTAAAATATGGATGTTTTGATGATTTCATTGATATTGCTTGTACCTTTTTGATATTAGGTGGTGTGAAGACCTACTCATTTTGGGCACAAGTTTGAGATGTTCTTAAGATGACATATCCAAATTTTTTAAACATTGTTTTGAGATGACATATATGTACATACATACTTACAGAATTAAACATTTTGTACAAATTACAAATACATGTACATACACAATTATGTACTCTATGTACTTCTATGTATCAAAATCAATATTCTATATATTTTGTTTGTTAAATGTGCATGTTTTCCTACTTTGAAACTTTATATTTGATTGTATAATCACTAAATATCATGCATAAATTATTGTTAAATCAATTATATCCTTAAGACATTGAATTACGACCCCTTAAGACATCCCTTTAAGATGTGGAGGTGGATTCACATATCCTAAATATTATACTTAATTATATCATTTGTTATGATGAGTCACCCTAAAAATTATAATACTTGTTTATATCACTTAATATTTATACTCAATTATAGTCTTCTTTGATCCCCTTAAGACATCGTATTAGGACCCCTTAAGACATCCCCTTAAGGTGTGTCGTATTAGCACATATCCTAAATATTATACTTAATTATATCATTTGTTATGATGACTCACCCTAAAACTTATAATACTTGTTTATATCGCTTAATATTTATACTCAATTATGCTCTTCTTTGATCCCCTTAAGACGTCATATTAAGACCCCTTAAGACATCCCCTTAAGACAACCTATAAATTAGTGTTGGATGCTATTATTTGTTTTGACAACTTATAAATTAGTATTGGATGTCATTATTTGTTTTGAAAGCTTATAAATTAGTATTGGATGCCATTATTTGTTTTGACAACTTATAAATTAGTATTGGATGCCATTATTTGTTTTGAAAACTTATAAATTAGTGTTGGATGGTATTATTTATAGAATTTATTAATGCTTTTGTTCTCTAATCTTCTATGGTATTGTTTATTTCTTAAAATTTTATCCTTTCTAGTATATAAACAGATTGCTTTTGTTTGTAAATTATGATTTATTGACTAATTATTGATTGACATGAATTGAATAAGTTCATTGACTAATTATCACTAATAATTGAATGTACATATCATGTATATCATGTATGAGATCACTAAATTTGTAAAGTATAAATATTAAAATGTCCTATTAATTTCAACTTTAATTTCATATTTATATTTAATTTCACATTAATGTGCTATATTAATGTCTTGACTATGAACATAAAATGAATAAATGTACATGTGTAAATTAAAATTTCAAACAATTTAATAAAGTCGATAATTTACAACATATTAAGTGCATGAAACCAATATATTAAGTGCATGAAATAAAGTCCATCAGAGTACAACCCATGAACTAAAGTCCAACTAAGTACTTGAGCCATGAAATATAAATTCCAATAGAGTACATGAGAAACCAAAAATGTAGTCCATGAAATAAACAAATATAACCCATAAAATCATGTTTCTAGGTCATGTATTGTCTCTATAATCAAGAAACCTCTTCATGCCATGCAGACTATGCAGATGACTTGAAACACTATGTACAAGAGAAAGATGAAATCAAATGTAAGACAATGAAAAATGATTTAATGACAATCTAATTTATAATTCATCATAAAATTAAATTACCATCATATCTAGGTCTGGACGCTCTAGTGCACCTGAACCAACCTCTAAATTCTCTGAATCAATCTACATAAACAAGACAAAGAAAGTTGAAATTAGATGTAAGTCTACAATTAAAAATGATTTAATTCAATTTAATTTATAATTGATCATATTTTAATCGTACCGTATTGTAAGGTTGTGCACCCTCTTCTCTAGGACCTATTTTTACATGCTCAACTACAATATGTGTCTCATGCTATAAAAGAAAAATAATTTAAAACATGTATTAGCTCATATTATATATATATATATATTCAATTTGAAATTTAAAATTAAAGTTATATTCAAAATATATAATTTGTAATTGACTTTAAATATAATAAAAATTTAAATTACCATGATATCTGGAGCTTGCTCTGCATGTCCTCCTGGAGGTGTAACTATATCTAGGTCAATGCTGAAAGTCGCACTAACAAAGTCCTACAAGATCAAATTTAAAGCATGTATACTTGAATTAGGTTAAAATATATATATTCAAGTTTGCACATTTTGTGTAGAATTTTTTTTAAACAACCTGAAAATCAGAGTCCTCATGAGTAGCCGCAACATCTAATGTTTTCCTGATGCCCATTCTCATTGTGGTATCAACCTAGACATACATGTAGACATTTAACGCTTATAATATTTACAAGTGTACATGCACATTTCATATATAGTGAATTCAAAATTCATAATTGTAACTATACTAATGTAAGTTAAACAATTTACAATATAAATGTAACTTCCCTTGATCTGCTGTCCCATAGCGAGCAACTGGCTGCAGCGATTGACTCCCCTAAACCAACATAAATATTTTAAACATATTTTCATGATTCAATTATAAATTTAAAACTCAAGTTAAAAATCATTTCATATATAATTTAAAAAATTGAAATCAAAATACCCCATAAGGGTTGCCGATTAGGACTAGTGTCGATGTATGTATTCGTGGAGCGAATGATTGCCCCATCGTTAGTGTCATTTGTACACCAAACAGTTTGATTGTTAAAATGTATTGCAAACTTTTATTTGATATATAAATTCATCAAAATTCTTATAAAATGAACATGTAGATGCATATTTATACCTGTGTCACAATGTCTTCAGGGTGATGGTCTGCTGTAAGAAATTCTACAAATGAACTGATGCAACTATATGAACCACCCAAATATCCACATCCACCTGAACTAGGTGTGGCCTGATCAGGTCCATAACATAATTGATGGAAACTAGTACATACATGTGGGACGAGTCTCGACACTCCTAGAGTGGTACTCGAACCAGCTCCATAAAACACTCCTCCATCATCATCGTCTCTATGCTCCCTACCTGCTATCACATAAGCATGTTGATCAAGGTCTCCTACGAGTATACTAAGGGATCCTAATGTTGAGACCACCACTCGATGATGCATAGGTGCGGGAACGGGAGGACCAGGAGCAACAACAAGGGGTTGCATATGCACGGGGCATTGGGGATCAACCCTTGCCCCTAACCTCTATTGTGGCATGCCGCCACCAACACCCTGAAATGATTTAAAATCAAAATAATTGGGCTTTTTCCCCATAACAAACTCTACATACAGTTTCCTCAAAAAATACAATGGGACGTCCCAATTAGCATGTAGTGGACTATCAAAAATCATATACCATCGATTCCAAAATTGTGCACTCATCTATGGATGTATGCACCACCTCATGGATATTCTAGATTTATTGGGAGGAATGGGCTATTGAGTAACAGGGTCAAGAAAGTAAGGGGTTAGGTGGGATTTTGTTATTTTAAGGTCTAAAAATTGTTTATAGGAGAGATCGTCTGCATAAAATTGTCTCATTTTCTCTCTCTCTCTCGTCGATGCCTATCTAGATCATAATCAATAGTCCTAATGACATCCACAATGTTTTGCATCGCAGATGCAAAATGTCTCACGTGTGGTGGAATCAATGCTTGATTCTACATAGCATTGATTTGATTTTAAATGGATGCAACCTGATCATTTATGCGTGCTTGCAAGCAAGCCTCATCAGATGCAATGAGTGCTCGAGGTGGGATATTAGGTTGAGTGGGTGGAGGGGGAGGTGGAGGTGGCTAAGGTGGTGGATTGATGATATCATCAATGTTAAATTGATCCATGATATTAGATATAAGTGTGCACCTACATTAAAATATACAAAATTAACATACAAACAAATTACAAGAAATAGTTAAATTTGAAGCACACATGCAAATTTGTTTAAATAGGATGTGCATACATATACATACACATACATACACATTGATTTAACTTGAGCATGTGGATACAAAATTCAAAATTCTAACATGTACATACACATTTAAACAAAAGCATGATGCATGGGATTTGCATGCATACATCATTCAACTAAACTATGTACATACATACAAATTTAAAAATTTAAGATCTAGAACTATATGCAATTTTAATACATGTACATACTAAAAAATAAACTTGAAACATTCACAAAAAGCTCATTTTATGTCTAACACATATATATGTGTGTGTGTGTGTGTGTGCTCTCTACTACATCTCTTCATTTCTTTGTGTTTTCCTTTTCAGAATTGGAATTTCTCCTCTCCTCTAGCCATTTGTCAATGCTCATCTAAGATCCCATCCATATCCCTAACAACATCAACAACGGTTTGCTTCCTAGATGCAAACATCCTCATAGGTGGTGCGACACATTCTTCATTTTGAATAATGTTGATTTGAACTTGCTTCCCAAATTATTTACTGGTCTGCTGCTTTCAACATCATTCTATTTTCCTGCGTTTTAAGGTGGCCAACGGCGCGGCGGCAGCGTGAGTAAAGGATGGATACGGGAGTGATCGGAATGGCTGGCCGAAACCATCCAGATCTCTCTAAGATATGAGTGAACCTCGCATTAGATTTGTAATTTTAAACAAAGTGATACATGTTTATGGAAAATACCCTTTAAACCATTCAATAAATGGCCTAATCGGAATACAAATGATAAAATATGTAAGCCCCATTTATAAATCTAAGGCATGTTACTGGAATGAAAAAACAACAAATTCATTAATATAGGACAATTTATGAATGCTATAGGGTTTACAGTTTAGAGTTTAGGATTTAGGTTTTAGGGTAATAGGATGGCTTAAGGGGATCTATGTAGTAAGGTCCTAGTACAAAATGACATGGATTTTAAGTGAATAAAATTTGGTGAAGATGCCCAAGGCAACCAAATTTCATTAAGGTCCAAGGCAACTTCACCAAATTTTATTCACTTGAGCCATGTCATTTTTTCCTAGGAACTAATTAGACATAGATCCCCTTAAGCCATCTTATCACCCTAAACCATAAATTGATCAACCTAGATCATGAAATCTCATTCATATTATAATCTTGCATGATCTTATTATTGTTAAATTTGGTTGCCTTGGGCAACTTCACCACAATTTGAGAACTTATTTGATCCCCTTAAGAAATGTCATATTAGGACACCTTAAGACATACTAAAGTATGGCTTACGGGGATCTATGTAGTAAGGTCCTAGTATAAAATGACATGGCTTAAGTGAATAAAATTTGGTGAAGATGCCTAAGGCAACCAAATTTCATTAAGGTCCTAGGCAACTTCACCAAATTTTATTCACTTGAACCATGTCATTTTGTCCTAGGATCTTACTAGACATAGATCCCCTTAGTCCATCCTATCACCCTAAACCATAAATCTATCAACCTAGATCATGAAATATCATTCATATTATAATCTTGCATAATCTTATTATTGTTAAATTTGGTTGCCTTGGGAAACTTCACCAAATTTTAAGAACTTATTTGATCCCCTTAAGAAATGCCATATTAGGACCCCATAAGACATTGATTTACGGTTTGGGGTGATAGGATGGCTTAATAGGATCTATGTCTAGTGAGGTCCTGTAGGACAAAAATGATTACTTTGGCTCCCAAGTGAATGTAATTTGGGTGAAGTTAATGGCGCAACCAAATCTCACAGAGCCTAGGACAAAATGATGGCTTTGGGGATTAGGGTTTAGATTTTAGAGTTTAGGGTTTAGGGTAATAGGATGTCTTAAGGGGATCTACGTAGTAAGGTCCTAGAACAAAATGAAATCACTTAAGGGAATAAAATTCTAGTGGGAGCTCTTGGCAAACCAATTCTGCCTTAAGGTCCTTAGACAAAATGAATGCTTTAGTGTTTAGGGCTTCTAGACGGAGTTCAAAGTTGAGGGTTTAGGGAACTTAGGGTGAAGTTTTGGTGTCCCTTGGAATATAATGGACTTGCAAGTTAGTGAACAACATTTTCTTGTGGAACAGTTGATTGAGATAGCTCTTGTTTCAACTGACCAACCTAGATCATGAAATCTCATTCATATTATAATCTTGCACGATCTTGTTATTGTTAAATTTGGTTGCCTTGGGCAACTTCACCAAAATTTGAAAACTTCTTTGATCCCCTTAAGAAATGTCATATTAGGACCCCTTAAGACATCAATTTATGATTTAGGGTGATAGGATGGCTTAAGGGGATATATGTCTAGTGAGGTCCTAGGACAAAATGACATCGCTCAAGTGAATAAAATTTGGCGACGTTGCCCAAGGCAACCAAATTTCATTAAGGGCATAGGAAAAATGGATGGATTTAGGGTTTAGGGTTTAGAGTTTAGAGTTTAGGGTAATATGATGGCTTAAGGGGATCTATGTAGTAAGGTCCTACAACAAAATGACAAGGCTTAAGGGAATAAAATTTGGTGGAGTTGCATAAGGCAACCAAATTTCATTTTAAGGTCCTCAGACAAAATGAATGCTTTATGTTAAGGGTTTAGATTTTAGAGTTCAGGGTTTAAGGTTTGAGGAACTTAGGGTGAAGTTTTGGTAGCCCTTGGAATAATGTACTTGCAAGTTAGTGCCTAGTTTATGAATATTTTTGATTTTATGAATAGATTGACTATTTATGTAATAGAAACACATAATTATGTATTATTAAGATTGAGTTTGATGTATATTTTAACTAGATATTTTTTTAATTGAATATAAGATTATTTTATTTAACATTTTTTTCATTAATATTTCCCACTTAAATGAATTTTATGATATAAAATGTATAATATAAAATTAGTTAATGTTGAATCAAGTATTTTATTTTGGATTGTTTGGAATTGAAAGAACCTAAAATAAAGAAAAGAAAATTATTTAGATTCTTTTAGTGTCTAGGTAACTAGTGCAAATTGAGATTTTAGACTAAACTAGAAGCCTAATTAACAAGTAATTGACTAGAATGAGGGTTAAGATTGTCAAAAGACAATAGACAACACATGCAAACAAGAAATGGAAACAAGGCATGACTAAGAGAGATCAAAACATAAAATAGAAATGAATGTTGAATATTATATAATTAAGTGACAATTGGAAATGGATTGTACACTTGGATTTAGGAATTTGCTAACTAAATTTGTAAACAAACATTGATAAAATTTATGAATTGTAACTATTCTTTAACATATTGTTTTCTAATCTAATTATAATTTAACATTGAAAGTAAAGTTTAACATATTGTTTTCTCCATACAATGCAAATGAAATTTAAACATTTAAGAAATGTAAATGAATTTTCTTGAGCTCGAAATTAGGGTTTCCAAAATCAAAATGATTTGTTCGATTTCAATTTAGGGTTTTTAGCAATTTTTTTTGTTTCAATTCAATTTAGGGTTTCAATCTAAGCAATTAGGGGTTTTAATGCAATTTGTTTGTTTCATTTCAAACTAAGGTTTTCAAATCCATTTTTTTTGATTTGAATTTGAATTTCAGGGTTTCAAAAATCTTGATTAGGGTTTCCAAATGCATTTTTTTATTTCATTTCAATTTCTAAGGTTTTGAAATGCAAATTTTTTTGTTTCCTTTCAATTAGGGTTTTCAAATGTAATTTTTTTTTGTTTGATTAAACAATTTAGGTTTCAAAAGCTAAATTTTGTTTCTAAAATACAATTCAAGGTTCATTTTTTCCTTTCTATTCAATATCTTCAGGTTTCATTGCATTTTTTCATCTATTTCTACAATTCCTCATTTCTACTGTTACAGGAAATAAAATTCTTAAAACTGCAATAAATTAAAAAAAACATGGTAAAATCTATTCTTTTATTAACAATTTCAATAAAAAATGAAAAAATGCTAAAAAGTGGGGGTGGAGGCGTACATGGAGGCTAGTTTTGCAGTCATTGTTGCCCACCAAATCAGGATCCTGTGTGCAGTGAAAATGAAGTTTTGTTCATTTAAAAAAAAATAAATACCATTACAAAATGGGATCCTGATTATTACAAAACAAGATCTTGATTTTTTATCTCATTTTGTACTAATTGGGATCCTGTTCTGTGCCCGTCGGTTTGGGAGCCTTTAACAAATGAGATCTCAATTTTTAAAAAGCGAGATCCCATTTTACATTTAGGCTCGGGATCCCGACTTTTAAAAATCAGGATCGTAAAGCTAAATGGGATCCAAATTTTTAAAAATCAGGATCCCGTTTTTGCAATACCGATTTCATTTTTTTGGCTAAGGCAAAAACTTCCACGTTTCGTGGACTCAACTTTGTACACTTACCCACATGTGCCACACCTTTTCACATTCTTCAATGGAGATCAAATTTTCTGGCCAAGGTGACCTATTGAAAAGCACTTTTCAACATCGTTTGGCTTGAGGCTGCAAATAATTCTTCCATTTGTTGCTTGAATTTCTTGTGTTTTTGGGTTGTAATGCTTGACACTAGCAATTACAAACTCTATAATTTTTACTAAGATGGGAATTGAAGCTACTGCAAGTAATCCAAAATGACCAATATGTCGAATTGCAACATTTCCTATATCTTCCAAAGCACGCAAATCAAACACTGGATTTATATGATGTAAATCAGTTTCAAGTGTTTTGATGAGATCATGATACAACATTGAATTGGTTCTGGATTCCATGGGAGAGTACTGCATGTTGAAAAAATAAAATTTTGATTGTAAACTTGACTATGTTCAGACACTTTTTGCACAAATTACTAAAAATTGAAGGCTGATTTCTCCTAAAAAAGAATTTTTTTAGAAAAATGCTGGGACCTAGGTTTTGTAGAGAACTTCATTTAAGAAAGACCTAGATCGTCTGTTTTGGAAAATAGTGATGGTTGATTGAAAAAAGCAGAAACTGTAAAATTTTAGGATTTTCCCAAAAAAGTTGAGCTAGGTTTTGTGCAGAATCACGTTTCAAAGAGACCCAGTTGATTAGATTTTGAAAATACTGAAGGTTTCTTGGACATGTGTGGAAAAAGCAGGTTCTTGAAAATTTTAAAATTTTCCAAAGTTGTAGAGAATGAAAAACAAAGCTGACCTAGATAGTTGAAAATTGAAAAAGATGACCCCCTTCTTCTAAAAACTGATGCCCTGGAAATTTGAAGCATGAAAAAGCGAGCGTCTGTGCAAGCTAATCTAAAAAATGTGAAGAACTTTGAAAAAGCACCACGTTTTGGCTTTCAAATCTTGAAATTAAGAAAATCATTTGTCTCCTCCTTTGGACACCACCTACAAAAATTTGTGAATAATGAATGCCAAAGACATCTTAAATAGGTTTTGAGGATGAAAAAAGATGCTTTATTCTCCAACTTTAAATATTTTGAAGCCAATCTTGAGTAGGTTTGTCGAATGTGGATGTTGTTTGGATGATGCATGAGGAAATTTGAAAATTTCACTAAGGCGTGAAAACTTGGGTACCCTTGGCTAGCTAGGGCACCCATGCATCCCAATGTTAGCCATTTTTATGAAATTTTCAACTTTTTCTTGATAATATGCCCTTAGTTTAATCTTAATTCTGGCCACCAGATTGATCCTATGAATTGGTTGATGATCTTGTTGCGGAGCATGACTGAATTGGTGAAGATTGATCTGGAGGAAAAATCTATGAAAAACATCATTTGGGCCCCCAAAATCATGGGCGCCGCTGGCTACCTGGGGCGTCCATGGCTCCCAGTGTTAGCCATTTTTCTGATGTTCTTCAATTTCTGTGTTTTCTAACCTTTAGATGGATTCTATGTTGATTTTGCATTCCTGGATGCTTGAATGGCCTGATGAATTGGCTGTCAGATGTGTTGGATAACTTGAACTATTCTGTGAAAGATCTTCTAGAGGTGACTAGCTTGGAAAAGTAGTTTTGGGGGGTCAAAAGCTTGGGCACCCCTGGCTAGCTGGGGTGCCCAACTCCTCCAGAGTTAGAATATTTTAAATGATTTTCATTTTTCAACTTTGACTTTTATGTTTTGCACAATTTTACCCCTCCATTCAATTTGTGATATTTGGTGCTTGACAAATCTGATGAGCTAGCTAATGAATCTAGTGAAAAGCGTGATCAATTCTAAAGGAAATGTTCTGGATGTGATAAACCCTAATTTTCACTTTAAGATCCTCAAAATATTGGGTGCCCCTGGCTACTTAGGCCACCCATGATCTCTAGACTTAACCATTTTTGGATGTTTTTCAACCTTCAATTTTGATCTATTTTGTTCCTCATGTTTTGTCTTCCATTTGATCTGAATTTTTTGACAACTGACGAATCTGATAATCTTGTTGGGATATGGATTGGATAACTTGAATAATTCTAAAGAAAATGATTATATTTGCAAACCCTAATCTCTAAATATGACCCTCCAAAACCCTAGGTGCCCCTGGCGAGCTGGGGCACCCAAGGATCCCAAAGATAGATTTTTTTCTTGATAATTTCCATAATTTCCAATTTGCTCCTTGATGGAACTCCTCTGTTCGATCTGAGATTCCAGCTGATAGATTGTTCCGATGGACATGTTGCTCAATTCATTACGGAGCCAGAAGGCTTCTAAACAAAACATCTTGGTGGCATGAACCCTAACTCCATCATTTGGCACCTTGAAAGGTTGGGCACCCCTAGCTAGCAGGGGTGCCTTTACTCTCCAGTGTTAGTTTTCTATTTGAAATTTTCAACTTTTCCTTCATTCTCACTCTTTGCTTCATGCTCAATAGTCGAGGTTGAAAAATATTCTAAGGCATGAATGCCTAGGCGCCTAGATTGAGCAGGGGCGCCTAACATCTCCAGACTTAGTTAAAATTTTCAACTTTCAAGATTCCTTCAGCTTCCCTCCTTCGTTCTTCATTCTTCAAGCATCTTTCATTTTTTCTTGATCTATGTAGTGCTTGAGACCTTGAATTTGACACTTGGCAGTTGAGCAACCTCCATTGATTACTTTGGAGCTCTAGTTTAGCTTCTAAAAAAGTAGAATTGACCCATTAGAGAAAAACTAATTTTTTGATGATTTTGACTTGACCAACCTGATGAGGAAGTATTTTAAGCCAATCAAAATTAGTTTGAACCCTTGGAGTCAGACATTCTATTTTTAGAAAATTTCCGAAAATTTAGGGCCAAAAAAATGAGATTTGTATTTTGTAGACTAGGTCACTCTAAGCAGACCCAAATCCTTAGATTTTGAAAATTTTGAGTTTTTGACCAACATGCATGACATGCAAAATCCATGTTTTGACCTTTTTGATAGTTTTTTACAAGACTTTTGACCATTTCTTCAAAATGCCTGAGTGTAGCAAATTTTTTAATCTGGGGTACAACATTTGGCTCTATCTGGGGACCATGTTGGATACTTACATCATAGGAGAGCCATGAATCTCTAGAATTTTAAGCATAGACCAGTGCATCATTTGTTGGGCATTGGAGCCAACAACATTTCGTAATCACCTATCACAAGACTTTTTCCCTAAATCACCTATGATAGGACTTCCTAGAATCACCTATAAGTTGCAACTTCCCTAAAAATCACTTAAATCAAGATGCCTAAACACCTAAAACACGACAAAAATTTCAAGGAAAGGGGAAACACAACATAACGAACACATCACGGAAAGGGGAAACACATCACGAAAATAAAAAGGAAATTATTTATAGAAAATTACTCCACCCCTGAAGGGATGAAGTGCTTTAGATACTGCCCATTGTGTGGTAGCTGGAGGAGCCTTCCATCGAAGTGCAAGAGAATATAAGTGTTCTCCCTTGCAAGCTCATGGATCATGAACAACCCCAACCACAAGGAGTCAATTTTTTTGTGCATCCCCTTGGGCTCGTGTCTGTTCTCCCACAATAGGACTTGATCTCCAACCTCGAAATATCATTGGCGATCTTTCTTATCAAAATTTTCTTCACTCGCTCCTGATGTTGAGTGATTCTATCAATAACCTCCACCGTCTCTTCTTGCAACTTCTTCAGGTACATGATACACTTCTCAATTGGATCTGTGAACTCCCCATCTTCTACTGCGGATACCAGCTGCAAGGCAGACAACTCTAGTGTGAGAGGTAACATAGCCTTTGTGATGATGAAGGGTGAAGTACCAATGGATCTCTTGGGAGTAATTTTATGACCCTAGAGAGCGTCATAGAGTTTCTTATGCCAAGTCCATTGAATAGAATCAGCTAACTTGCGTACAATTGTAACTATGTTCCTTTTTGATGACTTGGATTGTCCATTACCCCGAGGGTAATAATCTGATGCATGTGATAAAATAATATTGTAATAAAAATAGAACTCCAGTAGCTTCTCATATGAGAAACATGTTGCATTATCAGTCACAATTTTGCGCGGCACCTCGAAGCACGAAATAATATTTTCCTTCAAAAAGTCACACAACTTCTGAGGTAGCCCGATTGGTTGGAATGGCCTCAACCTATTTGGTGAAATAATCTATGGCTATTAGGAAATAAATATGTCCTTTCATGAAAATGGGTTGATAGGATCTATAAAATCCAAACCCCATTGCTGAAATGGAGCGTCTATGACAACTGGCTTGAGAGGAATGACTGCCAACTTAAGCTTGCCAACAAACTGCTAGCACATTTGACATATGTGCACCCATTCATATGCGTTGTGAAACATAGTTGGCCAAAAAAAACTATGCTCGTAGGATCTTGAATGTTTTAACCCTTGATGAAAAGTGGCCACTGCATGCTTGACTATGAAAAGCTTCCAACAAATGCCATTGTTGGTCCTTGTTAGCACATAACAAAAATGTTCCATCTAGCCCTTTCTTGTACAGAACGTCATTCCAAAGCATAAAGTTCTACACTTTCAACTTTAGAGTTCTCTTCTGTTGTTTGTCTATGTGGGTTGGAAATTCACCATAAGTCATGTAGTACCAAATTTCAACATACCACTCATCTACTGAATCAACAAGTAAGACCATAGGAAGATCCTCTTTTACTTTAGGCTCAGGCTTAGGTTCACCCTCAACCTTGTGTTTCTTATCACCATATTCTGCTATCAATTGACAAAGACCTCTCCCATGAACGAGTTGGGTTGGCTTGATCTCCAAGTCATACTCTTGTACCCTTGCGACCTAATTTCCTCTCTTTGTGCTCATCTCCTATTGAGTTAACACACTTTTAATAGTTGGATCAGTGACATACACAGTCATGTGGGAATTCAAGGTATAAAATCTGAAATTCTTTATGGCTCAAACCACTGCATATGCATTCTTTTCAATATGAGAGTATCATGACTCATTGTCTTTGAAACTACTACTCATGAAAGCAATTGGAGACTTAGTTTCTTCATCCAACTTCTGTGTTAGTATGGCAGAAAAAGTATGCTATGATGTATAACAATAAAGGATAAAATCCTTATTAAAGTCGGGATGGACCAACACCAGTGCTTAGCTGATAGCTTCTTTTATTGTGACGAATGCCTTCTTTCCTTCTTCTGTCCATTTGAAGACAAACTTCTTCATCATATCAGCTATATATTTTGTCAGCTTTGAGAGGTCCAGTACAAATCTTCGTATGAAATTTACCTTACCAAAGAAGGAGTGTACCCCAGTTTTGCTTGTTGGAAGAGGCAATTTTTTGATAGAATCAACTTGAATCGGGTAAATTCGAGTTCCCTCTTTGGAGACAACGTGGCCAAAAAGTTTTCCCTCTATCACTGCAAAAGATGGACTTCGTAGGATTCAATGAAATTTTGTGGTATCTACATCTCTCGAACACTTTCCCTAAGTGTGAAAAATGATCTTCCCATATCTTTGAGAAAATAGTGAGGTCGTCAAGATAGACAACAATTACTTTGTTCCTTAAATCTCCAAATGTCAAATCCATTGCTCTCTGAAATGTAGCACTGGTGTTGATAAGGCCAAAGGGAATCCTTTCATAAGAAAATGTACCCCACAAGGTAGTGAATTCCATTTTATACTGATATTCTTTAGTCACTGCAATCTGATTATATCTAGAAAAACTATCTAGTAAAGAAAGCATCTCTGAACCGGTAATCATCTGTAAGGTGTGCTCCATGATTGGCAATGGATAATTATCCTTGAGAGATGATTGATTCAAGTTCCTGAAATCTACAAAAAATATGATTTCTCCATTATTATTACATACATGAACTATATTAGAAACCCAAGTGGAATGACGAATTGGAAAAATGATTTTGGCATCCACCATCTTCTAAATTTCTGCGTAAATGATATCTTGAATCTGCAAATTGTAGTGTCTTTGTTTTTTCTGAAGGGATTCGCTTCAAGTTTAAGAGGAATTGTATGAGACAATTCTCTTGGTGTGAAAACTTTCAAGTCTTTGTAGGACTAGGCAATGACATCTCGGTATTGTTTGAACAGAGAGATAAACCTCTCTCTCCTCTATAGTACAATATTTTCTCAAATTAACAAGGTAAGGCTTGTCTTCAATACCAATATTTACTTGATGATATTCAACAGAAGTCTTATCTCTTGAGTTCTTCTGATCTTGAATGTATATGTCATGCCTATCAAATATATTCTCCAAGGAAACCAAGCCCTTGGGAATCTTGTTACCCTTCAACTGGATAATATTGGAATCTTTTTCTTCTAGGTTTTCCGTATCTTCTATAACTTCTAGCACATCAAAAACCTCTGTTACTGATTCTACGAAAGAAGATGAACTACCCTCAAATAATAACCCTTTAAAATTATCTCCCATGACAAGAAAATCTTTAATATGGTCATCATCATCGAAGACTTGCTAGTTATCATAGTTGTTAGGGACAACCAACCTGTATATAAGCTCAATAGAAAATGCATTATGATGAAAGTCAGAATGTGGCATAAAAAGTGAAGCTAATACCACAAGGGAACCTACTTTGCTATTGTCTAGATGTGGAATGAATTTGATATCAAATGCCTCAAACCAGTCAATTGCATTCCACACCCTATTTCTGTAATGCCGAAGGTGGTCTGCTCTTACTCATAATTGATCTCTTACCTACTTCACAACTAGCTCCGCATCACCTTCAACTTTGAGTTGTTTGATACCCATATCCTTTGCATTCTTGAGACCTAGTAAGAGCACCGCATATTCTGTTGTATTGTTTGTACATTCGAATTGCAAGTGGTATGCAAACAAATACAAATGAACCTTGAGAGAAATGATTACAACTCTCACTCTTGAACCGACAGTAGAACAACTCCCATCAAACTGCATAGTCCACAACTTAGGATCATCTACTCATTTATCTATAGAATATGCAACCTCTTGAATTTATTCAGATATTTCTAACAACATAGCATAAGTACCAAGTCCAATTTCTTGATATAGAATTTTGGCTTGACGATCTTGAGACTTCACCACCACAAATCAAGACTTGGTCTCTGGCTCTAGCTTGAAACTACCATTCTTTAGTGGAATAGTTGCAGAAGACCAATCCATTTGTATCTCTCCTTCAATATGTTTGAAGAAGCTTCTACTCAATAACATCCCATATCTAGCTGGAATGCCAACTACTAGGATAGTCATCATTATCTTTTTCTCAAGACAAGCCGCCAACCTCACTTGAGCATCCTTCAATTGTCCGACCAACAACATTGACTTAGACTCTAGTGAATAACATTTTTCTTTTATCTTGGTGCACGAAAGTCCTAAAGCATTCATTACTTGTAGAGGAATGACGTTGTCCAAGGCTCCTGAATCAGTGATACAATTGCTTAGTTTGAAATCCCCTATATTCAAAGAGATATAGAAGGGTTTAGGATTGTCTTTTGTTGATACAAATGATTCGAGCAATGTCGATTGTATTATAGGTCCTTTCTTCACAAACTTAAGAAGTCTATCCAACTATTTTGGATGATCTTGGAGATATTCTAGTTGAGAAATTTACACCTTAGTCTTCATCAAGGAGTCTACAATATCAAAAATTTTTGAAGACATGTTTTGAGAAATTACTTTCATGTTCTCTTGAGAAGGTTTGGGATTAGAAGCAGAAGCCACTTCTTTTCCTTTTTCTTTTTGTGCTTTTAGTCTCTCTTCTTCTTCTTTCCATGCCTTCAGATGTTGAGCTCGTGTAAACACATGTGTAATTTTTTTAGGATTCACTACAAGAGAATATTGATGAGGATCTTCTTCTTCTTCAATAGCGGGTTCACTTTCAAAGTATCCCATAGCAGAGTCACCATCAAAGTTGTCTGTCTATGGTAAGACAACATTCAAACTAATTGTTGGTAAAAAGCTTGAACTTGGTGCAATTTTAGTAAATCCCATGATCTAATTCAACCTTAATTTTTTAGGACATGTGGATCCAATATGTGCATCGATCTCGTGAAAGGAGCAAAATACTGCATTTTGTGTATTTTCAACCATTTTCTTTAGTGGAGCTGGCCCCTGTGGCCTATAATTTTTGTAAGGCTGAAAATTATTTCTCCTTGGTTGGTATGGTTGTTGAGGTTAATAAGGTTGCTGAGGTTGGTATGGTTATGGAGTAGGCAACACAAGTGGTGCAAGCTGAGGGAGCATGTAGGCTGTGTGGGCAACTGCCTCTTCATAATATTCATCTCATTGGCCACCTTATGTAGTAGTGGGTTTGCGGAACTCTAAACCAAAGGCCTGATAGAATCCATCTTCAACTTTCTAAAAGTAATCATGTTGTCCTCAATCTCTATGGAACACTATTGTGCATTATCTAATTTTGTTTCATTAGCAAATCTTAGGAAGAAGGCTATCTCAGATGGAAGACCATTGATGAAACTACTCAACAAAATTTCAGGTGACGGATTGAATGTATGTCAAAGACATGTGACTAGGTGATTAAACCTTGCCACAAATTCCCTAATTGGTTCATTGACCTCCATCGTTGAGTTTGAGAGTTGGGTGAACAATCAGTGACTATCTTCAGTGGGATTGAACCTTTCCAGGAACTTTTCGGTCATGGTTGCCCAATTTCTTATGCAACATGGCTCTAGGTGATTGAACCATTTGATAGAATTTCCCACAAGGGTCTCAATAAAGAGATGCATTGCGATGTCTTCATGTGCCACATGAAGAACAACGAAAGCTGTTGAGAAGGAAAAAATATGATCATCAGGATGTTGAGTTCCATCGTCGTGAAACCATGGAAAGTACTTTCTTGACCCTTTAGGTAGTTCATGATTTTCCTCCAAAGCCAAAGGTCCAATTTGATTACCCCAAGGTAACGGGGGTGCTCGTCTCCAATTGCGGTTATTAGGATCATTTTTGTTGTTATCACCCAACACTTCTATTTGGATCACAAGTTCTTCTTGCTTGACTTCAGGCTCTTCTTGCTTGGCTTCAGGAACTATGGTCGATGACTCTCCAAATTCTCCTTCTTGAAAGAGAGGATTTATTCTCCTCCTTGTATAAACTTTGTAAGCCAGTATTCTCTAATTCCACATAGGAGGAGGTAGTATAAGTTTTCCAGTTTCAAGGCCGACCTTCCTTTCTTCTTCATCTAGAATGGTACCAATGTTTCTCCACTGAGTAGGTGTTTCCTTCTCGAATATGAAACTCCTCAGGCTGTTGATGATGTCTATTTTATCTCCTTCAATTAGCTCAAATTTGGTTCAATGATAGTAGGTGTAAGACCAGGCTATTGAACTCGAGTAGTAGGATGCTAGAGAGTCATTCTCGTGACATAAAGTGTAAGATTTCTTGAAGTTTTTTGCCTCATGCCCCACTGTGGGTGCCATAAAACTGTTGGTGTTTCAATTTTTACCTTTGGTATGTGAATTATAAATGGAAATCTATGCATAGATTAACTACTCTTCAAATTAGGAGGGGAAGCTCCCTCTTTGTTGATGTTGCTTAAAGAAAGTAAACTAAAACTAATTGCCAATATTTTTGTTCAGCTAAGAGCACAAGATTATAAAACTCTAGTGCCATAGCTGATATTTTCTCTTTTTGAACTTCAACTATGACTAGGCCTACTCTAATGACACTTTTAACAACTTAAGTAAACTCAGAGCTTGAGAGTTAAAAGTAAAAAAGGAATGATTCTTTACACAAAACTCACATAAAATAACTCTCAATGTACACCTTAAGACTCATTGTACTTTTAGATGCAAGCTAAAATAAATATTATATAAGCATAACAAATAAAACAAAAACCTGAGACAGTAGATCAAAGCATCAAAGCATCAAAGCAAGAATACAATTTCCTTTCTCAAATTTCAAATAACAAAGATTACACCTCTGGGACAACAAGATTGTAGCAATAACATGATTATAGTTTTGTAATCAACCAGAATACATTGACACAAGTAACACATGAACTGAACAATATCTTGCAACAAAGGTAGGCATACAAGCTTTCTCTTACACTAAGTGAACTGACACTGAATAACAACTTGCAGGAAAAAGTAGGCTGAACAATTTTCTATCACAATAACCATTAAAGAAAAATGGGCAAGGCTGCCCTTATTTATACACAAGTAAAGTAGTAGGAAACCCTAAAATATCCTTGCTTTTACAACAAGAATTTCCAACTCGCAAGCTTTATTTCTAAAACTAAAACATGACAACTAACTGACAACCTATGAAAGCAAAAAAAAAGGAAAGTGCCAACTATTACAACTTGGTTCTTTCTCTTTCACAAAGAATGGATAAGGATGAGACAAGAATAGAAAGAAAGCTTAGAGAAAGCGTCAAGTTCACTGTTGCTTTAAATCTCAACTACATCCACCAAAAAGCTGGAAACTGCCTCTCTATCAGGAGCATTGATACTATCTAAAGCCATATTTCACTTTTCCAGGATTTCCTCACCTTCTGAAATTGATCTCAGAAAATCCTTGACCTCATCAACAAATTTTTCAAATCTTGCTGAAATCATGGGAATCTAACTCATCTTTATGGCAATAGGATCACTGTTGAAACTATCATGCATAAGATTCTGGAACTCAACTCGTACTTCATCAAGTTCAATGAAACTGCCATCATCACGATGATATAAACAAGGGATTCGTGAAACAAATACACTTATGAATATTATGACATCAACAACCTTCTATCTATATTCATCTAAGTCTTCAAATATTCCTTCATAAGTTTTCACCTTGAAGAGGTGTTGTTCTCTCCATGCAAGAATCTGTCTCTTGTGTTCTTTTGCAACTGTTGAATCATATGTTGTCTTCAAATCTAAAATTATTATCTTGTGCATTGGTTTCACCTCTTCCATACCTTTCTCAAACTATTGAACCCCTTGGCATGGATCATGGGAATTATACCTTAACTGATACATCTCTAAAAGAAAAAAAATTCCCTTTATGATGAACTCCTTTATCCAATCCCGCATATGCTTCCCATATACAACCAACTATCTTAACTAGTGTTGATTAGCCAATGTCTCTAAAATCATTGGAAGAAATTGAGTAGCTTGTAAAGTGTTGTGAAGTAGATTAGAAACATATTGTCGGAGTTGCCGATTTTCAGCCTTGAGCACTGCCTTATCCTCTCCACCTTTAAGCACTCTATTCTTTATATTTTCTACAACAACCTCAAATATGTTCACATTGGTATGCCGAGTGCTTCTACTGAGATTGGTCTTGATGATTGTGAAATCATCAATCTCCACCTCATCAATATCTTTATCTTCTGGGGTTGTAATAGTCTCAATGATAATCTCACCATCTTGATTCTTCTCTATATGAACTTGTTTCTTTGGTTTCTTTACAGGTGCATCTTGGTAAACACTGTCAAGTTTTGCAAAGTTTAGCTAATACGAAGGTCTCCTCCTCTTCCTTCCCAAGATGTTCTCAAGCCAAGACATGATGTCTTTACTAACTTCTCTAGGAGGTTATGCTTCAACTTCATCAAGCTCTTCATCTTCTAAATTAATATGGATTGGAGAAGACCTTGGTGATGGTGGAGAATCAGGTGACAAAGGCACTGCTTTTGCTTGCGGAAATGGCTCTTCTGGTGGAACTTCTGATACAACAGTTGGTTTTTCTTGCTAAATTGCATCAGAGAAATCCAACTTTCTTCTTACACTCTTTGCCATTCTACCAATCTTCAAACTTTCTGGAGGGTGGCTGATAGCCTTTATTGTTGGTTTTGGTTTGGAAGAAGAAGGTAGGGATGACTACACTATCGACGGTTCTATGACTAGAATAGATTCTTTTCAATTCCTCTTGAGGTTTAGGAATATTTTGTTGTTCTTAATAAGGTGACTCATTCTTTCTTCAATTGAAGTGTTTTCTTTGATGGACCAATTGGCTTGTGGAAGTGGTTGCTGCTCAATTTGATTTCTGTCGTACATAGGAAGAAGTACTTCTTCATCATCATCAGATAATCCTTCTATATCTTCTGATAGGAAATCAACTATCTACTAGGGTGTGAATCTTCTATTACTACGCTTTCGTACTTCAAATTCATCATTGCAATTATCCCATAAACCTTCAACTGCAGGCACATGTGCTTGATTTTGACCAAGAAGGGATGCAAAAAGGCCACAAGGATCATATGATCACCTCTCATTGAACAAATTGAGGCCAAACTTAGACAACTCATTGCCCATGATCACCTTGGCATCCGTTGACAATCTACATATTTAGATACCCATCTCAATTGGAAAGCTAAAAGCAACCTTCTTTCAGTTCCATAAGAATGTGTGAAATTCATACACTTGGCTCAGAAAATCCATGAAAGCCACCTCATTTGTGGGATATATTGGAAACATGACTGGAGTACTTGAGAAGCCATACACTTTGATGTAGGTGAAGGTAGGAAACTGGATAAACCAATCAGCCCACTCCACCATTGTTTCCCTGGAAAGAAATGAAATTTGTACATGCAACTCATTTTCTAAGTCTCTCAATATATGTATCAAGAATGCATCATTCACTCGCTTGGAATGATGTGCTGAATTTGAAAAATATAGCTAAGGGTAATGATGATAAACATGTTGTACATCTAGAGTTTTTTTGACATTCAATCCTCTGAATTTTCCTTGAAAGGCCACTAGGTAGACCAGATATGAAATCATGGGAAACTCATGGATTTTGAAATATTTGATCATTTGATGATGGAGACTATCACTGATCAAAGTTGGCCAGTCATCGAGCTCAGTTTTGTTAATGATGTGAGAGATGATATAAAACATCCAAGGCTGGAATTTAGTGGCTTCTACTTGACTAGTAACTCGGTTGAGTAGAGTAATTATTATTGCAAACTCCTTGAATTCTCCACACTCAACATTCTTTGGCAAGGTGTTGTGTTTCTCCTTCAACCATCTTTGTGCAACTTTCTTTTGGTATTTTTCCTTGTTCATGTGCCGCACCTTTTCACATTCTTCAATGGAGATGACCAAATTTGTTGGCCAAGGTGGTATTGAAAAGCACTTTTCAACATCGTTTGGCTTGAGGCTGTAAACAATTCTTCCGTTTGCTGCTTGAATTTATCATGTTGCTAGGTTGTAATGCTTGACACAAGAAATTACAAACTCTATTCTTTGCATTGAGATGAGAATTGAAGCTGTTGCATGCAATCCTGAATGACCAAGATGTCTGATTGCAATATTTACTGTGTCTTCCAAAGCACACAAATTGAACACTACATTTATATGATGCAAATTAGTTTCAAATGTTTTGATGATATCATGATACAACATTGACCTGGTTCTGAATTCCATGGGAGAGTATTGCATGTTGAAAAACTCAAATTTTGACTACAAAATCGACTATGTTCAAACAGTTTTTGCACAAATTGCTAAAAATGGAAGGCTGATTTCTCTTGTAAAAGCAATTTTTTAGAAAAAAGTTGAGACCTAGGTTTTGTGGAGAACTTCGTTTCAGAAAGACCCAAATTGTTCATTTTGGAAAATAGTGATGGCTAATTGAAAAAAGCAGAAACCGTAAAATTTTAGGATTCTCCCAAAAAAGCTGAGAGCTGGGTTTTGTGCAGAATCACGTTTCAGAGAGACCCAGTTGATTAGATTTTGAAAATACTAAAGGTTTCTTGGACATGCGTAGAAAAAGAATGTTCTGAATTTTTTTTAAATTTTCCAAAGCTATAGAGAATCAAAAACCAAGCCTACCTAGATAGTTGAAAATTGAAAAAGATGACCCCCTTCTTCTGAAAATTGATACCCTAGAAATTTGAAGCATGAAAAAGCGAGCCTTTGTGTGATTTGATCAAGAAAATATGAAGAACTTTGAAAAAGCACCACGTTTTTGCCTTCAAAGCTTGAAATTAAGAAAATTATATGTCTCCTCCTTTGGACGCCACTTGCAAAAATGTGTTAATAATGAATGCCAAATACATCTTAAATAGGTTTTGTGGATGAAAATAGATGCTTTATTCTCCAGCTTTAAATCTTTTGAAGCCAATCTTGAGCAGGTTCATCGAATGTGGACATTGTTTGGACGATGCATGAGGAAATTTGAAAATTTCACTAAGGCATGAAAAATTAGGCGCCCTTGGATAGCTAGGGCACCCATGCATCCTAGTGTTAGCCATTTTTTTTGAAATTTTTAACTTTTGCTTGATAATATGCCCTCAATTTAATATTCATTTCGGCCACCAAATTGATCCTATGAGCTAGCAGATGATCTTGTTGTAGAGCCTGACCAAATCATAGAAGATTGATCTGGAGGCAATGTCTACTAAAAACATCATTTGGGCCCCCAAATCATGGGTGCCCCTGGATACCTGGGGCGCCCATGGCTCCTAGTGTTAGCCATTTTTATGATGTTCTTCAATTTTTATGTTTTCTATCCTTTAGATGGATTCTCTATTGATTTTTCATTTCCAAATGCTTGAATGGCCCAATGAACTAGTTGTCAGATGTGTTGGATAGCTTGAAGTATTATGTGAAAGATCTTCTAGAGGTGGCTAGCTTGGAAAAGTAGTTTTGGGGGGTCAAAAGCTTGGGTGCCCCTGGCTAGCTGGGGTTTCCAACTCCTCCAGAGTTAGAATATTTTAAATGGTTTTCATCTTTCAACTTTGACTTTTATGTTTTCCACAATTTTACCCCTCCATTCAATCTATGATATTTGGTGCCTAAGAAATCTGATGAGCTGGCTAATGAATCTGGTGAAAAGCCTAATCAATTCTGAAGGAAATGTTTTGGAGGTGAAAAACCCTAATTTTCACTTTAAGATCCTCAAAAGCTTGGGTGCCCCTAGCTACCTGGGGCATCCATGATTTCCAGACAACCATTTTTGGATGTTTTCAACCTTCAATTTTGATCTATTTTGTTCCTCATGTTTTGTCTTCCGTTTTATCTGAATTTTCTGACAATTGATGAATTCAATGATTTGGTTGGGATATCCACTCGATAGCTTGAAGAATTCCAAAGACAATGATTATATTTGCAAACCCTAATCTTTGAATCTAACCCTCCAAAACCCTAGGCGCCCCTGGCGAGTTGGGGCACCCAAGGATCCTAGAGATAGATTTTTTTCTTGGTAATTTCCATAATTTCCAATTTGCTCCTTGATGGAACTCCTCTGTTTGATATGAGATTATAGCTAATAGATTGATCTAATGTACCTATTGTTGGATTCACTACGGAGCCAGAAAGCTTCTGAACAAAACATCTTGGTGGCATGAACCCTAACTCCATCATTTGGCACATTGAAAGGCTGGGAACCCCTAGTTAGCATGGGCGCCTTTACTCTCTAGTGTTAGTTTTTTATTTGAAATTTTCAACTTTTCCTTCATTCTCACTGTTTGCTTCATTCTCAACAACCAGGGTTGAAAAATATTCTGGCATGAATGGCTAGGCGCCTAGACTAAGCAGGGGCGCCTAGGATCTCCAAACTTATTCAAAATTTGCAACTTTCAAGATTCCTTCAGCTTCCCTCCTTCATTCTTCATTCTTCAAGAATTTGTCATTGTTTCTTGATCTGTGCAATGCTTGAGACCTTGAATCCAACACCTAGCAATTGAGCAACCTCCATTGATGACTTTGGAGCTCCAGTTTAGCTTTTGAAAAAGCGTAATTGACCCATTAGAGAAAAACTAATCTTTTGATGATTTTGACTTGACCAGCCTGATGATGAAGCCCTGGAGTCAAACATTATAGTTTTATAAATTTTCTATTTTTATAAAATTTTGCCATCATCCATTTGAGAAGAAACCTAAAAAAACTTAGAAAAAGTTATTTTTAGAAACTTTCTATATTTTTAGAAAATTTCCTAAAATTTAGGGTTGAAAAACTAAGATTTTGGTTTTGTAGACTAGGTCGCTCTAAGCAAACCCATATCCTTAGATTTTGAAAATTTTGAGTTTTTGACCAACATGCATAACATACAAAATCCATGTTTCGACCTTTTTGATAGTTTTTTACAATAATTTTGACCATTTCTTCAAAATGCCTAAGTGGAGCAAATATTTTAATTTGGGGTACAACACTATGATATATACCATTGTATTATTCAAGGTGACAGGCTTACCGCAAAGCATTTTAGAACATAGAGATGCAATTTTCACTACAACAAAGAAGATCAACAAGATAGAACATGAAATGACCCACATGGCATTCAAAGGAGAAAATGAAAATTCAATAGTGGAACCTCCATTATATGTGGATTACATGATTGACCCCATGTTATTGATGATCAATATGGCAAAGAAATCAAAGATGATGCACATGGAAATAATTGGGAAGAACCTCACCAATACATTCATTGAACATGGATCTAGTATAAATGAACTTCTTAAAGACAAAGAAATCTAACTAAACTGACAATTTGACCCCCAACTTATCAACTCATAGGAGTGAACCAACAACGAAACAAAGTACTCAGAGTTCTTATGGCGCAAAAGGTAAGAATTAGAACTCAATCATTTCTATTAAATTTTGTGATCATCTCATTATGTAAGAAAGCATGTGATGCATTATTGGGTTGTGGATGGCTGATAGCAACCAAAGCCAATCATAATTGGAATAAGAGTAATCTCTATAGAAAATAAGGGTCAAAGTCATATCATAGATCTACAAAACTAGGTAGTGAGTGAGAAAGTCACTTTATCAAAGGCTCATCAAATTCTAACTCTAATGAGGAATTCTTAGTAGATGGGAACCAAGGCACTATAGAGTGAAATAGGAAGGATTTTTGGACTTACAATGTTGCTCCAAAGGTAAAACCAAATCTCTCAAAGGTATTTTCCATTCACAAATGGAAGATTATGAGTTGTTTTAGCTTAGTTGCAATTTTGTGGAGATAATGGAAATTGAAGGAGAAGAAAAGGAAAAAAGAGATGACTATGGAAGACCTATGGTGCCATTAACCAAGCATATTTTTTATCCTTAAGAATACACTGAGTAAAAGGTTAGTAATGCCAAGTTAAATTAGGAAACAACCAACCAATTTAGTAGCATAAGGACATAAAACATAAGGAGCCTCCTATGGTAAAGGTAAATTTGGGACCAGAAGGAAATCCCCTTAAGTAGATTTAAGACTTTTGTAGCATAGTTAGGATTTATATTTTTTTTGTATACTTTGTGTACAATAACCAATTGTTCATTTGACCCATTACCATCATATCATAATTGGTAATAGAACAAGACTCTTGAGTCCTAAATGAAGTGAATTGTACTCCATAATTAAAGACAATTTGTGTGTTGTATTGTAGGTAGTCCAAAAATGAAAATGAACCACATAGGTGGTGATAGAAACAACATAAATGGTAGAGTACTGCATGATTATTTGGTTAACATGTTGATTTCCAATCAACCTAAGCTTAAAGCCATTAACATCACATAGAGGTTAGAAATAATTGTGGTTGTGTATGTTATTGATGATAAGTGAGAAAATTGAGAATTGTGTTGAGAGTGGAGGAAGCACCATTTTCCAAAGAGAAAAATTCTTTAAATTTGATGAAGGGAAGGAACAAATTGAGGTTTGATCTCCCAAGTTACTAAGGAAGCTTAAATTCACAAGATTTTTTGGGTTGGCTTATTGAGATGGAAAATTATTTTGAGTTTGAATCCATAGATGATCCAAAGCATATGAAGTATGCCACCACAAATTTGAAAAGGCATGCTACCTTGTGGTGGGTTTCTCTTCAAAAAGACTACATACAAAGGGGAAAGTGTAACATCATCAATTGGGATTGATTAATCACCAAGTTGAAAGGAAAGTTCATATCAACCAACTATCTATTGGATTTTTTTGGAGAACTATAAAATTTGAGCCAATGGGAGACCACAATGAAGGAATACATGGAGTTCTATCACCAATGGGAGACCACAATGAAGGAATAAATGAAGGAGTCCTATCAACTTGGTATTCATTTTGATCATGTGGAGGAGAACATAAAGAAGGTCTCAAGGTATGTTAATGGTTTATGTGCTTTCATTCAAGATGAGATTTGTTTGCTATAGTTTGGTTTGTAGTGTTACACATAGCTCAAAAGCCGAGCAAACCTTCAAGAAAGGTGGATGAAGATGAAGTAGAGGAAGTGGCAAGGGATTCAATAGAGCTTGTTTCAAATGTGGTCAACTAGATTACCAAGTTTTTGAATGTCCAATCATCATACAAGAAGTTCAGATAGACAAATTCATACATATTGCACAAGGAGAAGAAATCATGTTGGGAAGTGATGTAGAAAGTGTTGCTTCAAAGGCTATGGAAAATTTGATGACATGTAAAGTTCTACTTAAACTTGCACTTGATGATAAAGAACTATGATTGAGGAAGAGTATCTTTTGCACTAAGTGAAAATCAAGAGGAAAGTGTTGTAAGATGATAATTGATTGAGGCAAGACAAACAACTTAGTGTCCATAAAATGGTTCAAAAGTTAGGGTAGAAAACTACTGTGCACCCCATATACAAACTCTCTTGGTTATAGAGAGCATGGTGAGAGAGTAGTGCCAAATTGCATTTCACATTGGCAAATACACAAATGGGGTATGGTACAATAAGTTATCATGTGTTGGCAACTACCCCAAGATGCAAAATTTTATGTCATGTTTTCCCCCTTGCTCTCTCACCTTATTTTGATAGCCAATCCATGACAACTTGTGTTAGGGTTCCTTCTTTATGTGATTAAGGTTTGGTTCTAAGTAATGATCCTAATGCTAGTTCAATTATTACACATATCCTTGCTTGATTATGGCTCTTTATGATTGTTCTTGAACATTTAGATGATGGCCACTCTAGTGATGTTATTATATTGCACTTGTTCCTCCCAAGGTTTATGATGTTGGTCTCAATGATCATGCTTCTGATTTAATTCAACTAACTATTGAAAGGAGGCATGTGCACATGATTACCTTGAGAGGGAATCTCCTAGTTGTATCTCATGGAGTAGAATCAAACCATTAAGAGAGATTGTGGTCCTATCTTCAATATTTTTAGAGATCATTCAAAAGAATTTCCCCCTCCATCAACCTAAAGGGAAAGAATTGTGGTGTCCTTATAGACATTGCAATGTGTTTTCATGTCTAGGATGCATGTGGTTGTCATGCTCTTTATGCATAGTTCAAACTTCACCTAGAATCTTTCATGATTTTTACAAGCTTGGTAGTTAAACCTTGATGCCTTTGCCTATGTGCATTTACCTAGAACTAAATTTATATATCTATTGGCCCCTTAATTCATATGGAGTACCCTCCTTTACCCTTTGCATGCTTTATTTCTATTTTTGCAATTACTTGTTAGGCCAATGACCACTTCATTTAATGTACATGCTAATATCTTTGGAAGTTACCACTATTGGCTCCACCTCCTAGTGCTTAGCACTTAACTGCTCCTACCAATCTCTAAAGATTGTCTCCTAGCACAATTTGGTTGTTGGCATATTTTCCCTCCATGCTTGGCCCTATCGACTTCCCACTAAGCACTTGTCTTCCCCATGCCACATGTCACATTCCTATTCTAGTGCATTGACCCATTATAGCAACTAAAATCCCTATGAATGTCTTCCCACTTTGGCCTCTATGCACTACATTGTCATGTGCTTTTCAAGTGGATCCCTCCTTTCATGATTAGCAAGTTCCTATTGGCCCATGTGGTCTTTTCAACAAGTCTTTGCACAATACACATTGCCTTTGGTATTGGTGGGCTTGATTAATTGGTAAGTTCATAATACTCTCTTTGTATAATCCTATTGTCTAATGCCATGTGACACTCTCTTTGTGGCGGTGATGAGCCCGAATTATTAGCATTGGCTTATAGG
>VDFB02000003.1:191739227-191776439 GCA_007258455.2 Sequoia sempervirens | reverse complement strand
ATGAAAAGAACATTGATGAGAAAAAATTCGGATGATAAAAGGGACGCATTGATTTAGCTCCCGATAATTGATGAAAAAGATGCCCCAGTTGAAAAAAATGCCACCAAAAACCCACTTTGGTTGACCCTTAAAAGGTAAAAAGGTAAAAAGGCAAGTCATTTTCACTTTTTGACTTCTAGAAACCTTTTTGCTTTGACGGTGACATGGCGCGATGGAGATCCCTTATCACCGACATAGATTCGAGCGGTCCTGCCGATATCAGCAACCAGCTGGGTATGGACCACCGGTGAGTCAATTCAGACCTTTTTGGGTTGAAATTTTTCATTTTAAATCAATTTGTGAATGATTTTAGCGCGGTTTTAAGTTTTAACTTGTTGTTTTAGCACTTTTAGAAAATAGAATAGCGCATTCTAGTTTTGTTTTAGTGCATATAGGTCATAAAGTAGAACTTTTAGGTTTTTGATAGAATAGCACATTCGAAAAATAAAGTAGCCTATCTAGGTTGCATGTAAGAAATTTGGTACAAAAATGCATATGGAAAACAGATTAGCGCATTTAGGGTTGTTGTGCATTGAGTAGATGAAACAATGCATTTGATAGGTAAAGTAGTGCATCTAGGGAAATAGCACATACATGATTTAGTTTAGCACTTTTCGACCACAGAATGGTGCATCTGGGGTTTTAGCGCATATGGGGGAAATTGTAGCGCATTTAGGGTTTTGGTGCTTTTAGGCGACAAAGTGTGCTTTTAGGAAAATTTAGACAGAATGTTGTTCTGATGAAAATAATGATGAATTATTGCTTCCTTGGTCAATAGATAGTAAAATTGTCATGTCATCATGTTGAGAAATTGATAACTTTGCTTCCCGAAATAGAAAGCAAAGAGTAGATAGCCGATAACTTTGTTTCTAAAAGAATGAAAAACAAAGAGTAGATGATTGATATGAATTCTGATAAATTTGCTTTCTGCGATAGAAAATAAATAGTAGATTGATTTGAGTGAAAACATATTTGCATTCATGATTGAAGGGAAAATAGGATGATGATTGTGATTGTTGATAAATTTGCTTCCTATGATAGAAAACAAATAGTAAATGATGATAGAGTAGATTGATTTGATGTGCAGATAGATAGATTTTATATTGATGACCTGATATGATTTCTTGAGATAAAATACTTGATATGGGTCACATGATATGATAGTTGATATGAGTCTGATTTGTGTCTCTTGATTGATATGTGTTGTTTGATATGAATCTAATTGAGGTAGATAGATTGCTTTGATATGAGTTGATGATATGAGTCTGATTGATTGTCATTGTGATGACAAAAAAAAGAGGTTTTCAAAAACCTCCAGATTAGAGAGCGCTTCCCTACGGGTTGGGATAGGATTCGAGATTTGACACCTGTAGATGTGCAGCTGATAGTGAGTTGTGGGTTGGGATTTTTGTTGTTGATGCCTCCTATTCAGGTCAATAGGGGACTGTTGACCTTGTTAGCAGAGAGGTGGCATTCAGAACATAACACTTTTTATTTGCCGACTGGTGAGCTGATGGTGACCCGAGAGGATGTATACATGATTTTGGGAATTCTAGTGGTAGGTTCCCTTGTGTTCTATGATCCCAAGGAGTTGGGTGTGACAGATGCCCTCAGGAGAGTGTTTGGAGATGCACATATAGCAGGGTACTAGGTGCCGTGGGCTGACTTCAGAGGATATTTGACCTTACTTGCAGTGTTGGGTGCTTTCATTGAAGGCCTCCTTTGTCCAGATCGCCGGTCAAAGGGGCTATCAGTTGGATGGGGGAGGATCATCGAACAGATGATAGTTCAGCCAACGAGATATGCCTGGGGGAGCTGCATGCTAGCTCATTTGTATTATGACCTACATCAAGTCATATATAGAGGATCATCCAGTTTATCATGTGGTGTGACTCTGCTCCATATCTGGGCATGGGAGCATATTTCTGTTACTAGACCACTATGCCTGAGAGCGAGGCCGCCAGGCAGGCCATATGCGTATGCCTATTCGTATGCACTTGACCAGCCCAAGCTGGGCAAGGTGGAGTATTGGAGACGAACCCTAGATGACATGGATATCGTGATATGGAGGACCTATATTGATTGTGATGTGTGGGACATAGATCCCTTGGAGATGCCATTTGTAGGTATACCTCAATTTTTGATAGGCCGTATTCCATTTATTATAGAGAGGTTTTTGGCCTTGCAAGTTTAGAGGCAGTTTGGTTTCACACAGGGGATGCTTTAGGGTGTTGCGCACTATGGACGGTGCAAGGATGAGTCTGGATGGGGTCCTTGCATTGCTTACCAGGTCGCATATACTGAGTATATGGAATTACAGCCTAAGGTATGGGATCCCAAACCTGATATTTTGGATGTTGGCATGTCAGAGGAGTATTCAGTGTACTATCACACACACCCATTTATGTGATTTACATGTCCAGATGAGCCAACACCCATTTTGGTGGCACCTTAGCCAAGACTTGGGAGACAGGAGGATGTGGCAGGTGGTGAGCAGGCAACTATTGGAGGAGATGAGGAGGATAGTGGAGATGAGGAGAGTGGAGAGGTGGAGAGTTCAGATGATGGTGATGGGGATGATGGTAGAGATGGTGGACGAGAGGAGCAGAGGTTAGTGAGATAGAGGACTGATATTGCGAGAAGTTCTCAGGGTATACAGAGGCCGAGGAGTGATACTGGCCGACAGATGGTGATCAGAGTCACCTCTTCAGTGCAACAGGTGTAGATAGAAACATTACAGGCCCAGGTTCAAACACTGCAGGGACAACAGGAATAGTTGCAGAGCCAGTTCGCTCAGGCTCAAGGTTTGGTAGCATAGCTACAGACACAGTTGGCACAGACATAGGCATAGGCATAGATACATGTATCTCCTCCCCTGGACCCACAGGGAGCCCAGTTGACAGCAAAGAGGGATTCTTTTAGATGATAGGTAGTGGAGGCAGAGGGTGTAGCTCAGAGACTTATGGGCACTATTGAGAGTGCATCATTATGAGAGGCCATTGTAGAGGGGTTTGAGATGGCTAGGGAGGTTGAGTACTACCGAGTTTGATATGAGGAGTTGTGTCCACCTGAGCACAAAGAGCCTTTCCCACGGTCCCATAGCGGGACTAGGAGTAGATCACAGACAACGACACAAAGTAGAGGGGTTACAGGGCCTCGATGGGATCCCGATGTAGGGACAAGTGGCAGACCATCATCCTCGAGACTAGCTCCATTAGGGGGGCCCACCAGCCAACCTTGAGCCATTGATTCAAGATTATAGATGTACCTAATTTTGTGGGGACATGTGTATTTTTTTTTATCATATCTCATGTATCTCTCGATACTGTTGAGTTTCATTGGACATTTGAACATTTGTATTTATTTTGATGAGTGATGATATGCAACGACGATGAGTTTTGATGATGTGTTTCCTTGATGTGATGATGATATGGATGTGCATTTATTTCTGCATGATGTGATATGGATTTTGATATGTATGTAAATGATTTGATTACTGATCATGATATGCAGGATGAGTTATGATATGCTCATGATGATAATTTATGATATGCTAATGATGATGATTTTATGAGATGCTTATGATGATGATTTATGATGTGCACTAATGATGTCATGTAGGTGGATGACCTATGTTGTGATTAATGAAAATATGCAATCGAATTTTTGAAATGCTTGTAATGTGTTGGAAAATGATGTGGAAATGTAATGTATGTATGAAATTTGTGTTTTTGGATTTTTCGAATGCAATAAATAATGATGATGTGATGGAAAATGGATGTTTATGTTTATGAGATGATTTCATGGATTCGGTTATGCAAAATGATATGAAAATGATAAATGCATGTAAGGTAGGATAAATAAATGATATGAAAATGATAGATGAGTGCAATAATGAGATGAAATGTACGATGTAATGAAATGTAATGATATGAAATGATAATGATGATAAAAAGGATAATGAAATGTTATGAAATGATAATGATATGATAAAAATGGTAATGATAATGAAATGAAAAGATGAAATGAAATGATATGATAAAATGAAATGATAAAATGATAATGTACTGAAATGTTAATGAAATGACATGATAGTGTAATGAAATGATAATGTAATGAAATGATAATGCAATGAAATGATAGTGTAATGAAATGAATAATGCAATGAAATGATAGTGTAATGAAATGATAATGCAATGAAATGATAGTGTAATGAAATGAATAATGCAATGAAATGATAGTGAAATGAAATATAATGCAATGAAATGATAGTGTAATGAAATGATAATGCAATGAAATGATAGTGAAATGAAATGTCAAAATGAAGTGAAATGATAAAAGTTAATGATATGAATATAGTAAGTAAGAAGAAAATAGAAATGATGTGAAATGGGGAAATGAATGATAGATGAAAGGATATAAATGACATGCAAATGAATGATATGAGAATGATCAATGGCATGCAATGAAACTATGTGATATGAAAAATGCCAAATGCATAATGATGGATAACTAAATGATAAAGTACTTTAAATGATATAAAAATGAATGATAAATGATGAACTAGAGGATATGTACAGGACCTAGATGAAATGATAATGATTAATGAAATGAGGATGAAAGATGATGATGAAACAAATGTCCGAATGTCCTCCACAAATAGTCCAAAGAGACATGACAACCATTGATGTTTTTGTTCATCCTTTCAAAACTCTGATGCAAATCCAGTATGCAAATATATACATTGATCTAAATGAAACCAACTGTTTGTTGAGGCTTTCGTTAGCTTTCTTGAATCATCATAGAGAGTTTTTAAAATGTTGGAAGTATGCACAAGCATCAGAGGGGAACTGCCATTGAACCAAGATGACCTGAGCATTGCTTGCATAAAAAAACAAAGACTAACCACTTTCTGATGCAAATGTGGAATTGTCATCAATGATACACTGTAGAAATCATGTCTTGCGACATATTTGCACCAAATTGATAGTTAACCTCAAGAAAACAGACAAAGAAATATCATCCTCTTTCCTCGCCACTCTAGTTTAGTACATCATTGAGTGTGCTCCAGAGAGATGATATTGAAAAAAAAATCAAACAACCATTGTTCAAAATATAATACTGCTATTCCAAACATTATTCAGATTTTAGATCATCTAGATATGAGTCATGATATGGTATTTAGCTGAAAACTATTGCACTATGGATCAATGATTAGATAGTTGTTCACATGATTTGATTGTTTGTTTGCATGAGTGGATTCTATGTCATTGTCTAGCTGTTTCAGTAAACTCTGAAAGTTGATTGTCCCGAGTATGTCAATGTTTGCCCCCAGTATTGACACAACTTGTCGAAATAGATATGTACAATGATCAAGCCATGGTAAGACGTTATCACTTTAGGAAAATGATGACAGTATTGTGCTGGTATGGCCCTAAGATGATGGAAAGATGCATGAAATGAAGGCTGAGAAGTTAAGTGCAAAACATGAACTAATAGATGGAGAGCTACAAATAGCGTCTGTTTGCCAAATTTTCACTATTTGTTTTTATTGCATTTTTCTGATTTCTTTTTGATTTTTTCGTATTTTCCTTGTCAACAGACCGCCTGTTGCTAGGTTTTCACCCTATGACGATTTTTTTTTTTTAGGACATTTTTTGCTGTTTTTGTGATATTTTCAGGACTTTTTATGATGTTTTTGTGATTTTTTTTAGGACTTTTTCTGATGTTTTTGTGATTTTTTTCAAAACTTTTTCTGATGTTTTTTGTGATTTTTTTCAGGACTTTTTCATATGTTTTTGTGATTTTTTTAGGACTTTTTCTAATGTTTTTGTGATTTTTTTCATGACTTTTTCTGATGATGATGACTACTTCAGACATAATACTTTTTCAGGTGCATGCTGTTGATAGGTTCGTCAAATAGGTCCCTTTCTGGCATTGACAACTTGTATGCTCCTGAACCGTATATGACGATGACCACGTAAGGACCCAACCAATTTGGTTCAAAATAACCTTTCTTCTTTCTGTCTTGCTGATTGCGTGGGTTCTCCTTCAGAACAAGATCACCAACCTGAAAGGTACGTGGCTTGACTCTGTGATTATAGCTATGAGACATCATCTATTGATATGCTTTCAAATGATCAGCTGCTCGTTGTCTCTTCTCATCAAGGAGTTCCAGCTCTTGTAGTTGAGAAACTCTGTATTCATCATATGTTGTGAGACCTTTCAGTGATACTCTAAGTGATGGAATCTCAACCTCAAGTGGAAAAATGGCTTCTGCTCCATAAACAAGAGAAAATGGTGTTGCTCTTGTTGGTGTTCAGATGCTATATTTGTAGGCCCATAATGCGGGATTAAGCTGAACGTGCCAATCTTTCCCTGCATCATTCGCAATCTTTTTCAAGATTTTCACTATCATTTTGTTCGAGGCCTCTGCTTGGCCATTCCCTTGTGGATAATAAGGTGTTGAATATTTGTGTTGTATACGGAATCGTTCAAGAAGTTCATCAACATCCTGATTCTTGAATGGTCATCCATTATCTGTGATAATGGAGTTGGGAATTCCATACCAACAAATGAGATAGTTGAGTATGAATGATGAGATTTGTTTGTCGGTAAGCTTAGTGAGAGGTACTGCCTCAATCCACTTGGTAAAGTACTCTGTCGCTGTGATGATGAATTTGTGTCCATTCAATGATGAAGGATGAATCTTTCCCACTAGATCTAACCCCCATTGAGAGAATGGCCAAGTTGGCGTGAACGGTTGAAGTTCTTGTCCAGGAGCATGAATGAGATTCCCATGAATCTGACATTTGGAGCACTTTTTCATGAAAGTGAATGATTCCCTTTGCATAGTCGGCTAGTAGTAACCCATTCTAATCAATTTCTTGGATAAGGTTAGTCCACTCAAATGAGTACCACAAATGCCACCATGCACTTCTTGTAAAGCCTTGTTAGATTCGTCATGTTCAAGACATCTAAGTAAAGTACCATCAAGACCGCGACGATAAAGGATGTTAGCAATAAGAGTATAGCGAGAGGATTGGTGAATGAAATTGCGCTTTTGGTTACAGGATAATTCAGGTGATAAGATGTTGGCCTTTAGGTAGGCACAAATCTTTCCATACCAAGGTGAATCATATCCTACTAAGTGGCAAATGATTTGGATTTCAGGTGTGTCATAGGTAGGTGCAAATGATTGTTCCACTAGAAATTCATAGCGAGCCTAATTTTCTGGGAGTTGTAGCAATGATGCGATCATGGCCATGGCGTCAGCTGCTTTGTTATCAAGTCTTGGAATCTGTATGAACTTGATATCTATGAAGTACTTCTTGAAATCATCAACCATCTTCTTATATGGCAACAATTTTTCATCTTTGGTTTGATAATCATCATTGATCTGATTTATGACTAACTGTGAGTCACCATAAACTCATAGTTCTGTAATCCTCCATTCCAATGCTATCTTGAGTCCAGTGATTAAAGCTTCATATTCAGCTATGTTATTAGTGCATGGAAACATTAGTTGATATGACTGAGGAATGGTATTTCCTTGAGGGGTGACAAAAATTATGCTTGCCCTCGATCCATGTTGAGTGAAAGATCCATTAAAGTATAAAGACCAAGGTTGCTTTGATTCTGTAGTGAAGACATCAGCATCTGGAAAGTCAATGTGCATGGGATGCTCTGCTTGTAGTGGTGCTTTAGCTATTTGATTAGCGATAACTTGTCCTTTGATTGCTTTGCGATCAACATAATGAATGTCAAACTCACTTAAGATCATAACCGATTTTGCTAGTCGTCTTGTCAATGTAGCTTTGCTTAACAAATATTTGAGTGGATCAATCTTTGCAACAAGATTGATTGTATGAGTTAACATGTAGTGTCAAAACTTCTGTGATGCAAAGACTACTGCGAGACAAGCCTTCTTGATGAAAGTGTAGTTGAGTTCATGACCTGTTAGCATTCAACTGATGTAATAAATGGCACATTATTTTCCTGTAGAGTCCTCTTGTGCTAATAATGCCCCCAAAGATGTCTCTATTGCGGCATTATATAAGATTAGAGGTTTGTCTGGATTTGGTGGTACTAGAACTGGTGGGTTAATCAGGTATTGTTTGATCTGTTGAAAGGCCAATTCACACTTATCGTCCCATTTGAAAGGAACATTCTTATGTAATAGATGCGTGAAAGGTAGGATTTTATTGGCCAGTTGTGCAATGAACCTTCATATAGATTGAAGTCATCCTTGTAATGACCTCAACTGACTAATATTCTTTCATGGAGGCATTTCCATGATTGCTTGCACCTTGGCAAGATCTACTTCAATTCCTTTTGTTGATACTATGTATCCCAAAAGCTTCCCAGATGTGACTCCAAAAACACATTTCTTAGGGTTGAGGCGAACTTTGAACTTTTCTAACCTTGCAAATATTTTGGATAACACTTCAAGATGTCCTTCTCTTGTGTATGACTTTGCCAATATGTCATCTACATAATCTTCCATGAATGTGTGCATCGTGTCATGAAAAATTGTATTCATAGCTCTTTGGCAAGTAGCCCCAACATTTTTTAGACTGAAAGGCATGACATTCCAACAATAAGTCCCCCATGGACATGTGAATGTTGTTTTGTCCTAGTCTTCAGGTGCGATCTTGATTTGGTTGTAACCAGAAAAACCATCCATTAGTGAATACATGGAATGGCTAGCTGTCAGATCTACTATAGTATCAATGCTTGGAAGAGGGAAGTCTTCCTTAGGACATGCCTTATTAAGATCTCTGAAATTTGTACACACTCTAAAATTTTTTTCGGCTTGGACATTGGAATGATGTTAGAGATCCATTCTGCATAGTCGATTGATCTTATAAATCCCACATCAAGGAGTTTCCTAAGTTCTTCTTTAACCAACAGTGCAACATGAGGATGCATCTTTCTGAGTTTTTGTTTCACCAGTTTAACTCCTGGTTTGATGGAAAAGTGATGCATTATAAGATCAAGATCAAGACTTGGCATGTCTGCGTAAGACCAAGCAAAGTTGACTTGATTTTTTCTGAGAAATTCCATGAATTCAGGTACTTCTTTATCCATCATTGATGTAGCTAACTGTAGAATCTTTGGTTTTTTTGAAGTTTCAAGATTAACTACTTTTGTAGGCTCAATCAAGATAGGCGATCGCCCATGATAATGCTCCAGAGGAGTGTCAAATATCCCATCATCAGGTTCCTTAAAAAGGTTTTCACCATTCGATATGCTCTTTGTTTTATCTTTTGTTTGATCTAACACTACCAAATTCTGGTTTTCACCATTAGATCTTTCTTTTTGATTTTTATTTTTGCAGCTAGGAGACTTGACACTCTCCTGATTAAAGACTCTGTGCTGAAAATTGCTAGTGGAACAATCATTTGTGTCATCTGTGGAAATGAAGTTCATGATAGATTCGTCGCTTGGGAACATAGGTAGATTGATAGGTCCGGATGAATCCCAGTCAATGAGATCGGGTTGGATCAGTGGTAGCAGGTCATTGGGTTGTGTGAGATCGGCTATGGTTAAGGTCATAATAGACTTGTCTGTAGGATCCAAGGTATGAGGAAAATCAATGATGGCACTATTATCATGATAATCTTGTTTGATTAAATCTAACTCAGTATCACTAGAACCATAGTCACCTTGTAGTTCAGATTCTTGCGGTTGGGACCCTGACCCTTCACCTTCGATTAGATTTGGGGTGTACTTGTGTACCACATCAACCTTTTTTTCCCTCCATAAATCATCATTATGGATGGTGTCCCATTCATATTCACCAGAATTTGTGGTCAAAATTATTATCCATGAAATTCTGAATTGTTGTCAAACAAACTGCCCGTGTATCAGACCCTTCTTGCAATGTGAGGATAGTATCATGCAAATGTTTAGGTGGTCTTTCTTTTGAGTTAGTATCATAGCCTAGTCCTGTTTTATCCTTTGTAGCAAGTCCTGGAAGGTGAATAGGCTCAACTACTCCTTTTCTCATTCCAATAGGACCATTACCATCATAGCCCATCTTTTGCATGATTGAATATCCTTTACCATATTGATCAGTTGGTAGTTTGATATTAAGAACTGTTTCATCTTCATCTTTATAGAGCCAACTTAAAACTTCTCTATCCTTAGAATCTTCCATAGGGAATTTTTCTTTGATAAATCATCCATTAAACTTTGTATTTGGCTCTGTTGGTGGTTGCGTTGACGTGGATGCTACGAATATCTGTTGTTGTGTAATAGAGGGTTGTCCATGTGACTGAGGAGATATAGGTAGATTTTCAAGGCAGAGAGAGTACTCCCCTACTCCATTGTCCTTGAACCGTAGTTGTTTGTCAAAGCTTTTGGCTAGCTAATTGATTTGCGTATCAACTTTGAGAAAAGTATCAACATGAGCTTCTCGATTGTTGGGAACCAAAGTATCTTGACTAGCTTTGATGTTGGCACAAGTTTGACTGTTTGAATTATTAGTTGGTATTGTGATCTCCTATTTGTCATAAGGAAACTTAAGACATTGATGATATGTGGATGAGACAGCTTGCATCTCATGGATCCAAGGATGACCCAACAAGATGTTGTATGCAAGATCACGATCTAACACTTGACATAAAGTATTTTTGATAACAGGTCCCACTCTGACTAGTAGCATGATTAAACCTTTGGACGCTCTTTCCTCATCATCGTAGGATTTAATGGTAATCTTTCTGCTGGGATCAATGGAGTCCTCAGAAAATCCTAAAGCCCGAACTAACTTCATAGTACATATATTCAAACCGGCACCTCCATCTATTAGGAGGCGTCTGACACGAAACTTGTGGATCATGACTTCTAAGTATAGTGATTAATTATGGGTATGTGTCATGGAAACACCATCTTTTTCAGAGAACGAGAGACATGTGGGTGAGGACAAGTGTCCCACCATGGCTTGAAATCGGTCTACATCTAGATCAGTGGATACAGTTGTTTCAACGAGGGCCTTTTCTAGAATTTCCTTGTGTGCTGGGGAAATCTTCAGGAGTTCTAAGATAGAAATATGAGCAGGAGTTTTTCCAAGTTGATTGACTAGGTCATATTGATGTTGGGGTAGGGGCACATTGGTTTTTAAAGAAGCACCCTTTAAGAAAACTTTATCTTGTGCTCTTGTTGTTGCGTTGACTTCTCTATATTCCATCTTTTCTTTAACTTTAATAACGTTGACCTGTTCGTCATTAGTGTAGATATGATTGATTATATGACCATTGATATGATTCACACTTTTTCCTGAAGAATCACCCTTTTGATAATTGGGAAAAGGGTTGCGAAATGCTTGGTGGTCTTCGTTTGATTGTTGGTGTCCTTCTACTTTGATGGTGTCATTTTCTATCAAATCTTGGATCACATTTTTCAAGGCTTGACAATTATTCGTGCGATGGCCCTTGCACCGATGATACTCACAATAGTATGCGTCATTCCATGATGGAGGCTTCACACTAGGTTCAAAATTTTGTTGAGGTGGTAGGGTGATAACGTTCTTTGCCATCAAATATTTAAGGGAAGATTCTAGAGATTGACCTAGTGGAGTAAAAGTTTTTCTGCTAGAGAAGAATGAAGATGGTTGTGGATTTGTGTTCAAGGTACTTCCTAAGACATTGTTGTTGTTATTGTTTCCACGTTAACCTTGATTGTTGGCATTCCCTTGCGAGTAAAATTTTGACTCACGTTATTCCTCAGAGGAGGAGGATTATTTTCTTGATTTGTGACCGAGTTGATGTTGTTATAGTTATTGTTGTGAGGAGCACTTGGAGTACTAAGAAACAATGGATTAGTTGAGACATGATTTGCATCTACAACGCCCTCATTGACCATGTTTTTGTTGCGAGTCCAAAACTTAGATCTGTCGTTGTGATGATTTGAAGAGCTAGGATTGTCCTTGTCAATTTTTATTATCCCTCTTTGGACAAAGGCACTTTCAATGGTGATGGAATTTTCAATCAATTTTTGAAAAGAGGGAGGACAATGAAGATTAAGACGATAGCTCATCTCTTGATCTAAGCTGTTTATGAAAGTGGCGATCTTTTCCTTTTCAGGAACATGGCGTGGATATCTAGCGAACAATCTTCTCCATCTCTAAAGAAATGTAATGAATGGTTCACCAGGTTTCTGTTTAGCCTTGAAGAGATCAATCATGGTTATTTGATGTTGTATGTTGTAGGAATATTGTGATATGAACTCATTAATCAATTCCTCAAATGTCTTGACGGGTGGTGTGATTTTTGATAGCCATTCCATAGATTAGCCTCCAAGAATTCTAGGAAACAAACGCATCAAGTATGTATCCTCATGAGAAAACTCTAAAGTCATATTTTGGAAGTCCCTAATATGATCGATTAGATCTGATTTCCCATTGTAACGATCGAACTTTGGGATTTCACAATGTTTGGGAAATGGGATCATGTTGAGACATCGGTCAAAAGGATAAGGACAGATGTCATCAAGAGCGTATGTCTTTGTTGTGGCTCCCCCTTGTAGATCTTTAATTTTCCCTTGTAGTGCTTTAACTTGTTGAGTCAAGGCACTAAGATCAGACAAGGGTGTTTCATCAGGATTACTCTTTATGTTCTCAGTATCAAAATCATAGGGAAATTTAGCTCCTTTGTCAACTAGATACAAGAAATATTTTTCTTTATTGTGCTCCAAAATATTTTCTAAGGCTTTGTGAAATTTGGGATCTTGCTCAACCTCTCTAAGACGTTCTTTATCCCATTCATCATCACTATCTATAGGAGTTTTTCTCCCATCCTTGTTGAAAGGGAATGGATTTTTTTCTCTTTCACCCATGTTATCTTTAAAAAGGGGATTATGACTCACACTATAAAGGGTATTACTAGTCTCACCCTCTTCTTGAGTTCTTTGGGTATGATCTTCTTGTTGAATATCCTCTTTCAGCTTATTATATTGAGATCTTGTAAAAATAGGCATACGATTTTGAAATGTTCTTCTAGACTTAGGTCACAATTTGATAAATGCACAAATGATGATATTTTGATCTGATAAGATGAAAATCTTATGATATAATCAAAAGATGTTCCTAATTCTTGATTGTGGCTTCCAATGATAAAGGATATTAGAATCATGTTGGGGAAGTTGAATCAAATAATCAAAAAATTGTTTGAAAGGTGCACTTTTTAAGATTTGATCCTTGTTTTCGAAGAATGATAAGTATATAAAAATAGCCTAACTAAGATCACTGAAGGATTTGACTGGGATGTGTTGAATATTCAATAGAAGGTTGTGGTAGATAATTGAACTCAAGAGGTTGACTGTGATTGTATCGTTGAGATAGAGCTCTTCTCTGGAAATGTGCTCATGAATATAAAGGCTCTACAACATACTTGTTAGTAAACCCGCTACCAAAATATTGGTATCTATGGAGAAACTTATGGTAGTGGAGCAAGACATTTCGGCTCTTATACAAAAAAATTTCTATGTTGCAAGGTTTTCTTGTAACCTAAATGTTTCTTAGGTTTCTTGATCCTATTGACAATCAATTTCTTGACAAATTTGGTTGATTTCCACTCTCTAAGCATGGGATAAATGTCAAGATACTATTGGACCGAAGATGTTATAAACTCAGATCTGTCAAAAGTAACAATTCTGGAAAAGTGATAGATGCGCTATTTCGTACCCTATATGTGCTGCAAAAACAAGTATATGCGCTAGAGAAATAGTCAAATGCACTACAATAGACCTTAGATGCGCTACTCTATGTTCTATATGTGCTACAAAAAAATGTTTTGATAGTGACAAAAATGGTTTGCAAGATATTCAGTCTATGCGCTAAAACAGACCCTAAAAGTGTTGAACTAGCTAGTGAATGCACTAGAACAGACCCTAAAAGCGCTACTCTGTGTCCTATATGCACCATAACAGTTTTTCCAAAGCGGTTTTCAAATAGTTTTGAACAGTTTTTCAGCTGAAATTTTCATGTTCATTTTGGATGATCCTTTGTTTGAATTAATGTGATTGAAGACACAACATACACTCTGCAAATAGTTGTTTTTAAGCCTTATGCTAAACATCAAGTGTATGTTCAATTTTATTTTTCAAAAAATGTTTTCACAGGTTTTACGTAGAACAGAAAATTCAGGCAGACTCACTCTTAGTACTCAAGTAGGTCATCATAATAACCACAACCCACATCTTAGAACTGCATCGATTCACACAACCACCCCCGAAGGGGCACCCATGTTTTTGTATTTTCCAGGCGTGTACTTAGAGTGGCGAAAGTGGATACTAGATCCCCTGAGAAAATGGTCCTTGGCAGTTATATGGTGAGTGTCTTGGGGGAAAATTCTTCCCTCCCCTTGCACTATGATTATTAGGATGTTCAGAAACTAACTTCGGCTAGCTACTACACTAGGTTCTGAGTAAGGGTTTCCATTCAGTGTGGCAATAATAAACTCTCTCAGGAGACCTCCCAACCTTTAGAACACAGGTTTTAGGGATTGTTATCTTTCACACTACCGTTGAATTGTGGACTTTCCCTGAATTTTCTTTTGATTATAGTGGGTTGGAAAACTTGGCTTTAGTTGTTCCCACTTAGGTCGTTCCTCTTGGGTGAGTACTTTTCCCCACAAGAGTAGGCCTTCTAAAGGATGTAATAAAGCATTGAAATTGCATGAATGTAAAAGGAAAGTCTGGTATTTTGGTCACCTAGTTAAGGGGAGAGCATAGACCTATTGCCACAAACACAATAGACAATGTTCTTTTTAAAGCCCAAATCACAATGATCTAATCTATGTGAAGATGTTTCTTCACAAAAACAAGTTGTTCAATTTTAACTGCAAAAATCATTGTGTGGTAACTATCCTATATTGCTTCATTTTAAATCCATGTCTACCCTAGGGTTGCATCTTTTTAAAAACTAGATGTGACTATCCTAGATTGGTTCTTTTTAAATCAGAAAGGTTCTGTCTGTGGAAGGCATCAAACTTAGAACCTTGTTTAGTTACAACCTGCATGTGCTAAAAGATCACCTATATGCACCACAAGAACAAGTAAATGCACTAAAACAGATCCTATAAGCGCTGCAAAAAGTCCTAAATGTGCTAAAAGAACTCTTAAATGCGCTAGAAGAGAATGCAACAAAATTTTTACAAAATTTTTAGTAAATTGAGCCAAGTATATGCGCCATTTTGTTCCTTATAAGCATCGTTCTATTCCCTAAATGCACCACAACAGTTCTTGGATGTGTTGGATGACCTGCAAAAGTGCCAAAAGAAACCCTGTATGCATTACAAAAACTCACAGATGCACTAAAACAAAATTTTTTGCCAAAAATCCGAATTCCACCACACGAAATCCTGTCAAAAAACCTGCAAATAGATGTTAAAAATGGGGCAAGGCCCAACGGTGGGCACCATAAATGTGTGGTCGATTTTTAGATTATGATAAATATGTAAAAACAAATAAATCAAACACACCGATAGAACATTATATCAAAACAAAATTTAAATGAAAGTAAACGCAAACTCTTTCTTTTGTCTTTGATGTCGTTCTATCGTCCTCTATCTCCAGTGTTTTTGTTGATTCCAGCTGGCTCTTAGATCTTGGGCTAGGCTCAACAAACGGTCTTCCTAGAGAATGAGATTAAATATGAATGCATACAATACTATGCTAAGATGTGATTATGCTGATACTAGACATGATTGATAAAATGAAAGATTACAAAATTGATAAAAACTAAAGATGATAAAACAATGCTAAAGATGCTATAATGCTAGAATGCAAGTAATCTATAATTTGTATGCATTATATGTTGTAGGTGTAACCAATGCTTGGATTCACAAGGATATTTATAGGGTTTTCGAAAGATTTTAATTGGCTGATGTGATCAACGACTGTGAAAATTCCTGGCAGATCGAATAGTCGAAGATGGATAAGACTGGAGAGAAAAATAGAAGAAAATAGAAAGCAAGCTTTGTTTCCTTTTCCGAAGAAGAGATAAGATGAGATGATAAAGATGAATTGTAAAAATCATTATTTTGTGAGATTTTGGAAAGATTTTGAAGATAAATAATGAATTTATCAAATTCATTATTCATTTATTGGTGACATGGAAAATTTTTCTTAATTAAATAAGTAATTCAACTAATATTTGGATAATAAGAAAATATTTCATAATTAAATAAAATCTTTAATTATGATTTGAAAAGATATGAAAAATATTTAATTAAATAAAAATATTTAATTAAACTTTTTAAGAAATGACATGTAAATGGAATTAATTAAATAAAATATTTAATTAATTAGAAGAAAGATTTGAATAGGAGAAAGGAAATTCAATTAAATTAAATCAAAGATTTAATTAAACTTAAATGTGATAATTAATTTAAATAAACAATAATATTTATTTAATTAATTAAGTGGACTTAAGAATATGGTAATTAAATAAAAATGAATCTATTTAATTAAAGTGGAGGAATAAAGTGAATGAACAATATAATTAAATTAATTAAATTTAATCATATGTAGAAGACTTTAGAGGATTCATTAAATAATAAAATATTTAATTAAATGCCAAGATTTAAACATGACCAATTTTATGCATATACAGATATTATTGTGGATTTGAGCTTATTCATGTCCCTCTTTTAGAGTTAAAATAAATAGTTGAGAGCCCATAGCCTATTCCTTAATTCCCATAGACTAAGGGATAAAATAAGGAAAATAATTTAATAATAATATTTTAAGTTGGACCCAATCACTTTTTTTTAAAAGGTAAATTAAATATTATTAGTTTAATAAAGTGGTCATCTAAATGATACATTACAAGGACAATGCAATATTTTATTTTAAAAGTGTTTTTAAACACTTGAAGGGTAAAAAAATTCAAAATTGAGGGCCCAAAAGGCACCTATAAAATGTTATTTGCTCAAAGAAAATCATCTAATTTGTCATTATTTTCAGAGGTTCAATATTGAAGGATGAAAACCCTTTGTGTAGGAGATTTGGAGGATGAAAACCTTCTTATATTTTTGAGGTAATCCCATTTGGAGATCAAATTTATGTTGATTATTGAGTTTAATTCAAAGATTTTAGCTATGGAGGATTGGATTGATCAAGTATTTTCAACAAAATCGAATCAACATTTCATTAGTGGTTGTTGTGAAGGGATGCTTAGATCAACTGCATCATTATTGTTGTAGTTCACAATTATCTCTTTTGTTTTGAAGGGTTTCAAGGTCTTGTTGTTATTGCACCAACGTTACTCAATCACCATTCATCATTTACTAGCTGCCAAACAACATTTATTCAGGCATCGTTGATGTGGCACAACCTTTGTGTTACATCCTCTCTAACTTAAACATGTTATGGAAATGAAATTATGGTCACTATGTTTGTTGCAAGTAACTGCTTTTCATGAGAATATGAAATTGGGGATAGAGTAATTGAATTATTATGTCATAACTATAAATGTGAATGATTTTCTTTTATATGCGAAAATGTATATGATGACGAGTTTATATTTAAACATGTATATATGTCAAGAATGGTCTAACCCTAGTCTTTTTGTCAAGTGGTTGTAGGATTTTCAACACTTGAAGGGAAAGGGAAATATCATTAGGTTGAGGTCGTGGTTAACAAGGATTAAAAATTATCAACAGTGTTGAGTGGGTGTAAGATGAATCTGTCTAAGTCGTAACCTTGGGCAAATCTCTTTTAGTAAAATTAAATGTTGAGCAATTCAACTTTAATTATTTACCAAAATTTTCCTTTTGGAGTCATGGAATTTAACTCTTTGAAGTGTGTAATAGAAGTTTGTTAATGTTTTAAAATATTTAAAAGATAAAAATATATGTAACCTTAAAGTCCATCGCTTTTAATATAAAAATTAATCAAATAAAAAGTAGGAGTCATCGATGGTTTTGAAGGCAGTAGAGGAGAGGGGACCATAGTAGAGCAGGAGCCTATACTGGGATAGAAGATTTGGGCCCCACAGTAGAGCTAAATAATAGGAAAATGTAAATCACTTTTCACCCACAAAGTCAACAAAGGTACATGTATCACTGTACCATCAAAATGTATTATAATCAGAGAACATTCGTCCCATACACAAATAGATATTCACAATCTTACATGTTAGAGAATATTCAAAGCACATCTGACATGACAAACATACAAGCCATATTGCTTGTTACTGGCCCCTCGCTTTAAAACAAAAGCCCAAAATATAAAATTAGTATAACCCAAGCTCCCCTTTGATGTCACCACTTGCATTACATCGCAACCACCTTTCGGGCACTTGGGATGCCACGAGTAGAATTACGAGCCAAGAATGTCTCATCACTAAATCCAATCCAGCCAAACCCCCATCCCACTTGCTCACCAACACAACACTCAGACATGTAGCAATCATTCATATGTGTCCCATCTATCAAATCAAACCTCTCTACTACTGATTCCTCCTTTTTTTCCCACCTGCAACCACCAAAAAAATGGTGTTAAAGCCACCAAAACCTCTTGTCAAGCAAACACGGAATGCATACCATTAATACATACAACCTCAACAATTGAAGGCATCTGATGAAGATTTCAAATTTGAAATTAAAAGGACAGGAATTAAAGACTCCACACCAAACCAACATTGAATATATAAGGAGATTTTCAAATTAAAAAATGCATTACTCAATCTCTTGCAATTTCCATTTAGCACATCCCACTTTCATTATCAGTTATACAATTTACTCCATAAATATGAAGAAAGTCTAGAGGTAGCAGTAGCACCATCGTGACAAGCTACAAGTATTCTACTGCTACAAATTTTGACTGCCTGTGAATGCAAATATGTTGTATGGGATGTCAATTTTTGTCACATTGACCTATAACTCAATATCTTAGGTTTCAACTTACACTTTATATGAATTCCAAGTCATCTCAATTCAAGTTCAGGGTTACACTGGTTTTCTTTTCCTCTATACTCGTCCATGCATGACATTTACCATGCATTGTGCATTTCAATATATTGTGTTATTCTTAATCTTGTGTTATTCATTACACGACATTTACTTTGCATTGTGCTTTTCATATTTTCTTCCTTATACGAAATATGAAATGGGTTTGATTGGTTTAAATGGTTTTTCATTACTATTAGACTCGTTCAACGAAATATGGAAAGGGTTTGACTGGTTTTCATCCATGCACTTGTATTCGTGTGTTCGTCATTGCACAAACTTTAACTCTGCAATTTGCTTTTTACATTTGTTTGTTATTCCAAAATACAAAAATGGATACAATATATTTGCTTGTTACTAGGAAATATTCATAGGGCTTTAATGTTTATCATTTTGAGGGTTTCTACCATGCACTAGCATTCATGTCTTCCTCATTGCACATACTTCATCTCTGCAATTTGTTTAAAATATTCTCATGTTATTCTGAAATATGAAAATGGTATGACTGGTTTTCATTTCGAAGATATATTCTGACATCTTTATGTATTATTCTATTCTTCCATGCACAATAGGTATGTCTGCAAAATGCTTTTTTCATTTCATTGTTACTACCAAACATGGAAAGGGTTTCACTAGTTCAAAATTACAGGGTTTTCTTTTTGACAATGCACAAAATTTAACTCTACAATTTCCCTTTAATATTTGTTTGTTATTCCCAAATATCAACATGGATTCACTTGTTTTCATTCTAAAGTTATTCTGCCATGCAATTATATTATTTATTTCTTATATATGTATTTCTATTTCCATACATACATACATATACATATTGTCCATGGAAGAACAAAATAATACATAGACATATTTGCATACATATATATGGTATGACTAGTTTTCATTTCAAAGATATTCTTCCATGCAATCGTATTATTCTATTCTTCCATTCACAATAGTTCACTCTGTGAAATGCTATTTTTATTTAATTGTTACTACCAAACATTTTTTATGGTTTCACTGGTTCACAATTACAGGGTTTTCTGCCATGCACTTGTAGTGCTCTCTTTGACAATGCACAAACTAACTCTACAATTTTCCTTTAATATTTGTTTGTTATTCCCAAATATGAAAATGGGTTCACTTGATTTCATTTCGAAGATATTCTACCATGCAATTATATTATTCTCTTCCTATATATATATTTTTCTATATATATATATTGTGCATGGAAGAACAAAATAATACATAGACATATTTCTATACATATACAAATATATGCATATATATATACACACACACATATGTATATACATATATTTGTATATGTATATATATGTAATTGTTTATGTGATTGTTACTACGAAATTTGTTTTATATATTTATGTTCGGCTCTCCACGTTTCATTGTTTGGCTTTGCACTCAAGAAAGCTCCCTTTCTCTTTCAGATAAGGTTTTCTACCTCACTACGCCTATACCATTGTATTTCCTTTTGATAATGTTTAACCAATGTTTGTTCATGTCTCACTAAACAGATTTGGTCTAAGTAATTTCAATTCAAATAATAAAATAGAACAAACTGTCAACATGCACAATAAATCCAATTGCATTACAAACTATTCATAAAAACCAAGAAAAATAAAGACAATAAAAATAAATTGTTCATGCACAACAAAGACAATATCATTACAAACTATGGACAATTGCATTACAAATTGTTAAAAAAAAAATAGACCATTGAAATTCAAAATGTCAAGATGCATATTAAATAAATGCAAACTATTCATGCATCATTGTGACTTCAATAGTGTTCAATTTTTTGTTTTATTTAACTGCTCCAAACATCTTTTTTAACATCTGCAAGTGCAATCTAAAGGTAAATTGAGGTCAAAAACTAAAACCAAGACTGCAAAGATGTTGTCTCATACAAGGAAAGACACTATAAGAGTCCCCAATGGGAAACAACTAGTTGCAGAAGTAAATAGGAATCCAAAACCTATTGAGGTTGTCTAGGAGGTTGTTGCATCACCAATCTGGAAGCCAAGATCATCAAAGGAAAGGGAATGGTCATCAGAAGACATGGAAAGGGCATTGGAGGATGTTGAAACAAATGGGATGTCGATGAGAGCTACTGTGAAGAAGTGGAAAATCCTAGCTACAACACTTAGCAATTGGTTAAGCGACCTGAGCACTAGTTCAAAGAAGGGTCCACCAACAGTCTTGGCAGAAGAGGAGGAAGATTTTATTGTGAAGTGGTGCACAGATATGGTAGATATTGGCCACTTGCTTGAGATTATGAATCTCAAGCAATAGGTTGCTCAGATATGCCAGACTAGACCCAACCCTTTCACGGAGGGGCTGCCTAAAAAATCATGGTGGATTGAATTCAAGAGGCACCATCCAAAATTGACCTTGCGCACAGCTGAAGGTCTTGATAAAGGTAGGGCGATAAACCTTAGACTCAATATAGTAGCTGAATTTTATAGAACGTTGATAGCAGCATATGAAAGTACCCCATACGGTCCTGACAAAATTTGGAATTGTGATGAAATAGGCATTCAAGCTAGAAAAAATGGAACTATGAGGGTCTTGGCATGACGAGGCAGTAGGAATGTCTCCTACATCATTCCAAAAATTAGAGAATGGATAAAAATTCTATGATGTGTTAATGCATCTGGCCAAAGCATGTTGGTATGTGGCGACTGATCATGCTATACAGTATAGCCCATGGTATACAGTACACCCTGACATGTATCCTTGCTGGGGTTTGGGGCCAGGCCGAGCCCTAGGTGGGGGTTCGGGGGCGGCAGCCCCTGAGAAAATTTTTCCTCCTACTTTTTCGCGTCATCACCGAAAAAGGGAAAAATCAACGAAAAAAGAAAAATCCGATTTTGTAGAACCCAAAATTTGGAGGCTTCTAAGCTTGATAAAAAGGGGTTCAGATGGGTATTATAGTATGATGAAAAATGCGATTATTCACAAGATTGTAATAGGTTTTGTACTGGGTAATAAAAGTATTGGATGGCTGTGGTTTGGTGGATGTAGCTCGGATTGGGTGAACCACGTTAAATTATCTATGTTATGATTTATTCTGTGTGTGTTTTAGCTTCTTTGTTTATTAATTAAATCTACATTTAATTGTTAGATATCTTCCTTTCTAACCCTAGCAAAGCATACCTGGTTTCTATTTGTTCAAGGGAAATACAAAGATAGAGAATTACATTGTGAACTGTGAACCACACAACTATGGCAACCCAAACACATGATTGGATGATGAAGGAGCTTGTCTATGAATGGCTTGGACATTTCTGTGTATCGGTTCCTAGGGGTGTCTGACCTACTAATAGGCACCTGCTGATTTTTGATAGCCATGGAAGTCATGTTGCATTGTCAACTATCCAAAGGGCAAGGGGGTTAGGCATTGGCCTCCTTACACTTCCTACTCATACTTTTCATGCGCTACAACCTTTGGATGTTAGCATATTTGCACCATTCAAGCAATATTTCAAATCAAAATGAGCAGATTTTCTCACTAGATTCCCCAATATTGATATCAGAAGGGAAAAACTGGTGGAGTTAGGCAGCAAGGCATTGACAAGAGCTTTGACTCCAACCAACATAAAAGCTAGCTTTAAAATGATGGGGAAATGGCCCCTCAATTTTGATGCACTCGTGGGCAACATGTGTCCCAACGAGACATATGACATTGTTGACACCAATGATGTTTCTGCAGTGCAGAACATCCTTAGTCTTTTGGGACTTGATGTTTCAACAACTGAAATTTCAAAAACATTGTAGAATCCAATGGATAGTCAAGTGCATGAAGGTGCATAGAAACAACTTGAGGACATGGACAACTAGCCTGCACAAGAAGATGTGGGGGATTTCACATTCCCTTCTCCAACACCCACACCTCCAGAAGAAACAATGCACTTTTATGTAGATATAAGCAATGAAAGTCAGGGTACACCAGACCAGGTGGAGTTTACTGAATCCCAAGTCAATGAAACAATTCAAACTGAAAGTGGTTCTCAAATTAGTAACTTCCTTAAGCTTCCAAGTCACAGAGTGAATGGAAGAATGATAAACTCTGCTGGTGGTGCTCTTCAGGTGAGCCAATAGTCTTAGTTGTTGACTGCTGACAGTTACATGACTCTCATAATGGAGTAGGAATGAAGAAAAAAAGAACTGGAAGAATTAAAAATCAGAAAGAGGCAACAAACTGAGGACAAAAAGGTAGCACAAATTCTAGCCTTGGAGTAGAAGGAACAAAAGAAAACTGAAAAGGAAATTGAGTGCAAGGAAAGAGAGCAATTGAAATAGTTGAAAAGAAAGGAAAAAGAGTAGAAGGAGCAAGAGAGGATACAAAAAGAACAAGACAAGAAGGAAAGGGAGATCGAGGCTTCCCATAGAGCATTGATGTGAAATAAACACTTAAGCAGTCCTGCAACTCCCTTATCTAATAACCACATTTACTTTTGAGATATAACCAATAATAACATCCCTCTATTTTCTGTAGGCAATGTGTGTTTCAGTCCCACCTCATCTCAAGTTAGCTGCACTCAATTTCCAGTTGGCCAGACTCTTCACCACTAACTCCTTCAAGTTTAAGTTGCACACAACTGAAAAATGCAAATGCAAATCAATTTATGGAAAGTCAAAATGTAGCAGTAGGAGACGAGAACACATCTCCAGATTCATTCCTTGGAGCATTCGACTGAGTTTGGGAGGGACCAACTTAAATAGTTCCTTATAACTTGGTTTTTTTATTGGGTTGTAGTTAGGGATGCCATTTTCATTGTGCTACATCTATTTATAAATGTGAACTAAATATGTTTATTATTTTGAACTAAATCTATTTATTAATGTGATACGAGTACCTTGGTTGACTTTGTGGGTGAAAACTATTTTACAATTGCATATTAAGGCACTCTAGTGTCGGGCCCATTGATGACTATGTCAATACTTTTTTTATGGTTCTTATAATCTATGTTTTAGAAAATATATTGTATGCAGATATTCTATTTCAATTTTTTTTTACCACAATTGCTATGTTTATAATATCTATTCTACATTTGTGAAAATATATTCTATGCAGATAAACTGTTTCAATTTTGTTTACAACAATTAGTATGTTTATAATATCTATTCTACATTTGTGAAAAAAATATTCAATGCCGATAATCTTATATAACATTTCATACGATACAGTCTATGCTGATAATTTAACATTTGAAATTGCATGTGAATACATTTCATATAGTCATTAAAAAGGTCTACTAGACATGTCTAAAATCCACAACACTTCACAATGAAATACTTGATGTAATATATCCTTTTTTATATCAGTAGCTCAATTGAAATTTGCTTTTGGTCTATACCTCTACAAAAGATAACATGTATGTATGTCTTATCTCAAGTTTATTTGTTTCAGTACATTATAGTTCACTCTTGTTTTGTGAATGGCAGAGCTGGATGTGACCTATTTGACCTATATGATTCTATCTATCCCCTATTATTATGTTCATCATTGCACAAACTTTAAATCTGCAATTTGGTTATAACATTTGTTTGTTATCCCCAAATATGAAAATGGTTTGTGTAATATATCCTTTTGTCTATCAGTAGCTCAATTGAAATTTACTTTTAGGCTATACCTCTACAAAAGGTAACATGTATGTATGTCTTATCTCAAGTTTATTTGTTTCGGTACATTACAATTCACTCTTGTTTTGTGAATGGTAGAGATGGATGTGACCTATTTGACCTATATGATTCTATCTATCCCCTATTATTATGTTTATCATTGCACAAACTTTAGATCTAAAATTTGGTTGTAACATTTGTTTGTTATCCCCAAATATGAAAATGGTTTGACTGGTTTTCATTTCGAGGAGATATGTAGTGCTTATATGTGCATACATATGTACATATATATCTATGTGCATACATATGTACATATATATCTATGTGCATAAGGATGTACATATGTATCTATGTGCATATGCATTTAGATGTATGTCTATGTCAATATGTATGTACATATATATCTATGTGCATACAAATGCACATGTATGTATATGACAATATGTATGTACATATATATAAATGTGTATGTACATGTATATATATATAAATGTATGTACATATATATCAATGTGTATCTATAGGTATATATATATTTATCTACATATATATCAAAGTGTACCTACATCTATGTCAATGTGTATCTACATATATATGAATGTGTATCTACATATATATACATATATGTATCTACACATTTATACATATATGTATCATATATGTATCTACACATTTATACATATATGTATCTACACATATATACATATATGTATCTATAGATATATATGTATATACATACATACATACATACATATATATATATATGTATCTACATATATATATACATACATATATATACATATATATATACATATATATATACACAAATATATAGATATATACATACATACATTGATATATAGATTGAAAGCTATAGTGTATGTATAGATAGAAATTAAATGAAAATATTAAACCCATTAAAGTCACAATGATGCATAAGAGAACCATATATTTCCTTGAAAATTTGAGTATGTTTATGAACACAAGTATTGGAAGTGTTCATAAACACCATACACGCTATAAACATCATGGAGCACATTGTTGATGCACTTAGAACGAAAGAGAACCTTCGATCTATGGAGAATAAAATAAACATTTTAAATATTCTGTTCAAAATCAGCAAAAAAATAAATAATAACATTCACCTTAAGTAACACAACACACCCATAACAAAACAAATAAGTGAAAATAAGAAAGAAAAGGGAATGATAGGAGTCAATGGTGCAGCTTTAGTGAGGTTAAAAACTTCACCTCTATGAATTGGAGATGACCAATGGTATGGTGAATTTCTCCAACTAAATCCTGCAAACATATATGAAAATAGTCATTAATAAGAAAAGTGTAGTAAGGAAATTGTTTAACTTACAATAAGAATGTATAGTATCCTTTTGTGTTTACCTTTGACATGTAATTCACCATCATGAAGACAATAATGAATTAAAATTGCACACCATCGAAGAAGATTGAACAAGACAGAAATTTACAACAAGTGTCAGCCGAATATACCAACATATCTAAAAAAATGAAAAGAATAACTGCTAACGAATATAAATGACATATATGAAATTCAAATTGAACAATCGAAATGAACAATCAAATTGAACATTACAAGTGAACAATGAAATTGAACATTCCAATTGAACAATGAAATTGAACATTCCAATTGAACAATGAAATTGAACATTCCAATTGATCAATCAAATAGAACAATCTATTTGAACAATCCAATAGAACAATAACTTTTAACAATGCAATTGAACTATCAAATTGAACAATCCAATTGAACTATCAAATTGAACAATCCAATTGATAAATCAAATTGAACATTCCAATTGAAAAATGCAATTGAACAATAAAATTGAACATTCCAATTGATCAATCGAATAGAACAATCCATTTGAACAATCCAATAGAACAATAAATTTAAACAATGCAATTGAACTGTCAAATTGGGTAATCCAATTGATCAATAAAATTGAACAATCCAATTGAACAAAGCAATTGAACAATCCAATTAATCAATCAAATTGAACAATCCAATTGAACAATGCAATTGAAAAATCCAGTTGAACAATAAAATTGAACAATCCAAATGATCAATCAAATTGAACAATGCAATTGAATAATCAAATTGAGCAATGCAATTGAACAATCAAATTGAGCAATGCAATTGAACAATCAAATAGAACCATCGAATTCAAGAAATCAATTGAACAATCCAATTGAACAATCAAATTGAACATTTGTACATGAGTTATACATATATACCAACATGATATGGTGTAAAAATCACAATGTATGGAACTGAAATGCATTGACATCCATAAATAGTGCAAGTTGAAACCCCAAATATCAAGTTACAGGGTGGTGGGTGACAAACATTGACAGTGCATAGAACTGATATATATTCCTTGACATATAGAATTAAAAAAAAAAACCATGAAATTGAACTAAAATGTCTTGACATTCATAAATAGTGTAAGTTGAAACCCCAGATATTGAGTTATAGTTTATTGTGAGAAATGTTGACATTGCATACAACATATTTGCATTCCATGGCTTACAGATTTTAAATGAAAAACCCAATGTGAACAACATCATTGTGAAACCCCATATATTTATAGATTCATGGAAAACATATGCATATCATACAAGATATTGGCATTTATATATATGTATGTATGTATGTATGCATCTATGTATGTATGTATGAATGTATATAAACACAACAATGTATATCTATATATATGTATGCATATTTATATATATACATAGATATATAGCTATATATATATATATATATATATATATATATATATATATATATATATATATATATATATATATATGAATACATGAATACACACACATTATATATATATATATATATATATATATATATATATATATATATATATATATATATATATGTATGTATGTGTATGTATTCATATATATATATATATATGAATACATACACATACATACATGCATACATATATACTCATTATATATGTATGTATGTATTCATATATATATATATATGTATGCATGTATGTTAATTTTAATATATATAGGTGAGGTAAAAAATCTCACCTCAAAGAGAAAGGGAGCTTTTGAGAGTGAAAATCCTAACAATGAAGTGTGCAGAGCCGAACAAGGAGTCGTGGAGAGCCAAACATGTATGGGTGTGTAACCAAACAAACTCTCCAAAATGTTTGCAAACAAAAGGAATGACAATGAGCAGGATACGAGAGAATTTGGAGAATTGAATGAACCTTGATCTCTGATTTATGCACTTGATAGTCCGAGTAAGTGTGGAGAGATGCGTAAGGAATTTTTTCCAGTGGAGGTAATGAAGGAGGTGGTGAGTGATTACTGCTCTAAACTGGTCATTTTGGGTGGGGAAAGACAATAATCATATACATCTATTGCTTGCTCAACAACACATTCCCTCTTGTGCAATGCACCAGATTGAATGATTCAAACCCAAACAAAAAACATGAATACAATAATATGTTTTACCCTGGAGGTAAAACCTAATCTGAATTCATGTTTTTTGTTAGTTTCAGCTCATTCAGGTATTAGTTTTCTCCAACAGTGTTCTATGTGCTTTGCTACATCAGACCCCTCTTTGTCCACACTTGTCTCCAATTCTTGCAGGAAACACTTCCCTAAAACAACAAACCTTATTATATTGTGAACATATTATAGGGTTTACTGCCATGCAATGGTTAAACATGGAATGGGATTCACTAGTTCACAATTATAGGGTTTTCAGCCATGCACTTGTATACATATGTATATATATATATATATGTATATATGTATATATATGTGTATACATGTATATATATATATATATATATATATATACATGTATACATATATATAAATATACAGTTTTCTTTACTTTAATATGCAACTTCGAAGTTTGCAATTCAATGCTTGGTTTTTATGAACAGTTTGTAATGCAATTGATGACACTTTGTAATGCAATTGTCTTTAATGTGCATGAACAATTTGCTTTTATTCAATATATGCATGATGAAAGTTTCTTCAATTTTATTATTTGAATTGAAATGGCTTGGAACAGATCTTTTTAGTGAGACATGAACAAACATTGGTTAAACATTGTCAAAACGAAAGACAATGAAATAGGCATAGTGAGGTAGCAAACCTCAACTGAAAGACAAAGGGAGCTATCTTTAGTGTAGAGCTGAACACTGAACCGTGGAGATCCAATCATAAATATACACATATTTGAATATGTATATATGTATATATATACATATAAATATATATAAATATATATATATAAATATAATTATATATATATATATATATATATATATGGGTGAAGCCACAATAGTGGTTTACAATTGAAGTGAGGAAGGAAAACTCACAGAAAATGAATGCATGGAAAAATAATATGATTTTAGGGGTTCGTACCAACCTATTGGTTCGACTGAACCCATTAGGGGTTCGCTAGAACCTAGGTTCGAACGAACCCTCCTAATACTTTCCCGCCAAAAAAGCCATCAAAACCCTTCATAGAAGGGGGGTTAGAATGAACTAGGGTTTGAATGAACCCTGGTTTGAGCAAACCTCTAGGGGTTTGTTCGAACCCCTATTGGTTCATTCAAACGCCCTTTATTCCTCATCCCCTCCCCGAGACACAAAAAAAAACCCGAATTTTGGCACTTCGGAGCTCAGGTTGAGGATGAAAATGGAGGAATCTTCACAAACCCAACTTGAATTAGGTAGTCCTTAGAATGAGCTATCCAACGAATATAATTTTAATATGTTTTGGTTTTATTATGTATTTGTTTTTTAGTTTTATTAAACATAGGTTTTTCATAAAAATGAAGGTCTTTGTTCTGCACATGTGGAAAAATAGCGTATCAAAAAAAATTAAAAAATATGAGTGCACCAGATATTGAAGTCCTTGATCCAACAAAAAAATAAAATTGAATTTTGATATATACAAAAAATTTGTGTATTATCTGGCTATGTCTGAATTATAATTGGTTTGACTTTGAAACTTGATAAAGAAACAATATTCAATAAAAATTGTCTAACCAAGTGGAAGCACTAGATATCATAGTTAAAATCTAAATTTGGAAAATTATAATTTTATCCTTCATGGGAAAAATGTTATGCGTTATCTGTGTCGCCACTTTTAAAAATCTGGTTTTGAAAAAACCAGTTTAAATGAGAGATGGAAAAATAAGTGTAATTTGATTCCAAAAATTTTGAAAAATATATTTTTAGAATCTACATACAAAATGTGACGAGACTCTAGTTTTCATCATCTTCAAATTCTTCATGGTTTAGCTATAGGTGCCCGAATGTGAAGATTTAGTTTAAAAAAATAATTTCAGAGTCCAGTTTGGCCAAAAATTGTAAACCACTATTGTGGGATCACCGATATATATATATACTATATATATATAGTATATATAGTATATATATATACTATATATATAATTATATATATATATATACACACATATTTGAATATATATATATACATATATTTGTATATGTATGGAAATATGTCTATGTATTATTGTGTTCTTCCATGCACTATATATATATATATATATGGGAAGAGAGAGAGAGATAAATATATATAAGAACAAAATAATATAATTGCATGGAAGAATAGCTTCGAAATGAAAACAAGTATATATGTATGGAAATATGTCTATGTATTATTTTGTTCCTCCATGCACAATATGTATATATATATGTATGGAAAGACAAATACATATATAAGAACAGTGTAGTGTCCCTCCAGTTGTTGCACTTTGATTCAATTTGTTTATGTTCGGTTGATAGTTGTTTTAGCTATTTTTGATATTATGCTACTTTATTTCAGTTATGACACTAATACTATGCTGGTTTTATACTTTGTTGATGATACATTAGAGACATTGTTGATCATCTGATTAAGTTTGTGTGGCGATCTTATGATGAACATTATGTGTGTTATGGTTTTATGCTATTTTAGAGCATTAGTGTGTTTATGATGATGTATCAGATGTTGTATATGATGTAGTACTATATGTTAGTCTTGGTGAAGGAGATAGTGTAGCATTACTCACTCATGAGTACCCTGCTATGTTGCGACTCTATTTCATAGTGTGATTTTCAGTTTATGCAGATATGTTTGATAGTGTTATTTGATGCAATTTGTAGGTATTGGGCATCGACTCCACATGCTTTGTTAGGTTTGAGCATGCCATGACCCAATTGAAACATGTTGTTTTGGAGATAATGTCAGGTCCTTCTTTGGCCATCGTTCCCTTATAGGACGATTATCTATGTTGTCACCCGTCGTTGTATTGTTGTTTGGGTGCATTGTGTCGTTCATGTTTTTGTCTTGATTGGTAATTCATTAATTAGTTAAATGGTTTATAAATGAGTTATTTGATTTAGTGTAATGTTGTTGAAATGCTAAATTAAAATATTTATGTATAGATAATTTTATAATTAAAATTTGATTGTTGTTTTAAAAGGTTTGATTAATTAAATTAACAAATAGGATATTTAATTAAATGTGATTGTTAATTTTGAGTAATAGATATTTGTTGATTTTAATGTGCAAACTTAAATATATGGAAAGTAGATATTATTGAAGGGTTTGTTTTCACCAGATTATGAATAAATATCTAGAATCTTGAGTTGGAGTCAGAAAGTGTTATCTTGGGTAATTGTTTAATTAGAACTGTCTATCAATCTTGTTTGCATGTTGATAGTTAGTTAAGTTTTGTTTTTATGATTTAATGGAAAATGAATTAAAAGGCTTTGGTTATGCAAAATTTGTGCACAACAAATTATTTTGGTTTTCTGGGAAAGAAAATTTCACGGTAGTTTTGGGAAAAAGATTCTTCTCTGTGTTTTGGTTGAAAATTTTTGGAGATAATGAATTCAAAGGATTTCTGCTTTTGGGAAAATAAAGAGTTACGGATTTTCTGGTTCTTGCTTCAATCTATGTCGGATTCAAGAATATAATCCAGGTTCTTTTCTTTGTTTTGCATTTTCTTGAATAGTAGCTTTTGAATGTTGTTATGGTATCTGTTCTTCTTTCGGTTGAATCGGTTTGTTGAATCTTCTACACAAACATCTGAAATAAAATTGTGGTTGATTAGTGTTGAAATAATTGAATATTTTTTTTAGAGAAACGAAAGCTATTAAAACCTAGTTGTAATAAAATTGGTTTTTACAATTATTAATTGCTCTTTCTTGAAAGATTGCTCGTAATCTTCCATGTTTCGTGCCAATATGATTATGTTCTTGAAATGTTATTTTAGCCTTACTTAGACAATATGCATGTGAGGGATAAAACGAATCACAGAGTTAGTTGTCATGTTAGCATCTCTTTGAATTCGTTAGTCTTTAGCCTTTTTCGTTGCTTCGGATTGCCGTGGGATTTTATCATTTGTACCTCATGGTTGACAAGCTTTAGATCCCTGAAATTAAAAGGGAATTGTCTTAAGTTTAAAGTCAGCATGTAGTTGCTTCAAAATCTGGCATCTAGAAAATTTAGAATTATCCTCATATTAAGAATTCCCTCCATATCATTGGAACACAAGCAAAGCTTACAATGTTAGGGTGTATTCCAAAGTGCTTTATTAATTCAAATATTTTACATTAAATATTGTGAATCTTGAGCTCTCTTAAACGGGGTTATCCATCTTCTGTCCCATCACCCCTGCAGCCAATTTTCTCGCAATTTCCTCATTCCTTTGCCTTGCAAGTTCTTCTTGGTGTTGCTGATGCTGATCTCTTTAGTTGTATTTTGATTATCAGATCGTAGATTTTCCTTGGATGCCTGATTGTCCTTTATTTACCATTTCCTTGGGTTTTATTTATTCTCTTGTGTGTGATCACTAAAATCTGAAGTTTTTATTTATTCTAAGTAATACTGTTGATATCAAAAAAAGAAAATCTAGAAAACGTATATATATGTGTGTGTGTGTGTGTGTGTGTGTGTGTGATAAATCAATAAGATAAATACAGATTTGTATTCAAGTTCCCACATTTCTTGTTGTTCGGTGTTCATTGCTACAAGTCATTCCTTTCATTGACAGTGACAGGAGCTTTATAAGATCTAGACGAGTTTAGAGATAGATGAATATTGCTACCTGTCAGTGTTTGGATGTTTCTTTATGCGTATGATTTAGGGAATTAAGATTTTCATTGTAGTGTCCCTCTAGTTACGACACTTTGTTTTAGTTTGATTTAGTTGGATCGATAGATGCTTTAGTTGATTATGATACTATGTTGTTTTTACACTTTGTGGATGACACATTTGACATCTTGATTATCTGGTTGTTTTTGTGTGATGATATTGTGATAGACACCTACGTGATATGAATTATGTTGCTTATGAGTTTTTTTTATGCGGTTATTATGTTGAAATGGTTGTTTATGATATATGTTGCTCGTCAGTTTTGGTGAAGAAGACAGTGTAGCATTACTCATTCGTGAGTACCCTTCTACGCTGTGAGTCTTCTTCACGGTGTGTTTTCTGATATAAGTTTATATGTTTTTAACAGTCATGTTTCATGCAGATACATGTATCGGGTAACGGCTCCACTTGCTTGTCAAGTCTGAGCATACCCTAATCCCATGAAATTATGTTGATCTAGAGGTAGTGATAGGTCCTTATTGAACCATCGTTCTTCATTGAACGAGTACCTATTTGTTACCCTTCCTTGTTGTCAAGTTCATTTCTGTTGTGTCGTACTTGTCTGTATGGTTTTGTTTGGTGAATTCACTGATTGTAGTTAAATGATTAATTGCTTTTAATATTAGTTTAAATGTTTATGTTTATATTTATATTTATCATTTAATTTATTAATTTAAATTAAATAAGTTATTTACTTTAAAAGTGAAAGTTAATTTTTGCAAAAGTATTTAATTAAATATAAATTGTTGATTTACTTGTGCAAACAAGATTTAAGTGGAAATAGATATTTTAAGAGAAGATGTTTTCAATATGTTATGGATTTTGGATTTGGAGTTGAAAATGCGATCTAATGTTAAAAGGGTAAGTTAGAACTGATTGATCAATTATGAATGCATAATTGACTATTAGTTAAGTTTTATGATTGAGAGTTAATTAAATGCATTAAAAGGCTTTTGAGGGTTGCAAATTTTTATTCACGATAGTAGTTTTTAGAATTTTTCTGCACGACAGTTGTTTTGGAAAAACTTTGATGTTAGATTATGTTTGCAAGCATTATTTTGAGTTGGATTGTCTTGGATTACTTTGTTAAGATCTGGTGAATTTAAGCGGAATTGACAAAAGCTTCAGAATTTGTCTCCAGCCAGCCATCAAGCTTTAAATAGGTTTTCTTCTTGTGTTTTAAATTTTTTGTGCTGAATTTTGAGAACAAGATGTTAAATTTTTGTTGCTCTATAAAGGAATTATTTTGCTGAACCTGCACAAACAATAAAGAAATAAATTAGAAGAGTATTTGAATTTTAAAGTAGAAAGGAATAAAAACATAATCTGTAAATGCTCAATTCCAAATCTGAACTTTTTAGAAAGGCTGTAAAGAGTTTGCAAATGTTTAATTGGAAATACATTTCCAGTTTTTACTTTGTAATATAAAAGTTTTGTTTCTTCTGTTTTAAAAGATAGCATTCATAGGAAATTGTTTCTAAATTTTCTTTACCAATTGGCTTGGTACGCTCTTATTAGTGATAGCTTATGATTAGCTTATATTCTAATTCCATATCACAGCTTTAGGCAACGCCATTAATGGATCATTGACTCCACTTGAGATCATCGGCCTCCATACATCATTTCCATTAAATCCTCTATGGCTTATTGAAATCTGAAGTTTCTATTCTTTTTCTTTAAGCAATTTAATGGTCGTCTAGCATGAACTAGAGCAACAGTAGGGAAAACACACCCCATTCTTTTCTCTTTCTACAACATTCAACCTCCTCAAGTTTTACGCAGATATTCATGACATAAATAATTTAATTCAAATTTTATAATCCACATATTTAAATCATTATGAACGAATTGTCAAGTTGTCTTCATGATCATCCATAGGCATGTATTTCCTCCTTAATAACATTTTCTGTTCAGTACCTGTGATGACGTCTCTGTTTAGATTTATACATTGTTAAGTATTAAGGGGATTTATTCGATTCTTCAATGCCAGTTTAAGTGGGCTTAATTGAATTCTTTTGCAGCCACAACATTTAAAATTAAAAACAAATCATAACATAGATAACCTTCCTCATTACTTTTGTAACTTGTCACTACGCCAGCTCTTGGTTAAGGAAGGAAGTATAGATTTTAATAAACTTTTTGATTTTATGGCCTCTTACAAGTACAATGCTAGAACACAGAGTAACCATTCTTTTTTTATCCACCATACAACTTTATGCCTATTTTCCTTTTAAAAAAATTGTATGATAGGGGTTTAGCGCCTAAGATTTCAGCAAAACAATTTCTTGATATTTCTTTTGTTATGCCAGCTATGAATGTTTATCACTCTCCTGTACCCATCTATAATAGCTTAGGTTTCTTCATTGATATTACCCAATATATTATTATTCCACAATATGTTGAATCCATAATCTGTGTCTTACACTTAGTATTTAAATTTTGTATGCATTCGACATAATAGTTCGATGTATTTCCCTTTGTATGGTGTGGAAATTTTCTATCGGAATTTTAGGAAATTATGAGAATGGGATGAATAAGTCGTAATCTACCTCTAAAGACAAAGCACATGCATGAACTGTGTTAGAGATACCTGTAATTATCTGATAGATAATGCATGCGCATAAGTTTTCTTATTTTATCTTGTCCTGGGCATTACTTTTACCATCTGAGATTTATGTATGTTAAAATGAAGTTTAACTTGCATGGCGTGGTTTCCTATATACAGTTCATGTGTGATTGGAAACATATAGTTTATGTTAGTGTGATATTTTAGAACTTCAAGATTAACTATTGCTATCCTCCACGACTAGTGCACAAATTATTCTGTTATTGATTTGTTTAAACTTCTGATTTGCATGATATTTATATAACAAATTTGTTAGTGGAAGATTTTCATTTACTAACAGATTTATATGTATATGCAATTATATTATAAAATAGAAAGTTTTAGATTATTTTGTTTTTAGATAAAATTTAAAACATTTATCTATGTCAAATATATTGTATAATATATATCCCCAACTCTTTATTTTAAGAATTAGATAATATGAATAAAGTTGGTAAGGATATAATAGTAGTCATGTAAATTGTGTAACACATTCTTTATCTTCAAAGGTTAGGAAAGATTGATTATGACATAAGCATACATTGTTTATGCTTTGGTGTTCTATTATTATGAATTATTTAAAATATAGCCGACCATGATTTATTGTTGCCTTTGTGGTATTTAGGAAATATTTTATTCTTGATATGGACTAGAGGAGAATATTCTTGGCTTTTCCTTAATATGTTATGGCTATCCCTTGTCCTTTGTTGTTGTGTCATGTTTTTAGGAAGAGTGGCTTGTGGTAGGGGCCGAAACCCTAAATGGTTGTCAAGGTAACCTATCGTAGGTGTAGTAATCCAGTGGAAACCTAACTAATGTACTAGGGGTTGGGTAGAATTAAACATTAACTCAGATAAAAGTATGCCTCGCCTATTTTCTTAATGCTTGTTAAGATTGAGAAAAGGCTGAGAAGGCTTGGAATGGCTAGTCACCTATCTTGTTTTCTTGAAAGATGGAACAACTCCACACTAGTTTTCATAGGGGTCGGGAATCAGTAGAGACTGCTAGGGTAACTCTTGGAGAGGGCTGGTAGTCTAGGAAGATTCACTAGGGTAACCTATCTCAATTGTGTGATGACACTCTTTGCCTATTACATGATTGTGTTTATTGTGGTGAGTTATCTCTAGTTGTATTTTGCTTTTGAGAGTTTGTTCATTATGTTTTGATATCGTTATGTCGTTATGTGAATGTAAGCCATGTAAATGCATTGTTCTGTCTTCTTTTTTTGTGGACCTGTCATTATCTCCAAGCATGAAGGGAGTGGACCTTTGGGTTTCACGTGGTAGGAAGGAAACCATGTTGTACCTTCATTGGATACTCTTTTAGATGATACTATACTTGTAGCTGGTTCTAGACACTTCATTGTTCATGACAGTGGATGCGAAACGTGTTCGTGGACATGGATGTTAGATATGATGAGATAATTATCCTCTTGTATATTTACCTCATATGTATGAGTGTACTCTTGTATTAATATTTTGATGTAATGAGATTTATGAGAATCTCACTTGTTGTAATCTAAATATATAATTTTCTTTATAGTATAAGTTTATAAAATTGGATCATTCATGGATTTAATTAGTACTTATGTTTTATATTATGTTGCATTGATCTTATTTATAATGTTTATGTAACGTCGTCTTGGAATCCTTAAGACAGTTATGTAATCGAATCTCTTTTAAAAAAAATTATTCGGTTAATTTATTCTTTACGCTTTGTTATAATGGAAACCATGATGGGGCGTTACATGCATGACGAATAGTTTGTACTTGATG
>VDFB02000003.1:191684070-191739127 GCA_007258455.2 Sequoia sempervirens | reverse complement strand
TAGTAGAGGCAAGCCAGGGTAACCCGAGATGGGGGTCCGGTAGCCTAGGAAGGTTGAGCCTGGGTAACTCATAGCAAATGATGTGTGACACTCTCTCTATGTCAACCAGAAGTCAGTTTGTTGTACTGCGTAGATGGTCTTTGTTCTCTGGAAGCATTGTAACCATTGTGTTAAGTGTTATTGTATTTGTATTTGTTTCAGTTCAGTTATGTATTAGCCTGTGTCTAGAGGTAGATGGTCTTGTATAGGAATTCCTTGTTACTATCTCCTAGCACGAGGGGTGAGCCTTCGAGTATCACTTGGTTGGGTGGAACGTGCACCTTAATCCGTTGGGTCATCTTCTTGTTCATGTGGACGAGATTTCTAGTTGGAGAGCTCGTGGGATTCAATTTTCATTTCTTGCTTTATTCGTTTCAGTTGGAAACTTGTAATTTATTACCCCTCATTGTTATCGAGGTGGAAGTTGTAATATGTAATCATGATTTTTGGATTTATCTCATTCGGGGAATGAATGTTGTAATCTTATTGTAAATTTATTGTTATTTGAAATCATGTGGTATTTCTTATTCTTGATGTATTTTACCATGTATGGAATGTATGTGTTTCTTAATTCGTTAAGTAATTAAATGCTATGGTTTCAATTCATGTTTCTTGTTTGGGTTTTAATGTATTCTCAGTCTCGTAACCTTAGAGGTTGTTGCAGTGGGTAGTGAGCTTGCATGTTTATTGTCCTTAAACAAAAAAAAAAATTAGTACATTTGTGTAGTTAATTGCAACTTCCTCTAGGGTTGTGTGGTGGGGCATTACATTAGTGTCAAAGAAAGATTTTGTGGGATTAATTATTAGAAATTATCAAAGTGAAAGATTATTTGGTTTTGATATGGAATTCTTAGTTTTCTAGAGGCTATAGAACCCTTTGAATGAAACCTTTAGTCTATTTAAGTCATGAAGTTCATTTGATATAATTTATTGTGGAATTAGCCATGCACGTTGTATTTGTTACCTTTGTGGTGATTGGAAGTAAAATATTTTAAGTCATGATTGGGTTGTGAACATGATTCGGTCTATTTGTGCATGATGACTGTCTTTTGGCTTAATATGTAAAATGATATTGTAAAAGGAAGAGTGGATTTTGATAGGGGTCGGAAACCCTAATAGGTAACTAGGGTAACCTATTGTAAGTTTATAATTTAGTGAAAACCTAATTAAATGTACTAGGGGTTGGGTAGTGTTATTTAAACAATTTAGATAATTTTATTGCATCACTTAATACCTTAGTTCTTGTAAAGATTAAGGGTAGGTTGAAATGGCCTGGAATGGCATGATCGTCTACTTTGTCTTCTTGAAAGGTAGTTCGATTCCACATGAATGTTTTTAGGGGTTGGGAATCAGTAGAGATTGCCAGGGTAACTCGGTATGAGGGATGGTAGTCTAAGAAGATTCACCAAGGTAACCTACAGTAAACTATGTGATGACACTCTTTTCCTAATGCATGTTATGTGGTCTCTTGTGTAGAGTTACCCTTTAGTATGTTGATGCCTCTGGGAGCTTGGTTTGTAATTATGTGGTTTAGATATCATTATATTGTGATGTGTACGTCCAGCCATGTAATGATATATTATGTCTTCATATTTTTTTATCTTTGTGGACATGATATTATATCCTAGCATGGGGGTTGGACCTTAGGGTACCACATGGTTGGGAGGAATGTGCTTTTTCCTCCATTGGATCCCCTTACAGGTGTTGTTGAGCTTGGATAATATTGTACTTGTGACAAGATCCTGATTCTACACGACTCATGAAGTTGGATGTTGAGCGTGCTCATGAACAAGGTTAACAAATGTGTTACGATCTTCATCTATATTGTATACACTCATGTTGTGTATGCGTGAATTTATTGTAATGTTGTAATGTTGTTACGAGATTTATCATAATCTCACTTGATGCAACTTGAATTTGTAACTTGACTTCTTATGATTATGTGATTGGATCATTCATTATAGTTATGATTTATCCTTATGCTTTATGTCTTTTGGTTTAGTGATGTAATGTTCTTTCATGTGAATGTTTAAGTAGCGTTGTCACAGAACCTTGAGGATGTATATGTACATGTTTCTTTTGTACTCTTGTTGTAATTGAAAGTCTTTAAAAAAAAATTGTTCAATTATTTTGTTACTTTATGTGATGTTCTTTGGGTTCCTTGGTGGGGCATTACAACTTGGTATTAGAGTCAAGCTCTAACATTGGGTACTCTAGTTTTGTGAGCTTATTAGGTTGTCCCAGATGTTAGAATCTATATTTTGTGTTTTCCTATTTGTTAGTGTTTGTCTTATAATTGAGACTTGTCCTTGATTTTGTGTAGGACGATACCTAGATGATGAGGTAGGGGACGTGGTCATGGACAAGGTGGTGGTCGTGGGGCTAACCGCCAGGACACTCCCTCTCAGAGTTCTCATGAGAGTGAGCATGCAGAAAAGCAAGGTCCTCAATTGGATCAGACGAGTGAGGATTTGAATCCTATACAACCATAGTTAGAGGGAGCATAGTTGCATCCCTTACTTGAAGAGGTTCTTGCTTGACTTGGTCCTAGATATGAGACTGGACAATAGGTGGCTAGAGTGAGAGACAAATCACCTAGGAGGGTTGTTGAGACTATGGAGCAGGATGCCATTGTTGTGGGGCATATGAGAGACTTATTAAGGGCACTCTCCCACATTTGATGGTATTGTGGTGGTCTAGAGGCAGAGACATGGCTGATTGACTTGGGACGGTGATTTTCTATGCATCCATATGGTAGCAACACTAGAGCTAGATGCACCATTATGCATTCTAGAGGCCTTGCCTCTAAATTGTGGCGTTTGGAGGAGAAGAAGTTTCATTTGGAGATTGGTTCAGTTTCATGGGACATGTTTTTGGAGAGATTCAGAGTGTGTTTCCTTTCAGAGAATTGGAGATAGTGTCATGCAAATGAGTTCCATGATTTGAGTCAGATGGTGATGTCAGTTGAGTAGTTTGAGTGTAGATTCTACGAGCTCAAACAATAAGCCAAAATTGTGGACAAAGAGGATATGTTGGTACAACATTTCATCATGGGCTTGAACACCCGTATTAGAGGAGTCTGATTCTTCAAGCTTAAGACTATGGAGGTAGCTGTGGAAAAGGCACAACTAGTGGAAGAGAATCTAACCATGGCTTTGGGTGGACATATAGGTTTCCAGATAGGTGGTGCACCTTCGGTGGGCTTTGGTCTGTGAGGCGGTCAGACTTAGAATGGGGGTTCCTCTTGGAACTAGCAGGCACCCATTAAGGGTGGACAACATCAACAACATTACCCATCGAAGAATAAGAATTCTCAAGTTTAGCAGGGTAACAGTTCATAGTCTGGGAAGAACCGTAACTGGTGGCGTAATAAGCGCAATCGTCAGGATCAACCAGCACAGAGTGCATAGTCTACGGTTAGCAGAGGCAATTTTTAGTAGTCTAATGCACTTTTAGGTGGTAGAGGTTTTGATAGAGGTACTAGTTGCTTTTCATGTGGTCAGCAGGGTCACATTACTAGGCAGTGCCCTATGAGAGATACATAAGGATTTGGTTAGCGATCGACAACTTTAGAGACGATAGTTGGAGATGTAGGCCATTCATACAAAGTATTTGTTGTGGTAGATAACCATTAGGTAGATCATTAGAATACTATGGTTGAGACTTCAGGTTAGTTATAGGGTACTAATGTTTGTATCCTTTTTGATTTTGGAGCTTCTGATTCATTTATTTCACCCTTTGTTGTTGAGCGATGTGGAATCATGGCAGTAAAGCAAGGTGATAGGTGGTAGGTAGAATTGGCCCCTGGGTCGAAGGTAGTAGTAGAAGCTCTTGTTCACAATTGTGGACTAAGGATTGGATTGCTATCTACCTCAATAGATCTTCCTGTTACACCTCTTGGTTCTTATGACATTGTTTTGGGTATGGACTAGTTGGAATCCCATCATGCAGTGAATGATTGTCGATAATAGATAGTACATTACTTAGATAATTCTGGTGCAGAAGTTGAAATAATTGGTGTACAAAGACCCATCTCTTTGTGGATTATATCAGCTATGCAGTTTAGGAGAAGCATTCGTTAGGGTTGTCAGCTGTTTGCAGCAATAGTTAATGGCTTGGAGGTAGGGGAGAGTCAAGAGGTATCTCTTGATGATTACCCTATTCTTGGGGAATTTGTAGACGTTTTTCCCAGTGATATTCTTGGAATGCCACCAAAGCATGACATTGAATTTAGAATCGACCCGGCTCCTGGAGCAGAGCCTATATCTCGAGCTCCATATAGAATGACCACACAGGAACTAGAAGAGCTTTGTTTTCAGTTGGAGGAACTTTTGGCTAAGGGTTTTATACATCCTAGTGTTTCTCCTTGGGGAGTACCTGTTATCTTTTTTGAAGAAGGACGGATCTCTCAGATTGTGTATCAATTATCGTCAATTGAACAAGGTGACGGTAAAGAATTGATATCCTTTACCCAAAATCAATGATCTCTTTGATCAGATCAAGGGAGCTAACATGTTTTCTAAAATTGATTTGAAATTGGGTTACCATCAATTGCACATTTTAGAAGCAGACATTCATAAAATAACATTTCAAACTCATTACGGGCACTATGTGTTCATAGTGGTACCGTTCGGGTTAACAAATGCACCATCTATTTTCATGAGCTTGATGAATGGTGTGTTTCATACATACCTTGTTTTGTTCTCATGTTTCTCAATGATATTTTTATCTATTCAAGAGATATGAAGGAGCACGAAGAGCATATGAGACAAGTATTACAGTGCTTGAGAGAGAATCAATTGTACGCAAATTTGGAAAAGTGTGAGTTCTTCCAGACTGAGGAGAAATACCTTGGTCATGTTATCTTTGGAGAGGGTATTGTTGTGGATCCTTCAAAGATCCAAGCCTTTATTGATTGGCCTGTGCCTACCAATGTATCTAAGGTTTGCAGTTTTATGGGTCTTGTCGAGTATTACAAACAGTTTGTTCAGGGGTTTTCAAGGATTTTTCATCCCATTACTTCTCTTCAGAGGAAAGGGAAGAAATTTATTTGGTCAGATCAATGTCAGTCGACTTTTCAGACACTCAAGGAAAAGTTGACTAGTGCACCTATCTTAGTCATTCCTGATCCTCTTAAGGACTTTTTTGTTTGCACTAATGTGTCTTTGGAGGGATTAGGAGTTGTGCTGATGTAGGATGGTCATGTGATCACTTATAACTCTCACAAACTCAAGTATCATGAATTGAACTATCCTACTCATGATCTGGAGCTAGCTGTGGTTGTTCATCCTCTGGTTCGATGGAGGAATTTCTTGTTGGGGCACAGTTTTGAACTTCACAGTGATCACTGTAGTCTGTAGTATATTTTCACACAACGTAATTTGAATGCTAGGAAGAGACGATGGATGGAGTTCTTATGCGAGTATGAATTTTAGGTGAAATTTGTCCAGGGGAGTCGGCAAAGTCATGAGCTTTATGTCGTGACTCTTGGAGTTGATTTGAGGAGTCATATTTTTGTAGCACTTCCTACAAACAAACTGTATCAAGAGGTGAAGACAGAGATTAATTCAGCTAAACCCTTGGAGGGAATATTCATAGGATATTCTCTCGAGTCAGATGGACTGTTGCGACATATGGGTCATATTTACGTACCATTTTTTGAAGGCCTTCACACTTTGATTATGTTAGAGGCACATCGAGCACCTTATTCAACTCATCCAGGTGTTAATAAAATGCATGCAGACCTTCGTCAATTGGACTTTTGGCCTGGGTTGGGTAACATAATCAGTAGGATCGATAATCATGTTAGCAGAGTGTGACGGAAATGGATCCATGTATATCTACAGTTCACTATTAGCTTTTGCCACTGATTTGTTAGCATTCTATTTATTCCCATTGAGATGAATGGTACAATCCTCAATGTGGTCCTGTATCTCATGATGTGGCCGCATACAAAATTTGGTATCTTGTCCATTGACATGATGGTATTGGCAGTAAGTGCTCCCATCATACCAATTAGGGTAGGGTTCTTTAACATGATTAGGAGTTGGAAAAGTTACGATCTTATCCTTCATCAGCTTTTGTAAGATGAAAGTATAAGATTATGATAGCTTTGTGAAATTTCGGTTGCATTTGAGGCCATTGCCATCAGCAGTGGAAACTACATTTGTAACCATCTTTCCTTTCCTAGCAATTAATATGATGGAATTTCCCTTAGAATGAGAGCATGACGAAGATCCCCCAATTGAATGACCGTTTGTTGGTATTCTTGTAGGGTTGCACACAAGTGTGTGAAAGAAGGGTATTTCATAAGGGAAAACTTCTCTTCCCAAGGCCTTTGTAAGTAGCCTATGAATACCTTCTACACGTCAAAATCAGGTAGCTGATATGAGATTTGTGAAAGAATAACTTGATAGCGAGCTATGAAATCAATAATTTTTTCATTATCTCCTTGTTTACATCGGACGAGATCCGAAAAGGTCATCTTAAGCCTGATGTTTGCTTGAAATTGTCTAAGGAACTGATTAACAAGTTGGTCGAACAAGAAGATGGAATTGTCAAGAAAGGAATAGTACCACTCAAGTGTTGTGTCCTTGAGAGATTGAGGAAACAATTTAGTCATCAACACATCATGATGGAAGAAGTTGGTGCATAGGGTGATAAAGGTAGACACGTGTGTTTGTGAATCTCCCTTACTGCCATACCTTTCAAATTTAGGTATCTCCATCCCTTGGGGGAAAGGAGTGTTCAAGATCGTAATCTACAATGGGCTATGTCAGAAAAAGGGCTGGAAGATGGGTTGGGAAGAGGCTTGAGAAAGGCTCACCAACTGGCTTTGCATCTTATCCATGTTTTGAAGGAGAATATTCAGAATAGGGTCATTAGAAGATAGAGGGCTAGAGGAACCCCCCCAAAATTGCCACTATGGCCACCTCTGGGACCACCACTGGTGTGACTTCCGCTAGAGCCACTACTAGAGACACCACCACTGGTAGGGCCTTCACTAGAATCACCACCATGACCTCTACTAGAGTCACCTCCACTAGCACTACCTCTGCTGCTAAATCCACCCCCACTACCAAAGCCTCCACCACTAGAGGTGACAGGAGGGGTGAAGCTTAACCCCAAATGAACTCTATTCACTTTGATAGTTTCAGGTTGTTTAGAGATGGAAGGGATACTGATAGACAAGACCGCATCGGCCATGTAGATGGACGTGGGAGGCATTGATACGCCTAACTATCCTTCATGCTCTTCGAAAGTGACTTCTTGTCCAAAGCTAGGATTGTTCAAAGGAGCACACACTTTGATGAGACCAAGGAGGGTAGTCCGAATTTCTATGCATGTTCGATATTTACCCATCATGTGTCTTAACTCACTAACCACCCGAGCGATTGTAGCCATCTTCAGGTTTCTTTCCAAGTGATTTTCTAAGTCGTCCAACCCTCTAGCGAGGGTGGAGACATATTATGTAGGGATTTGAATGGTTTCATGCTCATCTACTAATGATGGTGTAGGAGATGTAGGGGGAGTGGTAAAATGATCAATTTCATCAATGAAGCCCATCTTGTTCCTTGACAACTGCTCATGTGCAACTACACTAATGGCGGGACCAGAGAAAAGGCCCGTAGAAAGACCAATTGAGACCTTCATCCTTTCCATTAGAAGGTGGCGTATGCTTCTCCTAAAAATATGCCCGAAAGTTGTAGACTGGGTTGTGAAGCTCATAAACCCTCCCAACACTCAAGAATATAATAGTCATAAAGCACACGAGAGAGATCTCAACACCAGTGGATGAATGAACATTGGTTCATGTCGGGTTCACCAAAAATGTAAGAGAGGGGGACCATCGCGTCCAAGACCCTAGGTCATGGAGTGTCAAGACATGAGAGGCTGCCCTAACTTACCTAAGCTAAGTGCAATGTAAGGAAATGCAAGGCGAGAATAATGAGGACCATGAGGCCTCTTAGTTACTCTGCAGACCCGAATTGAAGGAAAGGGCTAGGCGAGCCAATTTTTAGGTCTAACACTACACCTCAGGAAGCTCTCTGTCCAAGGACAAAAGTGCAGCCTTTGGATGTCAATGCGGCATGCTGGCATCTCACAAGTGCCTTGTTGTTCGTACGGCCAGACAACAGTGAAGATGAGGTTAAACCAATAAAACTAGCTAACGACCCAGCTGATTAACTAAACAAACAAAATGATGTGATTAAGTAAATGAAATACTCTCTAATATTATAAAGAAAATACATAAGAGTGAAGAGAATAAGGAGAATCTCACCAAGGAATTCATTCGCTAGCTGATTCCTCGAAGAGCACGTACTCCTACACACAATAGGAGAGGAAAATTTTGGGTGGCTATATAGGAGCCTGCCTCAGTCAGACCCTCGTTTAGGTGTTTCCACCTCCATAGACAACCAAGGAAACGAGATAAAGGAAATAATATAGTGAAGAGAAAAGAAGCACTACAAAATAGTGTTATGCTACTCAACCAAGTGATAGAGGAGAGGAGAGGGAAGCTTACCACCTCCACCAAGAGCATTGAAGGCTACTTGGGGGAGAAAATGAGAGTACTCAAGCATTTGCTGCAATGGTGTGGTCCCAAATTTTCTCTACCGAAGTGATGGAGTGTTGCTTTGGCTGCAATGGAATGCTTGGAATGCTTGAAGGTGAATGTGAAAGTGTGAGAATGGAAGCTTGAAGTTGTGAAGAGTTGGAATGCAAGTTGGAAGAGTGAATTTGAAGGAGGAATGGAGAAAAATGGCCATATTTGGGTCGATCGGCTGAATGGGGCATCACAACTTCACCTCCAATGAGAAGAGTAACACCTCTACAGGTTTAGTCACGGGAATCTGCCAGGAATGTAAGTGCACCACGCAAACGTCTGTGCCCTTCATGGACATCCTCGACAAAAATGCCTCCACTGACACTCAAAATAGGCACCAAGTGGGATGCAAGCAGTGGGCTTAGGTGCTATTAAGCCTTCAAACTTGGTTTTATAAGGTAGATAAAGGCAAAAAAGGGATTTGTACATGGGGTGAAAATTCAATCTTATACATTTTTCCCCCACTTTAGTGAGCACGAATACTGATGAGTGCTTGATAAAGTAGATCAAAAAAGAGTAGGGTTATAAACATATACCTAAATCATCAATGAAGCATACCACGATCTAGAAAACCTAAAGGTGTAGGGACAGAAAAGGACTCCATAGCTACTCGAAGCTATGAAGTTGGAAAAATAAAGCGTCTTATAGGCCCGCGGACCTATAAGAAGGAAACCACCAAGATCTCTCACATGAAGGAAGCCCCGTGAAGTAAGCACCTTAGACGCCTACAAACCTACAAGGAAGGTATCCCCCAAAAACTTTAGCATGAAGGAAACCCCAAGGAAGTAGAATTTGCAGAGTTAAGAAGCGGCCAAATAGGAAGGTAGGAAGACAGTTACTTAGACCATTGATGATTCAGAAGTCTTTCAAAGGGGTCCCTTAGGAACCATTCAAAAGGAGAGGGGTCCACTCAAGGGACACACTATTTGAAAGGTAAGGTCTACTCAGGTTTCCCCAAGCTTAATGCAAAGATATGAAACGGGTCTAGTTGGGCTACCCCTGAGCTAGATGTGAAAAGGGGAATTGCATAATTCTAGTCGGGTTGCCCCCAGGCTAGACGTGAAGGAATCCATTCAAGGTAAAGACTTTCAAAGGAGGGTCCCTTGGTAACTCGTTGTGAAGATAAAGGGGTCCACTCAAGGGACACACAATTCAAAAGCAGATGTTGTTCTCTTCTCAATGCGATCCATCATCAAGGAATCCTTTCAAAAGATGTTCACTTCATCAAGGAATTTGAGAGGAAGGATATGCTCCCAAGTGTAGGGAAGGTTAAAGCTATTCTCTCTTTGGAAGAAGGTCTTCAAGTCCTTTCTTTACAAACTTGTGATGAAGGAAACACATTCCGTTAGGGTTCCAAGTTGAGAATGCAATTCCAAAGAAAAGTTTGTGCAGATTTTCGAGAAAAGATTCGTTGACAATGAATGCATTTTCTAAAAATAAAAATGTTAAAGAAAAGAAAATTGTCACACATGAGAGGGACAACTCAAGAAAATAAGAGAGAAAGATAAAGAGAAAACAAAAAAGAGAAAATACAAATAAAGGGTACAGGGGGATCTAGTTTAGCGGGGTCAGATTTGTCCGAGCTCATATAATAGGTAACTGCAATGCAAGACGAAAGATCATCAATCCCCAACCAGATCAAGAAGAATGCACAAAAAATAAAATAAAAAAAAATTGGGTCAACATGGAAGGGAATCCTAAATGCTCCCAACGCTTTGCATCATCCCCAATTTATCAAAAATCAAGCACAAACATGGAAGAATGATGATACAAATAGAAGAAGGTTTATGACACAAAAACCACGCCTATATCCAAGCACCAACAAGGGTGACAAGGGTCATCCAGGCACACATAGCACAAGCACAGGGTGGAACACATTATAAAACACACGAACACACACGATCAAGAAAAGGGGTCTCCTCCTAACATTGATCAACCAAGAGGTCGTCTGCTTCCCAATCTAAATCCTCATAAGGGGAAGGAGGATGAGCCTACAATGGTGGGATGTTAAGAGGAGGAGCATCTGGCCCTCCCGCAACAAGGGCTAAGGAAGAAGCCCTCATAAGGTCTTCTTCACCGAGCTCTTGTGGAGCTAAGGTTAGTGATTTCATGAAGATGACTAACAGGGCCAGGAATTCATCCACAAAATTAAACATGCACCCCATAGGGGAACCATGCCTAATTTAAGCGGACGGGATAGGTTATGCCTGAGGTTCACCACTAAGCTTGCCGAATGACTCGAGAGTGGTGACAAACTCAGGGGAAGTTGGGACCGACTCCATCACCAAGATAGAACAAGTCAACGTGGGGCCACTGTGTGGAGAAGGCGGGGTCCTCTTATGTCCTTTGTTGCCGGAGGGACTATCCTCCACCTCCTATTTTGTTAGAGGAGATGAACTCCCCACGGATGAGGCTAGAGGTGTGGATGAAGAGGAAGAAAGAACCACAATGAATATAATCAAAGTATTAATCATATCCATGAGCTTTGAGAAAGGCTGGATATCCAGAACAAAGATTAGTAAAGGAGGCTCCACTAAAGGAATGATGAACACCTATACCTATTTAGGGTTAGGCACATTCGTACTCACAATGGGAGTCGGGAGTAGTATAGGACCAAACTGGAGAGAAGAAAAAGGAAGGGATGAAGAAGACGTTGCAGAAGGCCTTGAAGTAGGGGCGATCATTCCTTCTTCCTTTCTTTGCTTGGTGGCCTTCTTAGCCAAGAGAGCCTTTCATCAACACTTGTAGTCACATGCAAGGTGGTTTCTATGGGTCTTAGAGTTAGAGGCCCAAATTTTCAAAGGAATAGAAGGTTCCTGCTCAACCATGGGAATGTCCACCTCGACTGTTTCCGACGAGGGGATAGGAGGAATAGGTTGAGGAGCAATAGGAGGAGTCGACTCGAGAGCCTCGACAATAGGTCTCTTTCTGCTCATTGCCTTAGGAACAAAGGCAATAGGAGGTCATGGATTGAATTCTCTATGAGAACCTTTCTTTCTACTATATAAATAATACCATGGTCTGGGGTATTCATTAGGGAGGTCCGCGATCCTAAGTTTGGGCCTATGCCAAGGAGGAATCATCAGACTCAGTGGGTAACTGCTAGGCTGGTTCATCCAATACTCTTCCCAAGAAGGGGGAGAGGACAAGGCAGACCAGGAGGAAGTAGCCTTCTCTTTACCTTTATGGGAAGGAGAGGAAACCGGTGTGGACTTCTCCTTCCCTTTCGGGGAAGGGAGAGTAGTCAATGCAGGCTTCTTCTTCTCTTCTCGGGAAGAGGAGGCGACCGATTGTTCTATCATGGGAAGGGTCAACTTTGGCTCCCCTTTGCCTCCAGTTTTATACTTCACATTGTTCTTGTAAAGTAGGTCCGTTCTTGGAGGAAGCAAACCGACTGGGGAGGGTCAAAAGTGATCCAACGAGTATCCACCATGGGACACCAAGGGCTGGTATCCAATGTCATGCACTACGTGCACGACACCCTCATGGGAGAACTTTAAACACTTGTGATTAACAGAGGCAATACCATTCATGGAAGCTAGCCAAGGAATGCCTAGCTTCACTTTGAATAGATCTGACTCTGGGATAATGTCAAAAACTATATCGACAACCCTAGGTCCAACCAGAACAGACAAAGTTATTGAGCCATAAGGTTTAAGACTCATACTGGATCGTGCATATGAATGTAGATTTTGTTTATTCATATTTTTCCTTTTGTAATGAATTCAATAATAATGTTTCCTCAATGATAACATTCATGTGGCTCATGGGGTCTATCAAGACTCCTTTCACAATGTTACCATTGACACGAGCAAGAATGTAGAGAGGCGAAGGTTTGTTATTTAAGGGTAAATCTTGTGATGTAAATGTAATGTTCGGCGAACCAGGTGCGGGTGGAGCAGTGGAAGTTACTGTGACCATATTGACATAGGCGTCAAGTTGGGTAACAAATTCAGTAGGATCAATAATCATGTTAGCAGAGTGTGACATAAATGGATCCGTGTATATCTGCAGTTCACTATTAGCTTTCTCCACTGATTTTTTAGCATTTTTTTATTCCCATCGAGACAAATGGTACCGTCCTCGATGCGGTCCTATCTCATGATGCAGCTGCATACATTGTTCGGTATCATGTCCATTAACATGTTGGTACTAGAAATAAGTGCTCCCATCATAGTAATTAGGGTAGGGTTCTTTAATAGGCTTAGGAGCTGACAAAGTTACGATCTTATCCTTCAACAACTTTTGTAAGATGGAAGTATAAGATTTTGATAGATTTGTGAACTTTTGGTTGCATTTGAGGCCATTGCAATCAACAATGGAAACTACATTCATAACCATATTTCCTTTCCCAGAGATTGATATGATGGAATTTCCCTCAAAACAGGAGTGCGAGGAAGATCCCCTGAACTAAACGACCATCTATTGGTATTCTCGTAAGGCTACACACAAGTGTATGAAATAAGGGTATTTCATAAGGGCGAACTTCTCTTGCCAAGACCTTTGTAAGTTGCCTATGAATACCTTATGATCATTAGAATCAAGCAACTGATATGAGATTTGTGAAAGGAATTCTTTATAACGTGCTATGAAATCAGTGATTTTTTCATTATCTCCTTGTTTACTTCAGACGAGATCCAAAAAGGTCATCTTCGGCTTGATGTTTGCTTGAAACTGTCTAAGGAATTGATTCACAAGTTGGTCGAATGCGAAGATGGAATTTTTAGGCAAGGAACAATACCACTCAAGTGTTGTGTCCTTGAGAGGTTGAGGAAACAGCTTAGCCATCAACACATCATGATGGAAGAAGTCGATGCACAAGGTGTTAAGGGAAGACATGTGTGTCTGTGGATCTCCCTTACTGCCATACTTTTCAAATTTAGGTATCTCCATTCCTTGGGGGAAAGGAATGTTCAAGATTGCAATCGACAATGGGCTATGTCAGAAAAAGGGTTGGAAGATGGGTTGGGCAGAGGCTTGAGAAAGGCTCGCCAACTGGCTTTGCATCTTACCCATGTTTTGAAGGAGAGTATTCAAAATAGGGTCATTAGAAGATAGAGGGCCAGAGGAATCCCCCCAGAACCACTGCCATGGCCACCTCTAAGACTACCACTGGTGTGAATTATACTAGAGCCACTACCAGAGCCACCACCGCTGGTAGGGCCTCCGATGAAATCACTACCATGATGTCTACCAGAGCCACCTCCACTAGCACTTCCTCCACTGCCAAATCCACCCCCACTACCAAAGCCTCCACCACTCATTCTGCCAAAGCCTCCACCACTAGAAGTGATAGGAGGGGTGAAGCTAAAGCCCAAAGGGACCATATTCACTTTGATAGTTTCAGGTTGTTCAGAGACAGAAGGGGTACTGATAAAGGGGACTGCATCGGCCATGTAGAAAGACATGGGAGGCATCGATACTCCTAACTGTCATTCACACTCTTCAAAAGTGACTCCTTGTCCAAAGCTAGGATTGTTCAAAGGAGCACATGCTTCAGTGAGACCGAGGAGGGTAGTTAGAAGTTCTATTCCCGTTCGATCTTTACCCATCATGTGTCTTAAATCACTAACCACTTGAGCAGCTCTAGCCATCTTCGGGTTTCTTTCCAAGTGATTTTCTAAGTCGCTTAGCCCTTTAGCGAGGGTGGAGACATATTTTGCAGGGATTTGAATAACTTCATGCTTGTCTACTGATGATGGTATAATACACACAGGGGGAGTGGGAACGTGATCGGTTTCATCAGCGAAGCCCATATCGTTCCTTGACAACTACTCCTATGCAGCTACACTAATGGCGGGACCAGAGAAAAGGCTCGTAGAAAGACCAATTGAGACCTTCTTCCTTTCAATCAGAAGGTGTTGTATGCTTCTCCTGACAATATGCCCAGAAGTTGTAGACTAGGTTGTGAAGCTCATAAACCTTTGGAACACTCAGGAATACAACAGTCACAAAGCACACGAGAGAGATCTTAATACGAGTGGATGAATGGACGTTGGTTCTATAACGAAGGATTTTTGCACCTCAAATCCTTCATAGCTCCTTCTAGGGTTTTTCACCTAGAAGGGAAGAGAATTAGTAGGCCAAAATACACAACGTTAACACTCAAGACTAAAGGATGGAAGAATAAAAAGAAAATTTGGAGTGTGTGAATGTGCCTTAATGCTAGAAATTTAATGAAAATGCAGACTAAAGAATGTAAATTGATCTAATACAAAAGTTCTAGAAAACACAGTGTTGAATGCAAATATGAGCTAGAAACTTAAGTAGATGGAAACATAAATTGATGAGGTTGAGTAGAGTGCACCTGAGATGTTGAAGGAGACTAGAAATTGCTTTTGAAATGTTTCTGATGCCAAATTTTCAAGCCTAGAGGGACTCATTTTCCATTCTCGATGAATTAGTCCCAGTTCTGTAAAACTGAACCAGAGCTCGTTTTGGACAAAAGGGTATCCAGAAATGCAGAAAACCAAAAAATGACCCTGGAGTGGGACTCATTTTCCACCCATGGCGAATCAATCCACTTTTGAATTTCTGAATATTCAAAGGTTGACTCCGGAGCTTTCGGTCTGCACTTCGGCTTCCTACAAGTGTCCCCTTCCAAAACTGTCGTATTCGGGCCTAAAAGTGACTTTTTGCTAATATTTTGACTTGAATGATAAAGAGATGGCTTGAATGACTTTGAAATATAATATTCAATAATTCTTAAGCCTCCAAGAGTCCTAAATCTGCAAACAAACATGAAGAAGAGAAGAAATGTTGATTGTTAAGGCATGGGGATTTGCCTTAGTCAAACCCCGTTTAGGTAATTAAACCAAAGTGATGAAATAAAGTAATGAAACATGCAACAATGGAAATGATTACCTTGTCATGATGATTTATCTTGAAATTTTGCAGCAATACATGAAGATTCAACCCTTGAATGCTTTAGAAAGCTAACTTGAAGACTTCTAATGGAGAAACCCTAGCTTACTTGACTTGGATGAGAAGATAGATGGATTAATGATGAAAGATGTAATAGTGAGATAAGATGTGTAAAATGAGGATAAAAATATTTATTTATAGACAATTGTGCCTTAGTACCCAATAATACCTCATCATAGACCGACATGTAGTGAAAATAAACTTTAAATTTCACTTTTTCCCGCTCAAGGGTCAAAATGGTGGCTAGATAGGACTCATTCGCCACACATGGTGAATGGGTCACACCTGGATGTGATTGATTCTCCATGCATGGTGAATGGGTCCCACAGGGGCCATTCTGATACCCAAGAAGCCAAGGAATTAAGAAATAAGGTTTAAAGTGCCATCTTGTAAGGTATTTGATCAATTAAAGCCTCAGGATGCACAATATGGGTTAATTGAGACCTATTAGTGATGATGTAAATGTCAAATAGGGCTTGGAACACATAAATCAATGTGGAAGTGTGATTAAATACACTTTACAACACTAAAATTAGGTCCACATAGCCAAGAAGGGCACAAAAACCAATGTGAATGTGTAAATCACATTACAACACTAGTTTAGAGTTAAATTTATATTAAGAAAATTCTAGATTGATGTTATAATGCTATTAAACACATTTTATAATGTTGAATTAGGGAGAGATAGGTTAATTAAGTCTAGAAAAGCGTGAAATTCCTTTATAAGACTTTACAAAACCTTTACAAGACGTCATTAAAAGCATGTTATTTGATTTGCAAGGGTCCAAGACCTAGTGTGGACACATAAAATGCCTCACAACACTAGCTTAAGACCTCATTAAGTCCATTTTATCTTGAATTAATCCCATGTCAAGCAAAGGGTCCATTTTTCTATGACACATTTAGCCCCCACTTTAGTGAGAGGATGAATCTACTTCAAACTCACACTAAAGTAGACATTCAAGAGAAATCCACATGTACGCCAAGCCCCCAAGATACAAAATCATGCAAAGGCAAGGTGGAAAGAAAGATAAGATGGAAAATATGTACTCACTCTGGGCCCACAAGACTTCAGGTCGTTCGCGGGGTGAGGAGGGACAAAAATAAAAAGGTGAGAAACATAGGCTAGTTGGTATGCACTCACAAACACAAAAGTGGCTATGGGGAAAAGTCATGCCACTAGGTGGGCTTCCCGCCCAACCATGCCAAAGTTATACTGCTTGATAACTTTAACAAGGCACCATAAAGCAAAAAAAAATGTAAATGTTAAGTTTTAAACAATACGACACTACAGGAATGCAAGTTGTGTTATGCAAGGTGGCCAAGAAATGCAACAATGCGAAAATCTAATGTGAAAGATTGTTCAAAGGAGTCTTGTTCAGTTTATGCAAGGTCAGTCACTTAGGGAACATTGTGTCTAATGTCTCCAAGAGAGGAGCAATCAAATAATAGTATATTCACAACATAGGGGATGCAATGCATCACATCAAACCACCAAGAGGAATGTAATATGCTTAAAAATATCACACTTATGAAGGACATCACACCCAATGTCATCCACAAAGTGACAAACATATCACGTAAATGAAAAGGCTACACTAAGAAGCATGAATGTACAATGACATAATGGTAATGTATTCCCCCCCACTTTAAAGGAATTGCTAGCACCCGTACTATGAGCAATTAGTTTAAAGTAGAAGAGAAAGAAGAAGAAATGAAAGCTTACTCAGAAATACCTATGCCAATTCATATGTTTCCAATAAGCTATGCCATGAAGAAAGGAAGTATGTCACATGTGAGTCAATCTTAAGACATGTCGTTCACATCTCAAGCTTGCTCTTATATGTTCATGAAAATTTAACAAGTAGTCGAAAGAGACAACGACAAGTGACATACAAGGGATAAGGTTGTCTAACTCTTTTCCCCCCACTTAGTGCAGGACAAAGGTGAGCCTAAAGTGGATGATGATGTGCTGCCCCTTGCAATGGATGCAAGACATGCAATAGTGAGAATTTGATTATCCTACAACTATTACATGGAAAGGAGCAGCAACTAAGGTTATTTATGTGAATAAGAAAGAGTCTTGGAAGAGTCTTGTGTGATAGTATTGATGTTGAGAGAAGGAGACTAACCAAGACCATGAGTTGTTTGTTGTGTGTTAAGTTCTATAGGGTTGCGGATACCTTGCTCTCGAGCACCACATCCTTTTCCATTATACCCAAATCATTTCATAAAGTCATATCCTTTTCCATAAAGATTTTTTAGCACTTTGGAATTGGGTGGTTGTTTGTTGTTGTGTTCGTCAGGGCTGATTGTAGAATTTGTGGCATTATTTGAAGTGGTTGAGGTGGATGCTTTTGAAAGGTTATCCAAATTTTGTGTTGAGATGATGGTTGGTTGTTCTTGTTTCACATCTTTCTTTTGTGTGAGTATGTATTCACCCATAAATGATGGTGTGAATTCTAAGGATCCCCAATCGTCACCAAATAATTTAGATTGCCATTCCTTATTGTTATGTTCAATTTCAAGAGGATCTATGTTGGATGTTGGAATCAAGGTTGCGAGAGGACTTGTAGCTCCTTTTTCAAGGTTCAAGCAACTTTCAGGCTCGGGATCTGCTTCAACTTGATAAATGTTATTGTTATAGACATATTTCATGATATGACGAAGGGTGGAAGGAACTTCATTCATCTCATGAATCCATGGTTTACCTAGAAGAAGGTTGTACGAAAGATCATAAGGCATGAAATGAATAGGAGTTTGCAAAGTAACCACCCCATTCGTAATAGGTAAAGTGATTACACCTAGCGGTTTCTTTGTTATGTTATCAAATCATCGAATAGAGACATAATCAGGTATGATTTGTTATCTATCAACTTATAAGTGATCAAGGACACTCACACCACACACATTAAGAGTAGAACCATTGTTGATAAGAGTCATTTTTATGCCTATCCATTTGTATTGAGCAATAATCATGAAAGCCTCACTTTGTTTTCACAAATCCAAAGAAGGGAGCTCATTTTGGTGAAAAGTAATGTCAAGATTAGTGTGATTTTATTTTTTAATTAAAGTTTCCACATCATCCAGAGTTGATCCATAAGGAGCTACAATTTGTTGTAAGGATGTTTGAAGAATATTGTTGTAATGTGGCGAGGTCTGAAGTAAATCCCAAAGGGAGATTGTTCAACAAGATCATACTCCTTTGTTTGGGGGGTGTAGCGAGGAGCACTAGGCAGATTAGGTAAAGGTAATGATAGTGGGATTGGTTGTGGTGGTTGTGGGTTATTCCATGTGTTATATGTATGAGCAACAATATCATCACTAGATTGATGTGATACATTAGATGGATAAAGGGGATGTGAAGGTGGGTAAAGGGTAATTTTAGGTTTATTGGAAGGATGAAGTGGATGCGAAGGTGGGTAAAGGGTAAGTTTAGGTTTAGTGGAAGGATGAAGTGGATGTGAAGGTGGGTAAAGGGTTAGTTTAGGTTTAGGTTGAGTTTGTTGTTTGTGTGAATGTGGGTAAAGGATAAGTTTAGGTTTAGTGTAGTGAGGTTGAATATTGTTAACCTCCCATAACAGGTGAGATTCTTCATTGTCTTTGAAGGGGATATTATTGTTGTCTTGGGTTATAATATCCTCCCTAGAAGGAGAGTTGTTAGGAGAACAAAAAACCACATGTTCGTGACAATTAAGGTGTAGTTCATCCAAAATAACTTCATCACATCCAAGGAAGTTATTAATGGTTGAATGTGTTTGATTATTGATAGTGGGGAAATTAGGGAAAGGTGGTATTTGATTGTTGGTTTTTTCCAAGGTCACATTCTCTCATTCCATATTACTACCATACTAGGAGAGCTTGTAATATGTTCATCTAAGGTTAAAATTGGCAAAGTAGCTTCATCAAAAGTATGAGGAGGATCAAGGATTGAATTGATTTGCTCGAGAAAGTTGTCTGTAAGTGAAAGAAGGAAACTAAAATTCTCATTACTCTCATTGGTTATGTTTTCTAACAACATAGTATCTTCTTCACAACTAGGAGAGGTACTAGGAGAAGAAAAAATGGGATTATCATGATCATGTATGACTTCATTGCTTTGTTCCCTAGTATCTTCCACAATATGAGAGGTAGGGGAAGGGTCATAAAGAGGGTTGTTATAGGTTTTAAATATTTGCTCGATAAATTTTTCTGTAAGTGAAAGGAGACAACTAAAATTCTCATGATGCTCATTGGTTATGTTTTCTAACAACATAATATCTTCTTCACAACTAGGAGAGATACTAGGAGAAGAACAAATGGGATTATCATGATCATGTATGACATCATTGCTTTGTTCCCTAATATCTTCCAAAAAAGGAGGTGTAGGGGAAGGATCATAAAGAGGGTTGTTTATAGACCTTAAAGATTTGATTATTTAAGACCAATCTATCATCCTCATCATTTATAATCTCATTCGCGTGTGTTATAGTATCTTCCCAAAGGCGATGAGGAAAAGGAAAAACAAGATTTGCATGATGCTCAATGATTGTATCTTCTTTCGCTAAGATACCTTCATCACTAAAAGGAGAGGTATTGGGAGAAGAATAAATAGGAGCATTATGGTTATCTATGTTTGTATGCACTTCTATCACATCATCCACACAGAGAGGAAAGATAGGAGAGGGTATGAGGTTAAGGTTAACATTGTCATTTTACCTCTCTTGCGCTAAGAGACTTTCATAACTAGGACATGCATTGAATGAATGAAGATCATGATTATTAACAAACTTTTTCTTTGTAAACATTTTGAAAGAACAAACTATGCTAACCCAAAATGAAATGTAAAAGGTTGAAATTAAATGTAATTTTCAGATAATAATGGATTGATTATGCTATGGGAATGAAAACTTGAAATTTAAACCATGCATGAAATGAGCTAAATGAAGCTAGATTGGATGAAATGCATGCTACAAAAATGCAACTAACTGATATGTACAAGTTAAGGAACCAATCAAAAGCCTAAAAATAAATTTCTGAGTTTTGTACAGTGTTGTTTCAGGGGTCAGAAGGGACTGATTCGCCCAAGGTGGTGAATGAGTCCCAGTATGGACTTTTTTCAAACTTTTCAAAAATTTTAGTTTGATTTTTAGGAATTCTGAGAGCCAATACACATACCTAAATGAAAAATGAAAAAATTGAAATAAATCTAAATGAATTTAGATGCAACAAATGCAACCTAAATGCACTTTTTATGAATGCATGTTTCAAAACCTAGAATGCAAATGAATCATGCAAATCCTAATGCAAGCTCAATGCAAGCCTAGATCTATGATAAAAGACTCCAAAAATCAGACAAGAAAGTATTCTAAAAGTGGGTTCACCAAAATGTAATCAAGGATTTTGGCGCCTCGAATCCTTCATAGCTCCTTCTAGGGTTTTTCACCTAGAAGGAAAGAGAATTAGTAGGCCGAAATGCACAATGTTAACACTCAAGACTAGAGGATGGAAGAATAAAAAGAAAATTTAAAGTGTGTGAATGTGTCTTAATGCTAGAAATTTAATGAAAATGTAGACTAAAGAATGTAAATTGATCTAATACAAAAGTGTTGGAAAACACAATGTTGAATGCAAATATGAGCTAGAAACTTAAGTAGATGGAAGCAAAAATTGATGAGGCTGAGCATAGTGCACCTGAGATGTTGAAGGAAATTGAAAATTTCTTTTGAAATGTTGTTCATGCTGATTTTCAGGCCTGGAGGGACTCATTTTCCATTCTAGGCGAATTAGTCCCAGTTCTATAAAACTGAATCGAAGCCCGTTTCAGACAAAAGGGTATCCTAAAATGCAGAAAACCAAAAAATGACCCTGGAGTGGGACTCATTTGCCACCCATGGTGAATCAATCCACTTTTGAATTTTTGAATATTCAAAGGTTGACTTCGGAGCTTTCGGTCTGCACTTCGGCTTCCTACAGGTGTCCGCTTCTAAAACTATCATATTCGGGCCTGAAAGTGACTTTTTGTTGATATTTTGACTTGAATGATGAAGAGATGGCTTGAATGACTTTGAAATATAATCTTCAATGATTCTTACACCTCTAAGAGTCCTAAATCTGCAAACAAATAGGAAGAAGAGAAGAAATGTTGATTGTTAGGGCATGGGGGTTTGCCTTAGTCAAACCCCGTTTAGGTAATTAGACCAAAGTGATGAAACATGCAACAGTGGAGATGATTACCTTGTCATGATGATTTATCTTGAAAGTATGCAGCACTACATGAATATTCAGCCCTTGAATGCTTTAGAAAGCTAAATTGAAGACTTCTAATGGAGAAACCCTAGCTTACTTGACTTGGATGAGAAGATAGAAGATGGATTAATGATAAAAGATGTAATAGTGAGATAAGATGTGTAAAATGAGGATAAAAATACTTATTTATAGAAAATTGTGCCTTAGTACCCAATAATATCTCATCACAGACTGACATGTAGTGAAAATAAACTTTAAATTTCACTTTTTCCTGCTCAAGGGTCAAAATGAGGGCCAGATAGGACTCATTCACCACACATGGCAAATGGGTCCCACCTAGATGGGACTAATTCTCCATGCATGGAAAATGGGTCCCACAAGGGCCATTCCAACACCTAAGAAGCCAAGGAATCAAGAAATAAGGTTTAAAGTGTCATCTTGTCGGGTATTTGATCAATTAAAGCCTTAGGATGCACAATATGGGTTAATTGAGACCTATTAGTGATGATGTAAATGTCAAATAGGGATTGGAACACATAAATCAATGTGAAAGTGTGATTAAATACACTTTACAACACTAAAATTAGGTCCACATAGCCAAGAAGGGCACAAAAACCAATGTGAATGTGTAAATCACACTACAACACTAGTTTAGAGTTAAATTTATATTAAGAACCTTCTAGATTGATGTTATAATGTTATTAAACACATTTTATTATGTTGAATTAGGGAGAGATAGGTTAATTAAGTCTAGAAAAGCATGAAAGTCCTTTACAAGACTTTACAAGATGTCATTAAAAGCATGTTATTTGATTTGCAAGTGTCCAAGACCTAGTGTGGACACATAAAATACCTCACAACACTAGATTAAGACCTCATTAAGTTCATTTTATCATGAATTAATCCCATGTCAAGCAAAGGGTCCATTTTTCTACGGCACAAGTTCTTGTCGGGTTCACCAAAAATGTAAGAGGGGGACCACCTTATGCAAGACCTTAGGTCACAGAGGGTCAAGATGCAAGAGACTGCCCTAACTTACCTCAGCTAATTGTAATGTACGGAAATGTGAGGTGAGAATAATGAGGACTATGAGGCCTCTCAGTTACTCTGCAGACCTGAAATGAAGGAAAGGGCTAGGCAAGCCAGTTTTTAGGTCTAACACTACGCCTTAGGAAGCTCTTTATTTGAGGACAAAAGCATGATCTCTGGACATCAGCGTGGCGCGTTGGTGTCTGAAAAGTGCGTTGTCATCCATACGGCCAGATAGTAGTGAAGATGAGGTTAAACCAATAAAACTAGCTAACATCCCAACTGATTAACTAAAGGGCCAGAATGATGTGATTAAGTAAATGAAATACTCTCTAATATTATAAAGAAAATACACAAGAGTGAAGAGAATAAGGAGAATCTCACCAAGGAATTCGTTCGCTAGCTAATTCCTCGAAGAGAGCATACTCCTACACACAACAAGAGAGGAAAATGTTGGGTGGCTATATAGGGGCATGCCTCAGTCAGACCCCCATTTTAGGTGTTTCCATCTCCACAGACAGCCGAGGAAACTAGATAAAGGAAATAATATAGTGAAGAGAAAAGAAGCACTACAATATAGTGTTATGCTACTCAACCAAGTGATAGAGGACAGGAGAGGGAAGCTTACCACCTCCACCAAGAGCACCCAAGGATGCTTGGGGGAGAAAATGAGAGTACTTGAGCCTCTTCTATAATGGTGTGGTCCCAAAATTTCTCTACCGAAGTGATGCAGTGTTGCTTTGGATACAATGGAATGCTTGGAATGCTTGAAGGTGAATGTGAAAGTGTGAGAATGGAAGCTTGAAGTTGTGAAGAGTTGGAATGCAAGTTGGAAGAGTGAATTTGAAGGAGGAATGGAGAAAAACAACCATATTCAGGTCGATCATTCGAAGGGGGCATTACAACTTCACCTCTAATGAGAAGAGTAACGCTTCTGCAGGTTTAGCTATAGGAATTTTCCAAGGACGTAAGTGTGCTACATGAATTTCTGCGCATTGCGCGGGCATCCTTGACAGAAACGCCTCCATTGGCGCTCAAAACAGGCACCAAGTGGGATGGAAGTAGCAGGCTTAGGTGGAATTAAGCCTCTGAACTTGGTTTTCTAAGGTGGATAAAGGAAAAAAAGGGATTTGCACATGGGGTGAAAATTTACTCTTATACATTTTCCGCCCACTTTAGTGAGAATGAATACTGATGAGTGCTTGGTAAAGTAGATCAAGAAAGAGTAGGGTTAGAAATGCATACCTAAACCATTGAGGAAGCAGACCATGATCTGGCTAACCTAAAGGTGTAGGGAAAGAAAAGGACTCCATAGCTACTCAGAACTATGAAGTTGGAAAAATAAAGTGTCTTACAGGCTCATGGACCTGCAAGGAGGCAACCCCCAAGATCTCTCACATGAAGGAAGCCCCATGAAGTATGTGCCTTATAGGCTCGTAGACCTGCAAGGAAGGTGTCCCCAAAAAACTATAGCATGAAGGAAACCCCAAGGAAGTGGACTCCGCAGAGTCAAGAAGTGGCCAAATAAGCAGGTAGGCAGATAGTCACTCAGACCATCGATGATTCAGAAGTCTTTCAAAGGGGTTCCTTAGGAACCCTTCAAAACGAGAGGGGTCCACTAAAGGGACACACTATTTGAAAGGTAAGGTCTAGTCAGGATGCCCCCAAGCTGGACGCGAAGATATAAAACGGGTCTAGTTAGGCTGCCCCTAAGCTAGACGTGAAAAAGGGAATGAAATAAGTCTAGTCAGGCTGCCCCCAGGCTAGATGCGAAGGAATCCATTCGAGGTACAGACTTTCAAAGAAGGGTCCCTTGGGAACCCTCCTTGAAGAAAAAGGGGTCCACTCAAGGGACACATAGTTTGAAAGCAGATGTTGTTCTCTTCTCAGAGCGATCCATCATAAAGGAATCCTTTCGAAAGATGTTCACTTCACCAAGGAATTTGAAAGGAAGGATATGATTTTAGTATTGATTAGTGTCAAAGAAATATTTTATGGGATTAATTGTTATAAATTATCAAAGTGAAAGATTATTTGGTTTGTGATATGGAATTCTTAGTTTTCCAGAGGCTAGGGAACCCTTTGAATGAATTGTTTAATATATTTCAGTCATGAAGTTCATTTGAGAATTTATTGTGGAATTAGCCATGCACGTTGTATTTGTTACCTATGTGGTGATTGGAAGTAAAATATTTTAAGTCATGATTGGGTTGTTAAAATGATTCAGTTTATTTGTGCATGATGGCTACCTTTTGGCTTAATATGTAAAATGATATGTAAAAGGAAGAGTGGCTTTCGATAGGGGCCAAAAACCCTAAGAGGTAACTAGGGTAACCTATCATGAGTTTATAATTCAGTGAAAACCTAATTAAATGTACTAGGGGTTGGGTAGTGTTCATTAAATAATTTAGATAATTTGATTGCCTCACCTAATACCTTAGTGTTTGTAAAGATTAAGGGTAGGTTGAGATGGCCTAGAATGGCATGATTGTCTACTTTGTCTTCTTGAAAGGTAGTTCGATTCCACATGAGTTTGTTTAGGGGCTGGGAATCGGTAGAGATTGCCAGGGTAACTTAGTATGAGGGCTAGTAGTCTAAGAAGATTCACCATGGTATCCTACAGTAAACTATGTGATACTCTTTTCCTAATGCATGTTATGTGGTCTCTTGTGTAGATTTACCCTTTAGTATGTTGATTCCTATGGGAGCTTGGTTTGTAATTATGTGGTTTAGATATCATTATATCGTGATGTGTACATCAAGCCATGTATTGTTATGTTCTTTCTTCATATTTTTTTTTTAATCTTTGTGGACCTGATATTATCTCCTAGCACAAGGGGTGGACCTTAGGGTACCACATGGTTGGGAGGAATGCACTTTTTCCTCCATTGGGTCCCCTTTCAGGTGTTGCTGAGCTTGGATAATATTGTACTTGTGACAGGATCTTGATTCTACACAGTTCGTAAAGTTGGATGTTGAGTGTGCTCATGAACAAGGTTGACAGATGTGTTACGATCTTCATCTATATTGTATACACTCTTGATGTGTATGAGTGAATTTATTGTAATGTTGTAATGTTGTTACAAGATTTGCATAATCTCACTTGATGTAACTTGAATTTGTAACTTGACTTCTTATGATTATGTGATTGGATCATTCATTATAGTTATGATTTATCCTTATGCTTTATGTCTTTTGGTTTAGTGATGTAATGCTCTTTCTTGTGAATGTTTAAGTAGCGTTGTCACATAACCCTGAGGATGTATATGTACATGTTTCTTTTGTACTCTTGTTGTAATTGAATGTATTTAAAAAAAATGTTCGATTATTTTGTTACTTTATGTGATGTTCTCTGGGTTCCTTGGTGGGGCATTACAGCTTGGTATTAGAGCCAGGTTCTAACACTAGGTACTTTGGTTTTGTGAGCTCATTAGGTTTTCCTAGATGTTAGACTCTGTAGTTTGTGTTTTCTTGTATGTTATTGTTTGTATTATAACTGAGACTTGTCCTTGATTTTGTGTAGGATGATGCCTAGACAACAAGGTAGGTGTCATAGTCATGGACGAGGTGGTGGTCATGGTGCTAACTGCTAGGACACTCCCTCTTAAATTTGTCATGAGAGTGAGCATGCAAAACAACAGGGTCCTCAATTGGATAAGGAGAGCGGGAATTTGAATCTTGTACAACCAGAGTTAGAGGGAGCATAGTTGTGTCCCTTACTGGAGGAGGTTCTTGCTCAACTTTGTCCTAAATAGGAGGTTGGACAGGAGGTGGCTAGAGTGAGAGAAAAATCACCTAGGAGGGTTGTTGAGACTATGGAGCAGGATGTCATTGCTGCGGGGCATGTGAGAGACTTATTGAGGGCACACCCTCCCACATTCAACGATACTGGTGGTGGTATGGAGGGGGAGACATGGCTGATTGACTTGGGATGATTCTTTGCTATGCATCCATATGGTAGCAACACTAGAGCTAGATGTGCCATTATGCATCTTAGAGGATTTACCTCTATATGGTGGTGTTTGGAGGAGCAGAAGTTTCATTTGGAGATTGGTGTAGTTTCATGGGATATTTTTTTGGAGAGATTTAGAGCGTGCTTCCTGTAAGAGCATTGGAGACAATGTCATGCATATGAGTTCCATGATCTGCATCAGATGGCCATGTCAGTTGAGTAGTTTGAGCATAGGTTCTACGAGCTCAAACAATATGTCAAAATTGTGAATGACGAGGCTATGTTTGTACAACACTTCATCAAGGGCTTGAACATTCATATCAGTGGAGGAGTCCGAGTCTTCGAGTTGAAGACTATGGAGGTAGTTGTGGAAAAAGCATGACTGGTGGAGGAGAATTTGACCATGGCTTTGGGTGGGAATATAGGTGTCTAGATAGGTAGTGCACCTTCGGTAGGATTTGGTCCGTGAGGTGGTTAGACTCAGATAGGGGGTTCCTCTCAGAACCAATAGGAACCCGCTAAGGGTGGACATTAGTAGTAGTGTTACCCACTGAAGAATAAGAATTCTCAAGTTTAGCAAGGTAATAGTTCACAGTCTGGGAAGAACCATAACTAGTTGCGTAATAAGCACAACCATCAGGATCAACCAACACAGAGTGCATAGTCTACGGTTAGCAGAGGTAGTTTTTAGCAGTCTAATGCACCTTTGGGTGGTAGAGATTTTGGTTTCTTTTCATGTGGTCAGTAGGGTGACATTGCTAGGAAGTTCCCTATGAGAGATACATCAGGATTTGGTCAGCGACCGATAGCTTCAGAGCTGATAGTTGGAGATGCAGGGAGTTCACATATAGTCTTTTCTGTGGTAGATAACCATAAGGTAGATCATCAGAATACTATGGTTCAGACTTCAGGTCAATTACAGGGTACTAATGTTTCTATCCTTTTTTATTCTGGAGGTTTTGATTCATTTATTTCACCCTATGTTGTTGAGCGATGTGGACTCATGGCAGTAAAGCAAGGTGATAGGTGGTAGGTAGAATTGGCCTCTGGGGCAAAGGTAGTAGAAGAAGCTCTTGTTCGCAATTGTGGACTAAGGATTGGATTTCTATCTACCTCAGTAGATCTTCATGTTACACCTCTTGGTTCTTATGACATTTTTTCAGATATGGATTGGTTGGAATCCTATCGTGCAGTGATTGATTGTCGACAAAAGACAATAAGTTGCTTAGATGATTTTGGTGTAGAAGTTGAAATAATTGGCGTATAGAGACCCATCTCTTTACAAATTATATCAGCTATGCAATTGAGGAGATGCATTCATCAAGGTTGTCAGCTCTTTGTAGCAATAGTTAATGACTTGGAGGTAGGGGAGAGTCGAGAGGTATCTCTTGATGATTACCCTATTCTTGGGGAATTCATAGATGTTTTTCCCAGTGATATTCCTGGAATGCCACCGAACCATGACATTGATTTCAGAATCAACCTAGTTCCTGGAGCTGAGCCTATATCTCGAACTCCATATAGAATGACCACACAAGAATTGGAAGAGCTTTGTCTAAATTTGGGGGAACTTTTGGCTAAGGGTTTTATACATCCTAGTGTTTCTCCTTGGGGAGCACCTGTTATCTTTGTGAAGAAGAAGGACAAATCTCTCAGATTGTGTATCTATTATTGTTAATTGAACAAGGTGATGGTAAAGAATCGATATCCCTTACCCAGAATCGATGAGATCTTTGATCAGATGAAGGGAGCTAATGTGTTTTCTAAAATTAATTTGAAACTGGGTTACCATTAGTTGCGCATTTTAGAAGCGGAAATTTATAAAATGACATTTCAAACTCATTATGGGCACTATGAGTTCATAGTGGTACTGTTTGGGTTAACAAATGCACCATCTGTTTTCATGAGCTTGATGAATGGTGTGTTTCATACATACCTTGATCATTTTGTTCTCGTGTTTCTCGACGATATTTTGATCTATTCGAGAGATATGAAGGAGCATGAAAAGCATATGAGACTGGTATTGCAGTGGTTGAGAGAGAATCAGTTGTATGCAAATTTCGCAAAGTGTGCGTTCTTCCAGACTAAGGTGAAATACCTTAGTCATGTTATCTCTAGAGAGGGTATTGTTGTGGATCCTTCAAAGATCCAAGTCGTTATTGATTGGCCCATGCCTACCAATGTATATGAGGTTTGCAGTCTTATGGGTCTTGGCGGGTATTATAGACGGTTTGATCAAGGGTTTTCAAGGATTTCTCATCCCATTACTTATCTTTAGAGGAAAGGGAATAAATTTATTTGGTCAGATCAGTGTTAGTCAACTTTTTAGACACTCAAGGAAAAGTTGACTAGTGCACCTATCTTAGCTATTCCTGATCCTACTAAGGACCTTGTTGTTTTCATTGATACGTCTTTGGAGGGATTAGGATCCATGTTGATGTAGGATGGTCGTGTGATTTCTTGAGTCTCGCAAACTCAAGGATTGTGAACTGAACTATCCTACTCATGATCTGGAGCTAGCTATAGTTGTTCATGCTCTAGTTCGGTGGAGGAATTTCTTGTTGGGGCACCATTTTGAACTTCACAGTGATCACTATAGTTTGCAGTATATTTTGACGCAACCTAATTTGAATGCTAGGAAGAGATGGTGGATGGAGTTCTTATGCGAGTATGACTTCGAGGTGAAATTTGTCTAGGGGAAGGAGAACATAGTGGCTAATGCTCTTAGTCGGCGAACGCATGATCTTTCTGCTGTGACTCTTGGAGTTGATTTGAGGAGTCATATTTTAGCAGCACTTCCTACAAACAGACTATATTAGGAGGTGAAGACAAAGATTAATTCAGGTAGACTCTTGGAGGGAAGATTCACAGGATATTATCTTGAGTCAAACGGATTGTTGCGACATATGGGTCATATTTACATACCATTTTGTTAAGGTCTTCACACTTTCATTATGTTAGAGGCACATTGAGCACCTTATTTAGCTCATCAAGGTGTTAATAAAATGCATGCGAATCTTCTTCAATTGTACTTTTGGCTTGGAATGAAGCATGATATCGTTGATTTTGTTTTGAGATGTCTTGAGTGCCAGAGAGTTAAGGCCGAGCACCAACATCCCACAAGATTGCTGCAGCCACATCTTGTTCCTGAATGGAAGTGGGATATCATATCAGTGGACTTCATTGTTGGTTTACCTATGTCAACTCGTCGACATGATGCTATTATGGTTACTATTGAGAGGTTGACTAAGGTAGTAAATTTTTCTTCGGTTCGTTCTTCCTATAATGCCTCTTCTTTGGCCAAGATATTCATGGAGGATATTGTTCGGTTGCATGGAATTCCTCGCAAAATCATTTCAGATAGAGATCCTATGTTTACATTAGCATTATGGACATCATTACAACATGCCCTAGGTACTCAGTTGAACTTCAGTTCAGTTTATCACCCTGAGACTGATGGTCAGACTGAGAGGGTCAACTAGATTCTTGAGGATATGCTCATGATGTATGTAATGGATCAACTGTCGTGATGGGAAGATTATCTTTACTTGGGGGAGTTTTCCTATAATAATGGGTATCATAATGTTAGCTCTCAAAAACGCAGGTGAAAATGCCTTAAGAGGTTGCCAATCTCTTGGTACGTTTTAGGGTAACAGACAAGGCCAAATGGTTTAGACCTTCTTCTCTTTAGGTGCTGCTAAACCTAGGCAGGTGTACCTATATATGAATGAAGAAGACTTAAAGTTGTATGACTTGACTGAATTGATGGATCTATTATGATGGCACAAAGTGTAATAGATGAAATTTTACTGAATATTCCTATTCCTAATGCTAAACTTGAAATGTGAATGTTTTAATAAGATTTTATGAAATTCTAAAATATAAAAGGTGTAACTAGTGCCTACTTCTATTGGGCTAATGGAGTCAAGATTTTTATGATGGGTGACTTGCTTAATGGTTATAAGTCAAATTGCTTGGCACTTGTGACTGTTTACAACTTGTGTAAACGTGCAAGAGTATAATTATCAAATTCTTCTTAATGATCCAAATGTCCTTTTCTAAATTACTATAATCAATCAAAAGGATTTAATCATGTCTTGCAGGAACTAGTTAATTGAACCACACAATAACAACAAGTGTGCTTTGATAAATTGAGAAATATCCTTGATATTTCAATTTAAATAATTAAGAAACGAAAACCTTGGAGACAACCAGATAATGTTTTCAATAAATTCGACAAACAATTGACACCATAATTGGATCACCAGATAAATATGTTCTCCATTATATAATTTTAAAAGATTTTACAATGTACAACATGATATTTATTTCGGCAATAGTTCACCCTATCAACTACCTAACCTACTTATTTCTCCTAAAGTCTCCAATCTTCTCTGATTTCATTTGAAATATATACATTATTTTAGGGTTACAACTCTTCTGAGCATCTGTCTGGTACAACTCTTCCTTTCGGTGCAACACTTTAGAAAATAAAATATTTAATTACTTTTCTTTTGGCAAATTAAATATTTTTAATCTTTGTTGACTTTGTCTCCGTGAAAATCACTTCACAATAAGCTTTAATTCCTTTGTTGGCGATCTTTACTTTTTCACTCCAAAAAGTAATTGCCCGCCTTTTAACTCCCTTGGTGAAAATATTTCCCATCCTCGTGAAGGTGTTTTACTTTGTATTTAATTTGTTCATCTTTATTCAACAAAAATAATCACCCACTTCAAAGATTTTTTTTTTCTTTAGTTTTCTCCATGAAAATTTACTTTCAATCATTTAAAATATTCTAGGTAAAATAATTACCCCGCCCTTGGTGAAAATATTTCATATTTCAATGAGAATATTTTACTTTATGAAGAAAATATTTTATCTCCATCTTCACCTTTATTCTATAATTTCTCATTTTATTACTCTCGTGATTTCATTCCTTTTGGATTTTACCCATATTGTAGTGATAGAATTATTTTGAATATTTATTTCCTCCTTCAAGCTATCGGCATGACAAACTTTCATCGATAAGACTTCAATCTGACTTTGATTCTCTTGCCGATAAATTTCTTCATTGCTTATTTATCTTCCAAATATTTTACAAAGTTTAAACTTAATAAAACATTGAAATATTTAGGGTTTCGAAAGCATCCAAATTCATTTTAAAACTTACCCAATGTTTTAAAATATATGTCATTTGAACTTTAGAACTTAAGAAAGAATTTTTCAATTTTGGCTGGAGAGCAAATAAATTAATTTCACCGTGGGCACATGAAGCATCTTGGAGCCACAAAAATTTGTAAGTGATCATGATCAATTATTTTGGAAGTGGGTTTTTTTACAGATTTTGAACAGCTCACCAAATCAAGGTACTTCCTTTGTAAACTGGCCCTGCCGGAGCTTGTAGCAAGAAAAATGAAATTTTAAATTACTAAATCAAATGAGCTCAAAATCCAACAAAATTGAAACTTGAGATATTTGAGGCCAAAACACCAACTGGGTCGTTCTTATAATTTTAAAATTTGCAAATTTTTCAGAGTGCCAAATCTAGCCCGGGAGCAGTGGTGAAACAATTAAAAAGCATATCAGAACTCCTCTGATGACCATGAAAATGAACATACATGTTGAGTTGTGATAGGAGAGTATTCTCATAAAATTGTTTGGCATGAAGTTGTCAGAAATGAAAACTATAAATTCCCAAAGTTGCTTACTTGACATTTTCTGAAAATTACCACTTTCAAGCTCAATTGAGACCTTCCATTTGCCCCTTTTGAAAAAATATCAAATGTGATCTTGGGAAACAATAACTTTGGATATTATCTCATTTAGGCATGGTGAACATGTGTGAAAGATACTTTTTCACCAATCATCTTCATTCATGAAATATCAAACATTAAAGTTGACTATTTTGCAGCTGTTCTAGAAATGCAGTTTCCAAAATGTGTAAAATTCATTTGGTTTTGGCTTTGCAAAAAAATCAAATGATTCCCTGGAGACCTGAAAATTGGCATGGAGGTAGAATTTGGTGTAGAGAATTGAAGGCATCAATCATTTTTTTATGATAATTATTCATTTGCTTAATTTTCACCCTCAAAGTTGACCACTTTAACAGGATTTTCACTGTGCTGACAACAGATTTTCTCAAAAACCTTCAAGTTGGCCTTATGAAACTTTGTCAAAACTGATCATATGAAGCTAAAAATTGGCATGCACATTCTCATATGGTAGATGAACATGTCTGCAAAGTGGTTTGGCATAAAAACAAACAAATCCAAAGTTATGATTTTTCAAAATGAGCTACATAAGCAGATTTTTCAACTTTACTTTTGAGTGCTAAAATCAATTCTTTGAATATGGGAACCTAAAATTTGCATGAAGTTTTAGGCTCCAACACATAGTTCCATAGGTATGCCTCATTTTTAGGTATTGTATGGATGTCCTTGTCAGACTCTGTTGAGTTGGGATCGACTTGAGGATAGAGTTCTACTTGGGCTTGAGATGCTTCAGGATATGGAGCAACAGGTTGATTGCATCAAAGAACACTTGGTGGTGGCACATGATAGGCAGAAGAAGTATGTCAATGCGCATAGAGTGGATTGTCAGTTTTCAATTGGCAATAGGGTATTTCTTTGGGTGTGTCCACAGAAGAGTCTGATCCATTATGGAAAAGGCTCTAAGCTCGTGCCTCGTTTCGTTGGGCCATTTGAGATTTTGGAGAGGATTGGTCCTATAGCATATTGTCTTGCTTTATCGCCTAGTTTTTCTCACATTCATGATGTATTCCATGTATCTGTTCTTAGACCTTATAATCTTGATATTTCACATGTGCTCGATTGGAATGCATTATAGGTAGAGGATGGGTAGCTGGCTTTGGAGCTCGTGGGTGTTCTTTAGCATACGAGACTCACCCTCAGGGGTCGATACATTGATCAAGTGAGGGTCCAGTGGGATCCTAGTGATGAGGCATCAACTACTTGGGAGGATGCAGCCCGCATTCGAGAGCTTTATCTTTATCTGTTTGCAGGCTTCTAAGAGTAAGCCTTATCCTAGGGGGGAGGATAGTGTCCCTCTAGTTGCTACACTTTGATTCAGTTTGTTTATGTTTGGTTGATAGTTGTTTTAGCTAACTTTGATACTATACTACTTTATTTCAGTTACGACACTGATACTATGTTGGTTTTATACTTTGTTGATGATACATTAGAGAAATTGTTGATCATCTAATTACGTTTGTGTGGCGATCTTATGATGAACATTATGTGTGTGATGGTTTTATGTTGTTTTGGAGCATTAGTGTGTTTATGATGATGTATTAGATGTTGTTTATGATGTATTTTATGTTAGTCTTGGTGAAGGAGATAGTGTAACATTACTCACTCGTGAGTACCCTACTACACTGTGACTCTCTTTCATGGTGTGATTGTTGGTTTATGTAGATATGTTTGACAATGTTGTTTGATGTAGTTTGCAGGTATTGGGCATCAACTCCACTTGCTTTGTCAGGTTTGAGCATGCCATGACCCAATGGAAACATGTTTCAAATATGATGCTAGGTCCTTCTTTGGCCATCATTCCCTTATAGAACGATTATCTATGTTGTCACCCGTCATTGTATTGTCATTCAGGTCTGTTGTGTCATTTATGTTTTTGTCTTGATTGGTAATTCATTAATTAGTTAAATGGTTTATTAATAAGTTATTTGATTTAGTGTAATGTTGTTGAAATGTTAAATTAAAATATTTATGTTTAGATAATTTTATAATTAAAATTTGATTGTTGTTTTAAAAGGTTTGATGAATTAAATTAACAAATAGGATATTTAATTAAATGTGATTGTTAATTTTGAGTAATAGATATTTGTTGATTTTAATGTGCAAACTTAAATATATGGAAAGTAGATATTATTGAAGGGTTTATTTTCAACAAATTATGAATAAATATTTGGAATCTCGACTTGGAGTCAGAAAGTGTTATCTTGGGTAATTGTTTAATTAGAACTGTCTGATCAATCTTGTTTGCATGTTGAAAGTTAGTTAATTTTTGTGTTTATGAGTTAATGGAAAATGAATTAAAAAGCTTTTGTTATGCAAAAGTTGTGCATGACAAATTATTTTGGTTTTCTGGGAAAAATCTTCTTCTTTGTGTTTTGGTTGAAAATTTTTGGAGACAGTGAATTCAAAGGATTTGTGCTTTTGGGAAAATAAAAAGTTGTGGATTTTATGGTTCTTGCTTCAATATATGTCAGATTCGAGAATATAATCCAAGTTCTCTTCTTTGTTTTGCATTTTCTTGAATAGTAGCTCCTAAATGTTGTTATGGTATCTATTCTTCTTTCAGTTGAATCTGTTTGCTGAATCTTTTGCACAAACATTAGAAATAAAATTATTGTTGATTAGTGTTGAAATAATTGAAGATTTTTTTTAGAGAAACGAAAGCTATTAAAACCTAGTTGTAATAAAATTGGTTTTGTACAATTATTAATTTCTCTTTCTTGAAATATTGCTCGTAATCTTCCATGTTTCGTGTTAGTATGATTATGTTCTTGAAACGTTATTTCAGGCTTACTTAAACGATATGCATGTGAGGGATAAAACTGAATCACAGAGTTAGTTGTCATGTTTGCATCTCTTTGAATTCGTTAGTCTTCAACCTTTTTCATTGCTTCAGATCGCCATGGAATTTTATCATTTGTACCTCATGGTTGACGAGCTTTAGATCCCTGAAATTAAAAGGGAATTGTCTTAAGTTTAAATTTGACATGTAGTTGCTTTAAAATCCAACATCTGAAAAATTTAGAATTATCCTCATATTAAGAATTCCCTCCATATCATTGGAACACAAGAAAATCTTACAATGTTAGGGTGTATTCCAGAGTGCTTTATTAATTCAAAGATTTTACATTAAATATTGTGAATCTTGAGCTCTCTTAAATAGGGTTATCCATCTTCTATCCCATTGCCCTTACAACCAATTTTCTTGTAGTTTCCTTATTCCTTTTCCTTGCAAGTTCTTCTTGGTGTTGCCGACGTTGATCTCTTTAGTCATCTTTTGATTATTAGATCGTAGATTTTCCTTGGATGGATGATTCTCTTTCATTTACCATTGCCTTGGGTTTGATTTATTCTCCTATGTGTGATCGCTAAAATCTAAAGTTTCTATTTATTCTAAGTAATACTGTTGATATAAAAAAAAAATATGGAAAACGTATATATATATGTGTGTGATAAATTGATAAAATAAATACATATTTGTATTCAAGTTCCTATGTTTCTTGTTGTTTGGTGTTCATTGCTGCAAGCCATTCCTTTCATTGACAGCAATAGGAGCTTTATAATATCTAGATGAGTTTAGAGATAGATGAATATTGCTACCTGTCAATGTTTGGATGTTTCTTTATGCATATGATTTAGGGAATTAAAAGTTGCATGAAAAATAGTTTGTACTTGTTGCACGAAGGTCTCTATGAAAGGATCAATATCACTTTAAATGCAACTGTGAGATCACTTTAGATTTGAAATGCTTGTGTAGACACCTAAAAATGACCTAGGCCTGCAAGCTTCATTTTTACCACTTTCGTCCTAGCATAATTAAGACATTTAATTATGTCCTTGGTCCACATTCAACTATTGATTAAATAATTCATAATTATTTAATTAATTCATGTCATTTATTCTTCATGATTATTAAAAAATAAATTTTATTTATTTATTAAATACTGCCACACTGTCTGTCTTCCTTTTAATTAAATAAATTTTAATTTATTTAATTTCTCTTCTCGATTTAATTTTTCCCGATTATTAAAATAAAATGAATTACATTTATTTTATTTAATATGTCACTAATTGTTCTAAATTAAATGAATTGATTAATTAATTTAATTAATTAGTCTTGATTCAAAATTAAATAATTAAATTTAATTATTTAATTGCAATTTATTACCTCCCATTTTAAATAAATTAAATTATTTAAAATGTCAATCTTAATCGACAAATTTTGATAAATAATCTGAAAAAGATTATTTATTATCTCAAAATCCATAATTTGAATTATTTTAATTCAAATTAGTAATTAATCTTCCAAAAATCAAGTAATCGGGCAGATTCTTGATTTTCCAAATCTTATCTTTAGTCCACATCTTATCTCTTTGATTTTTCGAATCTTACAAATGAGGCAATCTTATCTTATTGATTTTTCAAAAATCTTTATTTTCTAATTAATTTGTCTCATTTATTCTCCACCGTCGATCCGATTTTATTTTGACCGTTCGATTAAGGATTTTGCCCTAACCCTAATTAGGGATTCTTAGGTTTAATCTGGATCGTTCATTTCATCAATTTATCTCGTCCGTCCATTCGAAATGGCATTTTCTATAAAATGCCATCTTCTTCTCATTTTTCGAACACACGCACATTTTGACATTTTGCATAGTTATTATAGGCATTTTCTTTCACACTTAAATCTCCATAGGCAATTTCATTATTTATTATTATAGTCATTTAATCAAGGCATAGACATTGACTTTTAGACATAGGCATTTAGACTTCAAGTAAATCATTCAAAACTTGCTTTAGTCTTGTCATTTGTCATAATTGCTCACGAATCTGAGGGCATCTTTATTTACTGCAAGCTAGGAGGTGTAACGAAGGTGAACCATGGAGGATGAAGATTCTGGGTAATATCGTTCCTTTTGTTTTCATCATTTTTCTTTTGTGCTTCGTTATTTCAATGGATTTTTAATGTTATTATCTAACAATCTAACAATCTAATTTTTCCTTTGATTACAGCTTGCATAGTAGCCAACCCAAAATAACTATAGAAAATAGAGCGTGTGTATATCGACTTGAATATATATATATATATATATACACACACACACACACATTAGAAATTGTTTAATTTTAAATTGTTTGCTTTACGTTTGGTGAGAAATTTTATCTGTATCGGTGTATTCTTAAACACATTTTTAAGTAATTTTAGTATATTTAATTTTAAATGAGTGTAAAATTTAGATTTAGTTTCTTTCAGAACAAATAAACATTTATATGGAATATAAATGCTTATATGAAATTTGAATGTTTCTATTTATATTAAGTTTTTTTTTTTAATAAGAGTAGTCATGTTGTCCTTTTGAATGAATAGATACTATTTAAGATTTTCTTTTAAATGAATATGTCATTTAAATTGTGAATTAACGGATTAATACTTTGAACTATTCTTTTAGTATTGATTAGTGTCAAAGAAAGCTTTTGTGGGATTAATTTTTAGAAATTATCAAAGTGAAAGATTATTTGGTTTGTGATATGGAATTCTTAGTTTTCCAGAGGCTAGGGAACCCTTTGAATGAATTGTTTAATCTATTTCAGTCATGAAGTTCATTTGATATAATTTATTATGGAATTAGCCATGCACATTGTATTTGTTACCTATGTAGTGATTGGAAGTAAAATATTTTAAGTCATGATTGGGTTGTGAACATGATTCAGTCTATTTGTGCATGATGGCTTCCTTTTGGCTTAATATGTAAAATGATATTGTAAAAGGAAGAGTGGCTTTCGATAGGGGCTGGAAACCCTAAGAGGTAACTAGGGTAACCTATCATGAGTTAATAATTTAGTGAAAACCTAATTAAATGTACTAGGGGTTGGGTAGTGTTCATTAAACAATTTAGATAATTTGATTGCCTCGCTTAATGCTTTAGTGCTTGTAAAGATTAAGGGTAGGTTGAGATGACCTAGAATGGCATGATCGTCTACTTTGTCTTCTTGAAAGGTAGTTCGATTCCACATGAGTTTGTTTAGGGGTCGGGAATCAGTAGAGATTGCCAGGGTAACTCGGTATGAGGACCGGTAGTCTAAGAACATTCACCAAGGTAACCTACAATAAACTATGTGATGACGCTCTTTTCCTAATGCATGTTATGTGGCCTCTTGTGTAGAGTTACCCTTTAGTATGTTGATGCCTCTTGGAGCTTGGTTTGTAATTATGTGGTTTAGATATCGTTATATCATGATGTGTACATCAAGCCATGTAATGTTATGTTCTATATTCATGTTTGTTTATCTTTGTGGACTTGATTTTATCTCCTAGCACGGGGGGTGGACCTTAGGGTACCATGTGGTTGGGAGGAATGTGCTTTTTCCTCCATTGCATTCCCTTGCAGGTGTTGCTGAGCTTGGATAATATTGTACTTGTTATAGGATCTTGATTCTACACGGTTCGTGAAGTTGGACGATGAGTGTGCTCATGAACAAGGTTGATAGATGTGTTACGATCTTCATCGATATTGTATACACTCTTGATGTGTATGAGTGAATTTATTGTAATGTTGTAATTTTGTTATGAAATTGGTCATAATCTCACTTGATGTAACTTGACTTCTTATGATTATGTGATTGGATCATTCATTATAGTTATGATTTATCCTTATGCTTTATGTCTTTTGGTTTAGTGATATAATGTTCTTTCTTGTGAATGTTTAAGTAGCGTTGTCACGGAACCCTGAGGACGTATATGTACATGTTTCTTTTGTACTCTTTTTGTAATTGAATGTCTTTAAAAACAAAATTGTTTGATTATTTTGTTACTTTATGTGATGTTCTCTATGTTCCTTGGTAGGGTATTACAAACAGAATAATATATTTGCATGGAAAATTAACTTCGAAATGAAAACAAGTGAATCCATTTTCATAAATTTGGGAATAACAAACAAATATTAAAGGAAAATTGTAGAGTTAAAGTTTGTGCAGTGTGAAAGAGAGGAATACAAGTGCATGATAGAAAACCCTGTAATTTTGAACTAGTTAAACCCTTTCCAATGTTTGGTAGTAACAATGAAATGAAAAAAACATTTCACAGACATTACTATTGTGCATGGAAGAATATAATAATACATAAACATGCTAGAATATCTTTGAAATGAAAACTAGTCATACCATTTTCATATTTCAGAATAACATGAGAATATTATAAGCAAATTGTAGAGTTAAAGCCTGTGCAGTGAGGAAGAAACAAATGCAAGTGCATGGTAGAAACACTCAAAATGATATACATTAAAACCATATGAATATTTCCTAGTAACAAGCAAATATATTGTATCCTTTTTGATATTTGGGAATAACAAACAAATATTAAAGGGAAATTGCAGAGTTAAAGTTTGTGCATTGTCAAAGATAAAACCTTGTAATTTTGAACCAGTGAAACCCTTTCCATGTTTGGTAGTAACATTGAAATGAAAAAAGAATTTCGCAGACATAAATATTGTGCATGGAAGAATAGAATAATACATAAACATGCCAGAATATCTTTGAAATGAAAACTAGCCATACCATTTTCATATTTGGGAATAACATGAGAATATTATAAGAAAATTGTAGAGTTAAAGTATGTGCAGTAAGGAAGACACGAATGCAAGTGCATGGCATAAACCCTCAAAATGATAAAATTGTAACAAGCAAATATATTGTATCCATTTCCGTATTTTGGAATAACAAACAAATGTAAAAAGAAAATTGCAGATTTAATGCTTGTGCAATGATGAACACACGAAAACAAGTGCATGGCTGAAAACCAGTCAAACCCTTTCCATATTTCGTCGAACAAGTCTAATAGTAATGAAAAACCATTTTAAACTAGTCAAACCCATTTAATATTTCGTATAAGTATGAAAATATGAAAAGCGTAATGTAGAGGTACAATGAATATCAAAAGATTACTAGTGCATGGTCGAGTTTAGAGGAAAAGAAAACTAGTTAAACCCTCCCCACAATTCATTTAAGACAATCTTTCTCAAAGACAAAAGTTCACAACAAAAATTTCTGCAAAAAAAAGTGCATGGTAGAATACCGTCATATTCAAAGACAATGGTACAAGCTGAATGAGGATAGAAACCTCACCTGAAAGAGAAAGGGAGCTCTCGACAGTGCAGAGCCAAATGAAGAAGCGTGAAGAGTCAAACAATGAAGTGTGGAGAGTTGAACCAATTTCGGTGACAAACAAAATGAACAGTCGAGAATGTTTGCAAACAAAAGGAATGAGAGTGAGTGGGATATACGAGAATGTGGAGTATTGAATGAACCTTGATCTCTTATTAACGTGCTCGATTGATTGAGTAAATGCAAAGATACGTGTAAGGAAAGGTGGTTAGTGGAGGAAATGAAGGAGGCAACAAGTGTTTAATGCTCTATACTGTTGGTTGAGGGTGGTGAGGCTATCGTCTACACGTGGCCGTCTGATCCAATGTATGTAGATGTGCTCGCCAATTAAGGAGGCGGGTAGGCTCCACTTTCGGGTGGAGGGAAAAATTGGCTCATTTTGGACATGTTGGCATAAATTGTACTTGACATGTGGTGGGGTGATCGATATTTTAAAAAAAACAATATGGGTCGATGCACAAGTGGCAGGGTGACGTGGCTGACTAATTTTTAAATTTTTTTGGTCCACATGGACTTACAAAGTTGACCCGCCCTACTATGGGCCCCTCTCCCCTAGTATCCCCACCAATTTTCCATTGTTCCTTATGGAGTAACAACCAAGAGAGAATTCATGTAGTCGTGGGATCTTGAAGTCTTTAATGGAGGTTATAATGAGACTCTCTTTATTATCGATGCCTCTCATTTTTCTTCCATTCTTACACACTACCTTCATTCAGGCTCTATTTTCTTTATTCGCTATCAATTTCATTGAGATTCATACCTTCTCTTTTCTAAGACGCCATTCTTCTAATCATGGTCTTGGTTCCTTGTCTCCGCACATATCTTGTATCACATCACATTTATTCTCTCTATTCTTCTATTTCATAGATGAAAATATCTAGAGGGTGTCATTTTGAGATCATTCATGGTCGAGCATAGGTGAAGAACTTGGTGTAGTCTAAGTCACCAGATCTTTTATTTCAAACCAGTGCAGAGCTTCTGTAAGTTTTGAACTACTCATTAGGCACGTATGAGAGACATAAATGTGTAAAACCTAGCTTTGAAAGTATTTAATCGAGCTGATATCTATCTTGCATAGGAAGTAATATCGATGAATTCTTGTTTAGCTAGAAGTTTATTAAAATTCCATTCTTTAGAAAAATAATTTACAAAATGAAATGTATAGTATATAATCATGCTTCAATTCTTTCCACATAATCTTCTCTGTAAACCGAATTTGAGTGAGCTTCTTTTGATTTGGTTCTGGACTCTATTACATTCATGCTAGAGTCGAAGCTTATTCTCTCTCTCTCTCTCAATAAATTGTTCTTAACTTATTTGAGTTAGATTTATTTTCAAATCTTATCCCTTAACTCCTGTAATCTACTCAATTTTCCTGGAACTCGAATCTAGCCAGACCTTGCTAAATATATTTTGGGCACATAGAATAAAATTCATAACTAAGAGTAACCTTAACAGAGATTAATTAAAGTTCCTTCCTCTAGTTTTCAAGAAAGAAGATGTTTCTTATGATTACTGTGAGAGGAATTTCGGTCTGAGCCACTTAATCTATTTCTCTTTAATTCTAAAAAGAACATCACCTGAATGAAAAACATATGTTGTAAGATGAATCTTTGAAAATATAAACTAATGGAATAAGAAAAGAAAAAATGTCGAGCAAGGGTGAGAGTGCTAACAGCATAGGTGTGCCATTATGATAAAATCCTTGGCCAAGGTACGAAGCTAGATTAAGCATTTGTCAGCTATCAAGTACTAGATATACCCCTCGTCAGAGTGATCTTTCTAGTTGGGAGTTACCCATAGTGAAGGATCGATCAGGTGGTATAGGTCCTTGACACTAGGCTCAAAGGCATGATGATATGTGATTCCTTGTTGATTACCCTTGTGAAGGGTCGGGTTCTTCATTTAAAGAAACTCAGGAGACTAGTAGGTCTTGGTTGGGCGGAAAAGCCCTTGATGATATTTCTTTTTCCCTTGGAAGCAAAAGAGTTTTGAGCAAGAAAATGTAGTAGGAAGACTCTAGACTATACTTTCTTGTAAACCCTTCTCTCTATCTTACTTTCAGTTATAAATACTTTGGCATGTTTATTTCATAGCTATAATAATTGCTCGTTACTTTCAGAAAGCAAAGCAAAGTAGTTATTTTCCTTCTGTAATTTTTTGTTATATGTTTATAGTTAATTGTTTTCCTTTTCAGCTAAAAATGAAAACTAAAAGTTAGTTTATGAATTGTTTATGATGTAACTACAAATTTTTATCTTTCCGTTCAAAAATTTGCAAGGAAACCCTAGCATGAAACTAGTTAGTTAAACTTCAGCTGGAACTCGTAGCTGATTTACATTTCTTTAAATTATAGAACAAGTAGAGTTTTACACTTTGTTGCTGCAATTAGGCAATATATTCACCATCTTCTAGCTACTATGTTAATTGTTGTTAATGTTACCATCTTTGTACAACTGTTGTAAATCCATTCCAGTTGCCATACCTTTTTGTTGTACCATTAATGAAGGGCCCCATACATCCTTCCAATTTTCATGCTTTATTTATTGTACACTTCTAGCCACTATTTTCCAGATCTTGCGCCAACACTGGGGCTTGTTCCTGATCCATACAGTTTAGAGCATGTTTGTGAGTGGAATTTTCTAGCATCATGTGTTGAAATGAATAAATACATATTTATGTAAGTTGTAAACTTATAACTGATATTTAATATGATTTTTGAGGTATTAGTTGTTGCTGTCATAAAAGAACTTTGCTATTGGTACCTACTATTCTATGAAATCAACATTCATTTTCCAAATATGCAAGGTTTTCCAAGTTTATATTAGCCATGAATATTCATATCTTCTATCATGATTAGTTATGATTGATATTTATGGGTTTCCAAATTTATATTAGCCTTGTATATTGTTGACTCTGCTACAATATCCATGCTTTTTTGGATCCATGAGGGTTTCACATACTAATATCAGATCTTTAGTACTTCTGATCAACATTCTAATATTGAAGTTTGGCATCTATGCTTTACATTTCATATTTATTTTAGTTTTCACCATCAAAAAATTCAAAATAAAATTGTATATTTCCTAAGGTTGCCAGTTTGGGAACTTACAAGCTCATTTGCCCATAATGGTTGGACTTGCTACTTCCAAAAAGAGGTAGAAGTAGGTCCATACCCAATAGTCGAAGTTCCATTTCTAGATGCCCTCTATTACTGCAACACCATGTGTCCTGCAATGGGCCCATAACTTGGTGACTATGCTTTCCTTCGTCCAACCAATGGCCAATGCATGTCTTCTCAATAGGATCCCCAGTGTAGTATTATTTTTAATTTCTTCCTATTGTGCTTCTCTTAAGCATGTGGTTTTAATCTCAATGGTTACACTCCAACATCTTCTAACTTATTTGTCATTGATCTCAACATGAATTCTAAAGAGCTATGCCTCTCACTACCCTAGCTGTATTCAAATGTCCAAATGCCATAGCTACTTGTTTGTAGCCTATTCATAAGAACAATGGGCTCAAGGGGAACATTATGGAAAGTTGGTCATAGATGGGTGTCCTATAGTGATTGTTGGGTCTTGTCTTTGTCCACAAATGTTGCATATAACTTTTCTTTTGTTCATAAATCCCTATAAGCTATGCCCTAATCTTATTTTAGGCCTTCCTTTTGTTGTTTCTCGCACAATAGACTTTGTCTATCTCTGCATAGGCAACCTTGTGGCTTGATGACAAAGCCTTCATGCTAAATTACTGCTTGTGGCAATGGTTTTCTTTCTAGGCAAAGGTTGTTGACATTGACAGGGTTATTATCATTCCAAGAGGATTTAAGTACCATAGAGAGCCCTATGTCTTCACTATGTCACTTTGCATTTGTGCCTACACTTGATTGTTGGCCTTTTCTTCACTAGGATGCAATCAATGAATTGTACCTAGATGTGTAGATCTTGACTTCTCTACCACATGCCTTCCTTTGCCATTAATTCTCTTTTTGGGCCTCATATTGATATAATGAATAGATTGTTGATATCCATTGGTTTCTGATTCTTCTTGAGGCCAAATTGTTGCTCATTTATGAGCCTTGGGATGGCCTCTTTAGTTGCTAAAGGAGCTCAAGTGGACATGATGTAACTTGCTACAAGGCTGAGAAAGTTGTATAAATGGAATTGTATGCACAAAAACACTATTTTGTACACTTGCAGATCCATATTCTAATTATATTTGACCTTGCAATTGTTGAAGATATTCTCCCCCATCATACAAACCTATATAAAAATCCAAGAAGGATTTTCCTTTTCTTCTAGATGCAGTTATCTCCCTACCATTGTGTGATAACCAAAAACTATTGACTACAAAGGAAAATTCATGGATTCCAATGCTGATTTGATTGATATCCTATGCCCAAGGGGCTGGTTGTAAACTCTATTGTTATATATGCATAAATGTAAGATGGTTTTTGTGTTCATCTCTCAAGCCAATTTATTGCACAAAGGTGTTGTATGCTTTTTGGATTCAATGAATACGAATTCAAATTTCTGCAGACAAGAAAATGTATATTAGTTGTAGGATTTTTCTTATATGCATGATTTTGTGTGTTGACAAGCGTCTCCATTTCCAGGTAGAAATTCTTAGAACTTATAATGTTGTTATGTTTCCCATTTCATATTTGCTAATATTTTTGTTATGAGGATCAGTCTGCTAGATAGGGCTGTTAAGTGTTGCTAGGAATCCTTGCAACAACCCTTTCTTTAAGACATGTGAGCTCTTTTAGAGGTATAATGGATGCATAAGCATGCCTTGATATGTAGAGTTTCTCATCCTAAGTAATTTGTACATGTTTTCATTAAGTGTCTACTTTAGCTTTATGCATACTTTCTTCCCCTGCAAGTTTGAATCCGTTTTCCCTAATCGAATAGGCACCACTCTAGGTGGTGAAAGGCCAACACATTTCAGTTGAGTCATCTCTTGTTTTTAATGGTTTGGAAATAACTTAGGAGTAGTTGTTACGTTTCTTCAGGCTATTATGCTCCAATGATGCAGCTCATGCCATACTTTTTGCAGTCTCAGGTTGATAAAATGTATCTAGAGGTGCATATACAAGAATGAGTCTATCTGCTTATTGGAGGTTTTATAGGTTTGTTTGTAGCTAGTGTTGATGTGAATTTAGTGGAAAACTTAGGGATTCATAGTATTGTAGGTATGGTTGTTAAGGAATTCAATCTATTTGTTTAGTTCTTTTTAATTGTATTATTAATAAGACCTTAGGGAACACCCCACTTGGCTTAGCAAATGCCTAAAAAATGAGAGTTTACACTCATGAATTGGAACTTCGTTATCCATACTTTGTTGACAAGTTCTTGCCCTAGACTTTGTCAATTTATCTTTAATTTTCTTGTTAAGAAGACCTCATAGAATACAACCTTGGCCTAGTAGATGCCTAAAGAAGGAGATTTATCCTCTCATGAACTGACACTTAGTTGTCCATACTTTGTTGACAAGTTCATGCTCTATTGTCTTGATGACAAGATCCTCTAGCTTTGAGGATTGATCCTGTCTCTAGGAGTGTGGAGCCAACATCTTTGGGGGGCACCACTATAGATACATGCCATGTATTATTGGCCAAACCTTGGCAGTATGATCAATGTACAATCCATGATAGAAGAAAGAGCACCTTCACCATCATGAAGGATGGGGAAAAGTTTGAATTGTTGCTAATGAAGGTTGAAGAAGCATGTTTCATGTCCCCATTTATGGAGTGATCACCATTCAGGAGGTTGATTAGCCTATTAGCCATTCATGTAGGCTAATCCAATTGGATAAATAATTTTTTATTGCAGTTGATCATATTTTTACATTTTTGGTCATGGGAGATAAAAGGGAAATTTTATTATTTTTATTTGGCCAAGGAGAAAAATAAATATTATTATTTTTAGCTTTTATGTTATAATATTATTTTAAGTCACTTTAGAAAAAATAATATAAAATTATAAAAGTGACTTAAGTGGGGAAAAAGACAAAAAGTAATTTAAAATTAAATTATTTTTCCTATAAATGGGACACCTAGGTATGGAGGGGAAATATTTTATTAAAATTCATCTAAAAATTGTTTGAGGTCCACCTCCTTTGAAATAAGTTTATAAAAGGGACCTCTATCATTCTTGAAGCTGATATTGTGGATTGGATAAACTTGATTTTTCTCTATCTTCAGTTGAGGATTTAGTTGCAACCAACTCTGAGGACAAAAACCCTTAGAGATTTGTAGGTTGGATGAAAACCCAACTATGTTTGAGAGGTGGATTCATTTAGGATTCATCATTGGGCATATTTGTAGGTTTTACTACTTTTTTTGGAGCTTCAACTAGCTAGGGTTTGTAGATTTATTTGCAGGTTGAAGATTGAAGTTGTAGATTTGAGCTTATTGAATCATATTTTCATGAGATTTGGGATGGCTAGGGTTTGTACATGTTGGAGAAGAATCTTATCAAGCCAGATGCTAGGGTTTGAGACCCATTTTGGAGGTGTTTTGCAGATTTTAGGGTTTTAAAGAATTTTTATGCATTTTCTATCTTGGATGATCAGATCTAGGGATATTTTGGCATAATTTGAAGTTGGTTTCAGAATTTTTGGAGCTGTCCTTGATTTTATATGAATTTTCCTCTATTTTGGGTGACTAGGGTTTTGGAGAAATTGTAGATATCATTTTCAAATTTCAGTACCATCATTTCAGATTGCAGGTGCAAGGGTTTTGAGGCTTCAATCGACATCTTCTTAACCTATTTTTAGTCTAGGATTTCTAGGGCTAGGGTTTCATATTTTCCCTAGTCGATTTGCATTGGAGGAGTTTTGGACATTGACAAGGGCATAATTTTGAGCTTCATTCACAGACTTACATTAGAGTAGTTGATGTTCTAAAAATACTCAGAAAATCAGTCCATCTCTAGCCTTTATCTTCTTCACACGGTTGCTCTTATTGTCCACTATTATTTCATTGTAACCGAGTATGTTTGCATTGCTAATGAACTTCATTTTGTATTGAAAATCAGACTTGATTAGCTTGTTGTTGTGCTTAGATCAGAACTTCATTAGGTTTGATATACTTTTCTTTCAAGGAGAAATAAGAAGCTATTTATGTTCTTTCATGTTGTGTTTCAATATATATGTTTGTATGATGTTATTTTATGTAATGGCATAAAATGGCATAAATAAAAAATCATTAAACAAACACCCAAAACCCTCAACATATTCAGAAAACTAGATTGCATGCAAAGTGTTTGACAAAATTCCAAACAACACAAACTGAAAATTTAGGGCAGAATAAGCAAGGGTTCTTACAACATGTGTAGAGGGAAAAATATTGTTAATCTTAACAGAAGAATTTCTCAAGGAGACCGACTTGCAGGATTGCTATGTGCTAGTAATCAGGCCCACATAGAAGGAAGAACAAAAAACTAGGTCACACAATGCCAAGGAGCCCTTAGTATTGCTCCAAAATAATTCTAATGTAATGGAATAAACAATGCCATATGCCCACAAGAATTGTCGCCTATGTGCAACATTTCTCACTGTATGGATTTGATTCTCGATTCTAAATTGCTAAACAAAGTGCCACATAGGATGAGTCCTAACACAAGTCCGAAATTGAATAGACAAGTGGAAGATTTATTAGGACAAGATCTCATTCAAGAAAAAGTATGATCCCTTGCACAATGCTTGCAGTACTTGCATAAATTAGGGTAGAGAATGGAGAATGCATATAGAATCTTGCGCTATTAACAAGGTCATAGCCAAGAGTGAGTTTCCATTACTGCACATGGATGACCTAATGGATCATCTCGAGGGTGCAAAATACTTTTCAAAATTGATCTCAAGAGTGGATATCATTAAATTAGACTAAGGAAACAAGTGGAGGATCACATTTATAACAAAATCAGGCTTGTATGAATAGTTGGTAATGCCATTTGGGTTGACCAATGCACTAAGCACCTTCATGAGGTTGGTGAATGGAGTTTTGAAGCCATTTTAAAGAAAATTTGTGATCACATATTTGGATGACATTTTTATGTTTAACAAGACAAGAGAGGATTATCTTGTGCATCTATAGAAAGTCTTTGCATGCCTGAGTGAAAAGTTGCATGTGAACCTAAAAATGTGCAGTTTCATGAAGGAATTATTATACTTGGGATTTGTCATATCTCAAGATAAATTGCCTATGGACCTAGAGGAATTTTGTATGATTGTTAAGTGGCAAATACTGAAGAGTGCAATGGAAGTTTGAAGTTTCCATTCAATGGTGAGCTTTTATAATTGTGCACCCTTGATGCACTAAATGTAGATGAGAGGGTTTGAGTGGATGGTTGCTACTGCCAAGAGCTTTGAACTCTTGAAGAAGGTGATAGAGGAGCCAATGCTACACTCCCAAAAAATTTAGAAATATTTTAGGTTGATTGCAATGCTAATGAGAAAGTAATTGGCATATTCATGATCCAAGAGGGAAGACTAGTTATGTACTTTAACAAGGACTTGAATGAGGCTTGGAAGAAATACTCTATGTATGACCAAAAATGATAAGCCATTGTTCAAGGGTTGTGCAAGTGGAGACATTACTTGTTTCCACAGGAGTTCATGTTTTACACTGACCACCAAGCACCGAAATTCATCAAAATTTTGGCAAAGCTAAGCCAAAGATGCATGAGGCGTATTTACAAGGTTACTCCTTTTGTGGTGAAGCATGGAGCTAGTGCAACCAATAAAGTTGTTGATGCCTCAAAGGTAGTGATTGTTGTCCATGATGATTATAGAACTAGTTGGAATTGCTTCAAAAAATTTGTTTAGTTATTCAAACCTAGCTCTCACAGTCAAGGCATTGGTGCAAACATGAAGGTTCAGCTAGAGTATGTTACAATTATCATTTGTAGCAAGTGTTCCAGGTGTTCAATGAGATGATGTAGGTATTCTACAGGTGTTGTAGGTGTTCACTAGGATGTTGTAGGTATTTTCCAACATGTTGTACATGGTTGACAAGGTACCACAGGTGTTTTGTAAAGTTGCAAGCTTACCTACAACAATATTGTGAGTGTTTGGTAATTTTTCATGACATTGGATCCTTGGTAGCACTGATAGAATACTCATTTTTTCTAAGCATAAATGTGAAAATTAAGGAAGATTTCAACATGCTAGGCATAAATGTGAAAATGAAGGAAGGTTTCAACATGATGAACTAAAAGACATTTGCAAGACCAAGATAAATATAAAATGGCATTCAAATTGGAAAAAAATTACATATTTGGATTCCTCTTGAAAAATAGTGTGATTTTAGAAAAAGACATTTCTTTTCAAGTCTACATGTGAAATTTATGGCCATTGGAAGTTAAGGGTTTGTGCAAATGACATGTTTTCTATAGCCACATTTTTTTTTATGGTTTTGGCACATTTTTGTCACTATTGTAGGTCTAATAAAGGCATGATTTGCTTCTATGAATTGTATTTAATCTATATCCAATGATTGGGTCCATTTGGAAGGTCATTGGACTGATACAATCATTATTTTTGTGTCAGAGCATACTACAATGAAACAGATCATTTCAGCAGCTATTTAAATGATGTAACATGTCATCATTTGTTTTTGAACAGCCATGAAAGTGCCTTTTGGCCTTCTTGATACAATCATTATTTTTGTGCCAGAGCAGACTAGAATGAAACAAATCATTTCAACAATTATTTAAATGATGCAAGATGTCATCATTTGTTTTTGAACAGCCATGAAAGTTCCTTTTGGTCTTCCTTTTTTGACGTACCATCTTCCTACGAGAACCTAAGGCATTAATATGCCATTTTTGTAAAAGAAAACTAGAGGGAGTACTCTTGTTTTTTGAAATTGGAAACCATTTTCAGTTGTCACTTAATTTATGTAGTAGGACAGTCTTGCTAAGAGTATGTTGTAGTTGTAATTAATCCCTAAGAACAATTGGTAAGATATTTTTCTATCCATTGACACATTTTTACATCTGTAATTGGTTTTTTGAATAGTGGAATAGAGAGTAGTTGCTCTCTGGACTGAAATTTTTTTTACCCAAAGTTTTTTTTCTCTAGATCAATTCATTATGTGAACATAATTTGTGTTTTCATGTTTATCTCCACATGAAGCATTTTTAGATCTCTATTTTTCCTTGTTTTCATATATCACTTAATATTTAGCAGCCATTGTTATACTGAAAGTGCAGGTTGAGGAGTGTTCTGAGGTCTTTGCCTTTAAATCGATTTATTGATGAACTGAAGAGTGGCATAGCTTCCCTAGTTTATGGATTAGGCATAGAGGGAGTGAAGGATTTTGTATGGGGTAAATATAGATTTTTCTAACACATGGCATGCATGCATAGAGCCCTGGTTTGGAGATAGAAGCGCATATGAGGATATATTTGTGCGAGATAGATATTTGTTCAAAAGAAACAATTCTTTATACTACACAATTCAATGAGAGATGATCTCTTTTAGGAGTCGCACAATGGTGGACTTGGGAAAAAGTTTCAATATAGACAAGGCACAAGCTTTGCTTGTTTACTGCTATTTTCTACTTGATTGGATATTACAAAATAAATAGTAAATAAGAGAACTATAACCAATACATACATAAATTCACAAAGATGTGTCAATATATTCATTTATAGACTTTTACAAAATGTTCCAATAATCCCATGCACGCGGTCCCTTCTTCGTGTACAATTCCAATATTTGAAGTGGTCAATGGTTGGTTGAGAACTACCAACCGTTGATAACTATCAACTGCATACAATGGTATGATAAGTGCTGATGACAATAACTAATATAATTTGTTTTATTTGACTAACTAAATTGTTGGAGGAGAGATACTATTGCCTATTGTGTATATATGTGAAAAGGTTTATAGAAATATGCAGAACATGTGAAGTTGTGAAGGGAGTATCCTAAAGCACTAGTTTGTATACAAAATCACACACATCAAATAAGCCATGGGAGGAACTATCTATGGATTTTTTCATTGGATTACTATGCACCCAAAGAGTGTTGAACACATTTGAATACTAAGAGGGGGGAGTTAATTAGTATGCTTCAAAATTCAATCCCAATTAATGAATTTCAATGTTAAATTAAACCAATTAAGCATTCATCAACTTAATCAAAACAAGAGAGAAGACAAGAAACCAAAAAAGAACACAGATAACACCAGATTTATGTGGAAAAACCCACAGGGAAAAACCACAGTGAGAAATGTTGCTAGGAGCTACTGTCTTAATCTAGCTTCACAAGTAAATAACAGTTTACAATTTGATTTTTGGCTACAACCCAAGGAAGCAACTACTCCCTGACTTTATTTTAGGGGCTAAAACCGAGGAAGCTACTAATCCCTAATTGAAAAGGAACAACTAAAATATGACTGGTTTTATGGCTTCAACCATTGATAGCCATCAACTTTTCTCATTAGGTTTGTAGCGATTTTTTTCACGCTTTGCTCATACACTCATACATCTTTGCACACTTCCATCATGATATTCAAATCTTTGATCTTCAATATATATTATCTGCATGCTTGCAAAATACAAATTCAGTTAGCCACAAACAAGAAATTATGAAACTTGTAACATGTTGGCCTACATATCCATTGGTGGTATACAAAAATGATAATACATTATTTACAATTCTTCCAGATGAGTCGGCATGATCCATACAACATCTACAAACACTCCTTGAACTCCACTCAATCTTAAATTAGTGATGCACACCACCAACATCCCTTATTTGGCCTCAACAACATCATAACTTTACTAACCGACTTGAAACATTTGTGCGGTACTAGAAACAAGAAAGATCTTCTTGTGCTTCTATCCTGAGATACTATGAGACATGTGGAGTGTCCACACAAACTCATACAACTAATCTACACAATCTTTTGCTGGTGCAAGTAATCAAACATATGTTTTGTTGAAGGATAGGAATTCAAAACCAATTGTAGCACTCTGTTACTTGAAAATTGAACTTGCGGAGCACCAAACCACTTGAATCTTCAATATAGCATGCATTGGAAATTATTGAGAATGTCCCCAAATCCTCTTGGACAAATCTTCACATCCGGATGAATGCGGAGCATTCCAACAAGCCTTCATCATCACTTTGCACTGCCAAAGCATAGACCGAAACTCTGTCACTCGTATTTTCATTGCAAAAGGAGTAATGAAATGAAACCTTGGATATAACACCTTCACATCTCAAACAACTTATCTTTTGAACCTCAAGACTAAGTCTTGTTCTATGGAAGGATGCAAACCAAAACATTGTGCCTCTGCCTTAGAGTATATGCTATGAATGCCTTAGACACAACTTTTTCAACTTGTCAAAGAGTGTGGTACACAAAATTGGTAAGATATCAATGTAGACATACTGAAAACACATTAAGACATGTGTACTTGTTGGTGTACGTTTTATCATCCACCAAACACACAGAATAAAATGTCCAAAGACACTCTATCCTCTCTTGAAAAACCACCGCATATGCTAAGATTGTGAGAAGATCATATGGCGATTCCAAGGTTTCTTTTGTCAGGTCTTGACGTGTGGATAAGCTCAATGGACGTTGTGATTTGCTGGTAATACACAAAGGGACTTACATTAAAGAATTCTTCACAAGTTTGGGACTTAGACGAATTTATCATTAAAAGCTTCTTCAATTGGGACTTTCAATTTGGACCTCAAAAAAAATGGCAAAAGGATAAAGGTTCAGGGGATCTATTCTACACCTAGGAATTTGAGAGACAGTAAAGATTAGGTGAAAGGAAATAACTGACTTTGTTTCACCTCCCTAGGACAACTACGCAAAGTGGGTGCAATCTTCTAAGGGTGTGATTGTAATTTTCAAGCCTCGAGAGAGACAAAAGTTAAGAATCCACAATTATAAGCTCAGGCTAACTTTATGCATCGAATGCAAATCATCCATTCGAAGGAAGTATGAGCAATATTTCACCATTTAATCTATACGATCAATCTCTCATTCACTTAACCAACATTTGAAGCAAATCCTACTTAATTGTAATCTAACTCTAATCTATGGTAGAAGTTATGCAACCTTGCTTACTACTTGACAATAAAAGTGATTCAAAGCAAATCATGCATAGGAGCTTTTATTATCGAAAATAGTCTCAATGCAACAATTTCACACACTGTCTCCACACAAATGAAAGTGAGAGATCACCAGTTTAAATAGAGTTTCAAAAATCAAATGAAAGGCCAAGATTAAAACAATATCGATGGCCAAGATTAATACAACCCAACCCTAATTAGGGTTGCCCAAAATAACATCAATTAACATCCAACAAACAAGTAGTAACAAGTAGTGAAGTGGCAGTTGGAGCCATCTTCAAGGGGAGGCGTCCCTATCTTCTTGGGCAGCATTGTGCTCGATGAATCTGGACACGATCGTGACAACTTCCTCCATCGTGACTGGTAGCAACATGCTTATCCGGAATTCAAGTCCATCTAAATCCTCAACACATTTGGTGAAGGTGCTTTCGCAATCCGCCTCCTGCCTCACAAAATCATTCCGAATGGCCAAGAGATTTGCCACTTTTGTGAAATCTTGTCTCATAATTGGTTCAGTAGCAGGGAAGAAAACCTCTTGAACCTTATGCTTCAACCTCTCCAGCTGCATGTCGTTTTCCTGAACAATTTCTCGGTCAAACACATCTGTAGCTATCATATAAATTTTCTCCCGGATTTCTTTAACTTGCTCCTCAACTCTGAGCCCATCCGCCTTCGCCTTCTCCAGAATTTCTCTCTGTATCTTCACTGCCCAAAACCAATGGTGAAAATCATAAGCTGCTCCCGCAGCAATCACCCTTCATTCTACCAATTCTTCCCTTGGAACGCCCTTCAGGACCTTGAGGCATGGAATGAGCCTCTCCTGAATGTCTGGAAGGTTGTCCCAAGTTTCTGCCATATCAACCAATCTGGAAAGAAAAGAAGAAGTTTGTCCGTAGGCAAGCGCCAATTTCTCCATGACGAGGCTGCTTCTGTGCTCTTGCTTACCATCCATTCCTGGGCCTCCTTGGCCGTGACCATCCCTTGCTCCACATCCTTGGCTATTTCTGCGAGGGATTAAGAAGAGGAGGAGCTACTGCATCACCTTGATTAAGTGTTTGGGTCAGATGCCGTATATACTCCTTCAGGCGCTCGACCTCCCTTTTGTATTCCTTCTTTTTCGCCACTTCTTTTTCCAATCTCGCCTTGACAGTTGAGACGGAATTGTCCAGTTCTTCCACTTCCTGGCCTTTTGTTGTTGGGCCAAGGTCTATAGTGGTTATGGTGTATTCTTTGGGAGTGATCTC
>VDFB02000003.1:191575701-191683970 GCA_007258455.2 Sequoia sempervirens | reverse complement strand
CATTACTTATCTTTAGAGGAAAGGGAATAAATTTATTTGGTCAGATCAGTGTTAGTCAACTTTTTAGACACTCAAGGAAAAGTTGACTAGTGCACCTATCTTAGCTATTCCTGATCCTACTAAGGACCTTGTTGTTTTCATTGATACGTCTTTGGAGGGATTAGGATCCATGTTGATGTAGGATGGTCGTGTGATTTCTTGAGTCTCGCAAACTCAAGGATTGTGAACTGAACTATCCTACTCATGATCTGGAGCTAGCTATAGTTGTTCATGCTCTAGTTCGGTGGAGGAATTTCTTGTTGGGGCACCATTTTGAACTTCACAGTGATCACTATAGTTTGCAGTATATTTTGACGCAACCTAATTTGAATGCTAGGAAGAGATGGTGGATGGAGTTCTTATGCGAGTATGACTTCGAGGTGAAATTTGTCTAGGGGAAGGAGAACATAGTGGCTAATGCTCTTAGTCGGCGAACGCATGATCTTTCTGCTGTGACTCTTGGAGTTGATTTGAGGAGTCATATTTTAGCAGCACTTCCTACAAACAGACTATATTAGGAGGTGAAGACAAAGATTAATTCAGGTAGACTCTTGGAGGGAAGATTCACAGGATATTATCTTGAGTCAAACGGATTGTTGCGACATATGGGTCATATTTACATACCATTTTGTTAAGGTCTTCACACTTTCATTATGTTAGAGGCACATTGAGCACCTTATTTAGCTCATCAAGGTGTTAATAAAATGCATGCGAATCTTCTTCAATTGTACTTTTGGCTTGGAATGAAGCATGATATCGTTGATTTTGTTTTGAGATGTCTTGAGTGCCAGAGAGTTAAGGCCGAGCACCAACATCCCACAAGATTGCTGCAGCCACATCTTGTTCCTGAATGGAAGTGGGATATCATATCAGTGGACTTCATTGTTGGTTTACCTATGTCAACTCGTCGACATGATGCTATTATGGTTACTATTGAGAGGTTGACTAAGGTAGTAAATTTTTCTTCGGTTCGTTCTTCCTATAATGCCTCTTCTTTGGCCAAGATATTCATGGAGGATATTGTTCGGTTGCATGGAATTCCTCGCAAAATCATTTCAGATAGAGATCCTATGTTTACATTAGCATTATGGACATCATTACAACATGCCCTAGGTACTCAGTTGAACTTCAGTTCAGTTTATCACCCTGAGACTGATGGTCAGACTGAGAGGGTCAACTAGATTCTTGAGGATATGCTCATGATGTATGTAATGGATCAACTGTCGTGATGGGAAGATTATCTTTACTTGGGGGAGTTTTCCTATAATAATGGGTATCATAATGTTAGCTCTCAAAAACGCAGGTGAAAATGCCTTAAGAGGTTGCCAATCTCTTGGTACGTTTTAGGGTAACAGACAAGGCCAAATGGTTTAGACCTTCTTCTCTTTAGGTGCTGCTAAACCTAGGCAGGTGTACCTATATATGAATGAAGAAGACTTAAAGTTGTATGACTTGACTGAATTGATGGATCTATTATGATGGCACAAAGTGTAATAGATGAAATTTTACTGAATATTCCTATTCCTAATGCTAAACTTGAAATGTGAATGTTTTAATAAGATTTTATGAAATTCTAAAATATAAAAGGTGTAACTAGTGCCTACTTCTATTGGGCTAATGGAGTCAAGATTTTTATGATGGGTGACTTGCTTAATGGTTATAAGTCAAATTGCTTGGCACTTGTGACTGTTTACAACTTGTGTAAACGTGCAAGAGTATAATTATCAAATTCTTCTTAATGATCCAAATGTCCTTTTCTAAATTACTATAATCAATCAAAAGGATTTAATCATGTCTTGCAGGAACTAGTTAATTGAACCACACAATAACAACAAGTGTGCTTTGATAAATTGAGAAATATCCTTGATATTTCAATTTAAATAATTAAGAAACGAAAACCTTGGAGACAACCAGATAATGTTTTCAATAAATTCGACAAACAATTGACACCATAATTGGATCACCAGATAAATATGTTCTCCATTATATAATTTTAAAAGATTTTACAATGTACAACATGATATTTATTTCGGCAATAGTTCACCCTATCAACTACCTAACCTACTTATTTCTCCTAAAGTCTCCAATCTTCTCTGATTTCATTTGAAATATATACATTATTTTAGGGTTACAACTCTTCTGAGCATCTGTCTGGTACAACTCTTCCTTTCGGTGCAACACTTTAGAAAATAAAATATTTAATTACTTTTCTTTTGGCAAATTAAATATTTTTAATCTTTGTTGACTTTGTCTCCGTGAAAATCACTTCACAATAAGCTTTAATTCCTTTGTTGGCGATCTTTACTTTTTCACTCCAAAAAGTAATTGCCCGCCTTTTAACTCCCTTGGTGAAAATATTTCCCATCCTCGTGAAGGTGTTTTACTTTGTATTTAATTTGTTCATCTTTATTCAACAAAAATAATCACCCACTTCAAAGATTTTTTTTTTCTTTAGTTTTCTCCATGAAAATTTACTTTCAATCATTTAAAATATTCTAGGTAAAATAATTACCCCGCCCTTGGTGAAAATATTTCATATTTCAATGAGAATATTTTACTTTATGAAGAAAATATTTTATCTCCATCTTCACCTTTATTCTATAATTTCTCATTTTATTACTCTCGTGATTTCATTCCTTTTGGATTTTACCCATATTGTAGTGATAGAATTATTTTGAATATTTATTTCCTCCTTCAAGCTATCGGCATGACAAACTTTCATCGATAAGACTTCAATCTGACTTTGATTCTCTTGCCGATAAATTTCTTCATTGCTTATTTATCTTCCAAATATTTTACAAAGTTTAAACTTAATAAAACATTGAAATATTTAGGGTTTCGAAAGCATCCAAATTCATTTTAAAACTTACCCAATGTTTTAAAATATATGTCATTTGAACTTTAGAACTTAAGAAAGAATTTTTCAATTTTGGCTGGAGAGCAAATAAATTAATTTCACCGTGGGCACATGAAGCATCTTGGAGCCACAAAAATTTGTAAGTGATCATGATCAATTATTTTGGAAGTGGGTTTTTTTACAGATTTTGAACAGCTCACCAAATCAAGGTACTTCCTTTGTAAACTGGCCCTGCCGGAGCTTGTAGCAAGAAAAATGAAATTTTAAATTACTAAATCAAATGAGCTCAAAATCCAACAAAATTGAAACTTGAGATATTTGAGGCCAAAACACCAACTGGGTCGTTCTTATAATTTTAAAATTTGCAAATTTTTCAGAGTGCCAAATCTAGCCCGGGAGCAGTGGTGAAACAATTAAAAAGCATATCAGAACTCCTCTGATGACCATGAAAATGAACATACATGTTGAGTTGTGATAGGAGAGTATTCTCATAAAATTGTTTGGCATGAAGTTGTCAGAAATGAAAACTATAAATTCCCAAAGTTGCTTACTTGACATTTTCTGAAAATTACCACTTTCAAGCTCAATTGAGACCTTCCATTTGCCCCTTTTGAAAAAATATCAAATGTGATCTTGGGAAACAATAACTTTGGATATTATCTCATTTAGGCATGGTGAACATGTGTGAAAGATACTTTTTCACCAATCATCTTCATTCATGAAATATCAAACATTAAAGTTGACTATTTTGCAGCTGTTCTAGAAATGCAGTTTCCAAAATGTGTAAAATTCATTTGGTTTTGGCTTTGCAAAAAAATCAAATGATTCCCTGGAGACCTGAAAATTGGCATGGAGGTAGAATTTGGTGTAGAGAATTGAAGGCATCAATCATTTTTTTATGATAATTATTCATTTGCTTAATTTTCACCCTCAAAGTTGACCACTTTAACAGGATTTTCACTGTGCTGACAACAGATTTTCTCAAAAACCTTCAAGTTGGCCTTATGAAACTTTGTCAAAACTGATCATATGAAGCTAAAAATTGGCATGCACATTCTCATATGGTAGATGAACATGTCTGCAAAGTGGTTTGGCATAAAAACAAACAAATCCAAAGTTATGATTTTTCAAAATGAGCTACATAAGCAGATTTTTCAACTTTACTTTTGAGTGCTAAAATCAATTCTTTGAATATGGGAACCTAAAATTTGCATGAAGTTTTAGGCTCCAACACATAGTTCCATAGGTATGCCTCATTTTTAGGTATTGTATGGATGTCCTTGTCAGACTCTGTTGAGTTGGGATCGACTTGAGGATAGAGTTCTACTTGGGCTTGAGATGCTTCAGGATATGGAGCAACAGGTTGATTGCATCAAAGAACACTTGGTGGTGGCACATGATAGGCAGAAGAAGTATGTCAATGCGCATAGAGTGGATTGTCAGTTTTCAATTGGCAATAGGGTATTTCTTTGGGTGTGTCCACAGAAGAGTCTGATCCATTATGGAAAAGGCTCTAAGCTCGTGCCTCGTTTCGTTGGGCCATTTGAGATTTTGGAGAGGATTGGTCCTATAGCATATTGTCTTGCTTTATCGCCTAGTTTTTCTCACATTCATGATGTATTCCATGTATCTGTTCTTAGACCTTATAATCTTGATATTTCACATGTGCTCGATTGGAATGCATTATAGGTAGAGGATGGGTAGCTGGCTTTGGAGCTCGTGGGTGTTCTTTAGCATACGAGACTCACCCTCAGGGGTCGATACATTGATCAAGTGAGGGTCCAGTGGGATCCTAGTGATGAGGCATCAACTACTTGGGAGGATGCAGCCCGCATTCGAGAGCTTTATCTTTATCTGTTTGCAGGCTTCTAAGAGTAAGCCTTATCCTAGGGGGGAGGATAGTGTCCCTCTAGTTGCTACACTTTGATTCAGTTTGTTTATGTTTGGTTGATAGTTGTTTTAGCTAACTTTGATACTATACTACTTTATTTCAGTTACGACACTGATACTATGTTGGTTTTATACTTTGTTGATGATACATTAGAGAAATTGTTGATCATCTAATTACGTTTGTGTGGCGATCTTATGATGAACATTATGTGTGTGATGGTTTTATGTTGTTTTGGAGCATTAGTGTGTTTATGATGATGTATTAGATGTTGTTTATGATGTATTTTATGTTAGTCTTGGTGAAGGAGATAGTGTAACATTACTCACTCGTGAGTACCCTACTACACTGTGACTCTCTTTCATGGTGTGATTGTTGGTTTATGTAGATATGTTTGACAATGTTGTTTGATGTAGTTTGCAGGTATTGGGCATCAACTCCACTTGCTTTGTCAGGTTTGAGCATGCCATGACCCAATGGAAACATGTTTCAAATATGATGCTAGGTCCTTCTTTGGCCATCATTCCCTTATAGAACGATTATCTATGTTGTCACCCGTCATTGTATTGTCATTCAGGTCTGTTGTGTCATTTATGTTTTTGTCTTGATTGGTAATTCATTAATTAGTTAAATGGTTTATTAATAAGTTATTTGATTTAGTGTAATGTTGTTGAAATGTTAAATTAAAATATTTATGTTTAGATAATTTTATAATTAAAATTTGATTGTTGTTTTAAAAGGTTTGATGAATTAAATTAACAAATAGGATATTTAATTAAATGTGATTGTTAATTTTGAGTAATAGATATTTGTTGATTTTAATGTGCAAACTTAAATATATGGAAAGTAGATATTATTGAAGGGTTTATTTTCAACAAATTATGAATAAATATTTGGAATCTCGACTTGGAGTCAGAAAGTGTTATCTTGGGTAATTGTTTAATTAGAACTGTCTGATCAATCTTGTTTGCATGTTGAAAGTTAGTTAATTTTTGTGTTTATGAGTTAATGGAAAATGAATTAAAAAGCTTTTGTTATGCAAAAGTTGTGCATGACAAATTATTTTGGTTTTCTGGGAAAAATCTTCTTCTTTGTGTTTTGGTTGAAAATTTTTGGAGACAGTGAATTCAAAGGATTTGTGCTTTTGGGAAAATAAAAAGTTGTGGATTTTATGGTTCTTGCTTCAATATATGTCAGATTCGAGAATATAATCCAAGTTCTCTTCTTTGTTTTGCATTTTCTTGAATAGTAGCTCCTAAATGTTGTTATGGTATCTATTCTTCTTTCAGTTGAATCTGTTTGCTGAATCTTTTGCACAAACATTAGAAATAAAATTATTGTTGATTAGTGTTGAAATAATTGAAGATTTTTTTTAGAGAAACGAAAGCTATTAAAACCTAGTTGTAATAAAATTGGTTTTGTACAATTATTAATTTCTCTTTCTTGAAATATTGCTCGTAATCTTCCATGTTTCGTGTTAGTATGATTATGTTCTTGAAACGTTATTTCAGGCTTACTTAAACGATATGCATGTGAGGGATAAAACTGAATCACAGAGTTAGTTGTCATGTTTGCATCTCTTTGAATTCGTTAGTCTTCAACCTTTTTCATTGCTTCAGATCGCCATGGAATTTTATCATTTGTACCTCATGGTTGACGAGCTTTAGATCCCTGAAATTAAAAGGGAATTGTCTTAAGTTTAAATTTGACATGTAGTTGCTTTAAAATCCAACATCTGAAAAATTTAGAATTATCCTCATATTAAGAATTCCCTCCATATCATTGGAACACAAGAAAATCTTACAATGTTAGGGTGTATTCCAGAGTGCTTTATTAATTCAAAGATTTTACATTAAATATTGTGAATCTTGAGCTCTCTTAAATAGGGTTATCCATCTTCTATCCCATTGCCCTTACAACCAATTTTCTTGTAGTTTCCTTATTCCTTTTCCTTGCAAGTTCTTCTTGGTGTTGCCGACGTTGATCTCTTTAGTCATCTTTTGATTATTAGATCGTAGATTTTCCTTGGATGGATGATTCTCTTTCATTTACCATTGCCTTGGGTTTGATTTATTCTCCTATGTGTGATCGCTAAAATCTAAAGTTTCTATTTATTCTAAGTAATACTGTTGATATAAAAAAAAAATATGGAAAACGTATATATATATGTGTGTGATAAATTGATAAAATAAATACATATTTGTATTCAAGTTCCTATGTTTCTTGTTGTTTGGTGTTCATTGCTGCAAGCCATTCCTTTCATTGACAGCAATAGGAGCTTTATAATATCTAGATGAGTTTAGAGATAGATGAATATTGCTACCTGTCAATGTTTGGATGTTTCTTTATGCATATGATTTAGGGAATTAAAAGTTGCATGAAAAATAGTTTGTACTTGTTGCACGAAGGTCTCTATGAAAGGATCAATATCACTTTAAATGCAACTGTGAGATCACTTTAGATTTGAAATGCTTGTGTAGACACCTAAAAATGACCTAGGCCTGCAAGCTTCATTTTTACCACTTTCGTCCTAGCATAATTAAGACATTTAATTATGTTCTTGGTCCACATTCAACTATTGATTAAATAATTCATAATTATTTAATTGATTCAATGTTATTCTTCAATTATTAAATATTAAATTTTATTTATTTATTAAAATAAATCGTGTTAATCCTAAGTCCTTCCTTTAATTAAATAAATCTCTTAATCTTATTTAATTTCTCTTCACATTCTTCTTCACGATTGATTAAAATAAATGAAGATTTACATTTAAACATTTTACATTATCCTGTCACTAATTGTCTTAATTAAATGAATTGATTAATTAATTTAATTAGTCTTATCACACTTTAAAATTAAATAATTAGATTTATTTAATTATGAATTTAATATTCCTCATTTAAATAAATTAAATTATTTAAATGTCATATCTATCTCTTGTGATCCTTTTTGATAAATAATCAAAAAAGATTGACTATTATCTCAAAATCCATAATTTTGAATTATTTTAATTCAAATTGAAATGATATCTTCAAAATCAAGTAAATGAATGAGATTCTTGGGATTTTCAAATCTTCTATCTTTAGTCCCACATCTTATCTCTTTGATTTTTTTGAATCTTACAAATGAGCGACTCATCACTTGTGATTTTTCGAAATCTTTATTTTCTAATTAATTTGTCTCATTTATTCTCTGTCGTCGATCTGATTTTATTCTGACCGTTTGATTAAGGATTTTTCCCTAACCCTAATTAGGGATTCTTAGGTTTAATCTGGATCGTTCATTTCATCAATTTATCTGGTCAGATCTCCATTCCCAGAATGGCATTTTCCTATAAAATGCCATCTTCTGAACACGCGTTTTGACGTTTGCGCTGGTTGTTATGGGCGTTTTCTTTCGCCAGATCTCAAAGCGGGCGGTTTTCGTTGTTTATTGTTATGGATCGTTTTAATCCAGAACGGATTTTGGACATGGGCGATTTGGACTTCAGATGGAAGTCATTCAAGGCTTTTGCTTTAGATGCTTGTCGTTATCATGGTGCTCCCGGAATCTGAGGACATCTTTGTTCTTGACTGGGGTGCTCGGTGGAACCATGGGATGGTCACGGGTGAAATATGGTTTCCTTTTGTTTTCATCATTTCTTTTGTGCCGTTGTTTCAGTAGTTTTTAATGTTATTCATCTAACAATCTAACAATCATTTTTCCTTTGATTCGACACGCTGGTATGCGGAAATAGCAAGGTAACTATGAAATGGAAGTGTATATGGGCTGAATTCTATGTAGCTACATTGAAATTGGTTAATTTCGGTGTTTTCTTTTGGTTTGGTGAAATTTTATCGTATACGGTGTGATTCTTAACTACATTTTTTAGTAATTTTAGTATATTTCGGATTTGGCAGATCTTATATAAAATTTGAATGTTCTAACATATTAAGTTTTTTTAATAAAGAGTAATCATGTTGATATTTTAGATGAATAGATACTATTGGCCAAGAATTTTTCTTTTAAATGAATATGTCATTTAAATTGTGAATTAACAGTTAATACTGAAACTATTCATCTTTTAGTATTGATTGAGTATCCATAGCTTTTTATTAGGATTAATTTTAGAAATTATCCTGTAAAGTGAAAGAATTATTTGGTTTTATTAATAGATTCTTAGTTTTCCAGAGGCTAGGGAACCCTTTGAATGAATTGTTTAATCTATTTCAGTCATGAAGTTCATTTGATATAATTTATTATGGAATTAGCCATGCACATTGTATTTGTTACCTATGTAGTGATTGGAAGTAAAATATTTTAAGTCATGATTGGGTTGTGAACATGATTCAGTCTATTTGTGCATGATGGCTTCCTTTTGGCTTAATATGTAAAATGATATTGTAAAAGGAAGAGTGGCTTTCGATAGGGGCTGGAAACCCTAAGAGGTAACTAGGGTAACCTATCATGAGTTAATAATTTAGTGAAAACCTAATTAAATGTACTAGGGGTTGGGTAGTGTTCATTAAACAATTTAGATAATTTGATTGCCTCGCTTAATGCTTTAGTGCTTGTAAAGATTAAGGGTAGGTTGAGATGACCTAGAATGGCATGATCGTCTACTTTGTCTTCTTGAAAGGTAGTTCGATTCCACATGAGTTTGTTTAGGGGTCGGGAATCAGTAGAGATTGCCAGGGTAACTCGGTATGAGGACCGGTAGTCTAAGAACATTCACCAAGGTAACCTACAATAAACTATGTGATGACGCTCTTTTCCTAATGCATGTTATGTGGCCTCTTGTGTAGAGTTACCCTTTAGTATGTTGATGCCTCTTGGAGCTTGGTTTGTAATTATGTGGTTTAGATATCGTTATATCATGATGTGTACATCAAGCCATGTAATGTTATGTTCTATATTCATGTTTGTTTATCTTTGTGGACTTGATTTTATCTCCTAGCACGGGGGGTGGACCTTAGGGTACCATGTGGTTGGGAGGAATGTGCTTTTTCCTCCATTGCATTCCCTTGCAGGTGTTGCTGAGCTTGGATAATATTGTACTTGTTATAGGATCTTGATTCTACACGGTTCGTGAAGTTGGACGATGAGTGTGCTCATGAACAAGGTTGATAGATGTGTTACGATCTTCATCGATATTGTATACACTCTTGATGTGTATGAGTGAATTTATTGTAATGTTGTAATTTTGTTATGAAATTGGTCATAATCTCACTTGATGTAACTTGACTTCTTATGATTATGTGATTGGATCATTCATTATAGTTATGATTTATCCTTATGCTTTATGTCTTTTGGTTTAGTGATATAATGTTCTTTCTTGTGAATGTTTAAGTAGCGTTGTCACGGAACCCTGAGGACGTATATGTACATGTTTCTTTTGTACTCTTTTTGTAATTGAATGTCTTTAAAAACAAAATTGTTTGATTATTTTGTTACTTTATGTGATGTTCTCTATGTTCCTTGGTAGGGTATTACAAACAGAATAATATATTTGCATGGAAAATTAACTTCGAAATGAAAACAAGTGAATCCATTTTCATAAATTTGGGAATAACAAACAAATATTAAAGGAAAATTGTAGAGTTAAAGTTTGTGCAGTGTGAAAGAGAGGAATACAAGTGCATGATAGAAAACCCTGTAATTTTGAACTAGTTAAACCCTTTCCAATGTTTGGTAGTAACAATGAAATGAAAAAAACATTTCACAGACATTACTATTGTGCATGGAAGAATATAATAATACATAAACATGCTAGAATATCTTTGAAATGAAAACTAGTCATACCATTTTCATATTTCAGAATAACATGAGAATATTATAAGCAAATTGTAGAGTTAAAGCCTGTGCAGTGAGGAAGAAACAAATGCAAGTGCATGGTAGAAACACTCAAAATGATATACATTAAAACCATATGAATATTTCCTAGTAACAAGCAAATATATTGTATCCTTTTTGATATTTGGGAATAACAAACAAATATTAAAGGGAAATTGCAGAGTTAAAGTTTGTGCATTGTCAAAGATAAAACCTTGTAATTTTGAACCAGTGAAACCCTTTCCATGTTTGGTAGTAACATTGAAATGAAAAAAGAATTTCGCAGACATAAATATTGTGCATGGAAGAATAGAATAATACATAAACATGCCAGAATATCTTTGAAATGAAAACTAGCCATACCATTTTCATATTTGGGAATAACATGAGAATATTATAAGAAAATTGTAGAGTTAAAGTATGTGCAGTAAGGAAGACACGAATGCAAGTGCATGGCATAAACCCTCAAAATGATAAAATTGTAACAAGCAAATATATTGTATCCATTTCCGTATTTTGGAATAACAAACAAATGTAAAAAGAAAATTGCAGATTTAATGCTTGTGCAATGATGAACACACGAAAACAAGTGCATGGCTGAAAACCAGTCAAACCCTTTCCATATTTCGTCGAACAAGTCTAATAGTAATGAAAAACCATTTTAAACTAGTCAAACCCATTTAATATTTCGTATAAGTATGAAAATATGAAAAGCGTAATGTAGAGGTACAATGAATATCAAAAGATTACTAGTGCATGGTCGAGTTTAGAGGAAAAGAAAACTAGTTAAACCCTCCCCACAATTCATTTAAGACAATCTTTCTCAAAGACAAAAGTTCACAACAAAAATTTCTGCAAAAAAAAGTGCATGGTAGAATACCGTCATATTCAAAGACAATGGTACAAGCTGAATGAGGATAGAAACCTCACCTGAAAGAGAAAGGGAGCTCTCGACAGTGCAGAGCCAAATGAAGAAGCGTGAAGAGTCAAACAATGAAGTGTGGAGAGTTGAACCAATTTCGGTGACAAACAAAATGAACAGTCGAGAATGTTTGCAAACAAAAGGAATGAGAGTGAGTGGGATATACGAGAATGTGGAGTATTGAATGAACCTTGATCTCTTATTAACGTGCTCGATTGATTGAGTAAATGCAAAGATACGTGTAAGGAAAGGTGGTTAGTGGAGGAAATGAAGGAGGCAACAAGTGTTTAATGCTCTATACTGTTGGTTGAGGGTGGTGAGGCTATCGTCTACACGTGGCCGTCTGATCCAATGTATGTAGATGTGCTCGCCAATTAAGGAGGCGGGTAGGCTCCACTTTCGGGTGGAGGGAAAAATTGGCTCATTTTGGACATGTTGGCATAAATTGTACTTGACATGTGGTGGGGTGATCGATATTTTAAAAAAAACAATATGGGTCGATGCACAAGTGGCAGGGTGACGTGGCTGACTAATTTTTAAATTTTTTTGGTCCACATGGACTTACAAAGTTGACCCGCCCTACTATGGGCCCCTCTCCCCTAGTATCCCCACCAATTTTCCATTGTTCCTTATGGAGTAACAACCAAGAGAGAATTCATGTAGTCGTGGGATCTTGAAGTCTTTAATGGAGGTTATAATGAGACTCTCTTTATTATCGATGCCTCTCATTTTTCTTCCATTCTTACACACTACCTTCATTCAGGCTCTATTTTCTTTATTCGCTATCAATTTCATTGAGATTCATACCTTCTCTTTTCTAAGACGCCATTCTTCTAATCATGGTCTTGGTTCCTTGTCTCCGCACATATCTTGTATCACATCACATTTATTCTCTCTATTCTTCTATTTCATAGATGAAAATATCTAGAGGGTGTCATTTTGAGATCATTCATGGTCGAGCATAGGTGAAGAACTTGGTGTAGTCTAAGTCACCAGATCTTTTATTTCAAACCAGTGCAGAGCTTCTGTAAGTTTTGAACTACTCATTAGGCACGTATGAGAGACATAAATGTGTAAAACCTAGCTTTGAAAGTATTTAATCGAGCTGATATCTATCTTGCATAGGAAGTAATATCGATGAATTCTTGTTTAGCTAGAAGTTTATTAAAATTCCATTCTTTAGAAAAATAATTTACAAAATGAAATGTATAGTATATAATCATGCTTCAATTCTTTCCACATAATCTTCTCTGTAAACCGAATTTGAGTGAGCTTCTTTTGATTTGGTTCTGGACTCTATTACATTCATGCTAGAGTCGAAGCTTATTCTCTCTCTCTCTCTCAATAAATTGTTCTTAACTTATTTGAGTTAGATTTATTTTCAAATCTTATCCCTTAACTCCTGTAATCTACTCAATTTTCCTGGAACTCGAATCTAGCCAGACCTTGCTAAATATATTTTGGGCACATAGAATAAAATTCATAACTAAGAGTAACCTTAACAGAGATTAATTAAAGTTCCTTCCTCTAGTTTTCAAGAAAGAAGATGTTTCTTATGATTACTGTGAGAGGAATTTCGGTCTGAGCCACTTAATCTATTTCTCTTTAATTCTAAAAAGAACATCACCTGAATGAAAAACATATGTTGTAAGATGAATCTTTGAAAATATAAACTAATGGAATAAGAAAAGAAAAAATGTCGAGCAAGGGTGAGAGTGCTAACAGCATAGGTGTGCCATTATGATAAAATCCTTGGCCAAGGTACGAAGCTAGATTAAGCATTTGTCAGCTATCAAGTACTAGATATACCCCTCGTCAGAGTGATCTTTCTAGTTGGGAGTTACCCATAGTGAAGGATCGATCAGGTGGTATAGGTCCTTGACACTAGGCTCAAAGGCATGATGATATGTGATTCCTTGTTGATTACCCTTGTGAAGGGTCGGGTTCTTCATTTAAAGAAACTCAGGAGACTAGTAGGTCTTGGTTGGGCGGAAAAGCCCTTGATGATATTTCTTTTTCCCTTGGAAGCAAAAGAGTTTTGAGCAAGAAAATGTAGTAGGAAGACTCTAGACTATACTTTCTTGTAAACCCTTCTCTCTATCTTACTTTCAGTTATAAATACTTTGGCATGTTTATTTCATAGCTATAATAATTGCTCGTTACTTTCAGAAAGCAAAGCAAAGTAGTTATTTTCCTTCTGTAATTTTTTGTTATATGTTTATAGTTAATTGTTTTCCTTTTCAGCTAAAAATGAAAACTAAAAGTTAGTTTATGAATTGTTTATGATGTAACTACAAATTTTTATCTTTCCGTTCAAAAATTTGCAAGGAAACCCTAGCATGAAACTAGTTAGTTAAACTTCAGCTGGAACTCGTAGCTGATTTACATTTCTTTAAATTATAGAACAAGTAGAGTTTTACACTTTGTTGCTGCAATTAGGCAATATATTCACCATCTTCTAGCTACTATGTTAATTGTTGTTAATGTTACCATCTTTGTACAACTGTTGTAAATCCATTCCAGTTGCCATACCTTTTTGTTGTACCATTAATGAAGGGCCCCATACATCCTTCCAATTTTCATGCTTTATTTATTGTACACTTCTAGCCACTATTTTCCAGATCTTGCGCCAACACTGGGGCTTGTTCCTGATCCATACAGTTTAGAGCATGTTTGTGAGTGGAATTTTCTAGCATCATGTGTTGAAATGAATAAATACATATTTATGTAAGTTGTAAACTTATAACTGATATTTAATATGATTTTTGAGGTATTAGTTGTTGCTGTCATAAAAGAACTTTGCTATTGGTACCTACTATTCTATGAAATCAACATTCATTTTCCAAATATGCAAGGTTTTCCAAGTTTATATTAGCCATGAATATTCATATCTTCTATCATGATTAGTTATGATTGATATTTATGGGTTTCCAAATTTATATTAGCCTTGTATATTGTTGACTCTGCTACAATATCCATGCTTTTTTGGATCCATGAGGGTTTCACATACTAATATCAGATCTTTAGTACTTCTGATCAACATTCTAATATTGAAGTTTGGCATCTATGCTTTACATTTCATATTTATTTTAGTTTTCACCATCAAAAAATTCAAAATAAAATTGTATATTTCCTAAGGTTGCCAGTTTGGGAACTTACAAGCTCATTTGCCCATAATGGTTGGACTTGCTACTTCCAAAAAGAGGTAGAAGTAGGTCCATACCCAATAGTCGAAGTTCCATTTCTAGATGCCCTCTATTACTGCAACACCATGTGTCCTGCAATGGGCCCATAACTTGGTGACTATGCTTTCCTTCGTCCAACCAATGGCCAATGCATGTCTTCTCAATAGGATCCCCAGTGTAGTATTATTTTTAATTTCTTCCTATTGTGCTTCTCTTAAGCATGTGGTTTTAATCTCAATGGTTACACTCCAACATCTTCTAACTTATTTGTCATTGATCTCAACATGAATTCTAAAGAGCTATGCCTCTCACTACCCTAGCTGTATTCAAATGTCCAAATGCCATAGCTACTTGTTTGTAGCCTATTCATAAGAACAATGGGCTCAAGGGGAACATTATGGAAAGTTGGTCATAGATGGGTGTCCTATAGTGATTGTTGGGTCTTGTCTTTGTCCACAAATGTTGCATATAACTTTTCTTTTGTTCATAAATCCCTATAAGCTATGCCCTAATCTTATTTTAGGCCTTCCTTTTGTTGTTTCTCGCACAATAGACTTTGTCTATCTCTGCATAGGCAACCTTGTGGCTTGATGACAAAGCCTTCATGCTAAATTACTGCTTGTGGCAATGGTTTTCTTTCTAGGCAAAGGTTGTTGACATTGACAGGGTTATTATCATTCCAAGAGGATTTAAGTACCATAGAGAGCCCTATGTCTTCACTATGTCACTTTGCATTTGTGCCTACACTTGATTGTTGGCCTTTTCTTCACTAGGATGCAATCAATGAATTGTACCTAGATGTGTAGATCTTGACTTCTCTACCACATGCCTTCCTTTGCCATTAATTCTCTTTTTGGGCCTCATATTGATATAATGAATAGATTGTTGATATCCATTGGTTTCTGATTCTTCTTGAGGCCAAATTGTTGCTCATTTATGAGCCTTGGGATGGCCTCTTTAGTTGCTAAAGGAGCTCAAGTGGACATGATGTAACTTGCTACAAGGCTGAGAAAGTTGTATAAATGGAATTGTATGCACAAAAACACTATTTTGTACACTTGCAGATCCATATTCTAATTATATTTGACCTTGCAATTGTTGAAGATATTCTCCCCCATCATACAAACCTATATAAAAATCCAAGAAGGATTTTCCTTTTCTTCTAGATGCAGTTATCTCCCTACCATTGTGTGATAACCAAAAACTATTGACTACAAAGGAAAATTCATGGATTCCAATGCTGATTTGATTGATATCCTATGCCCAAGGGGCTGGTTGTAAACTCTATTGTTATATATGCATAAATGTAAGATGGTTTTTGTGTTCATCTCTCAAGCCAATTTATTGCACAAAGGTGTTGTATGCTTTTTGGATTCAATGAATACGAATTCAAATTTCTGCAGACAAGAAAATGTATATTAGTTGTAGGATTTTTCTTATATGCATGATTTTGTGTGTTGACAAGCGTCTCCATTTCCAGGTAGAAATTCTTAGAACTTATAATGTTGTTATGTTTCCCATTTCATATTTGCTAATATTTTTGTTATGAGGATCAGTCTGCTAGATAGGGCTGTTAAGTGTTGCTAGGAATCCTTGCAACAACCCTTTCTTTAAGACATGTGAGCTCTTTTAGAGGTATAATGGATGCATAAGCATGCCTTGATATGTAGAGTTTCTCATCCTAAGTAATTTGTACATGTTTTCATTAAGTGTCTACTTTAGCTTTATGCATACTTTCTTCCCCTGCAAGTTTGAATCCGTTTTCCCTAATCGAATAGGCACCACTCTAGGTGGTGAAAGGCCAACACATTTCAGTTGAGTCATCTCTTGTTTTTAATGGTTTGGAAATAACTTAGGAGTAGTTGTTACGTTTCTTCAGGCTATTATGCTCCAATGATGCAGCTCATGCCATACTTTTTGCAGTCTCAGGTTGATAAAATGTATCTAGAGGTGCATATACAAGAATGAGTCTATCTGCTTATTGGAGGTTTTATAGGTTTGTTTGTAGCTAGTGTTGATGTGAATTTAGTGGAAAACTTAGGGATTCATAGTATTGTAGGTATGGTTGTTAAGGAATTCAATCTATTTGTTTAGTTCTTTTTAATTGTATTATTAATAAGACCTTAGGGAACACCCCACTTGGCTTAGCAAATGCCTAAAAAATGAGAGTTTACACTCATGAATTGGAACTTCGTTATCCATACTTTGTTGACAAGTTCTTGCCCTAGACTTTGTCAATTTATCTTTAATTTTCTTGTTAAGAAGACCTCATAGAATACAACCTTGGCCTAGTAGATGCCTAAAGAAGGAGATTTATCCTCTCATGAACTGACACTTAGTTGTCCATACTTTGTTGACAAGTTCATGCTCTATTGTCTTGATGACAAGATCCTCTAGCTTTGAGGATTGATCCTGTCTCTAGGAGTGTGGAGCCAACATCTTTGGGGGGCACCACTATAGATACATGCCATGTATTATTGGCCAAACCTTGGCAGTATGATCAATGTACAATCCATGATAGAAGAAAGAGCACCTTCACCATCATGAAGGATGGGGAAAAGTTTGAATTGTTGCTAATGAAGGTTGAAGAAGCATGTTTCATGTCCCCATTTATGGAGTGATCACCATTCAGGAGGTTGATTAGCCTATTAGCCATTCATGTAGGCTAATCCAATTGGATAAATAATTTTTTATTGCAGTTGATCATATTTTTACATTTTTGGTCATGGGAGATAAAAGGGAAATTTTATTATTTTTATTTGGCCAAGGAGAAAAATAAATATTATTATTTTTAGCTTTTATGTTATAATATTATTTTAAGTCACTTTAGAAAAAATAATATAAAATTATAAAAGTGACTTAAGTGGGGAAAAAGACAAAAAGTAATTTAAAATTAAATTATTTTTCCTATAAATGGGACACCTAGGTATGGAGGGGAAATATTTTATTAAAATTCATCTAAAAATTGTTTGAGGTCCACCTCCTTTGAAATAAGTTTATAAAAGGGACCTCTATCATTCTTGAAGCTGATATTGTGGATTGGATAAACTTGATTTTTCTCTATCTTCAGTTGAGGATTTAGTTGCAACCAACTCTGAGGACAAAAACCCTTAGAGATTTGTAGGTTGGATGAAAACCCAACTATGTTTGAGAGGTGGATTCATTTAGGATTCATCATTGGGCATATTTGTAGGTTTTACTACTTTTTTTGGAGCTTCAACTAGCTAGGGTTTGTAGATTTATTTGCAGGTTGAAGATTGAAGTTGTAGATTTGAGCTTATTGAATCATATTTTCATGAGATTTGGGATGGCTAGGGTTTGTACATGTTGGAGAAGAATCTTATCAAGCCAGATGCTAGGGTTTGAGACCCATTTTGGAGGTGTTTTGCAGATTTTAGGGTTTTAAAGAATTTTTATGCATTTTCTATCTTGGATGATCAGATCTAGGGATATTTTGGCATAATTTGAAGTTGGTTTCAGAATTTTTGGAGCTGTCCTTGATTTTATATGAATTTTCCTCTATTTTGGGTGACTAGGGTTTTGGAGAAATTGTAGATATCATTTTCAAATTTCAGTACCATCATTTCAGATTGCAGGTGCAAGGGTTTTGAGGCTTCAATCGACATCTTCTTAACCTATTTTTAGTCTAGGATTTCTAGGGCTAGGGTTTCATATTTTCCCTAGTCGATTTGCATTGGAGGAGTTTTGGACATTGACAAGGGCATAATTTTGAGCTTCATTCACAGACTTACATTAGAGTAGTTGATGTTCTAAAAATACTCAGAAAATCAGTCCATCTCTAGCCTTTATCTTCTTCACACGGTTGCTCTTATTGTCCACTATTATTTCATTGTAACCGAGTATGTTTGCATTGCTAATGAACTTCATTTTGTATTGAAAATCAGACTTGATTAGCTTGTTGTTGTGCTTAGATCAGAACTTCATTAGGTTTGATATACTTTTCTTTCAAGGAGAAATAAGAAGCTATTTATGTTCTTTCATGTTGTGTTTCAATATATATGTTTGTATGATGTTATTTTATGTAATGGCATAAAATGGCATAAATAAAAAATCATTAAACAAACACCCAAAACCCTCAACATATTCAGAAAACTAGATTGCATGCAAAGTGTTTGACAAAATTCCAAACAACACAAACTGAAAATTTAGGGCAGAATAAGCAAGGGTTCTTACAACATGTGTAGAGGGAAAAATATTGTTAATCTTAACAGAAGAATTTCTCAAGGAGACCGACTTGCAGGATTGCTATGTGCTAGTAATCAGGCCCACATAGAAGGAAGAACAAAAAACTAGGTCACACAATGCCAAGGAGCCCTTAGTATTGCTCCAAAATAATTCTAATGTAATGGAATAAACAATGCCATATGCCCACAAGAATTGTCGCCTATGTGCAACATTTCTCACTGTATGGATTTGATTCTCGATTCTAAATTGCTAAACAAAGTGCCACATAGGATGAGTCCTAACACAAGTCCGAAATTGAATAGACAAGTGGAAGATTTATTAGGACAAGATCTCATTCAAGAAAAAGTATGATCCCTTGCACAATGCTTGCAGTACTTGCATAAATTAGGGTAGAGAATGGAGAATGCATATAGAATCTTGCGCTATTAACAAGGTCATAGCCAAGAGTGAGTTTCCATTACTGCACATGGATGACCTAATGGATCATCTCGAGGGTGCAAAATACTTTTCAAAATTGATCTCAAGAGTGGATATCATTAAATTAGACTAAGGAAACAAGTGGAGGATCACATTTATAACAAAATCAGGCTTGTATGAATAGTTGGTAATGCCATTTGGGTTGACCAATGCACTAAGCACCTTCATGAGGTTGGTGAATGGAGTTTTGAAGCCATTTTAAAGAAAATTTGTGATCACATATTTGGATGACATTTTTATGTTTAACAAGACAAGAGAGGATTATCTTGTGCATCTATAGAAAGTCTTTGCATGCCTGAGTGAAAAGTTGCATGTGAACCTAAAAATGTGCAGTTTCATGAAGGAATTATTATACTTGGGATTTGTCATATCTCAAGATAAATTGCCTATGGACCTAGAGGAATTTTGTATGATTGTTAAGTGGCAAATACTGAAGAGTGCAATGGAAGTTTGAAGTTTCCATTCAATGGTGAGCTTTTATAATTGTGCACCCTTGATGCACTAAATGTAGATGAGAGGGTTTGAGTGGATGGTTGCTACTGCCAAGAGCTTTGAACTCTTGAAGAAGGTGATAGAGGAGCCAATGCTACACTCCCAAAAAATTTAGAAATATTTTAGGTTGATTGCAATGCTAATGAGAAAGTAATTGGCATATTCATGATCCAAGAGGGAAGACTAGTTATGTACTTTAACAAGGACTTGAATGAGGCTTGGAAGAAATACTCTATGTATGACCAAAAATGATAAGCCATTGTTCAAGGGTTGTGCAAGTGGAGACATTACTTGTTTCCACAGGAGTTCATGTTTTACACTGACCACCAAGCACCGAAATTCATCAAAATTTTGGCAAAGCTAAGCCAAAGATGCATGAGGCGTATTTACAAGGTTACTCCTTTTGTGGTGAAGCATGGAGCTAGTGCAACCAATAAAGTTGTTGATGCCTCAAAGGTAGTGATTGTTGTCCATGATGATTATAGAACTAGTTGGAATTGCTTCAAAAAATTTGTTTAGTTATTCAAACCTAGCTCTCACAGTCAAGGCATTGGTGCAAACATGAAGGTTCAGCTAGAGTATGTTACAATTATCATTTGTAGCAAGTGTTCCAGGTGTTCAATGAGATGATGTAGGTATTCTACAGGTGTTGTAGGTGTTCACTAGGATGTTGTAGGTATTTTCCAACATGTTGTACATGGTTGACAAGGTACCACAGGTGTTTTGTAAAGTTGCAAGCTTACCTACAACAATATTGTGAGTGTTTGGTAATTTTTCATGACATTGGATCCTTGGTAGCACTGATAGAATACTCATTTTTTCTAAGCATAAATGTGAAAATTAAGGAAGATTTCAACATGCTAGGCATAAATGTGAAAATGAAGGAAGGTTTCAACATGATGAACTAAAAGACATTTGCAAGACCAAGATAAATATAAAATGGCATTCAAATTGGAAAAAAATTACATATTTGGATTCCTCTTGAAAAATAGTGTGATTTTAGAAAAAGACATTTCTTTTCAAGTCTACATGTGAAATTTATGGCCATTGGAAGTTAAGGGTTTGTGCAAATGACATGTTTTCTATAGCCACATTTTTTTTTATGGTTTTGGCACATTTTTGTCACTATTGTAGGTCTAATAAAGGCATGATTTGCTTCTATGAATTGTATTTAATCTATATCCAATGATTGGGTCCATTTGGAAGGTCATTGGACTGATACAATCATTATTTTTGTGTCAGAGCATACTACAATGAAACAGATCATTTCAGCAGCTATTTAAATGATGTAACATGTCATCATTTGTTTTTGAACAGCCATGAAAGTGCCTTTTGGCCTTCTTGATACAATCATTATTTTTGTGCCAGAGCAGACTGGAATGAAACAAATCATTTCAACAATTATTTAAATGATGCAAGATGTCATCATTTGTTTTTGAACAGCCATGAAAGTTCCTTTTGGTCTTCCTTTTTTGACGTACCATCTTCCTACGAGAACCTAAGGCATTAATATGCCATTTTTGTAAAAGAAAACTAGAGGGAGTACTCTTGTTTTTTGAAATTGGAAACCATTTTCAGTTGTCACTTAATTTATGTAGTAGGACAGTCTTGCTAAGAGTATGTTGTAGTTGTAATTAATCCCTAAGAACAATTGGTAAGATATTTTTCTATCCATTGACACATTTTTACATCTGTAATTGGTTTTTTGAATAGTGGAATAGAGAGTAGTTGCTCTCTGGACTGAAATTTTTTTTACCCAAAGTTTTTTTTCTCTAGATCAATTCATTATGTGAACATAATTTGTGTTTTCATGTTTATCTCCACATGAAGCATTTTTAGATCTCTATTTTTCCTTGTTTTCATATATCACTTAATATTTAGCAGCCATTGTTATACTGAAAGTGCAGGTTGAGGAGTGTTCTGAGGTCTTTGCCTTTAAATCGATTTATTGATGAACTGAAGAGTGGCATAGCTTCCCTAGTTTATGGATTAGGCATAGAGGGAGTGAAGGATTTTGTATGGGGTAAATATAGATTTTTCTAACACATGGCATGCATGCATAGAGCCCTGGTTTGGAGATAGAAGCGCATATGAGGATATATTTGTGCGAGATAGATATTTGTTCAAAAGAAACAATTCTTTATACTACACAATTCAATGAGAGATGATCTCTTTTAGGAGTCGCACAATGGTGGACTTGGGAAAAAGTTTCAATATAGACAAGGCACAAGCTTTGCTTGTTTACTGCTATTTTCTACTTGATTGGATATTACAAAATAAATAGTAAATAAGAGAACTATAACCAATACATACATAAATTCACAAAGATGTGTCAATATATTCATTTATAGACTTTTACAAAATGTTCCAATAATCCCATGCACGCGGTCCCTTCTTTGTGTACAATTCCAATATTTGAAGTGGTCAATGGTTGGTTGAGAACTACCAACCGTTGATAACTATCAACTGCATACAATGGTATGATAAGTGCTGATGACAATAACTAATATAATTTGTTTTATTTGACTAACTAAATTGTTGGAGGAGAGATACTATTGCCTATTGTGTATATATGTGAAAAGGTTTATAGAAATATGCAGAACATGTGAAGTTGTGAAGGGAGTATCCTAAAGCACTAGTTTGTATACAAAATCACACACATCAAATAAGCCATGGGAGGAACTATCTATGGATTTTTTCATTGGATTACTATGCACCCAAAGAGTGTTGAACACATTTGAATACTAAGAGGGGGGAGTTAATTAGTATGCTTCAAAATTCAATCCCAATTAATGAATTTCAATGTTAAATTAAACCAATTAAGCATTCATCAACTTAATCAAAACAAGAGAGAAGACAAGAAACCAAAAAAGAACACAGATAACACCAGATTTATGTGGAAAAACCCACAGGGAAAAACCACAGTGAGAAATGTTGCTAGGAGCTACTGTCTTAATCTAGCTTCACAAGTAAATAACAGTTTACAATTTGATTTTTGGCTACAACCCAAGGAAGCAACTACTCCCTGACTTTATTTTAGGGGCTAAAACCGAGGAAGCTACTAATCCCTAATTGAAAAGGAACAACTAAAATATGACTGGTTTTATGGCTTCAACCATTGATAGCCATCAACTTTTCTCATTAGGTTTGTAGCGATTTTTTTCACGCTTTGCTCATACACTCATACATCTTTGCACACTTCCATCATGATATTCAAATCTTTGATCTTCAATATATATTATCTGCATGCTTGCAAAATACAAATTCAGTTAGCCACAAACAAGAAATTATGAAACTTGTAACATGTTGGCCTACATATCCATTGGTGGTATACAAAAATGATAATACATTATTTACAATTCTTCCAGATGAGTCGGCATGATCCATACAACATCTACAAACACTCCTTGAACTCCACTCAATCTTAAATTAGTGATGCACACCACCAACATCCCTTATTTGGCCTCAACAACATCATAACTTTACTAACCGACTTGAAACATTTGTGCGGTACTAGAAACAAGAAAGATCTTCTTGTGCTTCTATCCTGAGATACTATGAGACATGTGGAGTGTCCACACAAACTCATACAACTAATCTACACAATCTTTTGCTGGTGCAAGTAATCAAACATATGTTTTGTTGAAGGATAGGAATTCAAAACCAATTGTAGCACTCTGTTACTTGAAAATTGAACTTGCGGAGCACCAAACCACTTGAATCTTCAATATAGCATGCATTGGAAATTATTGAGAATGTCCCCAAATCCTCTTGGACAAATCTTCACATCCGGATGAATGCGGAGCATTCCAACAAGCCTTCATCATCACTTTGCACTGCCAAAGCATAGACCGAAACTCTGTCACTCGTATTTTCATTGCAAAAGGAGTAATGAAATGAAACCTTGGATATAACACCTTCACATCTCAAACAACTTATCTTTTGAACCTCAAGACTAAGTCTTGTTCTATGGAAGGATGCAAACCAAAACATTGTGCCTCTGCCTTAGAGTATATGCTATGAATGCCTTAGACACAACTTTTTCAACTTGTCAAAGAGTGTGGTACACAAAATTGGTAAGATATCAATGTAGACATACTGAAAACACATTAAGACATGTGTACCCACTTCTGCATCATACTTAGGCAACAAAATGAACCATTCACTGCAATGTTGACTAGCACCAACTAATATCTCTACACATTAACTATTTTGGAAGCATATACGACCTTTAGCACACATTTGACATCAATGACAACTATTGACGATGATTTTACTCATACAAAATAGGGTGAATAAATTCTTCACAGACAAGACCACAAAGAGCCTATCCTTCTTGAAAGATATGAAACAAAGACAATCTAAAAATGGATTATGCTTTAACAGGAAAATATTGGCTTTAGTTCAATCCCAAGTCTTCGATAACTAGGTCATGATTTCACTAGGGTCTCTCTCGGGTATGATGTGATATTTGTTGTTAATCTCAAAGGGACCATGGTTGTTTAAAATTGTATATTTTAGGCAATGAATTTTCAATTGGATCATAAAGACAAGTATCATGAAATCAAAATATTTGCAATAGCATTTCATGAACATCACAAATTATTTGCTATCACTTAAGTAGATTTAGCATTAAGCATTCAACAATTTCATAGAAAACGAAAGATTTTCAATAAAATTTCATCCATTCATTTATTTTTTTGGAACATTTTCAAGAATTTAAACATCTACTCTAAAATAAAGCATAAAAATATTGAAAATTAAAAGTTTCTCCTGGTTATTCTCCATGCATGCCCCAAAGAATCAATTAAAATAGAGAAAACTGCTTTATACTTCACGAGATTGCTTTACAGCTACATATAAAACGGTGCGAGCTTTTAAAGAGAGGGGTTTCATTTCTGGACACTGAGTAGGTGTTGTATGCACCCTTAAACGATGCAACATACAGTCTTGTTTGGTTGAACTAACAAAACTGGCTACAAAAGATTCATGAGATAGGTAGCTATCTAATTGGATATGATATCAATCAATGTCTATGTGCATACAAAAGTTTTACGTCGGAATGATTCAGAAAATAGGAAAAAAGAATAAAATTTGAAAAAGTTTTATGTTCTTCTAACATCCAAAAATTCTAAACTTAAAATAAAAAGGGTATCCTCTGGCCTTTTATAGAACACAAGGCTCATATAGGATAAGACAAATACATGAGAGGAAATCCAAGGGACCAATCACATCAAGGCATGTGGAATGTAGTGACTGATAGGAGAATTGCAACAAAGTCAATGGAAGTCAACTCCAATTGCACGTTGAAGCTCTTTGGGTGTTAATCTTTAATTATCATTGAGATAATAACTTGAATCAGGATAGTGTGTAGGGACTTCCCATACATTTAGAATGATACATTGGAATTTTCACCCCCACACATTGCTTGGCTCTGGATCTACTACTCTCGGGAATGGGCTTCCTCAGAGGTTGGCGCTTTTTGTCCGCCGCATGCGAAATACTGGGATCTCCAGTATTCTGGTGGATTCAAAATCCTCTGCCAATAGCATCCCAAAATAAGTGACCCGATTTGGATATGATTCTATCCATGATTCAAATTTTCTTGACCATCCATACCCGAACTTTGCATCGCAATCTATATCTCTTGCAATAAAAAATTCCACACATTAAATCCCTTTTAAAGAAAGAAAACATTTATAACATCTCATGTAAATAAAATCATTATTCAAATGTTAGTACAAAAATCTCATAAATAACACGCTTTCTAGCATATCATAAATCCTCACAGATATACCGGAATATCAAAATTATTAGATAATCTCAAAATTTTAAATTTCATTTCACATTACAACTCGGTACCCGGTACCCAGTATTCAACTTAACCCACAAACTTTCCCAGACTTCAGTTCTTACTAGACTTCCATCTTACCAGACTACAAACATCATAATGGAGCATTTTAGCTCTCAAAAATGCAGGTAAAATACCTCAAGAGTTTGCCAATCTCCTGATACGTTTTAGGGTAACAGACAAGGCCAAATGGTTTAGACCTTCTACTCTTCAGGTGTTGCTAGACCTAGGCGGGTGTACCTATATGAATGAAGCAGACTTAAAGTTGTATGACATGATTGATTTGATGGATCTATTACAATGGCACAGAGTGTAATAGATGAAAGCTTGCTAACTACTTCTACTGAAATGTGAAATGTGAATGTTTGAATAATACTTTATAAAATTCTAAAATGGAATTGGTGTGACCAGTGCCTACTTTTATTGGGCTAATGGAGTCAAGAGGTAAATGATATGTGTTTCCCTTTTTGGCTTAACTCTAGTTGCTAGGCACTTTTGAGAATGAGGTTCTATGACTGGCATAAAACTTCACTAAATTTATGACTTGCATAAATTGTGTTGGAATATTTTCTTACTAGGTTCTTCTTCAATTATCCAAAAGAAATCTTTAAATCACTGTGATTCATCCAAAAGAACTTAAATCTAACTTGCAGACACCAATTGATTAATTCACACAAAATGGGAATACATTCTGATAAATCATAAATATACTTGATATACTAATTTAAATGATTAAAAGACCTCAAGTTGGAGACAACTAGATAAAAATGTAAATAATTGCATCACAACAACTGAACACCAAGAAAGGATTTCACCAAATTTATGTATTCTTCTCCATTAAATAATTTGAAAGGATTTTACAATATGCAGCATGATGTTTTATTTCAGCAACTGTTCACCCTATCCAACTACCTAACCTACTTATTTCTCCTAAATCCTCTACCCTTTAATGAACTTATTTTATTGTACATATATACATTGTTTCTTTAGGGTTGTGACTCTTCACAACATCCGTCTGGTGCAACTCTTTAGTTATCATCGGCAAATAAAATATTTAATTAATTTCCCTTTTGGAAAATTAAAATATTTTAATTTTCTTTATCTTTGTCCCTTGTGAAAATTAATTCAATAATCTTCCTTTGCTGGAAATCTTCACTTAACTTTTTTGCCGGAATGTATCTCCAATATGTTCTTCGAGTAAAAATAATTATCCCATTTTGTCCTCTTGATGCAAATTGATTTATTTACGCTTTCACATGAAAATAATTTTTAGGTAAAATAATTACCTAATTGGTTAATTCTTCCATAAAAATATTTTACCTCCCAAAACACTCTTACACCTTTGGTAAAAAATATCTTTCCTTCTAGTGCAAATATTTCATAATTTTTTACCCTTTATGCTTCTTGTGAATAAAATAATTCTCCACTTTTAAATCCCCTCGATAAAATGAATAAAATTTATTTTTCCTCAAAGTATTATTGATTTCCACCATAAGCATATTTCATTCAATTTTTCATTTGCATTATGACCATACACACTCACATCTGGTAACATAAAGCATCGGGAAGAATTATTTTACCTTACATCGATATCGGAAAGTCTTGCCGATTCAAATTGTTGTAGGAAGATTGTATCGCCAAGACATCATTCATGTCTTGCAGATATCACCAAGACATCAAACCACTCTTGCAAATATCAGTGAGACATATGAAGTCGCTAAGACATTTGAAAACTCTTTTAGATGTCACCGAGACATATGAAGTTGCCAAGACATTTGAAAACTCTTGTAGATGTCGCCGAGACATATGAAGTCGCCAAGACATTTGAAAACTCTTTCATGTCTTGTTGATTCGGAAAGACCTCAAATATGTCTTGCATATTTGGCAAGACCTCAAACCTGTCTTGCCGATGCACTTTTTCTTTGCTGCACAGTGACGAAAATGAGCTAGGTAGCCTCCAAAATGGCTTTTGAAAACTGATCAAATGATGCCGAAAAGCCATGAAAATGCACCAGTATGTTGAGCCATGATAGGGGAACATGTTTACCAGATGATTTGGCACAAAATGATCTAGACTGAAAACTGTTAACGCTCAAAGTTTCCCATTCAACATTTTTTTAAAAATTGCACCTATCAAACTGGTAAAACTCATTTGATTTTTATTTTGAAAAAATACCAAATGACGTCCAAACACCCTGAAAATTGGCATGGACGTAGACTTTGGTGTAGAGAATTGAAGGCACCAATCTGTTTGTGATTATCATCATCCATTTTCTTAATATTCACCCTCAAAGTTGACCATTTTAACATATTCCACTATGCTGACAACAAATTTTCTAGAAAACCCATCAACTTGTCGCTTCGAAACTTTGTCAAATCAAATCGTATGAGGATAAAAATTTTCAAAGACACTCACATATGATAAATGAACATGTCTGCAAAGTGATTTCACTTGAAATTGAACAGATCCAAAATTATAATTTTTCAAAATTTGCTCTTGAGATTGCTTTTACACTTGAATTTTTGAGTGTTAAAATCCTCTTTTTCAATATGGGGACCTAAAATTTACACGAAATTTTAAGTCCCACCAGTGGCTCCGTCTGGGGATGAATGATTGTGAGATCATTGCAAGAATCCAGATCATTGGAAGAGCAGACCAAATATTTTATTCTTTGAACAACAAATTAAAATTCCTTTCCTATCATGAACTGTTATGGTTTTTTGAAAAACCACACCATGGCTGATGGCTCAAGGCCACCAAAAATAGAGGCCCCTATTTTCCTCTATCAAACACCTTGCTTTGATATAATTTCATCAAATCCTTCTCAAGAATATTCATGCAACCAACATTATCATTGTTATTGAAAACTTCCGAAAGATCATTGTGTTCAGCTTGACCCAAATTCCTTTCACCATTTTGTAGTTCATATCTTCCATCATCATGAAATAAATTTCTGTCATCCTCACCATACAATGTGTGCGCATATTCAATGCAACATTTCTCATTATTTTGCTCATTATCATGTACTGCAAAATGATCTTTTGACTGCACTGAGAATTCATTATCATAATGCTTCTTATGTAAATTTGAGAATTCTATTATATCAACATTTTTTGAAATAATCAAATCTAAAAGATCTTTTACTTCCTCCATATCACTGATTGGCAATGAGACAAAATTCTGATCTACACAATCATCATCATGAATATTTGAATCAATTAATGCTGGAGATGAATTTTTTGAATCTTATTGTGTATGTTTTATATATTCTGCTGCCAGTAATTCTGAAATTTGTTCACTATTGAGTGAACCTACCTCTGTATCCAAATCATTGCTGATGTATTCATTATAAAAAAATGACAATTCAAGTGCTTTGATCTCACATTCAATTCTTTCACAAATTGGTACATCATTTTGATTATTAGAAAACATTTCATCTTGAACATAAAATGGATTTGAGAACACATAAAATTTCTGCTCTGGCACACCTTGGAAAAATTTCATTTGATCATCTTCTATCTTTTCATCATACAATGGATTTGAAAAAAATTTAAAACCATTTTCAGATGTACAAACCTCTTCTTCATCAAATGTGTCTCCATGGCTTTCAACTACAGCTGAAGGTATTATTTGTTCACTGTCAAATGACCTTGCTTCTTCTTCTCGATCATCACCAGAACTACAAGAATCATTTTGTTGTAGATCAACATCTGAATATTCAACAGATCCTTCATAACATACACTGTCACAATCTGTTATGCAGGAGATAATTTCTATATCTTTGTCTTCCTCATGTTGGTTGTCATAGGAATCATTCTGACTTGCACTTGTCTCATCTTCTATTGGCTGCATTGTCTGATCAATGTCTTTGTCTTCAATGATGACGTCACCATTGTCTTCATACCTTTTCTTATCTGCAATATCAGTCCATTCATCTATCATTCTGTGGAACAAAGAGTACCCAGATTCTCCTTCACATCTCCTTACTTCAAGAAATGCATCTAATGGATAAATTCCACATCCTGATTCTGTGATGGAGTCCTAGCTTTGAGTATGTACATACTCATCTTCTTCTTCTTCTTCAAATTGTTGATTCTAGCATACATATTGCTGCAAGTTCTAATTTTCTTGAATCTCTAATAACCCCATGGGAAGCCCAATTTGGTGCAGATAGATTTCCATATTTCTCAAGAAATTGATCCTGAAATCCTTGGAGAGAATCAATAGAAGCTATCGGTAGGCTATTAAACCAATCCCTAGCTTCATGAATGAGTGACATCAGGAATAGCCTCATATGTAAATCCTCATAAGGTATATCCAAATCTTGGATGAAAGCATTAAAATTCCTCAAATGGTCTTCAACAGTAATTGTACTACTCCATATAAACTTAGGAAAAAGGCTTCTCCAACTACCATCCATAGGGTAAGGGTACAATTGAAACCCTGTTAGATCAAATTCCCTGATTATTGTTGTGAATTGTTGAGGGGGAGGATTAGGCGGATGTTGATATAGGTACAACAGATTATTGTATTGTGTATGAGAATGTGGCACATATTGTTGACTATGAGGTGATTGTGGTGAATATATATTATGTTGTGCATGATATGGATTGCCTGCATTGTGAAGTAATGGTCTCTTGCTCTCAACTTCTATTTTCAATTTGTTTAGTTCATCTCTCAACACATTCAAAGGTAATTCCCAAAGGTTGTCATGCATTTTTCATCAAAATTTTACTAGAGTCGCCACTCACTTTCTTAAAAGTGAGAAAAATGAAATTATTCTTGATTTACCCAGCGGAGTCACTTTTCCTCAAACTTCTAAACTATGAATTTCTCCTCAATGACTCTATATGATGGTCTTCAACTGAATATTCTAAAATATCTCCCCAGCAGAGTCGCCAATTTGTTAAGTGTGTGACTCAGATGGGGAGTGCAAAAGAAACAAATGTGAAATTTTGTTTAAAGACCGATTTTAGAACTGTATTGACTCTATGGATGGATAGGCTGGAACCAAATTTTCTGATGTTTGTCCCCAACAGAGTTGCCAATTTGTCAGCTCTCAAAAATGCAGGTAAAATACCTCAAGAGTTTGCCAATCTCCTGATACATTTTAGGGTAACAGACAAGGCCAAATGGTTTAGACCTTCTACTCTTCAGGTGCTGCTAGACCTAGGCGGGTGTACCTATATGAATGAAGCAGAATTAAAGTTGTATGAATTGATTGATTTGATGGATCTATTATGATGGCATAGAGTGTAATAGATGAAAGCTTCCTAACTACTTCTACTGAAATGTGAAATGTGAATGTTTGAATAATACTTTATAAAATTCTAAAATGGAATTGGTGTGACCAGTGCCTACTTTTATTGGGCTAATGGAGTCAAGAGGTAAATGATATGTGTTTCCCTTTTTGGCTTAACTCTAGTTACTAGGCACTTTTGAGAATGAGGTTCTATGACTGGCATAAAACTTCACTAAATTTATGACTTGCATAAATTGTGCTGGAATATTTTCTTACCAGGTTCTTCTTCAATTATCCAAAAGAAATCTTTAAATCATTGTGATTCATCCAAAGGAATTTAAATCTGACTTGCATACACCAATTGATTAATTCACACAAAATGAGAATACATTCTGATAAATCATAAATATACTTGATATACTGATTTAAATGACTAAAAGACCTCAAGTTGGAGACAACCAGATAAAAATGTAAATAATTGCATCACAACAACTGAACACCAAGAAAGGATTTCACCAAATTTATGTATTCTTCTCCATTAAATAATTTGAAAGGATTTTACAATATGCAGCATGATGTTTTATTTTAGCAACTGTTCACCCTATCCAACTACCTAACCTACTTATTTCTCCTAAATCCTCTACCCTTTAATGAACTGATTTTATTGTACTTATATACATTGTTTCTTTAGGGTTGTGACTCTTCACAGCATCCATCTGGTGCAACTCTTTAGTTATCATCGGCAAATAAAATATTTAATTAATTTCCCTTTTGGAAAATTAAAATATTTTAATTTTCTTTATCTTTGTCCCTCGTGAAAATTAATTCAATAATCTTCCTTTGCTAGAAATCTTCACTTAACTTTTTTATCGGTATGTATCTCCAATATGTTCTTCGAGTAAAAATAATTATCCCATTTTGTCCTCTTGATGCAAATTGATTTATTTACGCTTTCACATGAAAATATTTTTTAGATAAAATAATTACCTAATTGGTTAATTCTTCCATAAAAATATTTTACCTCCCAAAACACTCTTACACCTTTGGTAAAAAATATCTTTCCTTCTAGTGCAAATATTTCATAATTTTTTACCCTTTATGGTTCTTGTGAATAAAATAATTCTCCACTTTTAAATCCCCTCGATAAAATGAATAAAATTTATTTTTCCTCAAAGTATTATCGATTTCCACCATAAGCATATTTCATTCAACTTTTCATTTGCATTATGACCATACACACTCACATCTGGGTAACATAAAGCATCGGGAAGCATTATTTTATCTTACATCGATATCGGAAAGTCTTGCCGATTCAAATTGTTGTAGGAAGATTGTATCGCCAAGACATCAAACCACTCTTGCAGATATTGGTGAGACATATGAAGTCGCTAAGACATTTGAAAACTCTTGCAGATGTCGCTGAGACATATGAAGTCGCCAAGACATTTGAAAACTCTTGCAGATGTCGCCGAGACATATGAAGTCGCCAAGACATTTGAAAACTCTTGCAGATGTCGCCGAGACATATGAAGTCACCAAGACATTTGAAAACTCTTGCAGATGTCGCTGAGACATATGAAGTCACCAAGACGTTTGAAAACTCTTGCAAATGTTGCTGAGACATATGAAGTTGCCAAGACATTTGAAAATTCTTGCAGATGTTGACAAGACATATGAAGTCGCCAAGACATTTGAAAACTCTTACAGATGTCACCGGGACATATGAAGTCACCAAGACATTTGAAAACTCTTTTAGATGTCGCCGAGACATATGAAGTCGCCAAGATATTTGAAAACTCTTGCAGATGTCGCTGAGACATATGAAGTCGCCAAGACATTTGAAAACTCTTGCAAATGTCGCCAAGACATATGAAGTCACCAAGACATTTGAAAACTCTTGCAGATGTCGCCGAGACATATGAAGTCGCCAAGACGTTTGAAAACTCTTGCAAATGTCGCCAAGACATATGAAGTTGCCAAGACATTTGAAAATTCTTGCAGATGTCGAAAAGACATATGAAGTCGCCAAGAAATTTAAAAACTCTTGCAGATGTCACTGAGACATATGAAGTCGCCAAGACATTTGAAAACTCTTTTAGATGTCACCGAGACATATGAAGTCGCCAAGACATTTGAAAACTCTTGCAGATGTCGCCAAGACATATGAAGTCGCCAAGACATTTGAAAACTCTTTCATGTCTTGCCGATTCAGAATGACCTCAAATATGTCTTGCAGATTTGGCAAGACCCCAAACCTGTCTTGCCAATGCACTTTTTCTTTGCTGCATAGTGACAAAAATGAGCCAGGTAGCCTCGAAAATGGCTTTTGAAAACCGATCAAATGATGTCAAAAAGCCATGAAAATGCACCAGTATGCTGAGCCATGATAGGGGAACATGTTTACTAGATGATTTGGAACAAAATGATCCAGACTAAAAATTGTTAACGCTCAAAGTTTCCCATTCAGCATTTTTTGAAAAATTGCACCTATCAAACTGTGTAAAACTCATTTGATTTTTATTTTGAAAAAATACTAAATGACGTCCAAACACCTTGAAAATTGGCATGGAGGTAGAATTTGGTGTAGAGAATTGAAGGCAACAATATTTTTGTGATTATCATCATCCATTTTCTCAATATTCACCCTCAAAGTTGACCATTTTAACAGATTCCACTATGCTGACAACAAATTTTCTAGAAAACCCATCAACTTGTCGCTTCGAAACTTTGTCAAATCAAATCGTATGAGGCTAAAAATTTGCAAAGACACTCACATATGATAAGTGAACATGTCTGCAAAATAATTTCGCTTGAAATTGAATAGATCCAAAATTATAATTTTTCAAAATGTGCTCCTAAGATTGCTTTTACACTTGAATTTTTGAGTGTTAAAATCCTCTTTTTCAATATGGGGACCTAAAATTTACATGAAAATTTAAGTCCCAACAAAGCCTTCCATTCAACTTGCATTACCTTTCTCCTTTTCAAACATTTTCAGTTCCCGGTACCCGGTACCTGAAACACTCACGAAGTACTTTTATTAAATATTTCTCTTTGCTTTTCACTTCTAGTGATCCTTCAATTTGCTAGCTCCTACCATAAGAGTTATTTTTTCACTTGGGTCCCCAAGTCTTTCAGTCTTGAGGTGTGTTGTGAGACCACACAACAACTTACAACCAATAAAACCAAATTTAAACCAAATTTGAAATTAAATCACCAATTGTAAATTAAAATTTATACATATTTTAAAACAATAACTTTTACCTTTACCTAGATTCTGACATAAGATAAGTAAAACTCCACTAGAAACATTTGTGTGTGCTCTAATTAATTCCAGTTTTTAGAACTTAGTGAAAAGAATTAGTTCATTAAAATTGAACTAAATAATATAGTAATCCTCCAAAGCCAACCAGGGATAGAGCCTTGCTACCATTCAAGCATCCATAGCCCCGACAAGGTTATCTCTGTAATTCCCCCCAAATATAGCTCTACTGCCAGCCAGATGTCTATAGCCTTGGTAGAGTTATTTGGATAGCCTAAAGAGTTGATTTTTTTTTTTAATTTTTTAATTTTTTATAGATATAGCAATGATAGCTCTTTTATCAACTTGCAAGCAATGAAGCTCCACTATTAGGTTGGGAATTTCAGTGGTAGCGAAGGTTAATTTTTGATTTTTAATTCAATGCAAATCCCTTCATCAATTCACTACTTCCCAAAAACTCATTTAATAATTTCCTGTAAGTACATGTTTCCAGCTAAATTTCACTACTTTATGCCAAATTCTAGCTAACTGTAACTCACTATATGTTAGAAAATATGCATAAATTAAAATTTAGCAATAGACAATTTAATCACAAAATTTAAATTTAAATTTAGAAACATTAGCTACCACCCTTCCGATTAAATTTTATGGAAATTACTAAACAATTCTGCTAGCAATTCCAATTTAACGGTGTTGCACTTCATTAATGGATCGGAAATGTCATGATTACCTTGAAACACAATCACATTATTCTGCATTAAATTCACATGCCTTATTCCACACGTATCATTTCTCCAGACTTACCTGGGTGATGACATGTACTTCCCTACCGATGTCATTTTCCTTTTTGTTCCACACACATAAGCACCTCCATAATTAATACGACTCTTAAAAAAAAATGAAATGAGCACTATTAATTTCAAAATATTTAACTTGCTTGATTTGCAATCTTCGTACTAATCAAATTTGAAGCAATTTATCACCAACTATGTGCAAAGAATTAATTTGATTCAACCTTCCACCCTAAAGATAATTATCCAGCTGCCACCTTGCTTACGATTTCCAAGAATTCACTCGAGGCAACTATGTACCGCAACTTTCTCACGACTCTATAAATTTTGCAGTTCTTCTTGAATTCTTGACACTTTTTCTTTCTATCTTTCTTGTTTTATTTATATAATTTTGCTCTGTGCATTCTCATTTGCTTCTTGGCCATGGATACTCCAATTTTCTTAAGCTGCTCTCGTTGCCAAAATGTTTTCTTAGGGAGCATCACATCGCAAAGGCTTGAAAATGTTTTCTTCATTAGGACTTCCAATTTCACTGTGCCAAATTTGTGCTTAGTCTTTGGGGGAAAGTATGTTGAATCCAACCACTACTTTCGCTTCTATTCTGATGTGGCTTCTCATTTTGTAGCGTCGCTTCTGGATATTGGACTACCTATTGAAGATGTTCTCTCAACTGCCAATTTGATAGTGAGGCCTGAATATCTGAAGAATCTAGATACTATTTTATCTGTTGCACACCTGACCATTGGGATTCCCTCCATGGATGATTGTAATGACCTCTTCTAGTGGAAGCACTAAAACCTGATGAGTGGTGGGTTTGAAGACTTGTATGAGTATGATATATACTCTTCTTAATTCTATATTTTCAATCTTTCTTCTCGTTATGCTCAATTATATATCTATGCTTTGAATCCAATTTCCCTCCATTCGGTTATCTCCATTGAATGTTGATTATTCTTCATGTTAAATGCTATATGTATCTTCCTTCTTGTATGATCTCGCAAATATGTTCTCATGGTGGAAGGTTGATCGGTTTATCATTACTCAAGATAGATGGGTTGTCAACTACCAATGGGATTTTAGCATTTTGATATCAAAGGAATTGCTCGTGGCATTCATTCACGTACATTTCATACACATCATGTGCATTTGTTGCACTAGCTAGCCTATGTACATGGTCCACCAGAGTCAGACACTAATGACATCAAAGAATTTTGAAGAGCCACAACATATTTTGTTTATATGTATTCACTGCTAGACAAGTCCCGTATTGGCGTCGGGCTTGATACATCTTCAGCCGAATATCTGTAGGTGACAGAATAATATTGGAGGGCGCTGCATACAATTCTCAGATAAGATACGATTGTTGTTTGACTTTTCTAAAGGACGTCTTCATCGATAGACCAAGATAATCCGAACAAAATGTGCTATCCTTCTGAATATTGACCGACAATTTGGTAATAGTCTGAATATTCCCGAGTCAACGAATAGGACAATCCACGGGAGTGACCTGTCTGAGTGCTTCCCTCTACTCTCTCTTCTCTATCCCCCCGCTCTTTTCTTCTTATCACCATTTATATATAAATTCCCAAAAAGATAGGACTTGCCTCTTGAAGAGAAAAGTCCATTAAAAGGGTCGTGTCCTTTAGTTAAGCATTTATCAATATTATTGCTTGTTGGACTATCAACCACTTATTGCCTTAATAAAATTTCCAATTCTAATTAAAGCTACCGTTACTAAGGTTCCTTTTGTCTTCAACTCAATTACTCTTGAGAAAGTATATATAATTAGGAATGGTTTTTTGTTTTCCTCTGTACAACAGTTCAATGTTATATAATACAATACAGAGCTTCATACTAGCCCTCCTTCATTTTGTGAAATGTCACAATATTATATTTTAGGACCATAATTGTAATTATTTATATTCAATAATTATATATGATATTTTTATTATCTTAGTTTTATATCTATAAATTGATTTTGTAGTGTTAGCTTAATTAATTTTATATATATATATATATACAAATATCATAGTGATTATACTATTTAATTTGATAATATCTATGTTTCAATATCAATTTAATGTAATAATTATAATTATAATATTGTATTTGACAATTATAATCATATCGAATGGTTAATATTCTTAATATGCAATTCTGTTATCCTTAGTGTCACGATTTTGGGGACATGACAGTCCTCGCCGCCTAAGATTGGTTGTCCTCAAGCAATCACAATTTCACTTCAATAGTTACAGTACCTTAACTCAAGAAGCAGTTTGACAAGAAAAAATTAACTAACCCTTTAAGCATAAGACACCATGGAGTAATCTTATTCGAAGACACATTTGGAATGAAGATAATAGAAGGAAATACCTAATGAAGCATAGATATACGTATATTTTGGATAAAGTATATTCATAAATACACATAAGTCAAATCACAAGATATACACATGAATACAAGTGAGAGAGAAGGTATACACATGAATACCAGTCACAAAGTATACACATGAGATATTGTAAGCCACAAACACATCAGTAATGAAGCCAATAACATATGAAGCATGAGAAAACATATGTAAGTCACGTTATGAAGCATATTCAAGGCATCAAGAGGGAACTCATGTATGAAGAATCTTGACAAACATGAATTAATCACACATAAAGCTTCCATGAAATAATCATGCCAAAGGTACATCAAATATTTAGCAATCACATAATCACTCCCAAGATATAATAAACACACTTAGGACATACAAGTAAGGCACGTTAATACACTCAAGGTATGAAAATACACTCAAAGAAGTATACATGCTCAATCAAAAGTATACACTTGAATATATAAAGCATGAGGTATGCTTGTCAATCGCAAGTATGCATGAGAATGGAGTAGACATGCTGAAAACACACCAATCATGAAAGACATATCAGGAAGTTATCCACAAAGCAGTCATGTCGAATGTATTAGTCATAAATGCATACAAGATACAAAGCATGGAGGAAACCAGAATACATGTATAGAGCATAATCACATATTACACATGAAGCATACAAATACACGAAATACACTTACATGGAGTAAGATGCACAATGTAAGAAAAATACACACAGAAGCATTGAGCAATAAATTACATACAAGGAATATAAATCATGTAATTATACTTAGGAAAATAAATACACTTGAAGTACATACGTAGAGCACATAACCCAGACAAGGTATGCAAGGCATAAATACTCATACGGTAGGAAGCAATATAAATACACTCAAATAGGAAGCATACATGTAAGGTACACAACAATACGCAAAGTAATTGCAAATCATAGGAAGCAAGTATTTTTCCTAGAAAGCAAGTATACTTCAAGAATAAGAATACTGAAATCAAGAACATTATTTCTTAGACAATATTGCCTAACTCTAGTACAAGTCATAGAGTATGCACTCAAATATAAATACAAGGTCATAGAGTATACACTCAAATACAAATACAATCACAAGTAATAGAGTATATACTCAAACTCAAACGAAATACACCATCAAACAATTGGGAAGGGGGATTTGGTGTATCCCATACTACATCATGGACCTATCCACCATCCCAAGGTCTACTTAGAATTTATCCTAGAAACACAAATATACTTCATGAAATAAGAATACTAAATTGAAAGACATTAATTCAAACACAATAAAAATCAAGGTAGCCTTTCTTATTAATCTATTGCTTCTTGAAAATTACATGTAATAGTGCATTCAATTCATAATTTTTAAGCAAATAAAATAGATACTAAAACACTCCCAAGTTATTATCATTTGATCATCGAATTCATAGGCAAGGCAAGAGAGGCCCACACAATAGGATTCCCTTAGAGAACTCCCTTCTCATCCCAAAAGTGGCTAAACAATCCCCTTGGCTCCCAATGGCAGACCGCAGTCATCCAATGAGGGTGGTCTACCTCGAAGGGACCCTAGTATCTGCTATCCCCCATGCACTTCCAACTCTCCTCCCTAATGAATTGATTAAGAAAGAATGATAATTTGGTAGTGGTTGACATATTCTAATCATGCAATGCTATAATCTACCATTACGTATTCTAATACATGAGTATGAAGCAGACACTCGAATACACGTAATAAACAAGTATTCACCCGAACATATGTTACAAAGCATACATATAAGTGACAAAGTAAACCTTTGAATACACTAGAATACTCATAAATTATCTCAAATCATATACTTGAATATATGTGAGGCATACGTAGCATTGACTCAAACAACACCTTACTGAAGTTATTGGTCCCCTCAATCATAGGTATGGTCGAATAGGATGTCTGCATTGGGACACCTATAGAGGTGTTCCTTGGAAGGGCCTCTAGCACCTATTATCCCTTCTACACCTCCCATTTCCCCATCTCCTACTATGCTAGAGATTTTCTCAAGTTGATCCAACCATGTGATAGTTTGGATGAAGGATTTCCATAGGAGGCTCGTAGATACTCTCTCTAAGCCCAAGAGTAGATACGGTGAGCCCTCTTGGCCCAACAATGGAAGATTGCAGTCAATCATATGGGTGGAGTGCTTAGAGGAGAAATCTAGCACCTGCTCAACCTATCAGTTCCATCCCTCAAACAATGACATGATTGTTTGATGATACAAACAATTGCATCCAATTATTATCATATTAACAAGTTACCCAGAATTACAACATGCTTATGGGGATTCATGAATTCATCAAGATATTAATAATCTATTTATCATATGAATGTATATGCAAAAGTCCTTTATATTTATATATTTATCAATTATTAATATTTGCATTCATAACATATTTAACAAATATTATTTTTCAACTATATAAAGGTATTTATGATTGTTGATTTAGGGCTATGAAAGTACGCACCTAACACTTACCACTTCGATCTGCAGAAACCTCTTATTTTCCCAACCAACAATGTTTCCTTCTTATTCTATGTTTCAATAGGATGATAGAACATCGTTGTCTTCAATATTGTTAGGGATGCAAAGATGTAATTAGCTTTTCTTTCCTAGCCTTCCATGGTTGTTTTGTACAGTTACACACACAATAATTATGATGGAGTATATCATCATAACATCATTATTTGTCCAATTCAAAATAACATATTAGCAATAATATAATAGTGACATGACAATAATCAATTAGACAAATATTATCATGCGTAAATTGTATCTATCCATTGCCTATTATATATTTACCAGTCATCATATATTTAAGTACATTTATTCACCAAAATAATATCACTGTTTCTATTCAAAATCTCACAATTTTAGGAGGGATATGACCCATGGACCATACTAATACAAACAAATGACTAAACATAGATATGCAGATTAACATATATATTTATCTATTCATACACATTTATCTTGATACTTATCTTACCCTTACATATAGTAGCTATGATAAGGATAACGAATGTCAACAACAAGTGATTCAATGGTTATAGGACATACCTGATTTGCATAAATAAGAATGTGTTTCTATATGTTTATAGAGTATACCTTTGCCTTTGGTAAGTTTGCATACACTATTTTCACAGGATGGCAGGAAAGTTGCTCTGATACCACTTTTAATGGCCCCTTCTAGTGGAAGCACTTAAACCTGATTAGTGGTGGGTCTGAAGACTTGTATGAGTATGATATATAGTCTTCTTAATTCTATATTTTCAATCTTTCTTCTCATTATGCTCAATTATATATCTATGCTTTGAATCCAATTGCCCTCCATTCAGTTATCTCCTTTGAATGTTGATTATTCTTCATGTTAAATGCTATATGTATCTTCCTTCTTGTATGATCTCGCAAATATGTTCTCATGGCAGAAGGTTGATTTGTTTATCATTACTCAAGATAGATGGGTTGTCAACTACCAATGGGATTTTAGCATTTTGATATCAAAGGAATTGCTCATGGCATTCATTCACGTAAATTTCATACACATCTTGTGCATTTGTTGCACTAGCCAACCTATGTACATGGTCCACTGGAGTCAGACACTAACACCATCAAAGCATTTTGAAGATCCGCAACATGTGTTGTTTATATGTATTCACTGCTAGACAAGTCCCGTATTGGCGTCATGCTTGATACATCTTCAGCCAGATATCTGTAGGTGATGGAATAATATTAGAGGGCACTACATATAATTCTCAAATAAGATACAATTGTTTTTTGACTCTTCTAAAGGACATCTTCATCAATAGACCAAGATAATCTAAACAAAATGTGTTATCCTTCTGAATATTGATCGGCAATGTGGTAATATCATGAAACATGGGTCAATGAGTTTGACTCGAAACTACACGGTTGAATCCTGATAGCAATATCATAATGTGGTAATAGTCTGAATACTCCTGAGTTAGTGAATAGGACAATCCATGGGAGCGACTTGTCCGAGTGCCTCCCTCTACTCTCTCTTCTCTATCCCCCCACTCTTTGCTTCTTATCACCATTTATATCTAAATTCCTAAAAAGATAGGGCATGCCTCTTGAAGAGAAAAGTCCATTAAAAGGGTCGTGTCCCTTAGTTAAGCATTTATCAATATTATTGCTTGTTGGAATATCAACCACTTACTACCTTAATAACATTGTTGATTCTAATTAAAGCTACCGTTACTAAGGTTCCTTCTATCTTCGACTCAATTACTCTTGAGAAAGTATATATAATAGGGAATGGTTTTTTGTTTTCCTCTTTACAACATTTCAATGTTATATAATACAATACAAAGCTTCAGACTAACCCTCCTTCATTTTGTGAAATGTCACAATATTATATTTTATGACCATAATTGTAATTATTTATATTCAATAATTATATACGATATGTTTATTATCTTAGTTCTATATCTATAAATTGATTTTGTAGCGTTAGCTTAATTAATTTATATATATATATTTTTTTGTATTTACTATATCATAGTGATTATACTATTTAATTTTATAATATCTATGTTTTAATACCAATAATACAATAATTATAGTTATAATATTGTCTTTGACAATTATAATTATATCGAATCGCTAATATTCTTAATATGCAATTTTTGTTATCCTTAGTGTCACGATTTTGGGGACATGACAATGATATTCCTCAGTTCCTAGAACACGGGGTAGTGGTTCCACTTCGGCCTTTCCTTACTAATCTCCATATTTGTGACTTTTAAATTCATCGGGAACTCGCCTATATAGGGTATTTAGCCCTGATAGAAGAGGCATCCCATATCAACTGAATGGCTACTACCATCTGGAACTTTTCTCACTCTTTTTTGACTTTTTTGATCTTTTGAAACAAGGATTTTTGATATCTCATGTATATACGTGATACACACACACACATATATATATAACTTTTTGGTACATTTTAAAGCATGTTAAATTACTGTGCATGGCTTTATTATTTTACATTTCACAGTTCAATTTTACAAATGTTTGAATTAACTCTCATGTGTAAGATAAGTTTAAGTAGAATTTGCTAATGTAGAGGCCAGACAAAAGAAAAGAATAAAAAACAAAGAAAGAAAACAAAACAAAACAAAACCCTACAAAAAGAAAACTAACCCTAACTACCCTAATTCTATCATAACAACAGATTAATCCTAATAAAGTAGCTTATTTCAATTTATGCGACTATTTATTTTGCAGTTTTGGTATGAATTATAGCAGGTTTATCTTTGAATTCATTTAACAAAATTTCCCATCTTCTACTGTAACAATGAATTATCTTAATTTTTTTGCGTATAATAATCATAAATTCAAAAGCGTACTTACCAATGAATTGGCTCATATGTATGAAAATGACCTAATTAAAGATCGATTGCACACATTTCGTCTGATGCGACCATACTCTACCTTCTTCCAACCCTGGTCCATTTCCATGAACGACTGTGTCCATTTCTCTGCTTCCTCCTCCTCTGAAAATATTCATGTCTTTGGTCCTATCTTCACTTTTTATCTTGTTAGACCAAGATATATCACTATTTATATTGTTATCAGAGAGAGAAAAAGTAAAAGTTTAATACTTTGTATCTTGTATAAAATCAATAAAAATTCCTTTTATAACTTGTGAATTTTCAACTTGGAGCAAAATACACGCGTTTCCCGCTCGATTTTCTCGCTCCTTCTCATTACTTGTGTTTTCCATGTATAAGGAGAATGATGATTCATCAATATCGTTTCCTCGTTTGTGATGTAATGCCTTTGAATCTCGACATTCTCACCTATTTCCCTACAAAACGTTAGGATTTTCTTTATAATAATTGCAGTTTTCCAACTATTTTGGTGTATCAGTTAGTTTTTTAGTATTTCCAATTCCACTAGGGTTAAACATTTTTTTCGTTAACAATTCCTTTCTTTTAGCAATTAGAACTTCTTTTGTTAATGAAATCACTTTACTTATGGAAAAACTTACCCCAGTTAATAAAATTTCACACTCGAGTTCACCGTGATCAGTTGTATCATGAATTCTACACTTGGTGACCCTACCAAAAGTGAATAAACTCAAAGGATGTAATTTTTGGTTAAAATTTTTCCAAAGTTTTTCAACTTCCATACTGAAAAGCCAGCTTGCATGTAATTTCACCTTATAAGCTTCTCACTATACTCAGGACTAATAATTCAAAGTATAGCCCTCCAATTCAAAAAGAATAAGGCCTAAAATATTTAAAAATGGCCCTCCTTCTAGCACTAGTTCTTGTTGGCGATGATTTTACTTGCAACAAATAGGGAAAATAAATTCTTCACAGACAATACCGCAGAGAGCCTATCCTTCTTGAAAGATATGGAACAAAGACAATCTAAAAGAGGATTCTGCTTTAACAGGAAAAGATTGGCTTTAGTTCAATCACAAGTCTCTGATAACTAGGTCATGATTGCACTAGGGTTGCTCTTAGGTATGATGTGATATTTGTTGTTAATCTCAAAGGGACCACAGTTGTTTAAAATTTTATACTTTAGGAAATGAATTTTCAATTGGATCATAAATAAAAGTATCATGAAATCAAAAGATTTGCAATAGCATTTCATGAACATCAAAAATTCTTTGCTATCACTTAAGTAGACTTAGCATTAAGCATTCAATAGTTTCATAGAAAATGAAATATTTTCAATAAAATCCCATCCATTGATTCAATTTTTGGAACATTTTCAAGAATTTAAACATCTACTCTAAAATAAAGCATAAAAATATTGAAAATTAAAAGTTTCTCCTAGTTATTCTCCATGCATGCCCCAAAGAATCAATTAAAATAGAGTAAACCATTTTATACTTCACCAGATTGCTTCACAGCTACATATAAAATGATGTGAGCTTTTAAAGAGAGGGATTTCATTTCTGGACACCAAGTAGGTTTTGTATGCACCCTTAAATGACACAACATACAGTCTTGTTTGGCTGAACTAACAAAACCAGCTACAAAAAATTCATGAGATAGGTAGTTATCTAATTGGCTCTAATATTAATCAATGTCTATGTGCAAACAAAGTTTTATGCCAGAATGATTCAGAAAATAGGAAAAAGAACAAAAATTGAAAAAGTTTTATGTTCTTCCGACATCCACAAATTATGAACTTAAAATAAAAAAGGGTATCCTCTGGATTTTTATAGAACACAAGGCTCATATAGGATAAGAAAAATACATGAGAGGAAATCCAAGGGACCAATCACATCAAGGCACATGGAATGTGACTGATAGGATAATTGCAATCGAAGTAAATGAAAGTCAACTCCAATTGCACGTTGAAGCTCTTTGGGTGTTAATCTTTAATTATCACCATGATAATAACCTGAATTAGGATAGTGTGTAGGGAATTCCCATACATTAAAAATGATACAGTGGAATTTTCACCCCCACACATTGCTTAGCTCTGGATCTACTACTCTCGAGAATGGGCTTCCTTAGAGGTTAGCGCTTTTTACCCGCCGCATGCAAAATACCAGGATCTCCAGCATTCTAGTGGATTCAAACTCCTCTTCTAATAGCATCCCAAAATAAGCGACTCGATTCAAATATGATTCTATCCATGATTGAAAATTTCCTAACCATCCATACCCAAAATTTGCATCGCAATCTATATCTCTTGCAATCACAAATTCCACACATTAAATCCCTTTTAAAGAAAGAAAACATTTATAACATCTCATGTAAATAAAACCATTATGAAAATGTTAGTACGAAAATCTCATAAATAACACGCTTTCTAGCATATCATAAATCCTCACATATATACCGAACTAGTAGAATCATTAGATAATCTCAAAATTTTAAATTTCATTTCACATTACAACCCAGTACCCGGTACCCAATATTTAGCTTTATCCACAAACTTTCCTAGACTTCGGTTCTTACCAGACTTCTATCTTACCGGACTACAAACATTGGACCAAAGCCTTCCATTCAACTCGCATTACCTTTCACCTTTTCAAATGTTTCCAATTCCTGGTACCCGGTACCTGGTACCCGTAACACTTACAAAGTACTTTTATTAAAGATTTCTCTTTACTTTCCACTTCCAGTGATCCTTCAATTTGCTAGCTCTTTCCATAAGAGTTATTTTTTCACATGGTTCCCCAAGTATTTCAGTCTTGGGGCATGTTGTGAGACCACACAACAACAACAAATCTTATCAAACTACAACAAAGAGATCATGATTCTATCTTCATCATAGTTACAAAACTCTCCAAGAATTTCCTAGACTCAACGAATTCCAAAGTAGGTGGATGTAAATGAGTCAAGAAGACTCAATACATGGGTACCCAATGAGTTTTGTTCCTAAAACTTGGCCAAGTTAGGCATGAAAAAAAAAAAAAAACACAAAACACAAAACTAATACTCTATGGCAGCAAACATGGTTTTTGCCTAATTATTATTTTATGACTTCAACACTTGCATTTTTTGAAGGGTTTGAAGAACTCTTGGAGCTTGGTTAAAAGTGATAAAATTATAAAAAATGGCATGCACTGTGAAGGTTTGTGTGGTCTCAAAGGCTTTAAAAAATAAAACAATAAATTATTTTGGGCCATGCTGAATGGAAAAAGCAACATTTTAATTCATTTGAATTTTTCCAATTAAATCTCAAGTATCAATTATATTTATACTTTTTTTTTACGAAGTGAATCCCTATTATAAATAGTTCTCCTATGGTTGTAGTAGTATTTGTAGACTTGTCTAAGATACAAGCACATAGCACTAGTGATGCTAGGTTGAGTGATACAAGCTCCTCTCTACAATAATCCATCACTCCATGTTGTGATTTTTGTTTTTGATACCACGGTTTTCATTATCCATGAGTTTTTATAACTAAATACTTGAGAGTACTTATATATTTTGAAATGTTATTTCCTTCAACTCAAATCCACTTTTGTATTCATTTGATCAATGTATAATTGTGTATATTATCAAAGTAGCTTTTAATTGATAAGTTTAGTATGTCTTTAAAGTTGATTTATTGATTGGTGCATAATAAAATCTTTAAATCTTTAAAACATCTCTTATATTCCCTGCTTTTTCAATTTCTTGAGTTTGAGTGTCAAGTTTGAGTTTGAGCCAAGTCCAATTCTTCTAACAATGATTTTAAGGCATGACATTATATATATGAACTTGTAATGTAAGAAGCTAGCTACAATTGGAGGCTGAGATCAAAATAGTTGTTAAAAAACTAGAGTTGGATTATGAAACTGTTCAAAAAGAGGTACTAAATAGCCTGCTGATTGCCACTAGGCCTTTGAAGAGAGCAGTGCAAATTTGGATTTGGTGCTCAATATTTGAAAATATTTTTTTATGGTTCCCTAGCAAGTGTCAGTTATAAACCAGTAGATATCAGTCATAAAGGAGTTGAATAAGTTGAGGACTCAAGCACCTGCTCACAATAGTTTTTACATGCCTTCTCCAGTACTAGATATTATTGAAATGTTACATCTACAACATTTGGAATGTATGCTGGAGGCCATCACATCAACACATTCACAAGCCATAGGTGGCCGTTATGAGCATACACTGTCCAAAAAAGACTAAGTTAAGGATAGGAAGTTCTAATTCAAACAACACCTAGTAAAGCCCCATATCCAGCCTGAGCAAAGGCATCATGTAGATAAGCTTCTAGAATAATTGAGTCTAATGGTGGAGTTGTTGTGGTACCAGTTTTTCTAATAAGAATAAACACACTTGCACCCATGCAGTAGAGTGAGATTGCTAGTTAGGAGACTGATTATTCCTTTCCAGGGGGAGGTCTACAGTGTTGGAGGGCAGTGCAGTCAACAATAAGGTACTGGTGCATCTTGTATATTATAAGCATCTAATTTATAAAATGCTTTACATAATAGTGTTTACTGCTGCCATAAAAACTAAGCTTTTATTATTAATGATGTAATGTAGAGAATTCATCAGTTTTGAAGAGGTACTAACAAATACCAAAGCCTTTCGTTTCACTAACATTTATTATGTAGCTCTTGAATCAACTAGTCATAGTTATTGGTGCAGAACACAACTCTCTTTAGTGTATGGTTGCTATTATACTCTGTCAAAAATCTATTGTCTGTAATACATTGCTACTTAAAGTTAATTGTTCTCCTAGTAAATAACACTTCATGCATAAAAAATATTTACAATACCTTATGGAAATAGCCAATGGTTGTTCGATGTAGGACCTATTGATGCCAAAAATGGCAAGGTAACAACCTTTATGGGAAACTTAGTTAATGGGGGACCAATTGCACTAAACTGAGTGACCTTCAGGTTTTAAAGAAGTTAGCTTCTTTTGTAAATGGGGTTTTGGAATCGGAAAAGGAAGAAGATATAAAAAATAAAGATCTAACTAAGGTGATACGCCAAGATTTAGATATAAGGCACAATAAATCTATCTTTTGGATGCAATTTAAGGGCTCGTTAAGCAATATGCTATGTCCTAGAATAACATAAATTAAAGATAGAAGCCCGAATAATTCATTCAATGGAAAAATAATTTTCATACACATTCACTAAAAAGAGGAGTCAAAGACATGATCTAAACTAGTAAACTTATATTAAAATCATAGAATTTATGCAAATGAACAATTCAGGACAATAATAGCACAGTATAAAGTTTTATCAAATAGCTTAAGAAAAATAGAAAGGTCAAACAATGGCACAGTCTGAGAGTCTCATACAATGATCTAAAAGCAATACTAAAGGCTTGGTTTCTTTCCCTAGTTTTTCTATATCTTCCGAAGGAAGAAGCAGTATATATAGCTAATAATCCCACTGCCTTGTGGACCAGTAACAAAAAAGATTTTGTATCTCAAGCAATGATGGCTGCAATAATGATTCCCCTCAGTCATTGTAACAAAAAAGATTCAGGCCATAGCACGTAGTCGCTCCCCAACCAGATACATCCTCTACAAATGATGACAATGGTCCTAGAAAAACCCTGTGCAGACAAGTATCATTCACCTATGAAGGCAGTTAAGACACGTGACAACTTGGAGGGGAATGCAGCTCGCTTTCGCCTTCCTTTTGATGAAGTCCCCTCAAAAGAGACGCATGGCAGCAAGTTAGAGCTAGCTCGTTGATTCCTCCTCTTTGCGTTGAGAGACTACGCAGTGAAGACATGTGGAGGCATTCTTTACTATTGATGCCAACTATGGGGTTTTCCAGAAAGTGTATGTAGGAAAAAGCTACGTGGCACATGGACGGGGCCTAACTAAAAAGTGAAGGGAAGCAGCCATGAAGAGCCCACAATGTTGACACGTAGAAGCATGGCAGGAGCCGGTAGAAGAGTGAAGGAAGCAATCACTGCAAGGAGCACCTAGCGGACACGTGGTGGCAGCTAAAAAATTTTATCAAAAAAAGGCCCGATTGAGAAGCGAAGGGAAGCATTTCAAACATATGAGGCACAGGCTGGTACTTAGCAAAAATAAAACCACCCCAAGGGAGCTCGAGGAATTTTATATTCACAGCTTTTGGCGACTAGCAGGGGCATTTTTCCTATAGAATGAGGAACCCAAAATTTTCTCTGGCTTGCAGACTAGAGTCACATCCATAGTGCAACAGAGTCAAAGCTTAGAGAGAGCAGCCTACAAAGGTAGCCAATCAGCCTCTGATGGTGTGGATACGTTGCATAGATTCTCTTTCTCTCCGCTCAGGTCGATTATTTCTTTGTAAGGAAGCGTCACATATAAACCAATCCTAGACTCAATTTGGAAGAGTAGCCATGCAATTTGAATGAGTGACACTTTCAATATCCACTGCGGTAGGGGGTTGGTTGAAACTATGGAAAGCAAATGTGTCCTGCTACTTCTCTGCAATCTTTGTCACAATTTTCTCTACTGTGGCCATAGACTCATTTGCAAGAAATGGGGAGGGCAGGCCCATCTCAGTTAGCTGGGAGAATTTCTCCCACATGCTATCCATAGTCTGGCTCAAAGTGGTTGTGCATGCGCTAGCATGGAGGATGGCTTCGTGGTAGTGGATGAAATTTTTCACTGTTTTGGAAGCGAATTTTCTATCTTCAATCCCTGCTTTTCCTAAGTCTTCATCTGAGACCATGTATAACTTATTTAGCAATATTTTGGCCTTAGGAACCCTCTCTACGATAATCTACGAGAAATGTTCAATTGCTCCATGAACCTCCCTGCTCAAGCTTGTTGCCTTCGACATAAATTGGAGAGTCAGCTGTAGTGTTAGGAAAAAGGTCTTGACCTTTTCCCAATATGAAACATATAGTTGTTGAACCATTGGAATGAGGTCTGACTGGGCAACAGGGGGTTGGGGAGCATTCTTTAGAAGGAAAATCTCCACATCGTTCGAGTCGATACTCTGTGTCATTTTTGTAACCCTTTTGTCTACAGCCACAAGTTTTCCCTAGATATTTATCAATTCTTTGGACTAGTTTTCCTCAGCCCGACTCTTGTTCGCTGACTCCATCTCAAGGGAAAGCTTTGTATCTTGGAGCTCCTTCTCCAATTGGGCCTTTTGGTTCCCAAAGTCTACATCCCTCTATTGCATTTTTTTCTCAAATTGAGCGCACTATCATTCAAACTCCTCACTCTTTTGTTGCATCCCTTGCTCCGCTAGAGCCAACTTGTTATGATTGTCTGTATTCCTCTGCCACAGCATGTCAACTAGGGTGGGGTCAATGAATTGGAACTTTGCAAGTTCCTCTTGGATTTTGTTCAACTCTACCTGTGTTTCTTATGCTCTCTTCGATAAGCATGCAATTTTTGCTTCCATTAATTTTTCCTTCACCATCAGGACATCAACTCTATCCTTCACAAGTTTCAGTTCTTCTTCTTTCTTCTTTAGCTAGTGACCAGACTTGAGGAAGTCAGTGGTCACCACCCGCTGTGTTTCCTCCATGAGCTTGACTTTGTCTTGGGGCTGGGCTATGCTCAGATTGAGTACCATGGGAAACATGTTGTAATCATTGGGCTTCATCTCCCCTTGCGATTTGATGATTTTCAGATACATGGTTGAAAAATGGATCAATTTTTGAGCCTCATTGAAGACAGTATATACCTGTGGCTCCGATAGCTTCTTGGCATCCTTTCCCTTTCGCTTTTGGGCTCTGATAGCCCATGCTTCCTTTGTACTATTTCCTTGTGCCATAAATTGGGTTGGCAACTGAACTAGCCCGCTTGTGAAAGGTGCACTGAGAGGTACAATGAAAGGGAATCTGAGGGTAGTGGTCTCAGCTATTTTCTTCTTCAAAAGGGTGATTGTCTGTAGGGAGAAATGGGGGATATACCAAAGCTCATTTTGTGACCCAGCGAGAGGACTCATTAGTTGTTGCGGAAATGGAAGAGTCATGGTGGATTCCAATTGTTGGGTGAACTGAGTTGGGTTCGATGTAATAGCAGCAAGAGGGGTGTTAATGGCGGTCATGGATGCAAAGGGAAAAGAGATAGTGGACGCAGAAATGGCAATGACAAAAGGTGGAAGGGTCCACAGAGGAGTCAAAACCATTGGCCTCACCTAGGAGAATTGGGAGAAACCTTCCGTGACCATTACGACAGAGGTGGAAAAGGAAAGGGCAACAATTGTGGTGAGGGGCACCGCAGACATAGTAGGGGACACTAAAGATTGCAAAGTAAGAGTTCAAAGGGGGTAAAAATTACCTATTTTCTGGATGATTGCAGTTCCTGGCTCACCATGGTCTCCTGGCTTATTGTGGGTTCTTGCGAACTCTCTCCCTCAACTACATCCATGTGCTACTTCTTGTTGGGTGGAAAATCCTCTACCATTATGATTTTTGACTATTGTTGAGTCGTTCTTATCCTTGTTGCGGTCCAAGTGAGTGTTTACGAGGCTTTCGATATGTTCATCTACACATTTGAAGCAACCTGGCTAGGCTGCTCCATCGTCTTCCTCTTTTGCTGAGTGGAGACCGTCGACACTTCTATTTTCTTCTCCTTTCCCTTCCCCATATCAGGTTGATCCTCATTGGAGTCATCGTCCTCATCATTGCTTGCATTGGATTTTGTGTATGCATCATTCCATAATTTATTAAATTGTCCATCCAACTCCACGCTTCCATAAGGGGCCTCAGGTTGTTTGATATCTTAGTGATACACCCAGAAATCTCTGATTCTTTCCTCACCCCATCCCTCCTACCTCTACAACTTGCTTCGAAGGTCGGCTCCCATTTTGTGCTTCTCATCATACTACGCCTCAACAAAGTAGAACTTAAGCCATGGTGACCTACTATTGTCTATAGGAATTTGAATCAATTCAACCAATAGATCATCTGAATCTTTCAGCGGGTTCTGCCTCTTTTCCCAGTAAGGTCAGGGGTTGTGTGCGACCTTTACATATTTATTTGGCAGGTCATTTTTGGGGTTATAATTTCATTTGTCACAAATCCATACTAACCCCAACTGAGCCAGCTTCGCCTCCAACAACTTATGAGCCATTTTCTTTTTCATGACCACCATTTTAAAACTTAGCGGGCAAACGAAAAACCCCTTCTTCTTTGCTTTCCCTCCGCAAAAGTGTAGTCGATAATTGATACCTATCGGAACATCTTGAGGGCCAACACCTAATTTGTGACACATGTCGGAAGCCAGAAAGTATCTTTAGTGAGGTCGTGCATCCGAATGAATGTGAAATCCATTCTAAGAAACTAGTCACATTTGGGAGTGAAGTTTTGCATATACCTTGTTTGCTCCTTGGTGAGCTGGTCAAAACTGTCCTCTCCTCTCAAATTTTGTAAAATCGAAGTTAGGAAATAATCCAAGAATGCATAATATTCATAAGTTGAAGAGAGGAGAGGAATCCACACAAAAATTAGCCTTCTTTCCCCCACTTCATCAAATATAGCCAAATTCATATATTTCTTGAAGAAATCAAGGTTTTGATGCAAAAAAATATGGGCAAGAAAAGAAAAGAACTTGAACCAACGCTGCATCTGGTATTCCCTTATCTAGCTTAGCATCTCCTCAGCAATGAATTCTACAAATTCATACCAAAAGAAAGAATGTTTCTTGTGCAACTGAAATCCCACACTTAGTTGAAATTCCTGAAGATGTAAGTTAGTGTCCAGGCCGCAAGAAAATGCCATCATTGAGAAGGCATCTTGCATGTCTGTAGGGAAAGCATTATACTCTGCTGGAATTGTTGGTGGCTTTTTCTGATCTTCCTTAGGCCTTTTAGTTTCTTTGTTATAAAAATACAGAGAAAATTCTCTGCTTCTCCATACTCTTTCCCCTTTCCTGAGATTGAATGGTTCCATCTTGTCTACTTTGGAGATTTTTGCAGGGATACATAACATGTTCCATATAGCTTCCTTGCAGATATTAACTCTTAGTTCCCATCCCTCGATGGTCTTGGTAGCCAGGTTGAAATGCTTAATGGCCTCGTCAACTAGCTCTAAGCAGTAGTGCACGAAAGGGACCATGTACTGTGGGAGTCCACTAAACCAACAATTTTGTGCCAAGGAATCTAGGTCATTTATTTTCTTCATTATGTCGCAAGTTGCCTCCCTAAGAGTATTAGGGTTCTTCTCAAGGATGGGATCATGAATATTATCCCATTCCTCCTTGATGAGGTCTTGGTCTCTATAGGTCTTCTTCTTTTTGGATCTTCACGTATTTACCCACTCTGACTTCTTTGGTATACTAGGCAATTTGTATGAGACATCTTCAAAGAAATACATAGTAGATGCTTTGTGCATGTTGCTCAACAAACTTTGTGTGGCTCCTCCTTGCATTTGCATCTAAGAACTTTCAGCCATCTTCCTTTTCTGTTTCAGATTTATGCTATGCTCGATTTTTTTGCAATTCACCTTCGGCTTTTTCTGCACTCAAAAATTATTTTTCTCTGGGCAGCGTGCTCAAAAGCTTTTTAATGACAACCACTTGCATGCAATACTTAGCTATTTTTTCCTTAGAGTGGTAGAAAATGGTTTCCTTTTAACATTTAATTCGGCATGTACTGCCAGCCTTCCTACCTATGCGAAATGAATTACTTGTCATTTTGAAATGACAAGAATTCATAATGACCTTTGGTAATCACATTATACGGTGAGATTTTCTTGGAACTTGAGCCAACCATTTGAAGGCAGCTTAGGCTTCGCATGCTATGGCAATTAATATCTCAAAAAGAATAATTAGACAAAAGATGCAATAATTACTTGAAAAAAATTGCATTCCTTTTTGGAGTTTGAGAAGCACCTATAGAATGACACATCAGCATCTGACTATATAGACTACTACCGATGACTACCACCAGCTTATGCTAATTAATTAGCCCTTATTAATCGTGCACACAACAAACTGTACCTAGCAAACACAACTGGGTGCAAAATTTGAGCAAGCCCTGGTGCAATTTTCCAAGTTGGTACTTGATTAGCATCATGCTTATGGTATGAAAATTTCCACACATATCTTGGCTATTTCTATAAATAGGAACTTTAGGTAATAGCGAAATCATACTTAGCAATTTGAGTAGAACTGGTAATAGGCAGTTAGCTTAGAAATTGGTGTTAGGAAGCTGAGTAAAATTGCATAGAGTTAGGCTTAGGAAGTATTGGTAGAGCTAGTGTTAGATAGTTGCGTAGAGTTTCTACCATGAATACCCCAATTAGGCTAGTATGCAAGAAATCCTAGAGAGCCTTCTTGGGCGAAATATCGACTAGGCGTCTTAAAAGGATGACCAAGAACAAGCATTCTCTAGCCATTGTAGCAATGAAGTGTGTTCTGGGGAGGGACTACCTTGAATATGAAGACAAATATAGGGTTAACACTAATGTGTGCTCTCATTTTGTTGCATCCATGCTCGACATCTAGGTTCCCAAGCCATCGGTTCTTCGTCTAGTGCTTGAGATATTTTTGAAGTACTTGGGTGGCCTCAGAGAGGTAATGGAAAATGTTGTGCTTGGTATAGGCCTGCCAATGATGAGCGACCTCTGGAAGTACATTGAAGAAGATGTACTAGTACCATAGGTGTCATTCTTGAGTGGTTTCCACATCTAGTCAAAAGAAGAACATCGTCAAAGGGTCACCCATGCATGCCACTTCCTATTTCGCTTGTACAATGTGGTGCCTTTCTTTGGCATTGATTGGTACACCAACTTCCGAAACCTGGTGTTCCCTCCGCCACTTGCCATTGCTCATGTGGATGTTGTAGATGGTCCTACTAATGAAGAAATTATAGACATTGTTGTCGATGCCTCCATTGCTACTACTCATGCCCGAGACTGAAAATCTCTTTATTTGCTTTAAGAACTAATACCCATTAGTCCATTTTTGTATATATGCATGCCTAGAAAAGGATTTTTACCATAGATAGATATAAAGAAGATACAAAATATATGAATATACTCTAAAATTGTGGCCTCAGCCATTTTGATAGTGTACTTATCGAAGTATATAAATATAATGAAGATATAGCTTATATTACAATTTTGTCTCCTTTTTCCTACGGTTCTACAATGTGGGTCTCTTTTTCTTTCTTGCATATATGTGTTGCTTCTCTCTGCTTCATGGGTTGATTTTATCTCTCTTCCCTTTGCAATAATGGGTTTCATTTGTTTATGCTTCCTCGCACTGTAGAATTAAATTATCGAAAGACCGGTCGACAAAGCACACAAAAGAAAAGTAATTACACTACTCACATATTTACACTGGTAGAATTATTATGAAGCTTAAGTGAACAATTTTAGGTGGATTCCATTAACAAGAATCCCCAATGCTTCTTGCTCCATATTTTCCAATTCGAATGCATTATGTTGCTTACATTGAATTATCTTGAAAGGGCCTTCCCAAAGGCTATCAAACTTTCCATGTTAGCCTAGCTTTGTAGCCCATTCATTGAATTTTAGCACTAGGTCCCCACACTTTAGACCTTGGTCCGAAGCTTTCTTGTCGAACCATCTCTTAACCACCTACTGGTAGTTGGACATGGTTATTAGGGCCTTTTCCCTTTTTTCTTGTACTTCTAGCAACTTGGCCAGCTAAACCTCCATGGCACCTTTTTGTTCCACCTCGAGAGATTTGAGCAATTGCAGCACCGAAATCTCCATAGAGATATGAAATAGCGCCTCTTTGCAATAATGCAATAAAGAAAGTACATATATCTCCAAGTACGAGCTCTCCATCCATGAAGCTCTCATTGCCATGATCATAAACTGGGGACTCAACGGGGTAAGGTGCACGTTCCACCCAACCATGTGGTACCCGTAGGTCCACCCCCCATGCTAGGAGATAGTAATATGGTTACCTAGACATAACCTATTCACCCTAGACACAAGTACATAACTAACTGATGGTTACATTGCTTCCAGAATTAAGACAATCAAATGTGCTAAGTACACAAGGTAAACTATTATTTTAGGTGGAGTGTCATCACAACATTGCAAAGGTTACCCTGGTGTTTCTTCCTAGGCTCCGGCCCCCAACTTGGGTTACCCTGGTAACCTTTATGAAACCCGGCCCCATTTGCAAACTATTGCGGAATCGAATATATTTTAAAGTAACAAGATATCAATTTTTCATTCGAAGCCTTCTCATCTTATACTCAAGACTGAACTAGCTCTAGAGTCTATAAGCGATGCATAATAATCTTATTAAATATTTTAATCTAACTAATGTGTTGTTTAGTTATCACTGACTTACTAACTCTTTGTAAGTTACCCTGATACCACTTTATGTGTCGGCCCTCACACAGAGCCACTCCCCTAAACATAACATAGGAATTCTAAGTTTCCCTGACTAAGGTATACAAGGTGCACAAAATTCAATCATATAATAACATACGACACACAACGATCATTAAATCTTTTATTCATAAAACCAGGTGTCAATACACCATACTATAACACATGCACTACCCTAGTCAACCCAAGAATTGCATTTCAACAATAACAATCACCCTTACTATACAGATCATTTTGGAAGACTTGTACATCTAAGACATTCCCAATTTGCCCAATAAGAAATATGATTAAAGCAAATCAAGAAAAATAAACATCTACTATTCGGATTTACTAAATCCAGTCATTCAAAAGAATTAGCAAGAAATTATAGCAACTTAATTGTATTTCTTTTATCAATCAATAAAGAAAATAACATCATTTAATTCTAATTTTAACTTTCACAACTTCACTTATCAATATCTATCAAATTTCCTTTTTCAACCTTTCTGTTATAAATCTAACTGATGTTATTTCTAACATATATTTATACTCAAAAGAATTTCTTATTTCATACTAAAATAAATGTGAATTTAAAAATTTATTTAAATAATATATAAATAGTTAATAAATATATATATATATATACATATATATATACATATATATATATATATACATATATATATATATATATATACATATATATATGCATATATATATACATATATATATATATATATGCATATATATATATATACATATATATATATACATAAATAAATATTATTAAATATTGAAACCCCAAATCGAAATTACATTCGAATTATTGAATGTTCGAAATTCCATTTTTCTTTATAATTCACAAAGGTTTTTTATGCGCTTTACATATTATTGTGTTACATACAGCCACGACTGTATACTATCTACAACCCTCCTTGTATGGGGAGGCGGCTGTGTGACAGCCGCACGCTGCCTATGAGGGCAGTGCCGGTTGCCTCCACAGCCGTCGCCCCATATGGGGGCGGCTGTGGGGTAGCCCCGTGGCCCCCTACTCAATGCATTTAATCTTAAAATGCTAATATAAATAAATGAATATGCATATCAAAAACCTACATTATTCACTGGTAAAAATCTCCATTAAAATAAACTTCAAACCCTTAATTTCGCCCGTACGGCGATGGCATTTTTAATATAAATATTCATATAATTAAAAATAAATTACTTTCACAATTCAATTTATATATATGTGAAAGTATATATATATATATATAAATATATATATATACAAATTCAACTAAGTTTTCATATGGAAATTTTTTAAGAAAATTCTACAGAGTTTTTTTATTTTGGAATAAATTTTCAACAGGGTTTCAATGGGGAAATTGGGGAAATTGTAAAATTTCAACAAGGTTTTCAAAGGAAAATACGCACAACATTTCCAACCAAAATTTAATTTATTCCCTGAGGATTTTATTTCCTTTTCAACAATGATTTCCCTCACAATAATTTACTCAAACTTTTCTACAGAGAGAAAGGAGTTTTCAAGAAATCTATAAATCTTTACAGAGAATATACAGTAAACAATTTTTTTCCCAAGAAATACAGAGATTTTAATAAAATGAAACTTCTTTTTACATACATTCCTTTCAACAGCAAACAAATTATAAATCACAAGGGAAATACATGTTTTTCCTTAGCTTCAGAAATTATGTCTGGTGAAGAATAGCATTGCCTATAGCTTCCAAAGCCTTTCCCGAACACAAATTCCCAATATGCCAAACCAGAGAACTTCCAGAAAATATCCAACAATACAAAAGCATAAACAAATTTTTTAACAGAGCACTTATTCATTTCCCGTGAAGAATAGAATAATCCTCTGTATTTCCCTAAATCCCAGATAATATCTGAGGAAATCTTCAACCAAAAGCAATAAATTCACTGGCACACATGTCGAGAAGAAAATATCTTCCAACCACTTACGAGTAATTCTTTCCTTCCTCTTTTTCAAGATTTGCATGCTTTTTTTAAATAATTTAAAATTTTAATTTTCAAAAATACAAATTTATTTAACAACTAAAAATGCCATTTCCACATAATAAAGCTATTTTAATTTAATTAATTTATTTATTTAATTAAATGAATTTAATCTCAATGATTAAATTACTTAACCAAACAAACAAATTAATTAATTAAATAAAATGTAAAATCTTATTTTTCAACATTTAAAATTAATTTAAAACCATAGTAAATTGAAGTATAATAAACTATCATTAAATTGACAAGATTTTCCTTTCAAAGCAATTAATCCAAACAGGAACAAACAAGACAACCAAAGACTCCAAACTAAATTGACGATGTACTGTGACTGGGTTTAAGACTAGACTAGGATGAACCATGTTACTACCTCCCAATCAACATTCCCGTTGAGTCTTGACACGCTTAGACCTGAGTAACCAGGTGGAGTCTGTGTCATGTACCTGCAATCCTGCAACCAAATAAACGACATGCATATATATATAATCCATTGTACAAACACACCGTGCGGAGAAAATCATGGAAATCACAGGGCACTTGCAAGCGAGTGATGCAACTCCATTCTCCACACCAATACACGTCACATCAGACTGACAAATTAAATAACAGTTAGTCCATCATAAACATATATATAGCAATAACATCTGAAGGAAATATCTACGCTATCACAAAGCATATCAGAAATTAATTATCACCATACAATGTATCATCATATCACAAAGTGAATCCACTGTCGTTCAAAATCAGCGATCAAAACATCCAAACCAAAGTACCAAAGTCTAACAGTGTGAAAACATGCTAACATAAAACATAAGTATAAATGGAGGGGTACTACATCCTCCCCCCTAGAATCAGGCTTGCTCCTGAAAGCCTGTGAACAGATAGGGATAAAGTTCCCTCATGCGTGTCGCATCCTCCCAAGTAGCAGAAGCCTCATGGCTAGGATCCCATTGGACCCTCACCTGATCAACGTCTCGACCCCTGAGACCGAGCGTCTAGTGCTGTAGAATGGCCATGAGCTCCAAAGCCAGCTGCCTGTCCTCTACCTGTAATGCATTCCAATCAAGTACATGAGAAATGTCGGGATGATATGGTCTAAGAACTGATACATGAAAAACATCATGAATACGTGACAAACTGGGTGGTAAGGCTAGTCGATACGCCATGGGACCAATCCTCTCTAGGATCTCAAATGGCCAAACGAAACGAGGCGCAAGCTTAGAGCCTTTTCCATAACGGATTGGACTCTTTCACGGTCGCACTCGAAGAAACACTCTATCACCAACTGCAAACTGTCGGTCTATTCTATGCGCATTGGCATACTTCTTTTGCCTATCCTGTGTTGCTATCAAATGTTCTCGAATACGGTCAACCTGTTGCTCCATGTCTCGAAGCATCTCAGGACCAAGTAACACTCTATCCTTTAGTCAATCCCAACTCAAAGGAGTTCGACAAGGATGACATATAATGCCTGAAATGGTGGCATACCTATGGAACTCTGATATCCGTTATTGTAAGCAAATTCTACTAAGTACAGATAATCCTCCCAACGTGACTATTGGTCCATTACGTACATTCTAAGCATATCCTCTAATATTTGATTAACTCTCTCCATTTGTCCATCGGTTTGAGGATGATACGCTGAACTAAAGTTCAACTGTGTACCTAGAGCATGTTGTAATGAAGTCCATAGGGATGATGTAAATACGGGATCTCTATCAGAAATAATCCTATGAGGAATCCCATGCAATCTAACTATGTCCTCCATGAATGTCCTAGCTACGAATGAAGCATTGTAAGATGATCGTACTGGTGAAAAATGAGCTACCTTTGTCAATCGGTCAACAGTTACCATAATGGCATCATGTTGACGTGATGACATAGGTAACCCTACAATAAAGTCAACAGATATAATATCCCATTTCCATTCAGGAATGAGATGTGGCTGCAATAATCCAGCGAGATGTTGATGCTTAGCTTTGACGCTGGCATTCAAGACATCTCGATACATAGTCAGCAATATCACGTTTCATACCAGGCCAGAAATACAATTGTCGAAGATCCGCATGCATTTTCTTAACACCTGGATGAGCTGAGTATGGAGCTCGATGTGCTTCAGTCATAATTAATGTACGAAGACCCTCAAAATGTGGTACATAGATACAACCTAAATGCCACAATATCCCATCTAGTTCAAGGACATACCCTGCAAATCGACCTTCTAAAGGTCTACCAGATTCAATCTCGACTTTACTTCCGATACAATCTATCAATAGGAAGTCTTTGCTAATATTTGACCTCTCAAATCTACTTCAAGAGTAGTAGCAGAGATCTCATGTCGGCGATGACTAAGAGCATCAGCCACTATGTTCTCTTTTCCTTGAACATATTTCACTTCAAAATAATACTCACACAAGAACCCCATCCACCGTCTTTGTTTAGCATTCAAGTTAGGTTGCGTAAAAATGTATTGTAGACTATGGTGATCAGTATGAAGTTCGAAACAGTGACCCAATAAGAAATGCCTCCATCAAACTAATGCATGCACTATTGCAACTAGTTCTAAATCACGAGTGGGATAGTTTAATTTGTCATCCTTGAGTTTGCGATACTCATAAGCAATTACACGCCCATCTTGCATCATAACTACTCCCAAACCCTCTAAGGATGCATTAGTGCAAACTACAAAATCCTTAGTAGGATCAGGAACAATCAATATAGGTGTATTAGTCAACTTTTCTTTAAGAGTCTGAAAAGCCAACTGACACTATTCTGTCCAAATAAACTTCTTCCCTTTTCTCTGAAGAGAAGTAATAGGATGACCAATTCTAGAAAATCCCTCAACAAACTGCCTATAATAACCAGCTAGACCCATAAAACTACGAACTTCACCTACATTAGTAGGCACAGGCCAATCTACAATAGCTTGAATCTTTGAAGGATCCATAGCAATACCTTTTCTAGAAATCACATATCCAAGGTATTTTACCTCAGTTTGAAAGAAGTCACACTTCTTCAAGTTCGCATACAATTGATTTTCCCTTAAACATTGCAATACTTGTCTCAAGTGTTCTTCATGCTCCTTCATGTTTCTCAAATAGATCAAAATATCATCGAGAAATACAAGGACAAAGCGATCAAGGTATGTATGAAAAACACCATTCATTAAACTCATAAATACAGATGGTGCGTTTGTTAACCCAAACGATACTACTATGAATTTGTAGTGCCCATAACGAGTACGAAATGCAGTTTTATGAATGTCTACTTCAGCAATTCGCAATTGATGGTAACCAGATTTCAAATCGATTTTAGAGAACACATTAGCTCCCTTGATCTGATCAAAAAGATCATCGATTCTAGGTAATGGATAACAATTCTTAATCGTAACCTTGTTCAATTGACGATAGTCAATGCACAATCTAAGTGACCCATCCTTCTTCTTTATGAAGATGACAGGTGCTCCCCAAGGGGAAACACTAGGACGAATAAAACCCTTTTCTAATAGTTCCTCTAATTGAATATGAAGTTCCTCTAACTCTTGAATCGTCATTCTATATGGAGCTCTAGATATAGGCTCAGCTCCAGGAACTAGGTCAATTCTAAAATCAATATCCCTCTTCGGTGGCATTCCAGGTATATCATCAGGAAACACACCAACGAATTCCCTAAGAATAGGATGATCATCAAGAGATATCTCTCGACTCTCACCTTCTTCCAAATCAGTAACTGTTGTTGCAAACAGTTGACAACCCTGATGAAGACATCTCTTTAATTGCATAGCAGATATCATCCGCAAAGAGATAGGTCTTTGAACACCTATGATTTCCACTTTCGCACCTAAATCATTAATGCAACTAACTATCTTAAGGCGACAGTCAATCACAACATGATGAGATGGTAACCAATCCATACCTAAAACTATGTCATACGATCCTAAAGGTTTAACATGAAGATCTACTATGGTAGTTAACGTACCAATTTTAAGTTCACATTTCTGTACAAGGTTCTCTACTGCTACTTTCACCCCAGAGGCGAATTCTACCTGCCACTTACCGCCTTGCTTTACCACCACAAGACCACATCGCTCAACGATGGTAGGTGAAATAAAGGAGTCGGTAGCTTCAGAATAAAAAAGAATGGAAACACTAACACCATGTAACTTACCTGAAGTCTCAACCACTGTGTTCTGGTGATCGGCTTGATGGTCATTAACCGCAGCATAAACTGTATGTGATCGTCCTACATCACCCACTGTAGGCTCTGAAACTGTAGGTCGAGGCCCAAAACTAGAAGAACCTCTCATCGGACACTGCCTAGCAATGTGTCCCTACTGTCCACACGAGTAACAACCAGTGCCTCTATCGTATACTCTGCCACCCAAAGGTGCATTGGATTGCTAGAAACTACCTCTACTGATGGTAGACTAAGCACTCTGAGTAGGCTGATCGTGTCTATTGCGCTTGTTGCGCCACCAGTTGCGATTCTTTCCTGACTGCAGACTATTACCTTGTTGTGGTTGTGGATTATTATTCTTTTGAGGTGTATGTTGCTGCTGCTGCCCACCCTTTGAGGGTGTTTATTGGTTCCTAGAAGAACCCCCTGTCTGTGCCTATCCACCTCATGGAATAAAACCTGCTGCAGGAGCACTACCTATCTGTACTCCTGTGTGACCACCTAACGCCATAACAAGATTCTCTTCCACTATGCGAGCCTTCTCCACAACAACTTCCATAGTCTTTGGCTCAAAGACTTTGACTCCACCACTAATGTGGGCATTCAAACCCCTGATGAAGTGTTGAACCAACATAGACTCATCATCGCCAATACCTACATACTGCTTAAGTTCATAGAATCTACGTTCATATTGCTCAACAGATAGAGCCAATTGACGTAAATCATGGAACTCGTCAGCCCATCGTTGCCTCCAGTGTTTCGATAGGAACCATGCTCTAAACCTCTCTAGAAACATCTCCCAAGACACTGACCCAATATCTAAGTGGAGCTTCTGCTCCTCCAGGCGCCACCAAGTAGAGGCGAATCCTCTCAGATGCATGATAGCGCATCTCGCTCGGGTATTGCTACCATATGGGTGCATGGCGAAACATCTACCCAAGTCCAAAAGCCAGGTCTCTACCTCTAAACCACCTCCTATACCATCAAAAGTAGGAGGGCGTGCCCTCAATAAATCCTGCATGTGACCTGCAGTAATAACATCCTGATGCACTGTATCATCTACTCTCCTTGGAGATCTATCATGCTCTCTAATTACCTCCTGCTCAACTTCCTGTCTAGGTCCAAGTCGAGCTAGGACCTCCTCTAATAAAGGACGTATTTGTGAACCCTCTACTCTTGACTGTTTAGGATTCTATCCCTCATTCCTCTGATCCAACTGCTCTGCTTGATCACTCTGATGAGGGCTCAAAGGGGTAGTAACCTGAGGGATTGGCCCTCGGCCTCCACCTCGACCTCTACCATGACCTCTACCACATCGTCTAGGCATGATCCTACACATGAACAATAATGAGTCTTAGATACTAATCAACCAAGGCTAACAGATAGCGACACTACGTACTAGGTCAACCTAATGGGCTCGCGATTACCCAGAGCGTCCAGTGTTAGAAACCTTTTCTCTGATACCAATCTATAATGCCCCGTCTTATAACCTAAGGAATGTTGCAATTGTGTATAAAAGTGAAATAATTTTTTTTTAAAAAGTAATAATATTAACTTAATTAGTTGCATACATTCACTAAGTTACGCGACATCACACTACTTGAGATTCCATAAACGACTTTAGTATTTAACATTGCACATATTTAATTAACATAAACTTAAAAGTAAACTTTGCATAACATTTGAATTTCCATTCATGATAGTATAAAGTACAAATATGATTCTTACATTGCATTTGAAATAATATTACAATACTCATTCATCTGATGAGGTAGATCAATAATAGTTACAATTACCTTTTACAAATGTTCACCTCATAAAAAATTGAGGGATGTTTCAAATACAAGATTTACAATAATGCAATAAAGAAAGTACATATATATCCAAGTACGAGCTCTCCATCCATGAAGCTCTCGTTGCTATGATCATAAACTAGGGACCCAACGGTAAGGTGCACGTTCCACCCAACCATGTGGTACCCGTAGGTCCACCCCCTGTGCTAGGAGATAGTAATATGGTTACCTAGACATAACCTATTCACCCTAGACACAAGTACATAACTAACTGATGGTTACATTGCTTCTAGAATTAAGACAATCAAATGTGCTAAGTACACAAGGTAAACTGTTATTTTAGATGGAGTGTCATCACAACGTTGCAAAGGTTACCCTGGTGTTTCTTCCTAGGTTCCGACCCCCAACTTGGGTTACCCTGGTAACCTCTTACGAAACCTGGCCCCATTTGCAAACTATTGCGGAATTGAATATATTTTAAAGTAACAAGATATCGATTTGCCATTCCAGGCCTTCTCATCTTATACTCAAGACTAAACTAGCTCTAGAGTCTATAAGCGAGGCATAATAATCTTATTAAAGATTTTAATATAACTACTGTGTTGTTTAGTTATCACTGATTTACTAACTCTTTGTAAGTTACCCTGACACCACTTTGTGTGTCGACCCTCACACAGAGCCACTCCCCTAAACATAACATAGGAATTCTAAGTTTCCCTGACTAAGGTATACAAAGTGCACAAAATTCAATCATATAATAACATACGACACACAACGGTCATTAAATCTTTTATTCATAAAACCAGGTGTCAATACACCATACTATAACACGTGCACTACCCTAGTCAACTCAAGAATTGCATTTCAACAATAACAATCACCCTTACTATACAGATCATTTTGGAAGACTTGTACATCTAAGACATTCCCAATTTTCCCAATAAGAAACACGATTAAAGCAAATCAAGAAAAATAAACATCTACTATTCGGATTTACTAAATCCAGTCATTCAAAAGAATTAGCAAGAAATTATAGCAACTTAATTGTATTTCTTTTATCAATCAATAAAGAAAATAACATCATTTAATTCTAATTTTAACTTTCACAACTTCACTTATCAATATCTATCAAATTTCCTTTTTCAACCTTTCTGTTATAAATCTAACTGATGTTATTCCTAACATATATTTATACTCAAAAGAATTTCTTATTTCATACTAAAATAAATGTGAATTTAAAAATTTATTTAAATAATATATAAATAGTTAATAAATATATATATATATATACATATATATATACATATATACATATATATATATACATATATATACATAAATAAATATTATTAAATATTGAAACCCCAAATCAAAATTACATTCGAATTATTGAATGTTTGAAATTCCATTTTTCTTTATAATTCACAAAGGTTTTTTTATGTGCTTTACATATTACTGTGTTACATACAGCCACGACTGTATACTATCTACAACCCTCCCCGTATGGGGAGGCGGCTGTGTGACAGTTGCACGTTTCCTGTGAGGGCAGCGCCGACTGCCTCCACAACCATCGCCCCATATGGGGGCGGCTGTGGGGTAGCCCCATGGCCCCCTACTCAATGCATTTAATATTAAAATGCTAATATAAATAAACGAATATGCATATAAAAAACCTGCATTATTCACTGGTAAAAATCTCCATTAAAATAAACTTCAAACCCTTAATTTCGCCCGTACGGCGACGACGTTTTTAATATAAATATTCATATAATTAAAAATAAATTACTTTCACAATTCAATTTATATATATATATGAAAGTATATATATATATATATATATATATATATATATATATATACAAATTCAACCGAGTTTTCATATGGAAATTTTTTAAGAAAATTCTATAGAGTTTTTTTATTTTGGAATAAATTTTCAACAGGGTAAACTCAATGGGGAAATTGGGGAAATTGTAAAATTTCAACAAGGTTTTCAAAGGAAAATACACACAACATTTCCAACCAAAATTTAATTTATTCCCTGAGGATTCAATTTCCTTTTCAACAATGATTTCCCTCACAATAATTTACTCAAAATTTTCTACAGAGAGAAAGGATTTTTCAAGAAATCTATAAATCTTTACAAAGAATATACAGTAAACAATTTTTTTCCCAAGAAATACAGAGATTTTAATAAAATGAAACTTCCTTTTACAGACATTCCTTTCAACAATAAACAAATTATAAATCACAAGGGAAATACCTGTTTATCCTTAGCTTCAGAAATTTTGTTTGGTGAAGAATAACTTTGCCTATAGCTTCCAAAGCCTTTCCCAAACACAAATTCCCAATATGCCAAACCAGAGAACTTCGAGAAAATATCCAACAATACAAAAGCATAAACAATTTTTTTAACAGAGCACTTATTCATTTCTCGTGAAGAATAGAATAATCCTCTGTATTTCCCCAAATCCCAGATAATATCCAAGGAAATCTTCAACCAAAAGCAATAAATTCACTGGCACACATGTCGAGAAGAAAATATCTTCCAACCACTTACGGGTAATTCTTTCCTTCCTCTTTTTCAAGATTTGCATGCTTTTTTTTAAATAATTTAAAATTTTAATTTTCAAAAATACAAATTTATTTAACAACTAAAAATGCCATTTCCACATAATAAAGCTATTTTAATTTAATTAATTAATTTATTTAATTAAATGAATTTAATCTCAATGATTAAATTACTTAACCAAACAAACTAATTAATTAATTAAATAAAATGTAAAATCTTATTTTTCAACATTTAAAATTAATTTAAAACCACAATAAATTGAAGTATAATAAACTATCATTAAATTGACAAGATTTTCCTTTCAAAGCAATTAATCCAAACAGGAACAAACAAGACAACCAAAGACTCCAAACTAAATTGACGATGTACTGTGACTGGGTTTAAGACTAGACTAGGATGAACCATGTTACTACCTCCCAATCAACATTCCCGTTGAGTCTTGACACGCTCAAACCTGAGTAACCAGGTGGAGTCTGTGTCATGTACCTGTAATCCTGCAACCAAATAAACGACATGCATATATATATAATCCATTGTACAAACACACCGTGTGGAGAAAATCACAAAAATCACAGGGCACTCACAAGCGAGTGATGCAACTCCATTCTCCACACCAATACACGTCACATCAGACTGACAAATTAAATAACAATTAGTCCATCATAAACATATATATAGCAATAAAATCTGAAGGAAATATCTACGCTATCACAAAGCATATCAAAAATTAATTATCACCATACAATGTATCATCATATCACAAAGTGAATCCACTGTCGCTCAAAATCAGCGATCAAAACATCCAAACCAGAGTACCAAAGTCTAACAGTGTGAAAATATGCTAACAAAAAACATAAGCATAAATGGAGGGGTACTACAGTAGTTTCTAATAGGACCAACGTCTATGTATTCACTCAAGAAGGGCTCTTCTTGATCGGTCTGATCTTCGGTCACCTTTTCATCCTCTGGTAGCTCAGTGCAATATGTCTCTTCTCTAGTGAAAGATGTATGCACAACTTCAAAGTTGATCATGGCCTCATTGGTCACATGTTCTGAATGCAAATTTTTGGACACTGCTTTCATTTTGGCTCCGTGCTTAGACCTTAGGATCAAATGTGACCAGTCTAGAGAAAGATACCCTCCTATCTTTGAAGTGAATTCTTGGGATAGGCAGAGACTGAACATGGGTGGAATGTCTATGATCATAGTATCTTATGAAACTGTGATACTAGGGCAGGAGAACAGGGTCAAGGAGAGGTCTTTGATGACACCTATAGTTTTGACTTTGTTCCCATCAAGCTGCATAACCCCTCTCTTTAAAGGTTCATAGCTAATTCCTAGGGCTTCAACTATTTGTTTGGGCATGACTGTAGTGCTAGTGCCAGAGTCAATCATGGCATTATGCAATAATTTATCCCCTACAATAAGAGTTAGGAAGAAGGGTTTCGGTTTTGGCTTATCTCTAACCTCGGTAGAGACTTCCTCTATGATATTCGTGAGAACTTTGGTAGGAGGTGGTAACTCAACAACCTTTCCCTTGAGCGATTACTTTGTTGGCTCAATAATTGGATCCTCCCGGAGGGCTTTTTGTAGCAATGTCTTTTGTTCCAGAATAGCTAATATATCCCAAAGAGACACATTAGTGGATGATTTTTTCAATTGTTCCACCACATTGAAGGGTGGAAAATTTGGAAGCTTCTACTCCTTAGCTCTAGTTATAAAAATTTCCCTTCGCGGCGGACATTGTTGTACCACTGCAAATGTACTAGGTGTCTGGTCGGAAGCACTTTTGGGCTACGGTCTGACTATTTGCGGGATGACTGGTTCACCTGTGAATCTCCTCTTTGAGTGAGTGTTGTAATCAAAATGTACTTGCGGTATTTTTGATGTGGATGCATCATTAGCGAACAAAACCTCTTCTTCTTCCATCCATGAGAAGAGTCTGTGATTGGGAGTAATATCTATTTCTTGCTCTAGGGACATTCCTTGCATTTATGTGGTGACCACCATGTTGTCCATTTGTGGAGAGGCATATACATAACCTCCTTGGTCTGATGCCACGCCTTGGTTGCATTGTTCCACCACCTTTTGTTGTAGGTTGTCACACGGGCAGTTTCAGGGCATGTGTGAGTCGCCACAAGGGAAGCACTAGGGGTTGATATCATCTACTAGGTTGTTTTTACCCACGGTTAGCTCTTTGATTGAGCTTGGGTTGGAACTCTACAATAGAGTGGGTACCGACACTATTTGATTAGTTGTTTGAGCCTATGGATTTGTGCAAGTTCCTTGTTGGAACTGGTTTTGTTGGTAAGAAGACCTTCCGCCTTGATAATTATGATAGGTTGGCTTCAGAGGGGTGGCCTGGTTTTTCTTGATGATGGTTATTTTGTTGGCCATAGCCTACAACATCTCCTTAATGTCACTTATATAATCCTTTGAAGATCTGTATGTAGAGGCGACATTTTGTGGGGTGCTTAGATATGTGTACATAGACTGAGGAGGAGTCGACGCACTGGTAGATGCTACTTGCAAAGTAGGATTTGATATTTCAGGAAATATAGGCATGATGGGATGAGGTGGTAACTTTCCAACATCTATTAGATTATTCTCTGCTTTGACTGCGATGTTGTTTGCATCTGGTAGAGTGGTTCCGCCTAGAGACTAGATCATTGAGATCTAAGCGTTGATATATTTCAAATAAAACATGAATTCTAGCTCAGCCGACGGGAGGATAGTAGCCTAGATTCTCTGCCAAGTTATGTGAAATCTGGCGTTGAAGTCAGTCATGGCTTCGTGTGGGGCCCGTTTTATGATTTCCAGCTAATGATATTCTGAAGACTTGTCTCCATCATTAGAAAATCTTTCATAGAAAGGGTCTCCAAGCTGGTCATAGGTACCGATAGTATTAGCTTACAGAGTGTGGTACCAATCTAGCGCTTTGCCCCTAAAAGTAGCTACAAGCAACCTTAGTGCTACATTTTGGGTAGTGATTCTTGTTGATGCATGTTTTGTGACACATCAAACATTAGAATAAAGATTCCAAAGATGCTCTATGGACTCTCTTGAAAAACCACCATGTATGCTAAGATTGTGGGAAAATCATATGGCAATTCCAAGGTTTCTTTTGTCAGGTCTTGACATGTGGATAAGCTCAATGGTCGTTGTGATATGCTAGTAATACAAAGGGACTTATGCTAGGCTTGTTCAATTCACAATGAAGGTCTAGACAATGAAGCTCTATTGTTTGGGTCCTGGATCAAACAAACTAAAAAAAAGGAGATAAGGGTTTAGAAGTTCTAATCTACTTCATAAGAATTCAAGAGATGATATTGACTTGGTGAAACCAATAACCATGCTTTTCTTTGCCACGCTCAATGAAAACTACACAAAGTGGGTGCAATCTTCAAGGGAGTGTGCTTATGATTTTCACGTCATGAATAACTACCATCAAATTGAACAATATTTATCTAGACAAAAGTTAAGCATCCACAAAGTAAGCTCAGGCTAACTTTATGCATTGAATGAAAATCATCCATTCAAAGAATGTATGAGAAAAAGTTTCACCATAAATCAATACTTATCAAATCTTACATTCATCTAATGTACATGAAATAAAATCTAAACTATGATGAGGGATAAGAACCATGCCAACTCCAAAATAAGAGAAGTAATCACCATCAGAACAATGCATGTATTACTTATTACTTTGGCAATCATACACAACAATTACTTATCTCAACATGTTTTGCAACATGCTCCCATTTTCTACAAATGAGGGATGAGCTCAATTTATAGGCTCCCTAATTACAATTCAATGGCCAAGATTGATTTAGGATCAACGGCTGAGATTACAAAATAAAACCCTAATTAGGGCTTGTCATAACTAGCTCCTTCTCGACCAATGAGAAAATTACATTCAAGGACACTTGTCCAATAATAAAATAGAAAGTTGTTGAATCTAGATGTGCTGACTTGGAGCAATTTGATTGGTCGAGGTGCCACTTCAGCAGGTTGGATGTCCTCCTTGGTCACTTTATTTGTTTTTCCATGTTCTTTCCTTAGAATATTTTCCTTGCCAATGACTTTTTCCTTTGTGCTTGTTTCTTCCTAGCTTTGATCCTGGATTCCTTTTGATTTCTTCTTCTCACTTGCGCTTGAGGTCTGGAAGTCTCCCCTTGGAGCAGATGTTTAGACTTGAATTCATTAAGGTTGTCTTTCCTGATTGCTTTGAAATTCCTACAAGCGCCTTGAATTTGGAGAAGAACTGCCCTATGCTTTCACCACAATGAAGGAAATTGGAACTTTCTCTGTGAAGTATTTCCCATGCTTAGCCAAATTTTGGCTATTCAATTTCATTTTGTAATACCTTCATGTGGACCATTCAACATTTAGCCAAGGTTTTAGATGAACTTTTCCTATGGATTTGTCTTCAATTTTGAATTTGGCTTGTGCTATGTAGGACAAATTCCATCCTTGGACAAGGATTTTATTCACTTCCTCTTTATTTTCCTCCTTATTCCTCTTTTTTTATTTCCAACACTTACCCAATTTTCTGAATTTCCCTCCTCAAGGTGTCAACACTTAGCCAATTTTCTCATCCTCTCCTTAGCTGGGTGGACTTTGTTATTACTTAGGTATTTTGTTGGCAGACTTATCTTTCCTTATGCCATGCATTCTTTGGTTTCTAGGTGGACTTGCTCTTGACTTGGACATCTTTCCAGTTGGACGAACTTTTGTTCCTCTTGCCATGATACATCTTCTCTAGGTTGACTTTATGAGGGCTAAGACATTCCATACTTGGGAAAAGTCAGACTTTGTCAATTGTCTGCCATTGTGCAAGGCAAACTTTTCCTTGTCTTTTCCATTTTTCCCTTAGTGCCAAGGTAGGACTTTCCTCTTGTCTAGACATTTTTTTTTCTAAGTGCCAAGGTAGGACTTTGTGAACACTTTGACAAGTGCATTGGCGGACTTCAAGATTGTCTTGTCATTCCTAGGGCGGACTTTGGTTGTTTCTTTCCAAGGCTTGGTGGACTTGGATTCTTTTCCATAAACTCTTTTGACATGGTGGACTTTGTTAGCACTCAAAAAAAATTCTTTCACAACCTAGGTCAGACTTCATAGCATCTTGGAAATTTTCATTTTCCAAGCTAAGTTGGACTTTGAGGCTTGCTTGACATTCTTATGGCATACTTTGGAGTTTCCTTTCCATCTTCTTATCATCCCTATCGTGGACTTTGAAGTCCCTTTGACAAGTCTCTTAAGGTTGGAATTTTTAGCTAGCTTGTCATTGTTGATTCCAAGGTAGGGCAGACTTTTTAGTCTTTTTACCAAGCTTCCATGATGCAAGGGAGGACTTCATCTCTGTCTAGACAAGTGCAAGGGCTGACTTCATTAGTGCCTTTCCAAATGCATGGCAGACTTTGTCTCCATCTTGACCAAGGCATGGCAGACTTCCTTAATGCCTTGCCATGTCCATTTCTCCTTCCAAGAAGACTTCTTGAAGTGTCTAGCATTTTCTTTTCCCTTCTTCTATATCATCAAAACCCTCGCCATATGTCTTTTCCCTTGATTTTTTCTTTTGAAGGCCAAAATTTTTGATTCTAAAGATGGAAATGTTGAATTCATGACTTGTGACACCATGGCACTTTTTAAAAATAGAAAAAGCAAAAATCCCTAAAAAATATGAGTCTCAGATTGGTCCAAAAATGCCAAAAATGAAAAAAAGCAAAAAAGCAAAACTCCCTAAAAAATAAGAAGTGTCAGAATTGACTCAAAGCATAGGCGATCCTTGTCTTCCAAACCTTTTGAGCACTTCCATGATGTCTAGGCACTATTTTGGGCTTGAATTCCCAACTTGGCTTCGATGACTCTTCAAAACTTTAACTCCTCATTGTAAAAGAAACATGGTGATTAGCAATTGTGATACCAAGGTAAAAAAAACCAAAAAAAAAGGATCCCCATTTGCAATGGGGCGATGTGTGAAAAGGTCACAACAATTCCATGCACCAAACATACATCTACCACATCTTGTAGATGTTCGGATGGTGTTCTTGAGCCATCTCCGATGCACTTAGGTATAGCTTTTAAAGCGGAGACTGGGATAGGGGCCCAAACAACAGGTGCTACTGGTGCTATGAGGGGACTTCTAGCATCCCATGCCACATAATTTCTATTAGTGGCTAGCAATATGGCTAGCGGAAGGGGAAAAGGAAGAAAAACGTTCACAATTTGGGTTGCGGCTTGTACTATTCCTGGTGGCGGCACTAACAAGCTAGGATTATTCACTGTTTGGGATCTAGTAACAGGCTGATGGCTCATACACCCTCTTTAAATTTAGATTCATTTAAGCACTCCCATCGGGCGTGTCAGAAAAAAGAAATTGTTGATGCCAAAAATTGGCAAGGTAACAACCTTTATGGGAAACTCAATTAATGGGGGACCAATTGCGCTAAACTAAGTGACCTCCGGGTTTTTATAGAAGCTGACTTCTTCTGTAAATGTGACTTTGGAATGGGAAAATGAAGCAGATATAAAAAATAAAGATCTAACTAAGGAAATTTTCCAAGATTTAGATATAAGGCACGATAAATCTATCTTTTGGATGCAATTTAAGGGCCCGTTCAACAATCTACTATGTCCTAGATTAACATAAATTAAAGATAAAATCCTGAATAATTCATTCAATGACAAAATAATTTTCATACACATTCAGTGAAAAGAGGAGTCAAAGACATGATCTAAACCAAAAAACTTGTATTAAAATCATATAACTTCTATAAATGAACAATTTAGGACAATAATAGCACAGTATAAAGTTTTATCAAATAGCTTAAGAAAAATAGAAAGGTTGAACAATGGCACAGTCTGAGAGTCTCATACAATGATCTAAAAGAAATACTAAAGGCTTGGTGTCTTTCCCTAATTTTTCTATATCTTCCAAAGGAAGAAGTAGTATATATAGCTAATAATCCCACCGCCTAGCGAGCTAGTAACAGAAAATATTTTGTATCTCAAGCAATGATGGTTGTAGCAATGATTCCCCTCAGCCATTGTAATAGATAAGATTCGGGCCATAGCACATAGTTGCTCCCTAGCTAGATACATCCTCTACGAATGATGCCTGTGGTCTGAGAAGAACCCTGTGTAGACAAGTGTCATTCACCTATGAAGGCAGTTAAGACACGTGACAACTTGGCGGGGTGTGTAGCTCACTCTCACCTTCCTTTCGATGAAGTCCCCACAAAAGAGACGCATGGCAGCAAGTCAGAGCCTACTTGTTGATTCCTCCTCTTTGCATTGAGATATTGCATAGTGAATACATGTGGAGGCATTCTTTACTATCGATGCCGACTGTGGGGTTCGCTAGAAAGTGTATGCGGGCGAAAGCTACGTGGTACGCGAATGGGGCCTAACTAAAAAGTGAAGGGAAGCAACCATGAGGAACCTGCGATGTCGACACATGGAAGGATGGCGGGAGTTGGTAGAAGAGTGAAGGAAGCAATCATTGTGAGGAGTGTCTGGAGGACATGTGGTGGTAGCCGATGGAGTTTATCAAAAAGAGGCCTGATTGAGAAGTGAAGGGAAACATTTTGAACATATGAGGCGCGTGACGATACTTAGCTAAAACAAAACCACCTGAAGGGAGCTCGAGGAATTTTATATTCATAAGACCATAAGAGATGCATGTAGTTATCCCTGGACTCACTGCTATGTGTGGATTTTCCTACAGAAGTGCAACTTGCTCTATAAAAAATAAGTTATAATTTCTATTTTAAATGACATGAACATAAATCCAAAATTTTACAAAACTGCTGAAACCAAAATACATCAATCACTTTCCACAAATTCTAAAGTTATGTAGAAGGAAGACTAGCAAGAAACAAAAATTGTCACCCACCCTTTTTCCAGGGGAGCAGATATGCAGAGATGGATTTTCTAAATGGTCCAAGGAAGGAAATTATTACAATTTGTTTTTTGAGGGAAAAGCGAAGGTACATACAAAGTGTATTAGCCAAAAGACTAAAATTCTTATGCAAATAGGCTATATAAGGTAACAGTATCCAATAGGAAGCAATATATTGATCCTAGGAAACAAGTGAAATGATCGTGAATTCACCTCTTCAATACAAATGAAGAAGCTTGACCTCTTCAGTGAAGATATCCTCCTTGGAAGCTGCTACTAGAAACAAGAATATCTAGAAAAATTTGTGAGAAAGTTGAAAGAAGACATTTCCACACATAAGCAAACTCATGAATGTGTTAGGGCAAGGAATTATTACAACTCATCTCTAATAGCACAGGGAAAATTATGTAGGATCAAGATGGACAAGATCCACCATAAAAATACATAATATATATGCAAGGGATTTATGATGGCTGTAGAACTGCTCAAAATAATCAATAAGAACAATGCCACTAACTCAAGATAGAATGATTTGCAATGTACAATAAGACACATCAATATGAATGACCAAAAAAGAGACTTAAGTAGTTATGTTGATGACTTAGTGTTACACCTAAATTTTATATTCACAACTGAGGATAAAGTAGGACCTTAAGAGACTACATGTTGGCTACTAAAGGCGCCAGTAATTCAACATTTCCACCCATAACACTAGCATATAGTTAGTAGCAGTGTGAAATTGTTATTGGAACTAGATTGGGTTCTCTAGGGGAGAGGGGCCTATAGTGGAGCAGGGTCTAACAGTGGGGATAGAAGTAGTCAACAATGGGCCCCATAGTAGAGCGTCTTAATATCCAATTGCAAAACACTTTTTATCCATAAAATACACAAATTGACAAATCATGTGATGCCACATCAGTGCACCAATAAAACATGATTTAGTGCACCACTATCGGTCTCACTTTTTTTTTGGCCCTTTTTGGATACTTCAACAAAAAGCATGCTGATGTGACATCATATTTGATGATGTGACCCTAAAATGAAATATAGAAGCACATGAGTTGCCAAATAAACTGTTGCACAAAATTGGGATTGATTTAAAATTTTCACATAGGATTTTGAAAAACACGAAGTTAGGGTGCTCCACTATGGGCCCCTCTCCCCTATATGAGGCATTGTTTCTTCATTAAGATAAACATGCCACAAAACTAATATCATTCAAGAGATATTGTTAATTATCAAAATCAAGAAAAAAGCTAGTGTGCAATTTGATCTCACTGAGCGTACCTATTTAAGGAATTTTTTCCTTTATGAAGATAAACACATGCAAGGATGCCACCAGCTAGAAAACACTCAATAAATTGGGTTACAATTGAGCTAGACTCTTCTTGGTGATCATCCCTTAATCACTTAGGGTATTTAAGTAGTTCTAATCAACACACAAAGTGACTATCTAACTTTAACATGTCCCTAGGCAAGATTGGGATTGATCAAAATTCACATACTTGTTATAGTAAGATCCATTTTAATTTCTGAATTGTTATATAACTTTTATTTAAATCTAACACAAGTTATCAAATCTAAATTATTTTTTGTTATGAACCTTCTAATTCCTAGCTAACTAAAGGTCATGTATTCAAATCTCCATACAAATATCTTTTATAAATAACTCAATAAATTGTTTTTTTTTCAATTAAAATCTAGTAGTATTTGAAATTGGAATCTGTTATCATATTTGTTTTGACATTATGCAATCTAGTTTTTGAGGGCTGCTTGTATGAAGTATTTGTGCAACAGGTCTTGCAAAATCAAGCTCTACTCTTAACAAATTTCCAAAACAGAAGAGAAATGTTTTCATGTTAAGAAACCTTAATGTAAATAAGGAAGAGTCATAAACTGCATTAGGAAAGGACTTGTCTTCACATGATTGTCCCACTCTTCTCTATTGATCCTTTTGTTTTCTTTGGAGAATGTCTGTACAACAGAAATGAAAACCGAAATTGCTAGTTTCACAAATTATGTGACACATTTTTGTCACTCTTAAGTGAGTGAAATCCATGTCTTAAATGAAAAATGTCAAGAATGCATTTCTGAACTCAATATTCTTAAAGCAAAGTGAAAAAATTCTTCACAAACATCATCAAGTATAGCCTCTACATCGTCATCTATAAGGTGCAACTCTGATTCTTCTAGTACATTTATTAACATCTCTTTGACCTGAACAATAATTGATTGCTTTAATAACTCTCCTACAATGAACAAAGATTAGATATACATTTTTGGAAACTTGTAAATAGATTCCAACAGAAAAGTACTACAAAATGCAACAAGAGTATTACCACTTCAAAATATAAGCATTAGTATCTTCATAGGGCAGCACAAGCCATTTTAAAATGTGTATTTATAAATATCAGGTTGAATAACTGAGAGTAAATCCTAGGAATGAACTAAACATATAATAATGATTAAGCATGGAATATTCTTACTAATTTAATGGAAGCACTAAATGTTAGGTTTACAACAATAAAAGATGTTTACCAATTCAATCATAACAATTTTTGAAAGAACCAACTTACATCCTCTCGTTCAATATATCCAGTTTGTCTTAGATCATAGAACCTAAAAGCAACTACAGAAAAATGGCACATGCTTCAAAAAAGAGTTTAAAGAAATTAACACCAACCAACCAGGAAGGAATACTATTGAGTAAAACATGAATACAATATAGACCTATAAATTAAACAAGAAAATATATTAAATTTAGAAATGCAATTTCAAATGAAAACTTTACAAGGATGAGGAGACAATTGTTCATACAACAATCTGGTATCCTACATTGTACGCTCAAGGCATGGTCTGAATCAACTATATCCCACATTTTTATTAAAATTATGCTACCTATGAGAGGCTGAGAACAAATTCTACAAAATCTAAAAGGATGTTATAGTAAGTAAGTTTTCTCCAACCACAAAAAAAAATGTATCCTAGCTTTTGTTTCAGCCACAAATGATCCATCTACCATGGATATACTCCACCAAAGTTTGAAGGTAGTCACAATTATAGTTGATAGATGTGGTAGGGTGTATTTTTTTTTAGAAAATTAGGAGTTTGTGCCTATACTTTTTTTTTATTCATGGACACATTGTCCTGCCTCAATAGAATCTGCTCCCTAGTGGAGAAGAAGTTGAACTCTAGTCCCTAAAGCAGGGATTTCTAGAAGAGATCTAGAGAAGCGTGCAAAATTTTTGTAACATTGATACAATTTAGTTTATTTTATTTCTTTCTTCGGTGAGTTTATTCAAACTAGATGTGTCAAACCAAAGAAGATACTTTAAACATTTCATATTAGTTCATGAAAATATTGATATATAGTCTTGAATGTTGGTAGTTCTGTAACTTGTAGTTGATTATAAATTTACTCAACTATATTGTAACTACAAGCATTATAAAACAATGGATACATAAATCTCAGAAGTGTGAATTCTAGTTTCTCTTTATTCCTCTGTTTACATTACCAGAGCTATTGGTGCTTGAAAGGACTTGCATTCTGAGGAAACTCTTAGCAAGGTATGGGCATTGCAACAAAGACAGAAGAGGACATATAGACCTGAAAATTGAGGAGAAAGAGAAAAGAGAAGGTCATGAAGCTTTTAGGGGACAATTTTGAGGAAATTTTTTTTTTTAGTCTCAATGCAAGTTCGACCACATTTTTGGCATGTATTTTTAGCGTTTGAAGAAGACATAACCAAGTTGCCTGCACCGAAATCGTTGTAATGTCCCTTTTTTCCAAGTGATCATTCAGCAGAGTCCACTAGCTTATTTTATTAAATTGTTCTAAGTTACTTTTGGGACATTTATATTTAATTATTTGGTTTTGTTTTATTAAGTGACTTATAATAGTTATTGATAAATTATTTAATAAGTCACTTTGTAGAAGGAAAAATATAATAAAAAATAAAAAGATGGTGAAGGAAGATTATTATCATCTTTTTGGAAATAATTTTATTGGGAAAATTTGTAGAGCTTGGTTGTGAGGGAAGTATTCTTCCTAGTGAAGGAGTCTCAAGCACCACCAAAAGATCACTAGATGAAGTTCACATGAATACCAAAGTAGCACAACATAAGCATGGTGGAGCTACTTCATTGTTGGATATCCATGCAAAAGATCACCGAAAAAGTATGTTGGAGGTTAAGGGTGACAAGATAAATGAACCATGGAGGATTATAAATACAATTTCATACTTAGTGCTACTGCCATCATTCAAATCAGCCACCGCATGAATTCATTTGCATGTACACAAGTGGATTGGCAAGTATTTTCAATCAAGTGATGGAGCAATTTTCAGTTAGTGACTATTGGAAAGGAATTTTTTTCCTTTACAAAAGTGTTTTCAGTCATTACAATGCTCACACTTCCTTTTCTTACAAGAAGGTTTCAACTTTGTAGCTGCTGTTCCAATTTCAAGTTGCTAACTTTGGTGAAATTAGATTATATGTTATTATTTCCAGACTTGAACAGCTGCAAGATTAACCATTTTGGATCCACTAAATCTTTGGAAAATGTTGGTCAATGGTTTTAGCTGAAGAAATTGATTACTTCAGCCAACATAGCTTCAGATTGGGAAAAAAACCAAATGATTCATTACTATCGTAATTTGTTTTCAGCTTACAAACATGTTGATTTGTGTCCTTTCTTCGAAGGAATAGTTCATAGCATCATTAATGAAGATCATATTGAAGAGGTCAAGGAGGAAGATTTGAAATGTTTTCTCATATTTTTGGTTCCAAGATGGAATGTTTGTATTTGTGGTAGGTGAGATATGCAAAAACAATTCTCACAACCCATATAATGAGAACAAATTGTCTTTCAAGAAAGTGAACAAATTTCAAAAAGTGCATAAGAATATTGTGGATAAGAGTTGTCATAATATTGTGGAAAAGAGTTGTCATAAATTCCTATGACAAGACAAATTTCATTTGACAAGAGAAGGATCTAAACTCTATGGACATATATAGTTCAGTATTTTGGCAGAAAAAAATTGGAAGTTCAAAATGTTGTACTCAAAATTAAATTTTTTCTTCAATAAGGCATTTTGATAAAATGGTCTAAACTTGTAAAATTGTCGTCAAAAGTCACTTTTAGGCCAAATGAAGCATGGGATTTTTGTGGGTTTATTGTCCAAAGGATACTGTAAAAAATAGAAAATTTTGAAAATTAGGGTTTCAGGCCCCTATTTTTAGAGAAAACCCTAAAAAATAGGATCTTTCCAGAATTGATTGAAAATAATTTTGATTGGCTTATTTCACTTCACGATCACATTGGTCAAGTCAAAATTAGGAAAAAGTTAGTTTTGCTCTAGTGGGTCTATTTCACTTTTTGAGGAGAAAAGTTAGGACCTTTGAGGTCAAGAATGGTAGATGGCCAGATACCAGGTGTTGAAATCTAAGCCTCAAAAGCATCACAAAAGATTCTATGGCAAAATATGCTCAAAAAGATGCTTCATGATGGAGGGGATTTTTTTGAAAGGTGAAAATGTTAGAAAATTTTGTAAGTCTGGAGCATAAAAGCAGTGCCCCTATTAGCTAGGGGCGCCCAAGGTTTCAAAGGCACAAATCAACTTTTCGGGGTTCATCACTTCCAAGAAGTCTTCTCCAGAATTCTTCCAACTTCGTGATGAACCTGCCAACCAATTTAGGAGAACTATCTAACGCTTGAGTTTGAAGATCAAATGAAGAATAGAGAAAGACAAAGGGAAATAAAGTTAGTCAAAAATTGACTAAAACTGATGGGGAAAAGCGCCCCTGGTGGCCATGGGCACCCAAAATTTTGAGGCACCAAATGTAACTTTTTGAGCAAATGACATCCAAGGTTTTTGTCTCAGACTTGATCAGGCTTCACAACGAGTTTGTCAGTAGATTAATTAGAGTTGCAAAAATACCATAATCATGAGTCAAACAAAAGGATTTAGTCATGGAAGTCAAAGTCAAATTGTGAGTTTAGAGCACAAAAGTGCCCCTACTGGCTCGGGGCACCTAGGGTTTTGAGTCCTCAAATGCAGTTGCTAAGGTTTGCTAAAATATTCATCTTGTTTGGAATTCTTCAAGCTTTCCATTGAATATCTCAGCCTGATCAGAAGAATTGAAAGTAGGCAGTAGCTGTAGATTGAACGAAGAATGGAGCATGAAGGACAAAATTGGAAGGTTGTAAAAATGGTTGTCTAGCAATAAAAGCACCCCTACTGGCTAGGAGCACCCAAGATTTTAACATGCCAGATGCAGTTTTTAGGGTTTATGCCCTCCAAAAGATCATGTTCAGTTTTGATCCATCTTCGCAGTCAACTTGTCAACTAGCTCAGGAGATTTGTCAAGTGTCAGGAAATGTAGATTGAAGGGAGGTGAAAATCAAGATTGAGATGGTGAAAATATTTGAAATTTTTCTAAGTCTAATGAGCAAAAGTGCCCTTGCTGGCCAGGGGCACCCAGAGTTTTGATGGCCGAGAAGTCAAAATTAGGGTTTGCAACCTCAAGAAGTTCCTTTTTAGTTTCGATCCTACTCTTCAATGAGACTATCAACTAGTCTACTAGATCTGTTAGTCATTCAGAAATAATGATCAAACAGAGGCTTCAGTTACATTTGCAAAGGCTAAAAATGGAAAATTTCAAAGGAGAAGTTCGCGTCCAAAGTCAACTTTGACTTGGAGATATTTTTGAAGTGAAGTGCATGCCTTGGCTGCCCTAAAATTTAGGGATTTGAGAACTGAACTCAAACTGATGAATAGTCTTTAGTTAACAACTCCAAACTAATTGTGAACTGCTCCATTTTTCTTGCGTGTTGTGCCCTTTCTCTCATGCATGACTTTTGACGCCTATTGAAGGATTAGTCTTCATTTTGTTGACTAAATGGAGGTCCAATGAGGTCGTTTCATCCTAAATATAGGATTTAACTACATGAGACGCCTCTATTCATCTAAAAATATTTAATTAAGCATTTGGGTGTCCATTTTCTCCATCATAGGTTGAAGACAAGTTCATCTTTTCTCATGCATATAGGATTTGGAGGCGCTACAAGAGGAATTTTTCAGATTTGTTCGAAGATTCATGATTAGATTACATAGAAGAATGCATTGGCAACATTGATTTTTCCAGAGAAATTTTCAAGAGAAAATTCTCTTTTTCTTCAATTTTTAGCAATTTGGGTCCTCATATTTTTGGGTTCTCTTGAAAATCAACAATTTTTTCTTCAAAGCTTCTACCCTAAATTTTAGGGTTTTCTCTTTCTTCTATCTTTTTCTAAAATTGATCAATAGTGTTTACTTTGTACAAAATGTTCCAAAACTTTTAGCCACTTCGGGCTGAAAGTTGAAGGCTTTGCATGGTGGTCAAAAAGACATCTTTTTCAAAATCTAGTTATCTAGGTTCGTTCAGCACAACGTTGGCAACAAAACCCATGTTCCTGAATTTCTCTCTTTGAAGTTTCCTTTGCATGGTGGTGAAAAGGTCATCTTTTTTGAAAATGGATGATATGGGTTTGATCAAAACAACATTCTCAACAAAACCCATGTTTATGATTTTTTGCTAAAATTTTTCCTCTAAAGAAGCTATTTTTAGATTTTTCAGAAGCTAATTTTAACTTTTTCAGACTTTCGTCTAAACATATCCAAGTTTACAGTCAAAAGTTTAGTTTTTCAAAATGCAATTCAATCCAATTGAATACAAGACCAAATCGGTCTTGATTCATGACTTCTTGAAAAAATTGACACTGACTTGTGCCATGTTCATCCAATGATTAAATTGAGCACTTTGGAAGGCATAAATAGTACTACAATCAAGCATCTTGATCATTATGGATTATTGTTAGCAGGTTCTATTCTCATCACAGTGCTAGATCTCGAGTTTTTCATTGCATACATCAAGCATTACAACCCTTCTACACGACAAATTCAATCAGCAGATGGGTGAGTTGTTTGCAGCCTCAAGCTGAGAGATGTTGAGAAATGTTTCTCCATTCCACCTCATACAGATAATTGCATCATAATCATGGATGTGAAAAGATGTGGCATGCAAAAAAGGATAGATCCCAAAAGGTCGCTCAAAGGTGGTTGAAAGAGCAACAAACCAATTTTCTGAAGAAGCTTGGGCATGGAGAATTCAAAGATGAGATTGCTATCCTAATTACCTTGTTCAACCAGATCACGGGCCAAGAAGAAGCTAATATCTTTTGACCATGGATGTTTTATGTCATCTCTCAAATTTTTAATAATAAAGAACATTATGACTAGGCAATGTTGATCAATGAAATTCTTCACTAACAGATCACATGATTTCTCAAGCTCCATGAGTTTCTTATAGTTTCACCTCGTCTATCTAATTGCTTTCCAAGGTAATTTTAGAGTCTTGAAAATCATTGGAACTCTTGGTGTTCAGCGTGTGCATGAATACTTCCCACAGTTGGAGTTCTCTCGAGTTGAACAGGATTTCAAGCAGGTGAATGATCATTTTCTGATGAAGATAGTGAGAGATCTTGACAAAGAAATGCACATAAGGATTTCAGCAGATGCCAAATCAGCAATGGTTAATTGGGCTTATTGGTTTATCCAATTTCCCACATTCACCTATATTAGAGTGTATGGTTTCTCAAGAGAACCTTTGATGCTACCAAGATACCCATTTGACAAAGTTTTTTCATGGAGTTCTTGAGACAAATTCATGAGGTTCATTCTTTTCTACTCAATTGGCATAAGACATCGTTCACTTTTCCATGTGGATTGGGCATATACAAATGCAAATAAATAGCCGATTGTAAGTTGATGAACAATGAATTTTCAAAAATTCATCTCAAGTACCTCAATGAAAAGTGCTCATATGATCCTTTGGGTCTCTTTGCAGCTTGTTTGGAGTGGAATCATTCACACAAGCCAACACTTGAAGATTTATGGGTCAATTGTGACGATGAATTCGAAGTACGTAGACGCCATTATTGCAGACTCACTTTCCTCAACTTGTTGATTTCTTATTGGAAGATGTTGAAGGTTTGTTGGATGATGATGGAGAAGTTTTACTTACTACATTCATCAGAGATCAAGTTCCTCTCTAGCTGCTTCAACAATTAGATTGGTATGCCAAAGAGAGCAGTTCAGTTGAGGATCTATCAAGTCAAGTTGTCAAGACTAGTATGATTTTCTTGGATGACAAGAGGAGGCGGAAGGTAGTCCTAGTTTTAGAGCCATCAATTGTATATTATTCACTACCTTCCACATCAAGATCAAAACCCAAACAAAAGACATGGAGAAATCCACTCGAAGGTGTCAGGGTTAGCGGAAGAAAGAAGAATTTGAACGGAAAAACAAGTCAACGAGAACAACTAGAAAAGGTTCTAGAAATTCCAATGGAGCTAGTGGCACAAGATGAAGTCGGATCCTCATCTTCTAGTCAACCACTATCTCCTCAGTCTCCTCCCATTCAAATAGATTCAGAATTAGAATCGCCAGTTCATGGAGTCTTAGTGCAAATTAATTCATCAAGAGTTGACATAGTTGCAGTCGTTTCTCCCAGATAAATTAAAATTGATCATTTGTCTTGGCTTGAGAAAAATTTGGGTAGAAGGAGGTGAAATCCTTCCTATCATCTAGATCTTTTAGAGTTTAACAATTTCTATCAAGACATGTCAAATACAAAGATCAAGAAATAGGTGCACATAGAGCATAATCCTGATGTAGAGATTGTCATTGAGGTTGCTACACCGTCGAAGGGCAAGAGATTGGATGAGGTTGAAGCTAGTGATTTCACCTTTGTCAAAGCCAACCTTGGTAAAAGAACTCGGCATGTGGACGTGAGCTTCTTTAAGGTAGCTACAGGTAATCTTCAGGAGTGGGTGATGAAGGACAAAGAAGGCAAAGTAGCCCTCAAGGTTGAAAATAAGTAGTTGTGACAATATATCTCAAATCTTCTTCATGGGACTTCAAATGCTACAACTATTTTTCCACATCTTCTGGAATCACCTACAGATCAATTACAGTTGGATCAGTTGGTCAATCATGGAAAGCATTTGGAAGAATGGATCAAATATTTTGTGACTAGGGGCAGATACATTCTTGTAGAGATGTACCAATTAAGGTACAACGCCTATGATCTCTGTTTAGGAATTCGGCAGCTTGAGTTGAATATGGCAGAAAAAAACCAAGAGATGAGATCATCATTTCTCACTTGGCAATCACATATGATGCTGCTATAGCAGATGAAGAAAAAATGAATCTTTTTCCTTAGAGAGAACAACACCTCTTCAAAGTAGAAACTTATGAAAGAGTGTCTACAAAGATGGTTTAAATTAAACAAAATATTATCGGTGCTCTCAAGCTCGATCATAAGCGGATTCATCACACAAATCCCATGTCATTATCTTCATGATGATGGTACCTACATCGATCTTAGTGTCGTGCAAGCAAAATTATAGAGTTTGGTCTATGATGGCTTTGATGGTGATCTTGTGGCATCCAAGTTGAATAATTTTTCCATAATGTCAAAAATATTTGACAAGGCAGCTGAGGAGGTCAAAGAATGTCTGAGATTGATCACAGATGGAGAAAAGACATTGAGCAAATAGTCCATTATTTTGGATAGTATCAAAGTGCCTAAAGAGGATCTAGTTAATAATTTCTTGGAGGATATGATTACACATGATGGCTTGGAGTAGACAGTCAGTTAGATCCCATGATTTTCTCCAAAGATAGAGTCAAAGGCAGCAGTCAACTCAACATCACTCTTGAGTTCAGATTGTTGATTTCATGCATATTTATCTCTTCCTCAGGAATATCTTTTGGTGGAGGTGGAACTTTCAGAACTTTAGGTTTCAGTTAACTGATGTTGGTTATTAGTTGACTCTCATATCAATAAGACTTGCATATTGCCAAGTCCAATTAGTTTTAGTTTTAGACCAGTTAACTAAGGTAGTCTTTCCAATTAACTATTAGGTTATATTTGTTTAGACAAGAATAAATCTTGCATGTTGGAAAGACTGAATGTTAACTCAAGGAGATTTTAGGGTTCCCTACTCCTTTGAGATTCTATAAATAAGAGCAACCTTGCTCATTGTATTTTAAATTTTTCTTGTGACAACAAATTGTTGTGCTACTTTCGCCTGTAATATTGCTATTCGGTGTTGGTTCACATTGTGTAAGAACAAGATTGCATGCTTACTTGTGGTTGAAAATCATTGTTTAGTTTATTGTTTAATGTCATGTTATAAAGCTGGTTTGATCGTCTATTGTGTGTTTGTTTCATCATACAATTTTTTGTCCCAAATGTAGTTTTGTTGCTCCAGAAAGCTTTGAGGAAATAAATCTCAAGCCTTTGTGCTTTGATCTAATGTCTCATTTCTTTCAGTAATTTTATTTTGTAATCTTTATTCAGCTTACAATTGAAAGTACAATGAGTCTTTGGGTGAATGTTGGATGCAAGTTTATTTGAGATTTTGTGTTAGAAAATCATACGTGTTTACTTTTAGTTTCTCTTGCTCTGAATTTACTTGAGAAATTAGAAGTTTTTTAGTGTAGGCTTAGTTGTAGTTGGATTTGCGAAACCAGAGAAAATATTAGCTTTGACACAGAGAGTTTTATAAACCTTGTGATCTTAAGCTGAGAACAAAAAGATCGACCATTAGTTTAGTTGTTTCTTGTAAAAAAGCATAATCAACAAAGAGGGAGCTCCCCCTATGAATTTGAAGAGCAGTTTATCTGTGCATAGTTGTTTGTTTCCAATACGCACTCCAAAGGTGCAAATTGCAACACCAACACAAATTTTTCAATTGCTTGAAAATTCCAATTGTCGGCTATAATTTGGTTGAAGAGTTGCAATGGTGTTTTAGTAAAAGGTTGAGTTGTGTTTGGAATTCTAATGTTTGCATAATGGTTCATTTAGTTGGAAGTGTTGGTGAGTTGATATTTTCCAATTGTTCTTCTTTCATACAAAATTTAATTTCAACTTTCTTCTCTTGTACCAACTCTCTTACATAATAGTGCTTCAATTCAATATGTTTTGTCCAATTGCATAAAATACTAGATTTTTATTTACTGTATTGCTCCAACATTGTCACAAAATATCACCATAGGATTTCTTTATTCTCTTAAATCTTCCAAAACTCTTTTTAACTAAACTACTTGTGTACATGTTAATGCAACATATTCTACTTCTACACTTGATAATGCCACTGTATTCTAATTCCTTGAGCTCCATGAAACCAATCCACTTCCTAGTGTAAGACAATTTCTAGATGTGCTATTTCTATCATTTAATGATCCCAACCAATTTGCATCTAAATAACCAAACAACTTTGAATGTTAAATTGAATAATAATAGATTCCATGATCTTTTGTTCCTTTCATATACATTCATATTCTCTTTGTTGCTTGTAAATGTCTTTCTATAGGTTCACTCATATACCTTGAAACCCATGAGAGTGCAAATATAATATCCAACCTTGTAGCTTTCATATACATCAGGCTCCCAACAATTTTATTTCCTTTCATCCACCTTTGGTGACCCATCTTCTCTCATAGATTTTTCTTCATATGTAATTGGTGTGGAAAAACCTTTAGAATCTAGAATATTAAACTTCTTCAACATATCTTCTGCACACTTAGCTTGACAAATAATGATCTTACCATGAAACTGACATGCATCCATGCCACAAAACTATTACATCAGTCATCAATCAATCATTTCCAATTCTTTCACCATTTCTTTTTTGAATTCTTTTCTCATCCCATTTGAGCTTCCTATATAGATTAGATCATCAACATATCAACAAACATAATGTGTTTCATTACTTTATTGAAATATAGCATAGAATCATTCTTGATTCTCATATCTATTTGTTAAGAACCATGTATCAATTCTTGAACACCATACTCTTGGTGCTTGTTTCAAAACATAGAGTGCTTTCTTCAACCTATAAACATTATTTTCTTTGCCTTTTTCTTCAAATCCTTGTGGTTGATCCATGTACACTTCCTCTTCAATGTAAATATTCAAAAACATAATTTTCCCATTTGGATGGTGTAATTTCCATCCTTTATATGCTACAATAATAATACCAATCTTATAGTGTCATGCATTCCAATAAGTTTGTAGATTTCTTCATGGTCTATACCATAAATTTGAGCATATCCTTTTGCAACCAATCTAGCTTTGTATCTCTCAAATGTTCCATCACTTTTATACTTTATCTTGTAAACCATTTAGTTCCTATCACTTCTTTGTCTTTTGGTAGCTTTACAAGCTCCAAAGTTTTGTTTCTTTCAATAGCATCAATCTCTTCTTCCATTGTTGTAATTGAATCTTTCTTTTCAACGACTTCTTCAAACTTAGTAGGCTCTACCTCAATATTTGAATAAAATGCATAATTGATCAGTTCATCATTTTCATTGCTTTCTCTTCTTGTTAATCTTTCAAAATTATGATTTTTCAATAGATTTGAAGGATGAGTTTGCATTGCCTTATTTTTTGTAACAAGGTTGCTTGAACTTGATGTATATTTTTCACTTTTAGATTTTTCATCATGATCTCAAATTATTCTTTGACCCATTGTTATTGTTTCTTTCTTCAAGTGATTTGCATTGTCTTCTCTTTCAACAAATATTGCATCTTTAGAAATAATGGTTTTCCTTCATTAAGGAAGAATAAACCTTCTAGGTTTTGTTTTCTATATTGTAACCTATAAATATGCAAGTTTCATTTTGCATTCAATTTCTACCTTTTCTAATCATCTATGTGAACATAACATAAACAACCAAGTATTTTAAGTGTGCCACTATATAATTTCTTCCATACTAAGCTTTACACAATGTCCTATCTCTTACCACAATAGTTGTGCTCCCATCCATGATGTAAATAACAATATCAATTGCTTCAACCTAAAACATCTTGTCCATCCTCTTACTCTTTCCTTCCAACATGCTTGTTGATTGTACATGGTGATTTTCTCTTTCTTTCTACCATAATATTTTTTTGTTTTGTATAAGCTACTATTAACTATATTTTGACTCCATTCTTTGGACAAAATAAACAAATTCACCTCCTCTATATGTTCTTAACACCTTATATATCTTCCATTTATTTTGTTCCAAATCCTTAAACATTTTGAAGGTTTCAAAAGTATCATTGTTATTGTTAAAAAATAAACCCATATGTATCTAGTAAAATCATCAATGAATATAATCATGTTGTGTTTCATCCCTTTTCTTGTCCCGGACATGAGGACCACACAAATCTAAGTGAATAAGATCTGATCACTTACTCGTTATCCATGCACTTGTAAGAAACCTTTCCTTGTGATATTTTCCAATTGAGCAATCCTTGCACATTTCATTTCCTCTTGTTTGAATATTTTGTGACCCATGTACCAAACTTCTTTTATACAACATATATAGTCCTTCTTTTACACAACATATATAGTCCTTGAAAATTCAAATATCCATAATTTTGGTGTCATAAACAACTTTTATTCTTAATAGTAGCATAACAAACATTTGATTCACTTGCTTTGATTCTTAATGGGAACATTCAGTTCTTTGTCATCCCTACTATATAAATCAACTTTCCTCGTATCTAATCGTAGTATAAAATTTATCATCAAATATTAGTTTTAAGTCTTTTTTCAACAAGTTGTTTAACACTCATTAGATAATGTCTTACATGTCAAAAGTGATATAAAATAGCATATATATATATATATATATATATATATATATTTAATAATATATATAAAATACACTGAGATATCTTTCTAGAGGCGTCTATTGCACTTTTATGTGAGAAATTGATTAAAAGAATAGGTTCCTCGAGAAGGATATCTCTAAACGTATTATATATATATACACATACATACATACATACATACATACATACATACATACATACGTACGTACGTACGTACGTACGTACATACATATATGCTAGTAACATTCGTGGTGCAACATGTAAGACATTAAATGAATTAGGGTTAGGGTCAAAATTAGAGTTAGGGTTGGAGATAGGATTAGGGTCAAGGTTAAGGTTAGGGGTTGGGTTAGGATTAGGGTTAGGTTACAATTAGAGATAGGGTTAGGGTTAAGGTTAGAGTTAGGAGCAGGGTTACAATTAGGGTTAGGTGTTAGGGTTAGGTTTAAGGTTAGGGTTAAGGTTAGAGTCAAAATTAGGGTTAAGATTAGGGTTAAGGTTAGAGTTAAAATTAGGGTTAAGATTAGGGTTAGATTTAGGGTTAGGGTTAATGTCAGGGTTTGGGTTAGGATTAGAGCTAGGGGTTACAGGTAGGGGTAGGATTATGGTTATGGTTAGGGCTAGGATTAGGATTAAGGTAAGGGTTATAGTTAGGGATAGGGTTAGTGACAGGGTTAGAATTAGGGTTAGAGATAGACATAGAATTAGTGATAGGGTTAGGGTTACAATGAGAGATTGAATTAGGGTTAAGGTTAGGATTAGGATTATGATCAAAGTTAATATTAGGGTTGGTTAGAATTAAGATTAAGGTTTGGGTTATGATTAGAGATAGAGTTAGGGTTAGGGTTATGATTTTGGTTATGGTTAGAATTAGGCTTAGGGTTAAGGTTAGGGTTACCATTAGATATAAATTAGGGTTAGGTTTAGGGTTAATATTAGGGTTAGGGTTAGGGTTACAATTAGAGATAGAATTAGGGCCAGGGTTATAGTTAGGGTAATGTTTAGGGTTAGTTTTAGGTTTAAGATTATAGTTAGGGTTAAGGCTAGGGTTATAGTTGTAGACAAAATTAAGGTTAGGTTTAGGGTTAGCATTAAAGTTAGGGTTAAGGTTAGGATTATGGCTAGGGTTAGGTTTAAGGTAAGGATTAGGGATAGGGTTATAGTTAAAGATAAAATTAGAGTTAGGTTTAAGGCTAGAGTTAGTGTTATGGTTATAATTAGGGTTAGGGTCAGGGTTAAGGTTAGGGTTAGGGTTAGGGTTAGGAATACAATTAGGGTGAGGATTATGATTAGAGATATAATTCAGGTTATTGTTAGCATTAGAGTTACAATTAGAGTTCAGGTTAAGACTAGGGTTAGGGTTCTTGTTAGAGATAAAATATGGGTCGGAGTTAGGGTGAGAATTAGAGTTATAGTTGGGGTTAAGGTTAATATTAGGGTTAGGGTTAGGGATAGAGCTACAATTAGGGTTAGGGTAAAGGTTACAACTAGAGATAAAATTAGGATTAGGATGAGGGATAGGATTAGGGTTAGAGATAGAATTAGAGTTAGGGTTAGGATTAGAAATAGCATTAGTGTTAGGATTTGGGTTAGGGTTAGGGTTAGGGTTAGGGTTAGAGATATAATTAGGGTTAGGGGTATGGATAGGGTTAGGGTTAAGGTTAAAGATTGAATTAGGGTTAGGAAAAAAATTAGAGTTAGGGTTATGGTTAAGGTTAGGGTTAAAGATATAAATAGGGTTATGGAGTTATGATTAGAGATAGGGCAAGAGGTAGGGTTAGGGTTAGTCTTGAGGTTGAGGTTTGGGTTAGGATTAAGGTTAGGGTTATAGTTAGGGCTAAGATTAGAATTAGAGTAAAGATTATGATTAGGCTCAGGGTTAGGATTATGATTAGGGTTAAGGTTAGGGTTAGGGTTAGGGTTATGATTAGAGATAGAGTTAGGGTTAGGGTTATGGTTTTGGTTTTAGTTATGGTTATGGTTAGGGTTAGGATTAAGGTTAGGGTTATAATTAGATATAGAATTAGGGTTAGGTTTAGGGTTAAGATTACAGTTGATGTTACAATTAGAGATAGAATTAGGGTTATGGTTAGGCTAATGGTTAGGGTTAGGTTTAGGTTTAGGGTTAAGGTTATAGTTAAGGTTAAGGTTAGGGTTATAGTTAGAGATAAAATTAGGGTTAGGATTACAATTAGGGTTAATGTTAGGGTTATAATTAGGGTTAGGGTTACAATTAGAGATAAAATAAGGGTTAGGGTTAGGGTTAGGGTTAGATTTAGTGTTATGGTTATTGTGTGCATGAAATTTATGCTCTACTGGATGACTTAAGCAATAAAAATCAAACAAACACAAATAACAAACAAACATTCAAGATTAGGCTAAGAAAGCTTAAACCAACATAATGAACATTTTGTTGAGTGGATTTTCCCATAATTTTCATTCAGATGTGTGCTCACTAGAAATTTCAGCAACATAACAACACTCTAATGAAAATGAGAGATTTTTGATAAAATGGTTAAGTGATGGATATATAGGATAGGAGGAAAATGGATGAAGGGTTGAGATTTGATCTTGGGATCAATGGTTGAGAATGATTGGGATCTTTCAAGCCACAAGATTGTGTCAAGTGGCACAAGGAGATGGCTTGAGATGTAGATTGTACTTTGAAGGGACAAGGCCCATGTGATTGATGTGATGAGGATGGTTGACCCACTTAATCATGGATTAATGCAAATGATTAGTGGGTAGGTTAGGTCAGGATTAGGATTACGATTAGTGCAACTAAGAGAATATGGAGGAAGTGACATTTGGAGAGATAAAAATAAGAATTAAATAATTAGATTTAGTTCCTATTTGGAGGAAAGGAGTATTTGGGGATTAAATTAAATAAATAAGGGTATTTATTCAATTTAATAGATGAATGGGATACTATGGTCTATGATTTAGTGATAATAGAAAATAAGATTAGGATGAAGGGATAAGGGATAATTGAATATTAATTGAATAATAAGGTATTATTTAATTAATATAGAGGATATTAAATTGATCGAATTAGGGGTAAATTGACCAAAAGAAAGTGGTCAATTTTAGGTGTCTATATTTATAATTAGGGTTAAGGTTAGGGTTAGGGTTAGGGTTAGGATTATGATTAGAGATAGAATTAGGGTTACTATTAGCATTAGGGTTATAATTAGAGTTAGAGTTGGGTTAGGATTAAGGTTAAGGTTCTTGTTAGCAATAGAATTAGGGTTAGGGCTAGGGTTAGGATTAGAATTAGAGTTATAGTTGGGGTTAGGGTTAACATTAATATTAGGGTTATAATTAGGGATGGAGATAATTAGGGTTATGATCAATATTACAACTAGAGATAGAATTAGGATTAGGGTTACGGTTAGGGTTATGGTTATAGATAGATTTAGAGTTAGTGTTGGGGTTAGAAATAGTGTTAGTGTTAGGATTAGGGTCAAGGTTAGAGTTAAAGATAGAATTAGGGTTAAGGGAGAGCTAGGGTTAGGGTTAGAGATAGAAATAGGGTTAAGGTTAGGGTCAAAATTAGAGTTATGGTTTGGGATAGGGTTAGGTTTAAGGTTAGAGTTAGAGACATAAATAGGATTAACATTTGGGTTAGGATTATGATTAGGGTTATGATTAGAGATAGGGTTAGGGGTAGGGTTATAATTGGGGTTAGGTTTAGAGTTAAAGTTAGGGTTAAGATTAGGGTTAGGGTTATAGTTACAGTTAGGTCTAGGATTAGGATTAGAGTAAGGGTAATATAGTTAGGGATATGGTTAGGCCAGTTAAAGTTACAATTAAGATTATGATTAGGGTTAAGGTTAAGGTTAGGGTTACAATTAAGATCTGGGTTACAATTAGAGATAGAATTAGGGTTAGGGTTACAATTATGGTTAGGGTTAGGGTTAGGTATAGGGTTAAGGTTAGGGTTATATTTAGATATAGAATTAGGGTTATATTTAGGGTTAGGATTATAATTATGGTTAATATTAGGGTTGGGATTAGAATTAGGGTTAGGGTTACAATTAGAGATAGAATTAGGGTTACAGTTAGGGTTAGCTAATATTTAAGGTTAAGATTATGGTTATAATTAAAGATAAAATTAGTGTTAGGTTTAGGATTACGAATCTTACAATTAGGATTAAGGTTAAAGTTAGGGTTAGCTTTAAGGTTAGGATTAGGGTTAGAGTTATGAATAGAGATAGAGTTAGGATTAGGGTTAGAGTTAGTGTTGTGGTTACAACTAGGTTAAGGTTTGAGTTAGTGTTAGGGTTAAGGTTACAATTAAGGTTTATATTAGAGAAATAATTAGGATTATCATTAGCATTAGGGTTAGAATTAGAGTTAGGCTTAATATAAGGGTTAGGATTAAAGTTAGTGTTAGAGATAGAATGAGGGTTAGGGCTAGTGTTAGGGTTAGAATTAGAGTCAGGGTTAGGGTTAGGGTTAGGGTTAAGGTTAGGGTTAAAGTTAATATTAAGGTTAGGGTTAGGGTTAGAGATATAATTAGGGTTAGGGTTAAGGTTACATCTAGAGATATAATTAAGATTAAGCTCAGTGTTAGGGTTAGAGATTAGGTTATGGTTAGAATTAGAATTAACATTAGTTTTAGGGTTGTGGTTAGGGTTAGGGTTCAAGTTACACTTAGAATTAGTGTTAGTTTAAGAATTAGGGTTAGGGTTAGAGATAGGGTTGTAATTATAATTAGTGTTAGCTTTAGAATTAGACTTGGAATTATGATTTAATTTCAACCCAACCCTACTTATAATCCTAACATTTATCCTACTTCTAATGCTAACCATAACTGTAACTTTAATTATAAATACAATCCTAACCATAATTATATGATAAAGTTAAGTGTAAGTGTAACTCTTAATTACATTAATTTTTTAAAAAAAGATATGTTAGTTTTAAATATATTAATTTAAAAACCTATTTTTATGTAATAATAAATTTATTATGTCAAAAGGGTTCCCTATATGAAGTGAATGACTTGATTTTAAAAATCAATGGCTTAAAATTGTAGAGAAGGATGCAAGACCATTGAAATGATCTCAACAGTCAAATTTTCTAAAATATTAAAAAAAATATATATAATTAAAAAAATTGCATTCTTATCTAGGCTTACTTTAAATTAAGAAAATATAAGATAAGAATTGTTTTTTTTTTCTTTTAAAATTTTTAAACTTAAATTTCTAGATAAATAATAAGTTTTTAATAAATATATATTTTTCAAATAATAATACTAATAATAATAAATCAATTTAAAAATTAAAAATATTAATATCAATATACCATCTCTCAGGAAATGAAGCTCTGCAACGGTCATGGTGGTTTGCAACGGTCAGAAAGGTTTTGGCATGGGGGCAGGGGAGGTGAGGGTCCCAATGGGAACAGATCAGGGAATCTCGAGCATGTCTGGAGGAAGGATCGTTGGGCCCGACCACAACCCATGGCTTCGAATGGTCACTTTCAGGAGGGACCAAGTCACGGGAAATCACAAAAAACTGCAGGCCCCAAAAGGGGAAGGAATAGGCATGGTCAATACTGCAATGAAGAATTTCGCAGACCTAGACAGCAGTAGGAACCAAAAATGGGTCAGTTTGCTCCTCTACGCACCGATAGACATGTCTCAAGAAAGATCTCTAATGCGAGGTATGGAAAAGGGGAAATGGAATGGAAAAAAAAATCGCTCGTGGCCAATGAATGGGAGGAAGTTTGGGAAGAGAGATCGAAAAGGGGAAATGGAAACCCTTGTTCTTCATGGCCCAAAGAAATAGACAACGACAGAACCAAAGTGGTTCTCAGTTCCTCGAAAATGCAAGGGGAAATATTGCGGCTAGAACAATTAGGTCTATTTGGCAAATGGTTTGGAAAGTCTCTGAACTGGGAATATCTGGAGAAATGGTGGAAAGAGTGATGGGGCGCGGAGCTGCAATTTAAAATGCTCCAAAATGATTTCTTTATGGTAATATGCCCCACTAGAAACATCAGAGATCAAATAGTTCAGGGGGTCTGGGTTTTAGATGGCTACGGATTCTACCTCAGAAAATGGGCAGTGGGTTTTGACCCATTGACATATATATTGGATAGCCAACAAGATTGGTACAGTCTACCAAATCTTCCCATAGAATATTGGGCTCCATCTATTCTTGAGGAAATAGGAAACCATTTGGGTACCTTTTTCTGTGCGGAAGAAAGAAAAGTTGCCAGGAAAAATCAAACCTATGTGCGCATTTGTGTGGAAAATAAGGCTGAAAGAACAATCTAGAGTGAGATTGAACTGATCACGGATTACGGGACCAGGATCCAAAAGTTAGAGAGGGATTCGTTTATGCATAACAACCTGGTTCGAACCCTGGCTTGCAGGGTAAGCAACGAAGAAGCAGGAAAAGCGGTTTTGTTGGAAACCCCTACACCTTTAGTGAATCTTCGAACTTCTGCATGGTCCACTGATGAAACCCTTACTTCACCAAAGGGTGTGCTGGATAAGCCGCATTCTGTAGCCAACCGATCTTCACCTGAAACAACTCAGGAGCAAATGATGCAGATCAATTTGGAAGATGTTTCTCCTAAGAGGTTGCCGAATCCTGTATCGGAGGAGGGTGTTGGCATAGGGAAAATGCAGGAAACTCAAAAGGGGAGCGAGGCGCACCTTGAGGAGATTGAAGACAAAATCTCGAAGACCCTAGAAATCATTGGGGATAGTTGTCTGAATATTGAGTTGGATTCTTTGATAGAAGTCGGGAAGGAATTAGTGGAGCTTGTAGAGGTGGCAAAGTTGAAATATGGACCACTGGTGGATGGTCTTTGCTTAGATGGGATAGAAGAAAACTGGGAGACAGATGAAAGAGCAATGTCAAAATTGTTAAGTCCCCAATCGGGAAGGAAAAGGAAGATCTCAGAGGAACTACAGGAGGCGAAATCGCGCCTAGGCATCCATAAACGTGACATTCTCAAATTAACCCCAGACTGTGGGGATCAAAAAAAGTAGGGTAGGATACCAAATCAAGAGAAGAGAAAACAGGATGGAGAAGCTACTGGTCAACAAAAAATAGACATGATGATTAAAGTAGGGAAGGGAGATACCCTTCCTGAAAATCAATGAAAATCCTAACTTGGAATGTTAGGGGCTTAAACGCCCCTAACAAGTGGAGCCTAATAAGGTGACACATTGAAGTATGTCAAGCAGAAATATGTATGTTACAGGAAACAAAATTAGGTGGATCAGTTTTGGAGTCCTTTGGTAGGAAACTGAAGATTTGGAAATGGGCTGGAGTGGAGGCGGAAGGGGCCTCTGGCGGATTGTTGATTCTTTGGAAACCTCAGACAATTATGTTAGAGGTGATGAATCTAAGTCAACACTGGCTGTTATGCAAGGTACGAAGCTTAATTTTGAATCTAAGCTTTAATTTATTAAATGTGTATGGACCCTTGATGTGTGTCCAGAAAAGATTAGTTTGGTTAGAATTGGATGGTATTTTGCAAAAATTAAATCAGGAACCCAGCATTATAGGGGGGGATTTTAACACCATCCTTAGGATGGAAGACAAGAAGGGGGGTTTTGGAAAAGTCCTACAGTCACAAAAGGACTTCTGCAGCTTTGTGGAGAGAAATTCTCTTTTTGAAATTCCTATAAGTAATGGCAATTACACCTAGACGAATCGTAGAAAAGGGTTTGGTAGTATTGCGGAAAAACTAGACTGTTTCTTCTTCAAAGGAAATCTGAGCCAATTCCCATATTCTTTAGAAAGCAAAATAAATTCCGGTACCGGATCTGACCATTTTCCTGTTCAGTTAATTTTTGAAGGGGACAAGGGTCCGCTTAGATGTCCATTTAAATTTGAAATGATGTGGTTTAAGGATCCCCAAGTGCTGACACTATTGGAAAAATGGTGGAATGAATGCCCAAGAGTGGGATCAAGCCTTTTCAATGTGACCACTAAATTAAAGTATCTCAAACAGTGTTTAAAACAATGGAACAAAGATAGCTTTAAAAACATCTTCGTAGAGAAAGTGCAAACTGAAGCAGAGTTAGCCTATTTAGCAGATGAAATTATGAAAAGTGGTATGAACGAATCATGTTATATGAAAGAAAAGGCTCTGAACAGCAAGCTTAATGATTTACTTATTAAAGAAGAAATTTTTTGGAGGCAAAAATCTAGAGAAGTTTGGCTAAAACCAGGGGATAGAAATTCAAAATTTTTTCACAATTCCATAAAAGCAAGAAGGGATTATAATAGAATTTCCTATGTAAAAGATGGGGATGGAAGGTTGTTAGAAGATTTGGATGAGATTAAGGTCTCTGCAGTTAACTACTTTCAGAATTTTCTCAATGACTGGGAAGGTTCAAATTGGCAAGCTCAAAATACCTTTTTGCAATTTATACCGAAATTGGTCTCTCAAGATCAATTAAATTCATTGAATGCAAAATATACAGAAGAGGAAGTGAAAGAGGCAGTTTTTGAGATGCAACCAGAAAAAGCTCCAGGACCGGATGGTTTTCCAGCTGGCTTCTTTCAGAAATGTTGGCATTTTTTGGGTAAAGAGGTCTGGGAAGCTATAGAAGACTCCAGACTAAACATAAGGGTTTTAAAAGAAGAAAACAACACTTTCTTGGCATTGATCCCAAAAAAAGAAAAACCTAAACATTGGGAAGATTTTCGTCCAATATCGCTTTGTAACACAATCTACAAAATTTTAGCCAAAGTTGTTGCCAACAGATTAAAAAGAATTCTTCCATCAATTATTTCGGAGGAACAAACAGGCTTCGTCCCAGAACGTTCAATCCTTGATGGAATTATCATTGCTCAAGAGGTTATTCACTCAAATCAAAAATTGAACAAATCGGCTATGTTATTGAAATTAGACATAAGAAAAGCCTATGATAGAGTAAATTGGAGATTCCTCTTCAAAGTTATGGAAGCTTTCAATTTTCAAAAATGGTGGTTAGACTGGATTTATGGGTGGATTGCTTGCCTGAGATATTCTGTGTTGGTTAATGGTTCTCCGGAGGGATTCTTCTCTCCCTCAAGAGGCCTGAGACAGGGGGACCCGTTATCCCCCTTCTTGTTTATAATTATGGCTGAAGCCTTAGGGAGGTCGATTGAAAAGGCAAAGGAGCTTGGCTGGGTTCATGGTTTGCAAGTTACTAGCAGTCTTCCCAACATTACTCATCAACAATTTGCGGATGACACAATGCTTTTCGGTGTAGCTACAGCAAAGGAGGCAAAAAATTACAAAAAATTGCTTGAAGATTATTCTAAGGCTTCTGGGCAAGAAGTAAGCAAAGCTAAATCTGAAGTTTTTTTCTTTAACACAACCTGTCCCAGTGAGGTGCAAATATTACGAATTCTCGGTTTCAAAAAAGGTCAGCTTCCATGTAAATTTCTAGGTCTTCCTTTGGACAAAGGTATCAAAAACAACAGTGCATGGAGTTCAATGGTTTCTAGATGCAAAGAGAAAATTTCTTCATGGAAGAACATATGGCTTTCTTGGGCAGGCAGGCTAACTTTACTGAAATCGGTAATTTCGGCCCTCCCTATTTATATGATGTCTTGCCTACAATTAACCAGCGGGGCGAGCAAAGAATTGAGTAAGGTAATGAAAGATTTCTTCTGGAAAGGCAATGCAGAAGGGAAAAAAATTTCCCTCATAAAGTGGTAGAAGGTATGTGAGAAGCGTGAGAATGATGGGACAGGGTTGAGAGTTGTTTCAAGGAAAAATAAGGCTTTAGGGGCCAAACTGGCGTGGATCATTTATACCAGACCCAATCTAAAATGGGTAAAAATTGTCAGAGCAAAATATTTGACTCCTGATCCAAATTATTTCCTAACTGCAAAAACTCTCCCTTCTGGCTCCCGGATCTGGAACTTCATCACCAACAGCAGAGATCTGATCTCGGATTTCCTCACATGGGAAGTGAAGGATGGTAAAGAGGCTCTATTCTGGGAGGACTCGTGGGAAGGCCATTTTGCATTAGCCAAAGTTCCTGAATTTTCCAAAATAATGGAGATGACAAAGCAAATATGGGGTTCAAAAGTTAGGGATTATATAGACTTCGCGGATAATGCGAAGGAAGGAATTCTAAAATGGAAATCGGTGAGAGCTTTGAATTTGGGTGACCAAGAGACGAATTACTTTGAGCAGGAGCTAGCTAAATGAAGAATTTGGGTCAGAATGGGTAAAGACAGATTGCGGTGGGATGCTGCTCCAAACGGAATATACTCGTCTAAGGATGGCTATAATGCGTTATCAGTTTCTCTAGAAACAAAATCAGAATTACCTCGCAACCTTTGCTGGAACAAGGTATGCTTACCAAAAGCAGGGATTTTCACTTGGGCGGTAGCACAGGGCAGAATTCTTACAGGTGATAGATTTATAAAATTGGGTTATCATGGCCCAACCAGATGTCCTCTTTGCCATAAGGCAGAGGAAACAGTGAATCACTTGTTGCTAAACTGCGATTATACTCAACAGTTGTGGGACTGGTTACGTTCCAAATTAAGATGGTCCTCGGCTCTTCCTGGCACTCTTCTGGAGTGTTTAAATTCTTGGCCAAGTCATGATCAGCCGTGCATATTTGGAGAGCTTTGGAAAATATCTCCCTCAATTCTTTTATGGGAGGTCTGGAAGGAAAGAAACAGGCGCATTTTTCAGGAGAAAGAAATGTCTATTCCACGGTTACAGTGTAAGATTGAGACTTGCATCGTAGAACTTTTCAATGCTCAGATGCAGGAGAAAACAAAGAATATTAATTTCACTCAATGGGATGCATGGATCTCGAAACAATGGTTTGGCATTAAATCTCCCCCATTGGAGTGTTCAGGCAAGGCGGCCTCGGCAGAACAATGCAAAAATACAAAGTGGTTTCCTCTTGAACCGGGATGGACCAAATTGAATTTTGATGGTGCCTCTAAAGGGAACTCGGGACCGTCCGGTGCTGGATGCATAATAAGGTCTTGCACTGGATCGGTGTTGGCGAAACTTGCACAGCCATTGGAAGATGGTACGAATAATGCTGCAGAATTCCAAGCTTTAATCTTGGGCCTTAAATTAAGCAAAGAAATAGGCATTCAAAACTTGGTCATTGAAGGGGATTCAACAGTAGTCATAAATGCTTTGAGAACAAGGCAGATTCACAATTGGAAATTGGGAGTCTTTTTGGATGTGGCTTTGGAACAGCTAAACAATTTTGAGCAAGTCATGCTAAATCACACTCTCAGGGAGGGCAATTCTGAAGCAGATCAGTTGTCCAATCAGGGAGTATTTGGCCCAGGCTTCAAAGACTGTCCAAAAATGTGATTCATTGTGGGTGGATGGGTGGGCTCCCCCCTCGCTCCTCACACTGGCACGGGGTGTCTAGGTGGTCGTGAGGTGGAGGACAGGACGGATGGGTGTCATGCGGACTTGGCTTGCAGCAGTCTTACCATCCGGCTAAATTTAGCGGATTGAGGATGATCATTGCAGGGTAATCGCCAGCCTTCTAATTCAATTTTATGGAGTGGGTTTGAGCCATGATGGATACTGTTATCACAAGGCTAGCTGAGGGACACGTAGCGTACGGTTTTCCTTGTTATGTGTGCGGAAGTTCCGTATGGATATCACCATAACTCGCATTGATCACAGCTCTTAGTTGAAGAGATTGGGGATGCATTTCATCTCATACGAAGGACGGTTTGCATTGTGATTAATCTGGTTCCGTATATGATGACTGACAGATCATTATGCAGGTTTTATATTAATCTCTTGAAGTCTGATCCTAAATATTGGCTCGGCTTCTTGGTATTTTCCTTTGTGTTTATTTTGCAGGGTGCACCGATCATATCTTAGGCAATGGAGAGACAATCAAAGTCGAAGTTCACAATTATCATCGCGGCGGAAGGGCTTGAATATTTTGGTATCGACACTCCTGTCTCCTTAATGGCAACGGAAAGGAAAATTGCCTTCCGGGAGGTTACGGACCAGCGTCTTAAACGTATCCTGCTCGAGGACGATCCAGTTTCGTTGGCAGCAGTGAAGATGGTACTCGGAAAGGGTCATTTGGAGCGAAAAGAATTTGCCCGAGACAACGGCCAAATCTCATCCAGGTTTCTCGCGTCGCTCTTGGATATTGCCACTCCGAAGACAATGGCTAAAGAAATGATGGAGCGACTGTTTCGGAAGGACTTGCTCGGGGGCATCGACATGATTATGAAAGCGGCTTTTTCAGGGAAGGGCATACCGCATCCAGCGGACATTGCTTCCATGTTGGAATCGGACGACGTGGTCAAGATCTACCCTTTCCTTCTGGACCTCAAAGGCCCCGAATTATCCAGGCATCGCAAGTTGACAGAAGTGGCAGTGGAGATTTTGAAACAGAAAGTGAAGTTAGTGCAGGTGGAAGGAATGGACTGGGTGGAGGGTTTCATCTGTTTTGCAGAGGTAAATGGTTTTTGGTGATTAGCGGGGTTTGGGTGGTGTCCATTTGGTTTCTTGCTTGGTTTTCTCTGTTAATTCGCAGTTTTGTCGTTCTGGGTAAAAGGTTTTTTGTATAATTTGTGGAAAATAGACTATACTCATTTCCTGTGTTCGGTGCTTGCAATATGGAAATGGTTGAACTTTTCCGTGTTAGCTTTTTGGCTGTATGAAGGTCATCAATGTTATTATTCCTGCATAGCAGACGACTGTATATTTCTCTCTTTCTATATATAAAATCATCACCTTATGTATCAAAAAAAAATAATAATAAATCAATAAATTATGAATTGACTTTGTATCTTTTGAATAGGTTTCATTTTATTATTCACTTTTTAAGTTTGGTGTTACTTGTAATTTTTAATATAATAGTTAGAATTTTAATTTTAATAATTTTAATATAGTTTATTTTTATTTTTAATATTTTATTTGAAATACAATTTTAATTTCTAAAATTTAATTTATTTAATAATTTTATTTTTTTTGTTAATATCGTGTTTATGTTAATATTGTTTCTAATATATTAGTTATATTTTTTAGGTATATATATATTTTTGGTCGGTAATAGGATTTTATATTGCATAAAGATAAAAATTACATCATTTGCCTCATTTTTTGCATCAACCATCCAAAAAACTTTACCATCTACCATAGTCTAATAGAAAAGAATCTTAACATGCAACAAAATAAAAAAAAGGAACCCTACCCAACTAATACAAAATCCATAGTAGTATGTAACTACCTTACATACTTCAACAAAATTTTCAAAGAGTCTTCACCCTTCCTGCTAATAACATAAAATGCCTTAATAGGGTACAACCCCCAGAAAACCAAAAAATACTACTATTCATACGCTAGTTCTGCAAAAATCCTACAAAAACTACAACTTTAGCTATTGCTAACCGTTTCAAAACCAACTTTCCTTATTGCTTTCATCTTCCGCTTCCTTGCCTTCTTTCCTTTAGCTTCCTTGCATCCTGCCACCATGTTCACCTATGTTTTCATGTGCTCAGTCTCCTCTTTCACTTGTGCTTTCACCTGTGCAATGATGGCTTCCACTTTCATCAGCTCTATAAAGAGCTTTAGTGCTTGCCAACCTAGCCTTGCTTCTTCCCTGCAATGGTTTTTAATTCCATCATCTAGCCAATGCATGAAGGGGACACACCTTTCTGTAAGGAAAGCAAAGGTGCGGAAACACTTTCCTAACGTCAAATCCACAAGGAAGAATGCAATGTAGGGCTTTTAATTTTCAAATTACAATCTAATTAAGACACACATGAAAGGTTTTGGGTAAGTGCACCAAGATGGTTCCCAAAAAGGGGGCTTAAGTGGCCACTTTTTACGAAATCGAGGGAAATCGACCTTGGACATGAGGTGAGGATAGTTACCTCAAAATTTTGAGATGGGGCAAAACAAGGATCAAGTGCTTGAGTCTACTCTAAAACTACTAATTTGTTTAGAAAATGGATTTAGAGATTAAGAGGGTTAAAAGAGGGGCTGATACACAAATTGGTTACTGTTTTTGTCAAAAACATAACATAACTCTTGTATATGACACGAGCGTTGAAATTTTTTGTAGTATTTTTAAAATCGCAATGGTCAAAAGTTAGCTAATAGTATCTAGTTGATGCATGATTTTTCTGATAATTTTTTAATGAATATTTGATTTTTTACTAATTTTTTAAGTGGGCACTTCCTAAAAAGTAGAATTTTTAGCCCATTACTCCCCTAAATTTTTAGAGGTAATTGATTTTTTTTATTTTTTATTTTAAAAATGTAGAATAAAGTCTAGTTTCTAAAAATGTAATCTATTTGAAATTTTGATGAACGGTTAATTTATAACAAAAAAAAAACCAAACACTACTTTTTGGCGAAAAAGAGACATACAAACAAAAGAAATTATGGATGAAAGGCTTAACATTGTTAAAAAGTGAAAAAAATTACATTGTTGGATAGCTAAGAGAGAACCTAACATTACCCATGTGTTTGCGTTTGTCAATATTGAACCAGATGCAATCCTGATGGTGAGCACGAACCCGATTATGTGAAAAAATTGTAGAATTTGCAAAAAAACGTCTCTGGTCATTGGGAATGCCCTCCAAGCCTCTGGGTTGGTATTCCAAGGCAACTACCAATGCTAAGGCTCAGGGATTGCCAAAGAAAAATATAACGTGCTTGTGTTATAACGCGAGCACATTATTTCCTAGTTTTGATCTCGTTATGTTTCATCAATATGTGTCCTTTTGCCTCTTGCATGTCGCTGTAGCATTCTGTTTGTTATGCTGAAACCAAAGAAAATCCTCCTGTCCCAATGTGTTTTGTTGTGACCTCATGGAGTCAGGGAAGCATCATGTAGATAATGCTTCATTATACTGAGAGTCACCCCGAACGCCATCTCCCAGTCGCTGCGACATAAGAATTTTTCTTACCGAAATGTGCTTCCTTGCTTCATCCATTTTGCTATAACCTTGAGATATCGGAGAGACATCTCACAGATTAGACTTTGCTTTACCAAAAATATTCATTCATCATGAGTCACTGTGAAAAATTGGTTCTCTCGCCGATGTATTCTTTTATCGTATGTGGGTCGCCGTAACATACTGACATTGGGGAGACCTCATACAGAGTGCACTTTATTTTATTGAAAGACTTTATCCATCTTGTGTGTCACTGAGAAAATCCAATTTTCATATCGACAAAGTCCTCATTGTGTTATTGGCGAGACCGAAGGTCACTCGCCGAGACATTACTTCGAAAGCCTCAACTCTTACCGATATGCATCCTCTCGCCACTGGTCGGTGTGACAATGTATATTCACTATGACCTCACACTAGAAGCAATATGTTTGGCCGAAGAAACCATCCATGTGTTGTTTGGTAAGACTCTCCTCGAGAACATGCTGATGAAAACCCCGTGTCGACAAGACATAACAACCTCACTGAGATCACATTACGATATCATTTATGTTTTGCTAAAGATGAGGATATCATCTAGGTAGACAACCACACAGACTCCTATAAAGTCCTTCAAGACCTCATTCATCACGCTCATAAAAGTGCTAGGTGCATTTGTAAGCCCAAATGGCATCACTAACCATTCATATAACCCTTCTGTGGTTTTGAACGTTGACTTCCAATCATCTCCCTCCTTCATCCTAATCTGATAATAGCCACTTTTCAAATCAATTTTGGAGTAGTACTTAGCTCCCCCTAAATAGTCCATTAGATCTTCTATCCTAGGAATAGGAAACCTATATCTGATGGTTATCCTATTTATGGCCCTATTATCAGTACACATCCTCCACTTATCTCCCTTCTTAGGTGCTAGCACAACTGGAACAACACATGGACTTATGCTCTTTTTTATCATCCCTTGCTCCAAAAGTTCTTGAACTTGCCTTGCTATCTCTTTGTTCTACTCTGGTGTCATCTTGTATGCAGCCTTGTTAGGTAGTGTTGCTCCTGGTATAAAGTCTATTTGATGACTGATTGCTCTCCTAGGTGGTAGTGTAGTTGGTGTACCTTCACAAATAATGTCCTTGAACTGATCCAATAGTCGCTTCACTTCTGCTATCATAGGTAGCTGATTAGGTAACTCCTCTTCCTTTGGCTTCAACATGATTGCATAGACAACTCCTTCTTCCTCCTTGATGTATTTTAGAAATTCCTTTCCACTCAACAAAAGGACACTGGTTTCTGCCTTTTCCACTGTATTTTCTTCTAACAAAGACTGTATTTTGTAAGTCACTCCATCCTTCTTGAATGAATACTTATTCTCCTTGCCATGATGCACTGCCTCCCTGTCATATTGCCATGGTCTGCCAAGTAGCAGATGGCATGCATCCACTGGTAACACATCACATAGTATCCTATCATGAAACATTCCTATAGTAAACTCAACCCACACTTGTTCATTGACTAGTATACTTTGCCCCTTGTTCAACCAAGTAACCATGTAAGGGCACACATGGGGTATCTTGGTGAGTTTCAACTTTTGTACTACCTCCTCTGAGATGACATTATTAGTAGACCCTGAATCAATGATGACCTTGCAAACATTTCCTAGTATCTTGCACTTGACTCTAAAAAGAGCTCTCCTTTGTTTGTGTTCTTCCTCGGTAGGTGCTTTGATCAAAATTCTCCTTAACATGAGATTCTCACCTTTCTCTGAATCTAGACTTACCTCTGATTGTTTGGAGCAGTCCTCTTCTTGAACATAGTTGATCTTCCTCTCACTTTGTGAAGATGTTGGCTTGTTAGGACACCTATAAGCCGGATGACCCAACTATCCACAATTGTAGCATTTCATGGAAGCAAAATGAGAGCTTCTCCCAAAGCCTCCTGATCTACCTCTTCCTCCATTGTTTGAGCTTCTACCTCTGTAACCCCCTCTACTATTTGTCTCAGGGGATTGCTCTCCACCTTTGGAATCACCTTGCCCTTTGTTCTCTTGGCTTCTTCCACCAAAACCTCCTTTATGACCACCTCTAGGGTCTCTACCTCTTCCTTTACCCCTAGTATTGGAATCTTGTTTCTTTTTTAGTTTCTCTTCCACCTTAATAGCCATTTGATAGCAGCTATGGAGGGTAGTAAGTGTGAAAAGACTCAACTCCTCTTGGATGCTCCATCTAAGACAATTTAGATACCTAGCCACCTTGATGCTTTCAGCTTCTTGCACTCTAGATCTAAGGCTTAGTTTTTGGAACTCCTCTATATATGCAGCTACATCTAGGTCTCTTTGTCTGAGATTTTTCCTCTTCTTGTGCAATTGAATGTCATAGTCCTCAGGTAGATAGTTCTCCTTCACTTTAGCCACCATTGTCTTCCAACTTCCTATGGGTTTCTTGCCTTCTTTCTCTCTTTCTTCTTGTAGAAACTTCCACCAAGTTAATGCTTGTCCTCTTAACCTTGATTTGGCTATCTTCACCTTTTGTGCTTCTGTAATTCCATCAAATTCAAAGTGATTCTCCATTCCCTCTATCCATTCCATAACCAAATCTGCATCCATTTTCCCTGTAAACACTGGGACACCTTCCAGTGCTTTTCCACTCAATGCCTTCAATGATTTGAGGAAGGGTTCCTCTACTAATGGAGGGTCAGGTTCTGGTTCTATGTCCTCCTCCACTTGGTGTTTACCCTTGTCTTTGTCCTCTGACAACTGCACTTTCATCTTACTTGTCGTTTCAACAACTTCTTCCAATTTTTTCTTCATCTCTTCCATAGCCTCTTCAAGAAACCTATTATTCTCTTGCTGCTCTACCAAGTCTCTAGCTAGCTCTGCATTGGTCACCATGGTATTCTCTCCTATGGATTCACTTCTCTCTGACATTCGCTAGTTTCAATTCATAGGCCTTTATTGGCTCTGATACCAATTTGATGGGGAGCCCTATACCTCAAGAGCACTCTTGCTCTTCCCAAGACCTATTCTTTGGTCTTCTTAGGGTATTCCACTCTACCCTACTTAGGGATTTCTCCTAAACCCCTAACGCCTTATAGGTCTCTCCACCAATTTCAAAATCTTCACCAACACTCCCATTCCACCACTGGGCTTCCTTGAGCTCCACACTGACCCAAGTGTGTCCTAACCACTCCAGGGCTAGGGTAAGGTGGTCTTATTTTTCTTTAGGTGTTTTTACTCCTCACTGGTCCATTTCATTGAATACTTTCACCTTTTTCCCTTCGCTTTCAAGAATTTCTAGTTTCTAGGCCTTGTAGCCTTTTTGCCCCTTTTAGGCCTCCTAGAACCTGGTTTCTTGGCTTCTCTAAAAAAAGGCCTTAACAACCCCAAAATATTTTTAGATATTCCTTCTAGTAGTACCCTAGGCTTCAATATTTACTAGGTTTAAGGTTTTGCAAGTGTCCGTACATAGGACTGTCCTCATACCCACTAATTTCAAGGGTTTCTAGGGTTTTGGCTCGTTTTTCCAAATTTGAGGGCTTCAATGACCTCCTCAACTCTCCTCCTTGCACACACATGTATGGAATAGATGTTCCCACACTCTCATTCTCTTGATTGGCACAAACCAATCCATTTATCAGCTTTCATTACATCTATCCTCTCCAAGCCACTAGCCAGAATGCACTTGCACTCGCCTAGTGTTTGATGAATTCAACTCTTCCCATACAAACCAAGACTCCACACACACTATTTAAATTGTAAAAAAAGTCCCCTACTTGATTACAAGTGGCCATGGTAGCCTTGCCACAAGAATTCAAGTGGGGATCATGATTTCCAAAAACTTGCAAAATAGAAAACAATTGAACTATTTAATGGATAATATAATGCCTCACACAGTAAATAAGTGACACAATGGAAAGTATCAAACCATAAAAAAAGAACTTTCAATCCATCATTGATTGGATGAAGGCTCAAACACAAATATTCACTCAAAAGTTGTTGAATTCCAATCACACAATATGCTCTCCAAGTCTCAATTCATGAAAATAAACTTCCA
>VDFB02000003.1:191379707-191570529 GCA_007258455.2 Sequoia sempervirens | reverse complement strand
AAGAAGTAAAGACATTAATATATAGAAATTACATTATAAAAAATGATATATTTAACAAAATAATCACTTACATCCATCTCATGATCACTCTCCATATGGAAATATTTGCATGTCGATGCTCAAGTGTGCTCAAGCCCTGTATAAACCATCTAAATAGGAATTAAATTGTGAATCAATAATGGTTTGATTTTCATTAGAACTAGTTCATCTATAACAAATTGAATGTAAATTGAAATTTAGTAGTTTGCCTCATACCTCCCCTATCAGAGCCATCGAGGATTGTATAGTGGAGGAAACACCAATATCCATTGCCCTCATAACGTTTGGCAGTGTTTCTGTCACCAACATCTGAAAATAAAACAACAAATTATTCAATCACAAAAAAGTTACAATAGCGATCCATGTGATGACTATAATGTATGAGATCTAATGAACAAAATTTTGAGTACAAGTATTAAACAAATATATTTCTAATTATTAGTTATCGAATTTGAAGTAATGCTTTGATTTTGAATGATCTATGTAATGCAACGTAAGGTCAACAATATGAATATAAACTACACAAATCTATTAAACTTAGAATTCATTACTTAAGTTCTCTTTAAATTCTATATTACCTCCATGTGAATGTTTGATCAAATCTACTGGCACTCGGAGGTGTTTCCTTGAAACCTCCAACAGTACCCCGTTCAACATCCAAAATCACATATTAAAATACCATTCGTAAAAAAATGCTATTAACACATGTTATAAATTTATAATTGTTTACTAACTTTACATACCCCACCGATAGGTGTACTGCAAAAATAAGTAGGTGGATGACTGGTGTATCCAGTCTCTACACTGTGACCCTACAATTTAATTAAAATAATAAAACAAAATTAGTTAATCTTGCATTTCACAATCGAAATTTAATAAATTAAATTCAATGAACATGCTGAATTTTACCTGAGTGTCAATGACATATGCATCATGCAAAATGTTAGCCGTCCTCTCCATCCCCGTAGATGCATACAGATCAGGCTGTGTAGTAGCATATGGATCCTGCGTAGCACCCTCTTGAGTGCTGGTAGGGTCATACGAACAAGTCGCCCCGCAAGATTGACACACATGGGTTTGAAGGCCACCACCTGAAGACTCCCCTAGATGGCACTGTACAATAGGGCTAGTGTGATGGATGACACTCTGGGTCAAAGTTGTGATCGCCTACAATCTCTATGCGGCACTCTCCTTTGTAATGGCCGGGCATCACAATGCAGCTCCGCGAGGTGGCTAAGCGAGGAGGTCATCTCCTTGCGTAGGATCGGTACGTGCAATCTGAGCCTGACCCCCACCTCTCCCTGGAACTCCCTCATATCAAAATAATTTGGGATTTGGTTCAATACAAACTCACTATATAGTTCCTAAGAAAATGTTGGGGGGACTTCACAATTATTGCATGGTGGGTAATCAAGACCATATATCTTTCATAAAAATGGTTCTTAATCTCTTGGTGGTGGCACCAATGAATAGGAAACCTCTTTGCATTGAGGGTAAGATTTTGATTTGTTTTAGGGTCAGTGAATAGAGAGCACAAATCAGCTTTAGTAATTTTTAAATCTCTTACTTGTTTATATGATAATTTGTCTGCATAATATGCCTTAGTTGTCTGCCTCCTATCTTTCCATCTAGATATTTGTTGGGTGATTGCATCTACATTTTTTAACATGTCTTTCAATGAATTTGCTAGAAGCATTCTTTCTGTGGTTGAAGCATTTGGATCACTCAACCTACTGATAAGATCCTCAAGTTGTTTTCTATTGTTCTCAATTTCACTCCTCAAATTTTCTTGAGTGCCAGGAGGGAGTTGAGAGAATGGCGGGGGAGGTTAATTTTGTTGAGGATTTTAATGTTGAGGATTTGCAGGATTTCCTACAGATTTAAAAAAAACAATCAAATCTAACCTAAAACAAACAAAATCAATTTCAAACTAACAAATTCAAAAAAAATAGTAAACAATACTTACCTCCTACATCTCTTCGTCGTCGTGGCGCCATATTTGCAAACAAAATCCAACTGTTCTTGATGAAATTTGCAGAAGTCCTTCCTCCTAGAACGTGAGCACGAAATTGAGGGTTTTTGGCTGCAAGAAGAGTTGAGAAATAGTGAAAAGCAAATGATACAAATTTCACTTTTTTCTTTTTCTTTTAAAAGCACATAACGTGCTCGCGTTATGTGTTTCCCCATTTTTTTCCCATTTGGCCACAAAAGTGCGACCAGCTTCGTGCACCTACCCCTTTCAGAAATAAAATAAATACTTAAAGATAATGAACAACAGATTTACGTGGGAAACCATTTCAAGAAAAAACCCACCACACCAAGCTGAATCTCTTTGTATTACAGTAACAACAATTACATAAAATTAGAGATACAAATCTCTGGTATTAGTTCTTAGTAGCTTCATTCACTGTTCTTCCGTTACAGACAATGCTCTCTTCAAATTTGATTCAACTCACACTCTTCTCAAATCAGAATCGTTCTGCTTTTATTTTATTCACATTTTGATTTTGTCTTCTGTGCATCCTTATCCACCATTGACAATCATAGACAGTTTCCTTTCGAGCAATTGATTTTTCCTTGCATGCAGTTCAGCTCCAGCATAGCACTGTTGCAAAAAACAACTGCCAACCATTTGAAAATCGCTTCCTCTGATTGGTCCATGAGATGTCACATAGGATAGTCACACAGTCAAAGGGGTTCAAACTTTGTTGGCATATCGGTGAGACATTAACAGTGTCTCCCCGATGCCACAAAGTCTTCATATCGATATCGCCAAGAGTCCCAACAGTCGGCAAGTCGTTATAACGAAAGCAACAAGTCATACCGAATCTATTGATATTCATTTCATTCCTATCAACAAGAGTTTCCCTTATTAGCGAGACTCATATTGAATGCCACAAGTCATATCGATCTCTACTTTGACATCGGCAAGACTTCTGCAGATCGCCAAGACCTCATGCCGAAGTCTTCAAGTCATGCTGGCATGAGTTTTCCACTCGGTGAGACTATTGCTCTTCGGCAAGACCACATATCGACATCTGAGGTCACATCGAAGAGTTATACTATCGGCAAGACACTTCGTTCTCACCAAGACCTTTCATCGAGCATCACCAAGTCTTACCGAGTCGGCAAGACTTATGCCTTTCGCTAAGACCTTTCAGCAAACACCACATGTGATCCCAAATACTGTCGACGTGACTTATCAAGTTCACCAAGACTTCATAACGAAGTCTTTTGTCACCGCGAAGACACCAAAAGAAAACTCCCGTCGGTGAGACCTTTCTTCGCTGTGACCTCTCCTCGATGATCCTTGTGTTACACTAATAGCCAAATGCTATCGGTGAGACTTTCACCATTTGCTGGGACTTCTCCTCGACACCTGTGAGTTAGCCCGATAAGATCAAACTGTCGCCTAAAGAACTCCATTCGACAAAAGGTCATGTTGAATGCTCCTAGTTACAATGATAGACTTCATTCGGCAAGACATCAACTCTGTCTTGGTGACATGAGCTTATCAAGCATATTTAGAACAGTTAGTCGGCCAGACATGAACAATGTCACAGTGACTTTTCCCTTTAGGAGTTCCATGTCAGTAAGGATTGAGGCACATATTCCAACAAGCTCCCACTTGACGAAGATCTTACTGACACCTCCAGAGCATAATAAAACTACTGAAATTTATGGGCCAAGAGGCCCATCGAACTGGCACACCACCTGAACTTGTCTGTGCTCACAGGCTTCGTCAATGCATCTGTAACATTCTCCAGAGTATCCACTTTCTCCAAAGAGACCTTCCCATCCTTCACCATATCTCATACAAAGTGATACTTTAAATCTATATGTTTTGTCCTTTCATAGAAAGTAGGATTCTTTGCCAAACATATAGCACTCTGACTGTCACAGTAGATAGTAATTTTTCCTGCACCAAAACCAATGTTAGAACACAAACGTTTTAACCAGATTGCTTCTTTACAGGCATGTGTTGCTGCCATGTATTCTGCCTCTATAGTGGACAAAGCAAATACACCCTGTCGCTTGCTCATCCAACTCACTGCACCACCATTCATCATGAAAATATATCCACTGGTGGATCTTCTGCTGTCAATGTCCCCTGCCCAATCAGAGTCCACATAACCCTGAATACTAAGAGTCCTCTGTGATTCAACCAAGTTACCATGGTAACACAAAGCATAGTCTGAAGTGCCCTTTAGATATCTAAACACTCTCTTCACAGCATCCCAATGTATTCTTCTAGGATTAGCCATAAACCAACTAAGAACTCCCACTGCTTGGGCAATGTCTAGACTTGTACAGACCATAGCATACATGAGGTTTCCAACTACACTTGCATAAGGCACACTAGTCATGTCCTCCATCTTAGAAGGAGATTTTGGACAATCCTCAATAGATAACTTTGTTCCCTGCATAACTGAAACAACTAGCTATTTGCAATCAGTCATACAAAATATCTCCAGAACAGTCTTGACATACTTACTCTAACTGAGCCAAAGCTTTCTATTCTTCCTATCCCTAGTTATTTCCATTCCCAAAATATACCTTGCTGCACCAAGATCTTTCATTTCAAACTTTGCGGATAACCGAGACTTAAGATCAGAAATCATTAGCTTACTATTTCCTATGAACAACATATCATCAACATAGAGTGCAATAATAAGTACTTGATCACTTTCAGCTTTTGTAATATACAATGATCACATTTTGATCTTACAAATCCCAATGACAAAACAAAAGTGTCAAATTTCTGGTACCACATTCTAGAAGACTGTTTTAAACCATACAGAGATTTCTTCAACTTGCAAACCAGTCTTTCTTTACCTTTTTCCACAAAATGCTCCGGCTGGGACATATAAATTTCTTCTTCAAGATCACCATGAAGAAATGTTGTCTTCACATCCATCTGCTCAATTTCTATCATGCAGCCAAGTGACAAAAGAAATCTAATAGATGTTAGTTTAGATACAAGAGAAAATATTTCTCCATAATCAATTCCCTCTACCTGGGAATAACCTTTCGCAACCAGCCTTGCTCTATATTTTTCCACACTATTGTCCAGACCTATTTTCTTTTTAAACACCCATTTGCAGCCCACAACTTTTCTACCTTTAGGAAATGGCACCAAACTCCAGGTATCATTATTTTCTAATGATGTCATTTCTTCATTCATGGCTTCCAACCAAGAGTTTGCATCAGACATTTTAAATGCTTCTTTCACAATCCTAGGTTCATTAGTGCCAGAAATTAAAGCATAGGCACAAGTAGAATCTATCAGAGAAAACCCATACCTTTCAGGTTGCTTTCTTTCATGAGTTGACCTCCTCACAGGCTGAGGCTGAGGTGGTTCTTCATCTTCATCAGAACTTTCAGAACTACTTGAGCTCTCTTCAGTATCAGGTACATTTTGATTTTTCAATTCCTCTTTATTTGGTGTCGGAGGAATTGCTGCTACATCCTTTTCATTTTCTAATTTCTCCTCTGACTGCAGGTCCAATGTAGAAGGCTTCAGCTCACGAAAGATAACGCTTCTGTTGTACACAACCTTCTCAATCTCAGGGTTCCAAAGCTTGTATCCTTTTATGCCAGCACTATAGCCAATAAAAATACACTTTACGGCTTTTTTTTCCAGCTTAGACCTTTTTTCAAATGGCACATATGCATATGCCTCACATCCAAAGACACGAATATGTCTCAAAGAGGGCTTCTTTCCAGACCATGCTTCCAAGGGTGTCTTCTCAACAAGAGCAGAGTTAGGAGAGCGATTTACCAAGTAACATGTTGTAGAGACTACTTCAGCCCAGAACTTCTCCTCCAAGCCAGCACTACTCAGCATACTTCGTGCTCTTTCCATTATTGTCATGTTGAACCTTTCAGCAACTCCATTTTGATATGGAGTGTAAGGTGTAGTATTATGCCATTTAATCCAATGGTCCTTACAGTACCTTTCAAAATCATCTAAACAAAACTCACCACCATTGTCAGTCCTTAAACATTTTATTTTTCTACCAGTTTGATTTTCAACAAGGTTTTTAAATTCCTTAAACCGACTGAATACTTCTGATTTTCTTTTTAGAAAATATACAAATGCTCTTCTTGAATAATCATCAATAAACGACATATAGTATCTTGATTTAGACAAAGAAGGAACATTCACTGGACCAAACACATCAAAATGAATATAATCAAGCAAACCAAAAGATTTGTGAGGACTAGACTAAAATGAAACATGGTGTTGTTTACCATATATGGAATGTTCACAAAATTCAAACTCAAGGTTACAATCTTCAAGCCCTTCTACCAGGCTTTTATTTTTCAAAGTTTTTAAACCTTTCTCACCAATGTGGCCTATCCTTGGATGCCAGAGCATGGTCTTCTCTACTGGAAGTTTAACCTCCATTGAGTTTACACCATCAGGAATGTTTTCCTTCTTTTCTCCATGAGTAGCTTTTAGTGACTTTGCAGAGACATTATTGCATTGGACAACCAGTGCATCTAGCTTGTACAAAGTACCAATTCGAGCACCCCTAGCCAGCACCAATGTGCCTCTAGTCATCTTATAGCCATCTCTAGAGAATGTGACTTGCACTCCAATATCATTCAACTTACTTACAGAGAGTAAGTTACGAGCCAGACCTAGTATATGCATCACATCATTGATTCCCTTAACTCTTCCATCAGGGAATTGAATTCTGACTCTTCCACGACCAACAATTTCCAAAAATGAATCACTTTCCAAGTACACCTTTCCACCATTGTATTCTTCATACTTCGTGAACTAATCTCTATGAGATGTCATGTGGAAAGATACTCCAGAATCAATCAGCCAAACATCATCTGATGCCCATGTAGCCAAAGCTGCAATGAAGGTATCTGCATCACTCTGAGAAGAATCATTTCCAGAAGAGTTCTTCTTCTTCTTTTTCTCCTCCTTGCAATCCTTTCGGACATGACTAGGTTGCCCATAATTCCAACACTTCACCTTGGACTTCTTGTCCTTCTTCTTGCCTTTCTCCTTTGGTCTACCTCTGACAGCCAAAGCCTCCTTTGCCATCTCAGAAGATTTTTTTCTCATTTCTTCTGATAACAGAGAAGCAACAACATCTTCCATCTTGAATGTGGATGTTGTACTCCCTATAGCCATCACCAAATGATCCCAAGAATCAGGCGGAGAACATAGCAACATCATGCAATGATCTTCATCTTCAATCTTCACACCAATAGATGTCAACTGAGCAATCAACATGTTGAAAGCATTCAAGTGATCAGCAATAGACCCTCCTTCCTGCATTCTCAAAGAGTACAACTTCTTCCTCAAGAACAACTTGTTCACCAAGGACTTTCCCTGATAAATGGATGCTAATCTTTTCCAAAAGGAAGATGCAGTCTTTTCTTCATGAACATTCAGAAGAACAGAGTCTTCCAAACAGAGCCTTATCAGCCCTTTTGATTTTTTATCTGCCAGGTCCCAATCCTCTTGCTTCATGCCTTGAGGCATTGTTCCAGACACAATAATCCAAAGATCCCGGTCTACTAACAGATCTTCCATTTTGAGTTTCCACAACTCAAAGTTGCTACCATTGAATTTCTCTATCTCCATCTTTCCGGATGTGCTCACCATCTTAATTTGTAATTAAATTATCAGACCTCTAACAGACTCCCACTGAAAAAGAATTGACACAAAAAACCCAACCCACTCACAAGGATAACACAACTGGCCAGGCTCTGATACCACTTGAAAGGAAACCAAAGGTGTGGAAACACTTTCCTAATGTCAAATCCACAGGGAAGAATGCAATGCAGGGCTTTTAATTTTCAAATTACAATCTAATTAAGACACACATGAAAGGTTTTTAGAAATAGAACAAATACTCAAAGACAATGAACAATAGATTTACGTGGGAAACCCTTTCGGGAAAAAACCCACCACACCAAGCTGAATCTATTTGTATTACAGTAACAAAAATTACATACAATCAGAGATACAACTCTCTAGTATTAGTTCTTAGTAGCTCCATTCACTGTTCTTCAGTTACAGATAATGCTCTCTTCAAATCTGATTCAACTCACACTCTTCTCAAATCAGAATCGTTCTTCTTTTATTTTATTCACATTCTAATTTTGTCTTCTGTGCATCCTTATCCACCATTGCCAATCATAGACAGTTTCCTTTTGAGCAATTGATTTTTCCTTGCATGCAGTTCAGCTCCAACGTAGCACTGTTGCAAAAAACCAACTGCCAACCATTTGAAAATCGCTTCCTCTGATTGGTCCACGAGATGTCACATAGGATGGTCGCACGGTCAAAGGGGTTCAAACTTTGTTGGCATATCGGTGAGACACTAATAGTGTCTCCTCGATGCCACAAAGTCTTCATATCGATATTGCCAAGAGTCCCAACAGTTGGCAAGTCATTATAACGAAAGCCACAAGTCATACCGAATCTACCGATATTCATTTCATTCCTATCGACAAGAGTTTCCCTTATCAGCGAGACTCATATTGAATGCCACAAGTCATATCGATCTCTACTTTTCCATCGGCAAGACTTCTGTAGATCACCAAGACCTCATGCCGAAGTATTCAAGTCATGCTAGTGTGAGTTTTCCATTCAATGAGACTATCGCTCTTCGGTGAGACCACATATCGACATTCGAAGTCACATCGAAGAGTTATACTATCGACAAGACACTTCGTTCTTGCCAAGACCTTTCATCGAGCATCACCAAGTCTTACCGAGTCGGCAAGACTTATGCCTTTCGCTAAGACCTTTCAGCGAACACCACATGTGATCTCGAAGACTGTTGGCGTGACTTATCAAGGTCACCAAGACTTCATAACGAAGTCTTTTGTCACTGCGAAGACACCAAAATAAAACTCCCGTCAGTGAGACCTTTCTTCTTCACTGTGACCTCTCCCCGATGATCCTTGTGTTACACCGATAGCCAAATGCTATCAGTGAGACTTTCACCATTCACTGGGACTTCTCCCCGACACCCGTGAGTTAGCTCGATAAGATCAAACTGTTGCCCAGAGAACTCCATTCGACAAAAGGTCATGTCGAATGCTCCTAGTTACAGTGATAGACTTCATTTGGAAAGACATCAATTCTGTCTTGGCGACATGAGCTTACCAAGCAGATTTAGAATAGTTAGTCGGCCAAACATGAACAATGTCACAACGACTTTTCCCTTCAGGAGTTCCATGTCAGTAAGGATTGAGGCACATATTCCAACACTTTCTGCCCCTTCCAACTCCACATTTGCAAAGCCTTCCTAAATTTCCAAACCTTCACTTGGAACTAACCATTCAAGGATTGATTCTAAACCTTCCAAGAAATCTCTATGCACTATTGTCTCCATCACTTCTCTCATTGAGCTTGTCGATTCTCCCAAGACCAAACCCCATGCTATGATTATGTTGAGAATGTGTGTCTCAAACTCACTGGTGAAACCCTGGTTTTGTTGCTTAGACCTCTAAAAGTGATGGATTTTGCTTGTACCGTTGGATGTTTGTAAGAGAGGAGCAGTAGCACTGTGTACTACCATACCGTGAGAACCTTGTGATTAATTGGCAGTAGTGCGGTATACTACCATACCACGGGGGTCTCTTGGTTTTCTAGCAGTAGCACGGGGTACCGCCATACCTCGAGGATCCTTTGGTTTTCTGGTGGTAGTGTGGTGTTATCGCCACCCCGCAACTATGTTGAAGACATCCTATGGTGGTGCGGTTTTACCGCCACACTCCAATAGAACTTGGATGATGCTGCGGTAGTGTGGTGTTGTTACCACTGACCTATGAGGGTTTGTAGATGGTCCTGCAGTAGAGCGGTGTTCTAGCGGAATGGTAAACTGTGGTCTTGTGGAGGCTTGTAATATGGCTTGCGGTATGGTGATTAAGCTTGGAAGCAATGGGTAGAGATGAAACAATGCGATGGTCAAACAACGATGAACGAGTGACATGTTGACACATGGCATGGAGTCATTTTTTGATTTCACATCGTTGTTATGAATCAACGATTCATTGTACCAACATTTTAAAATTGTTGTTTGACGGTTAGACTACAAAGGAAACTAAACTAAACCATTTGGACAAAGAATGAATTGATCATGGTTGTTGTTATACATTGCAACGTACTATAACTGTTAAGAGTTTGATGGTTTGATGTTCGAATGATCTATGAGTGTTCTAACTGTATGTTGTACACAACATTGTAACAGGGAGAATGTTGGTGTGAGACAGAACAAAGGAGAATGTGAACCTGAGAAGCCATGAGGCTTTGCTAGCCGAAAGGCTGGCAGAATGAGTGGGCTAGTGAAATGAAAGGAATTTGCACTGTGTGTTGTGTGAGGACATTGTAATAGTGTGAGGATTCTGAACAATGTTGTTTCCTGTATTCTCTAGATGAACAAGATGTAAAGTCCTGAAGAGCATAGCTTTGAGATTGTATTGTAACTGTTGTTATTGTTGATTAATACAATTGAGCTAAGTGTTTTGGAGGGTGGGGTTTTTTACCCATAAGGGTTTTCCCCACGTAAATCTGTGTTCATTTTTTTGTCTTTCATGTTGGTTGGTTCTGTAATTTGAATCAGTGCATAAGTGTTGAATCTGGTTAAGTTTGCATATGATTTTCTTAGAAGAGTTAATGTGGGAAATGCATTGTGTCTAATTTTGCTTTATGGCATAATTGTACATGTCTTTGAGGCAATTTTGAAGGAATTAAAATCACTGAAGGCACTATAGTTCTTATATGTTTCATTCTAAGATGACCCCTTTTTTCCCTACAATTGGTATCAGAGCCTTCTTTTGGTTGCTGGTTCTGGGTATTTCTCTTGTGAAGATTTCTTAGCCTGGCAAGCTTGAAGAAATCTAGAGGAATCGGCTGATAATTGACACTTTGGTGAGTAAAAGTTCTTTCTCTTTTGAGACAACATAGTATGAAAGACATTGAAGATGGAGAAATTGGAATTGATCATATTGTAATGATGTGGTATGAGGTTCTTGGTTGGCAGTGAATGATCCCAATGCAAGGGGTGTGTGTTTATGCTTGTGGTTGTGTTTTAGTAGAGCGTGGTTCATACTAGGTGTTTGTGTGAGGGGCTCCCTGATGGTATGGAAATGCTTGGATTTTTTTCAGCCATGGAGTATTGTGCTTGTGTTGGGTACTTTGACTTGGCATTAAAGGCGTTGTTCTTTATTACCTTGATTGCATAAAAGCTATGAAGTTGATCTCTGGGTGGTCTGAAAACTTCTAAATACCTTGGCTCTCTTGTATGCATGTGCATGTCAATGGTTATGGAATTGGTCTAGGATGGGCCTGGAGTTCCTGTACTACTTGTTCCTTTTAAGGATGCCTTGTACTTGCATGGCTTAGATTCACGTTCTTTGGTTTTGAGGGTTTTATAGATTTCCATTTAAAGAATCTATGGTTATGCATATTCATGTTATTCCATTGTTCTAGTTAACTGTGATGGTTGTGTACAGACTTGAGTCATCCAGATGTGCAGTGGATATGGGTGTGCATGGGTGTTTTATAAACACAGTGGTTTTGCATGGTCAAGAAAAACTTGTGTTTTTTATGGAGCTGCTGGTAAAAACTATTTTCTAGACCCTGGCAATATGGGGCATTGCTGGATGAGATATTTGCAGTCCTACATGTAAGCGTTGCTTGTTGGTTTTCTAGACTACGGTGCTTGAGTTGTGGACATGATTGTAAAATTGGATTTGTTTTTTATTTGGTGTTTGAGTCAAATTGTCCACATTGTTTCTCTCTTTGAAATCTCAGTTTTGCATTTTCCATTGCAATGATGGGTTTGCATGTTTCAATGTTCGTATCTACAAGTTATACAGTTGTATTGATTGATCACCCATTCAGTTGCAATGGGATAACTTGGAAGTGGACTGTCTATATCCACAATATTTTTTTCTTCTGAAAATGCATATTTCATTAGTTGACCTTGTCTGTGGTCACTTGTGCATTGGTGTGGTTGCTTTGAGATGAGAGGTGTTGAGTACCTGAATAGTCGATTATGGGAACCTGTAGCATGTGTATCACGATGTCATGGAGAGCTTAATACACTTTTTTTTTTAGTGTAAGCTTTTGACAGTGATGGTGTGGTCTGCATGATTTGGAGATCGTGGTGCTGCTTGGCACTGTTGTCAGATGGACATGTTGTCGATTGAACCTGGAGATTTTTTAGATCAACAGATGTTTGGTCACAATGCTTGGAAAGCTTGGATGTCACATTTTAGTGGGAGCTTTATCAGTGACTATGGGTTCATCATTTGGTGGTGAATAATATTCTTTAGTGTTGTAGATGTTACTAGGAGGGACTCTTAGATCATGTTGTTGCAGAAGAGTTATTTCACATTTTCATGGACACTATTTTAGGATGTGCAACCTCTTGGAACCATGGAGGATGTTTGGAGTCTTTGGTTGAGGTGTTGGTGGGGCTTGACATGTGATGTATGTTCAGAGCTTGTTTGTTTTATGTCATGGTATACTCTTGCTTATGCATTAGATTTTTTGACATTGTGCATTGCTCTTGAGACATTGGTTTCTTCACTTGGAGCTTGGTATCTCCCAAGAGTGATGGAAAGATCATGATTTCATGATAAGTTCTTGATTCAGATGATTGGAGCTTTGACAGCGGTTTGGTAATTCTTTGTGTTTTGGGTGTATTGATCATATGCTTGAGAACTTCATGATAGTGCAGTGATGCATTTGGAGTTTAGCATGAGATGATCGGTTTTAGGAGCTCATGGATACATGAAGAATAAGGTGAGGTTGTATTTCTCTTGAGAGGAGTGAATTGTTGATGGTTACTCTTGATGAATTTTTCAGGAAAATTATGAGAAGCCTACACCTTGGTTGGATGTGAGTTCAATAGAGACCAATGAGGAGATTTCTCTTGGAGAAGTCATGATGACTTGGTTATTCTAGAGGAGCATTCTCTGTCCCCACTCTTGGTCTGATCAATAGTGAAGTCTAATTTGTGAGGTATTTTCCCATTATATCTTTCAGATGTGTTTTATGCTTCCTTTCATGATATGGATCTTGAATTGTTGTTTAAATGGTTTTGGAGGATTCATAGTGTAAGATGTACAACATGGTTTATCTCCATGACCTTTTGTGTTATATCTTCTTCTAATGAGAATTGGTAGGAGATGCTTTATGGGCTGATTTCCTGATATGGGAAATGAAGTGGTTTGATCTTATTTAATAGGCTTACATACATATGTTGTGTTTGATCTTGGAGATTGAATAGTTGGATGTTGTTAAGGATTTCCTCTTGGGGTTTTGAAGGAGATCATATTTGACACAGTTGGTATTTAGAGGTGTATGTAGGAGTTTTTTTCTATAGGCTCATGATATGCAGAGGTGCTCTTTTTTGTCTTGGTAGTCTTCTTGGATGTTTGGTTTCACATTACATTGGTTTGAGGTTTGGTTGGAGCTGTAGTGATCACTAGCTTGTGGTCATGTGTTTTCACTCATGTTCTTGGGTGATGACATGGAGGTTCTTAATCTTTTTCCTTTGTTGGGTGTGGAGAACTTGGGAGAGCTATGAAGACTTGTGGCGAGAGTTGTTCTTGTAGGTTTTTAATTTGTAGGTTGTGCATATCATTGTGGATAATTCCTTGGTACTACATGGTTACATTTTCTATGTGCTCTTATTGGTAGAACTGTTATGCCTTTGATCCTTCAAATTTGGCATTACCCATGTAGTGGGAATACTTGGATGTATTTGGTCTTCTTCGACTGGTTTGTGCATGGTGCTTGTATCTGTGGTTGTTGGGGTGGCTGTGCTATGACATGAGTCTACTAATGAGGATACCTTGAAGGTATGTGAGATTGGATGGAATAGCACGAGCTGTGGGTGCTATTTTTAGTCATGTGGGTTAATCAGTTGGATGGGAGCAGTCAGTTTTCTAGTTGTTATTCTAGCTGATGTTCTATCTTGTTTCTATAGAATGACTTCACGGTTGTGTTCTATTTGAGGCTTTGAAGTTGATATTGCTTCTGTATAGCGTGTGAGCATAGTGAAGTGGTGGTAGCATGTTATAGTCTTTGTTATTAGTTGGATCTAGTGTTTGTGCTCTGTAGACTAGTGCACATACACCTTGGTTTGTTCCTTGTCATGTAGTGGATAGATGAAACCGTTGCCTGAGTTGGTGGACATCTTAGATATTGGTGCAAGTGTCTTGATTGGAGCATGAGAGAATTGTTTGAGATTCTTATTATTGCATGAATGGCTATGGTATAGTGGTTCTGAAGGTTGGAAAGGGATTTAGTGAGTTCTTTGTCAAGTGGGAGATTGTTGAGAATGTGTGTCTCAAACTCATTGGTGAAACCATGGTTTTGTTGCTTAGACCTCTGAAAGTGATGGATTCTACTTGTACCGTTGGATGTTTGTAAGAGAGGAGTGGTGGCACTATGTACCACCATACCGCAAGAACCTTGTGACTGACTGGTGGTAGTGCGGTATACCACCATACCACAGGGGTCTCTTTGTTGTCTAGCGGTAGCATGGGGTATCGCCATACCTCAGGGGTCCTTTGGTTGTCTAGTGGTAGTGTGGTGTTACTACCACCCCACGGCTATGTTGAAGACCTCCTACGGTGGTGTTTTGTTACCGCCACACTGCGATAGGACTTGGATGAGGCTGTGGTAGTGCAGTGTTGTTACCACTGATCCACAAGCTTTTGTAGATGGTCCTGCGGTAGAGAGGTGTTCTAGTAGAATGGTAAACCACGATCCCACGGAGGCTTGTAATATGGCTTGTGGTATGGTGGTTAAGCTTGGAAGTGACGGGAAGAGATGAAACAATGCGATGGTTAAACAATGATGAACAAGTGATGTGCTGACACATGGCATGGAATCATTTGTTGATTTCACATCGTTGTTATGAATCAACAATTCATTGGGCCAACATTTGAAAACTGTTGTTTGAAGATTGGACTGCAGAGGAAACTAAACTGAACCGTTTGGACAGAGAACGAATCGATCATGGTTGTTGTTATACATTGCAACGTACTGTAACTGTTATGAGTTTGATGGTTTGATGGTCAAATGATCTATGAGTGTTCTAACTGTATTTTGTACACAACATTGTAACAAGGAGAATGCTGGTGTGAGACAAAACAAAGGAGAATGTGAACCTAAGAAGCCATGAGGTTGTGTTGGCTGAAAGGCTCAAAAAATGAGTGGGCTAGTGAAATGAAATGAATTTGCATTGTGTGTTGTGTGAGGACATTGTAATAGTGCGAGGATTCTGAACAATGTTGTTGCCTATATTCTCCAGATGAACAAGATGTAAACTCCTAAAGAGCATAGCTCTAAGATTGTATTGTAACTGTTGTTGTTGCTGATTAATACAATTGAGCTGAGTGTTTTGGAGGGTGGGGTTTTTTACTCAAAAGGGTTTTCCCCACGTAAATCTGTTTGTTCATTTTTTTTTCTTTCATGTTGGTTGGTTCTATAATTTGAATCGGTGCATAAGTGTTGAATCTGGTTAAGTTTGCATGTGCTTTTCTTAGAAGAGTTAATGTGGGAAATGCACTGTGTCTGATTCTGATTTGTGGCACAATTGTACGTGTATTTGAGGCAATTTTGAAGGAATTAAAATCACTAAAGGCACTGCAGTTCTTAGATGTTTCATTCTAAGATGACCCCCTTTTTCCCTACACATTAAGGAGTATACATTCATGTTAATACTATATTTGTGCCTCATATTTCCAAATGATTTCCCTAAAATAATCCTCACATTTTGCACCAGCCTCCCATCTATGAATAAAAACATCCCCATTAATCTTTGATCATAAGCCTCACCATAAAATGGGTTTAATTTCCTCCTCGAACAAAGCATGGAGTTGGCCTCCATTTGAAATTTGTTGCAACCACACCACCTCCACCACCACTCTTTTTTTATGTCTTCTTCAGAATGCCAAACTCTATAATTAACTTCGTGAATCGAGAGATGAGTTTTGGTAAATCTCTTAACTCCGCACATACCAATCTTAAATGCTCCTCGTACTAAGGGTGCCACCGCTCCCATCCTCAATGATCCTTCAGTCTTGTCCACTTGCTTCAACCTCCCCATGATCATTACTTCATAAATGAATCATCCTTTCCAACTTCCTAACTTAATCCATTATCATCACATTTCTCAAATCTTCAATTCATTGTTCACCAACCTCTCTAAAAGTAGCAACCCAATTCAAAAAAATGTTAGCCTCTGAGTTTCCTTCTCTCCTTATGTGACTAACAACAAAATCATCACATGTGTTTAATTCTTCTTTGATTTTTGCAATTGTATTTTGAATATGCCATGCTCTTATTTCCCCTTTCATTATTGCTTGCACAATGATAAGTGAATCACCTTCTAAGTGTATTCTTGATGCTCCTAATTTCTTTCCAAGTTTAACCACCAACAATGGTGCTGAGGCTTCAGCTATGTTATGTGTACCCTCCATCAGCTTCTTCACTCCAAAAGCTACTACATTCCCTTCCCAATCTCAGATGATGAATCCTACACCTGATGGTCCTAGATTCCCTTTTGATGCTCCATCAAAGTTAACTTTCCACCAACCTTCCATTGGATTTTCCCATCTAACCACCATTGAAAACTTTTCAGGTGGTTTAGCCCAACTTGGCCCATTAACGAGTCAAAGGTTGATCCTTGACCATTGTTCTTGGAGGAGTTTGTCTTCCAAAGTGAAAGGAACTCCTGGATTAAAAAATTGTGAGGCCACTATTCCAACCACTTCCTCTATCACATGATTGATTCTCCACTATAACCTTTTTAGCGACTCTTCTTTGTCTAAAAAAAAATCTCCTATTCCTTTCTTTCCAAATTTCCCACACAATGATAGACGAGCTGATCTTCCAAATGTAAGAAAAAGTTAACTTTTTCCTTGTCAACGACCATCCCTCAAAGACCTTCTTTAGAGTTTCTGGAGTAGGAATTTTCCATCCCAAAGATCTTCTTATATCTCCCAATAGGATGAAACCATTCTGCAGTGAAGCAACAAATGATCCCCAATCTCCTCTGCCTCCCCACACATTGCACACTTAGTTGACCCACTAAAACCTAAAATTTTTCTTTCACCTATCAAAATAAGACCTCTAATTTCCAACCACATAAAAGTCCCTGCCTTGGGTAAGCATTCTTTGCCCTGGCATAAACTAGTCGGCTAGTTCTCACCCCGTGCTTATGTATCTAAAATTTGGTAACCTAGTTTTACTGAGTATTTCCCATCCACTGCACCACACCATACCACTTTATCTTCCTTATTAGATCTCAAAATATTCCTAGAATTGAAGATCTCCTACATTAAATCTCGTTGATTATTTGGTAACCCTGCATTTTGTAAATATTTCCATCCCCATTCACCACCCATAACATCTCCCCTAAATTTCAGGTAATCACTTACCTTTTCACCCCAGTGATGTGTGAACCAAATTCTCAATTCATGAAGATCATCCCTCTCTTTCAGTGCTGGTAATCCCTCCCATGAATCTTCCCAAAACTTAGCCTTCATGCCATTCCCAATATTCCAACTAATGTGGTCAATTATGACTTGATGACAGGAGACAATAAAATTCCAAATAGTTGAACCACCAGGGGGTTTCGCATAGTGAAAATTCTGCAATCTTCCATTGAGTCTAAATATTTGGCCTTTAAAATTCTCACCCATAATTGGGAGGGTTGGGAGTAAATGTTCCACACTAATTTTTCTCCCAATGCCTCATTCATAATGCTCTAGTCTCAGAGCCCTATACCCCCTTTCTCTTTCGCCATACAAATCTTCTCCCATGCAAGGAGAGAGATTTTATCTTGGTCATTAGCTCCATTCCAGAAAAAATTTCTCATTCTCTATCCAACCACCCTAATAAATTTTTTTGGTATTTTTAGGCACATCATTGAAAAGATTGGGATGGTTGAAATAATAGATTTTAACATCAGAATCCTTCCAGCTGAAGTCAACCACCTGCTTTTCCATTTTTCCATGTGCTTCAGACAACACTCTACCAACTCCTTCCATACAACCGACTTGCTTGCTCCTCCAAATAGCAAAATACCTAGATATTTACCAGGTAGAGATCTCATTTTCATTCCCAAAATCAAACATATTTCTCTTTGCTTCTGGCAGCAAGTGTTGAGAAAGAAAATATCAGATTTTTTCCACTTTATACATTGCCCAGAAGCTTTGCTATATTTTTCCAGAATTCCCTCATCACCTTGGCTTCCCTAAATGAGGCTTCACCCATAAAAAGGGTATCATCAACAAACTGTAGATGGGATAGAGCATCTATGCCTTCCACAACTTTTATACCCTTCCAGATCCCATCTTCCCTTTTTTTGGAAATCAGTCTTCCTAGAGCTTCTGCCATTATTATGAATAAGAAAGGAGAGATTGGATCCCTCTATCTTATACCATTTTCAAATTCAAAAAAACCCTGCAGACTACCATTTAGAAGAACTGAGAAACATGAGGTATTTATACACCCTTCAACCCATTTCACCCATGCCTCACAAAATCCAAATTTCTTAAGCACTTTTAACAGAAAAATTCTATTCACCTCATCATATGCTTTCCTTATGTCTAGCTTGACCAACATTCTTTCCGTTCGGGCTAATCATATGGAATGTATTACCTCGTGAGCTATAATTATACCTTCATAAATGGAATGATTTGGGAAAAGCCACTTTGTTATGCAGAGATCACTATATCAAGAACATTCTTAAGTCTGTTAGCCATCACCTTCGATATGACCTTGTAAATAGTGTTACACAGTGCAATGGGTCAAAAATCATTAAATGATAGCATTTCCTCTTTCTTCAGGACTAGAGAAATGAAGGTATTATTAAAATATTTCAAGAAAAAACCCCCACTCTTGATTCCTCCACCACCTCCCACAAATCCATGGCCACAACATCCCACAATTTATAAAAAAACATTAGGAAGCCATTAGGACCAGGTGTTTTGTCTCCACCAAGGCTAAAAAGAGTTGTTTTAACTTCATCCAAAGTTATCACCTTTGAAAGCATTGAATTTTGTGCCTCTGTTACACATTTGGGAATAACTTCCAACACTTCATTCTCTTGTGAGATTTTAGTTTGACTATTTTTGAAAGCTTCTAAAAAGAACCACACACATTCTTTGTTAGTGTCATCCTTGTCCATGAGCATATTACCATGCTTGTCCTGAATAAAAAATATTTTATTGGAAGATCTCCTGACTTTAACCGCATTATAAAAAAAAATTGTATTGTGATCCCCCTCCTTAAGCCATGTTTCCAAGGACTTCTGCCTCCAGTAGATTTCTTCTCTAGCCAACAGCTCCACATACTGCTTATTTAGCTCTTTTTTTGATTGAAAGTCATCCTCACTCATTCCACCTTCAATGAATTTTGAATGAAACTCCCCCAAATATTTTTCTACTCTAAGCTTTTCTGAGAAGATATTTTTAAATAATTCTTGATTCCATTTCTTTAACTGTTCCTTAACAAATTGTAGTTTTTTGAAAAAAATATAGGCTTTGTTTCCATGCTGCTGTGGTGCATTTTTCTACCAACCATCCACTAACTCCAGGAATCCATCCTCACAAAACAACATTTTTTCAAATTTGAATGGAAATCTATCTGACACACCATCCTCCTTAATTCTCACACTGATTGGATAGTGATCTGAACCTGTGATAGGGAGGATGTCAACTTGAAACGTCCACTAGAAGTATTCCCAATTCCCAACAATAGAGAATTTTTCTAGTCTTTTTGCAATGTTTACAAATCTCGATCTTCTATTTGTCCAGGTGAAAGCACCACTTTTAAATTGAACTTCAAAAAAACCATTTGTTGTGTAGTTTTCGCACACACGCCCTGCTGAAAGCAAGGACCCTCTTTTGCTTTGATTTTTGGTGTCTTGGCCCTTTGATTTTAAGGATTTATCTTGCTTTGGCACCATCATAAATGTTTATCTTGTTTTCCCAAGTGATTCCCCTAAGTTATTCATTGAAAATCTTAAGTCTTGGTGAATTTTGGGTTTTTACCCTGGTTCTGGATTTTCCACCCCGTGCAGATTTTCCTAGATCTTGGTTAGACTATGGATGAATGCTTTGGTTTGGAGATTTCCAGCCTTCGTGGAATTCCACGTGGGCTATATTTTTCCAAACTCCATCCTGTTGTCGAGTTCCCGAATTTTCCTGCTTGTCTTGTCGGTGGCATTAATGTCATTCACACTATTGTAAGGGGATATATTTAACCGATTTCTTGAGGAGATTTTTCCATTATGCTTTGTTGTCTATGAATGATTGAGCTGAGGAGTTTATTCTTTGAGCTTTGGATTTGATTTGGAGCCCTAAGTTTGTGAATTGTTCAATTTAAGTGGTGATTTCCTGGGCATTTTTGTTGTTGTCTTTGTTGGGCGCCATTAAACTTGCATTTGTTATCTCTGAGATCAATTTCTGCCTCATTAATGGTACATATATGATTGCCTTGATTTGATTGATAATTGCAAGTGATGCTTTGGTGTTTTTGGTTTGTTCAGGGTTTAAATTTCCGCGTGATTTGTGCATTTCGTAGCTAGGGTTGCATGATACTTTTTGACTCAATGTTTCCAAAGTAAGTCCGAGTTCACTCTTTCATTTGCATCATGAAGTAACTTGCTTGTGAGTCATGAATACCCCTAGTAAAAACCCAGTAGTTGCAATGTTTTAATCTTGGGCTTCCCTGTGCGTCAATGGCAGATTTGTAGGGTTTGATACCTAGGGCATCACCATTTTGCCTTATCTTGCTCTTAAATAGGCCTAGAATTCAAGGAAAATATGTAGAGGGCCCATATCAAACTTGTCTCAAGCTTGGACTCTTGAAATTTATGATCGATCCATTAATCTGGGAAAAATCGTGATTGAATGCCGAAGTTCGGGTTTTTCATCCAGCTTGGGATTTTCTGGCTCTGGCAGATTTCCCCGACTTTCCCTGTCCTCTTCATTTTACCAAAATTCTCTATTTTTCAGAGATTCATCTTATTTGCGGATTTCCGTTGGCTCTGGATTTTCCCAAAATCCTTAGTTCCCTATCTTTTCTGAATTTTGTTGAATGTCTCCTCCTTTGCGGAAATCCATTCTGTGCGGATTTTCCCGGGATTCAATTGAAAATGAAATAACATGATTTGTTAAGGGGTTATTATGAATTTTATGATCTACTTATGCTATTTTGGGATCTCACATATTTTTTCTAGACTAATAATTATCAGATTAAATTGCTAATAGGTGTTTTCATGTTCATTCCACTGGAGTCTGTCTGGCCCAAAATTCTCCGAAATTCCTCCCTGGCTTGGATTTTTTGGATGGATCTGAAACCTGGATTTTGATATGATCATTCTATATGAAGATTTAGTGGCTTTTATTGATTAACTTTTGTTTTTGGGTGATCTTTACTTTGGTTTCCTTTGTTGAGTGCAGGCTTAATCGAGCAGGGTGGTGGTTGGGAAGGCTAAGGGTGACATAGAGGGATCCTCAATATCTGAAGCAGAGAGAATTAAGTTGTATGTTAAGAGAAAGATCCCAGAGAGAAAAATTACCTCCATCTGGTCCAAGGTGACGGACACAAATGTTGGACTGTCAGACTATGAAGAATTCAAAGTTAGAATGGCAGCGCGAGATCTTCCTTTGGTGGCCAAAAGAATGTTAGAGTCATGAATGGCCCATGTAGTTGGATTCCCTTCCACGATGTAGTGTTATGAATTAGTCCTTGAATGTGCCAGACATTACGATAGAGATACTCATAGGATAATTGGTCCCCAGGGGAGGATCGTGGCAAACTTGAATCCTGTCTCCATAGCTCGGACTTTTGACATGCCAGATAGATCCCATGTGGTGGCATTTAGCATGGAAATAGCTAAGAAGTACTATGAAGGGGAGTTTGTTAAATCACAACAACTCATTAATTCCTAGCTAGAGAAGCCCAAGTCTCATTATTCTAAACTACCTAAATAGCTATTCAAAGAAAAATTCAAGAAGGAATATTATGATGCTATCACATTGCTTAGCAGGGTGGTTGGACTAAAGAGTGTAGGTATGTTTGAAAATTGGATGTGCCATGTTATTGTGAGGATGGAATAGGAAAAAATTAACTATCATTGGGAAGGTGTCATAAGTAGAGTGATTCATGAGCAATTGTCGAAGGTGCTACAAACCAAGACCTTCACAATGACCTCGTACTTAGTCTAAGCACTTGCAAGATTTCATCCATACAAGGGACTGAGCACAAGGGGAGTCTTTGGGTAGGATGTTATTTATGAGGTTTACCCTCAATTGCACTTGGGAAGCTTGAGCTACAGAAGGGTGAATGATGCACTCACCATGCATATCCCTAGATTGCTTCAAGGTGCAGAACACATAAGAATTTTAGACAAAGCTCAGGAGCTCATCAAGAAATATGGGGCTTGGTTCATTCAATTCCCAACCTTCTCATACATTTGGATTGATGGCTATCAAAGGGATCCATATCAACTTCCAAGGTATCCCATTGATCATCTCTTGCTTTTGGAGGTCACTAGACAAATATGCGATTTTGATGCTATCGTTAAAAGGGACAAGCATAAGACTAGTTTTGGTGGAGACTTCCCATTGAGGATAGGTACTTGAGAGGTGTGCCCTTCTATTAATTCTGCTCAGGATTCGGTGGAGGAGATGAGTGTTCTTGGTTTGTCTTTCCACTCCAAGAGATCTAGATTTGACATAACAAGTGAAGCACAAAAGAGGGCCAGTAGAGAATATAGCCATAAGGTTGATTTAGAAGATTATTGGGCCAATTGCAGCGATGAATATGAGGTTAGGAAGAAGAATTTTTCTCGGCTTCCAGTTGAATCAGTCTGATTGTTCAATGTAAAGGCGGTTCCTGATCAACTTGAGGATGATGGGGACCTAATTCAAGGTCATGCTTATGAGGCAGTTAAAAATAGGCCAATTGGTGAAATGGATTGGTTAGAAGAAGAAAAGATGGAATTAGGACAGTTAATGGATCTGGTCACCAAGTTTACCAAGATGTGGTTGACGCATAAAATATGGGAGTTGGAAAATGAAGGTGTACAATGCACATTTTATTTGATGGGAGATTTGGACCCTCACTCCACTTCTGAGGAATCAATTGAGCAGGATCCCAAGGGTAAAGGGAAGGTGAGCTTCCCTTTCAAAATTAAGATCAAGGATATTCAAATAGAGAAGGCTCAGGAAGCAAAAAAATAAAGAAATCCTATTGCTAAGAAAAGAGGGCATACTTCAAAGGCTAAGAAATCTAGAAATGAAGAAACTGAAAAGCAAGATCCTGAGGTTGGTGCTCTTGTGCCTAAAAGGAGAAGAACCATAATATTGTCGCAAAATTCTAGTTCTAAGGATGGGGAAGAAGTTAGCACACCTGTGGTAGATGTAGAGAGTTCAGGAGAAAAGACGCAAGTGTATACAAGGAAGTCAAGGACTCCTCCTACAGATAGTGTGCCCAAGGCGGACCCTCCTTCGGTTACTTCTCGTGAGGAGTAGCATGATGATGTTCCTTCATCCCATGAAGCTCAAAATGAACCAGGTGAATCTAAGGAAGCTGAGGATCATCAAGACATAGAAGGAGAAGAATTTAATGAGGGAGAGATTTTCTGTGCAGAGCCAGAAATAGAAAGAGTTATGCAGTCACCTTTGGTTGCATATGAGGACTCGCCAGTTAGAACTGAAGAACTCAAATTGCCTCCAGGAGAAGAAATATCAGATAAAGTTTCATCACTTGTGCACAGGGAGGAGCACACCGAGGAAAAGGATAGGGCCGAAGAGGTTCCTTAGAAAAGAAATTTAGATATGCCTAGGGATTAGGAAGAAGAAGTAGGACAGAGTGAAGTGTAGTTAGATTCCACTGTTCCAAAGTGGTTGGACAAAGAAATATAGAGAAAGCAAGTTGTTGTGGAGGATACCCCACCCAATTGGGATGAGTTGTTGGTCAAGATAGGGAAGGATAAAGGGAAAAAGAAGGCCAGGTTATCTACAAAATTGAAAGAGATGCAGTAAATAACCAGGTTGTCCACATTGCCACTCCTGCCCCAGATAAGAATAGGGATGATGTAACTACAAAAGATTATAATTTTCTGACCATCAATATAGGATCCACCTCCATGGAGTAGGACATTGAACAATATGAGGGTTCTAGTGCGGTCATCCCGAGAAGATTAAGAAGTGAAGTCCAAACCAAACAGGAGTTGAAGAAAGAAAATGAAAGACTCAGGAAATGTTTGGAGGATTTGATGAAGCCCTTACAATCCATTGGCTCCTTGTCTTCTGTTGTGAGTTTCTTTCCCCAAGAGACTATATCTGAGCTAGAAAGGATGAAGGCTACCACTCTTGCTACAACAAATTGGTTACAAGGGGTGCAATCTGGAGGAAATGATGCTATCAAAGACATTCTCTCAACTAGAGGAGATGCTATGAGGGTGATAAATTGGTTAAAGGAGGTATTAGCTCAAGGCAAGGAAGATATAGACCTCTTGTTGCAGAAAACTAAGACCATCATGGAGTATGCCAAGGATAAAATTGTAAGTGATGGAATTCTTCCTTCCTCCAGAGCTGCCGAACCTTGGGAATGATTTGAAGCTTTGCAAATTAGGCAGAAGGTTCTGAAGAAGATCTATAATCAGAGGAGGAAAATTGAGGATACCCTAACTAGTGTTTATAATGGGTGCATTACTTTCTTTGAGATAATGACAGGGAGAAGGAAGATTGCACCTAATCATTTTAGTTTAGAATAGTTGAGAAGGTGGTGGCAGGATGTTTATATTCCAGTTGGTGATGATCATATTACTGCGCACCAATTAGATGATTCAGCCACTTATATTGCCGTCATTGATAAATATCTAACATATAAGATTAAGTGGGATAAATTGGTGGAACAATCTAAGGAAAATATTACATCAATTGAGAGCTGACTTAATGTTTTGCCTTTGCCACCCATAGCCGACCTTGACAGGGTGATTTTGAAAGTACATGAAATGCTGGATCGAAATAAAGACAAAGGGGAAGATAGTTAATGTTGGATTACATCGAGATTTGTGCTTCCCTATTATTTTGTTAGCATTGGTCCAAGTTGCATTGGAGATCCTAGGCCAACTTGGATGAAGTTCGAGTATTTAATGGAAATTTTATTTTATTTTATTTTGAATTTCTCTTGGCCGACCTGTTTTGTGGCCAATTATTGTTGCAAAACATTGGCTAGGCGGACATGTTCTGGGGGTCTCTATTTATATGGCATTTTTCCTCATTTGTAATATATAGATAGCAATACATAGACAAGTAGACATATAGCTAATATTGAAGTGAATTATGAATTAGCAAGTAGTTGTTCTCAAGCAAGTATTGTAATAGAAGATTGGAATTGTTGCTTTAGTGGATAATTTAATGCAAGTAATGTCATTGTGATTTGGTGCCATACTTGTGTTCTTCTTATCTTGCATGGTTCTAGTTATTCTATCTTTAAAATTTCTTTGAGGAGATATTTCAATATTTAGGATTAGATTTGATTTAATGATGTCTATGGTTTGATATTTGAAGTGTTGCAGTGATCCCTGGTCCATACTTTTCACAGCTAGCTGATTGTTAGTTGCTTTGCAAAGTTAGCCTAGACTATATATCTATTGTGCTTAGTTCAATTGTGAGGGTTTATTCATTTCAATTGCTTTGGGATTGTTTTGGATGAATGTTCATGATTTGAAAATCTTTAACACCTTAGAAGATTGCACTGTTCTTGTGAGATTGTAGATTCATCTGGGTTAAGCAAGGATTAGTTTATGAGGGATTGGCCCATTTCAAGTATTTCATCATCTATATTGTTAATCTTAAGTGTAGTGTTAGTCTTAGTAATCTCTTTAAAACCATAATGTTTTGTTATTTCTTTATCATTTCAGTTAGATTTAGGATTGAAGTATCATCATATTGCCAGATTTGATAAATTGAAGATTTAGTCTTTGCTTGTAGTAAGGTCCCATTGTGATTACCAACATTTTCACATTTATCATTGAGTTGTTTATGCATTGTCAAGACCTAACATTAGAGACCTAGGGGTTATCTCTTGAGGCTTTTTGATATATATTTACCTTTCAAGAGCGATAGGATATTATATTTTGTCTGAGTTGTTGCTGTGCAAAAAACATCATCAACAAATTGGCACTAGGAGTGTCTAAATAAGCTAAGCTAGATTAGTTTTTGTATGCTATCTCTCCTGAAAGATTCAGAAGAAGAACCAGATCTACTCTGGGAGAGGAGGAATTTCAAGAATTTCTAGTCCCTACCGGGTCAAGAAGGACCAGTATAAAGGGAGAATCATCATCCACCCAACCACCTCCATCATCTCCATCTTCGCCAAGTTCACCTTCATCTGAGTCTGAGGACATTCCCATTCCACAACCTCAGCTAGCCATAAATCAGCCATTACCACCTCCACCTCCACCAATGGCTTTCCTGGCCAACAACCCATCTAAATTGACCTTTGCTAATTAAATTTCATGCCCAAGAACCCAGAGCATTTTTGTTCTAAGTTCCATGTCAATGACCCCAATAGAACTGTTGAGGAACACATTAGGATCTTCCAGACTTGCCTTAAGGACAAAGGGATCAATCATGAAGATGTAGCATGTAGGCTCTTCCCTTATTCCTTAGGAGAAGATGCATTCTATTGATACAATCATTTTCCTGCTAGACCTATTCGGGATTGGAATGAATTGGAGACTACATTTTTGCAGAAGTTAAGGATTCCCATTAGTCCCAGTGAGCTCTATCGTCAGTTCACTAATGCTAAGAGAGAAGTCATTGAGCCTATAGGGTCCTTTAACAACAGGTTTCATCATTCCTATACCAGATTGTAGGCCCCCTATGTTGTTGACCATGCTACTGCTTTAGAAGTTTATTACGAAGGTCTGGATAGCCTCACTGCCACATTCATGAAGTGGAGAAAAAACCCTCCCACCACTTTCCTTGAGGCATATGCAGAGGTTTTGAAGGTTAGTACTACTTTGAGACAACATTTTTCTGGACCTTTACCATCATTAGGACTCACTTCTCACCCTGGACAGATCCCAACACTCAACCAAGCTCTCACTAATCATACCCCAATCATGAATCTGGTCCCTTAGTTGCCTATGGTACCTCACCCAAGGCCTCTAGTGAGTCAAATGCCACCTCCAGTCAGTTATCCCCATCAAAGTGCGGATCATCCTCTTCATCCACAATCTCATGCTAACTATCCCCCATATTTGTAGAATTCTAAAGTTTTGAATCAGTCATTGAATACCAACACTGTAGTAGGATATTCTCATAATAGTGCCCATCAGCCTCCATATAGAAGTCCTGACCAGGAGAGACTGGATGAACTATCTGAACAAATAAAGAAGTTGAATATGGAGGTGACTTACTTGAGGAACTAGAATAGTCAGTTGCAAGCTGCTCAAAGAAATATGCAGTCCAATTAGAGCAGAGAAAGTCAAGAAAATCAACAGGGACAACATTATAATGATAGAGGATATAACAATGCAAAGGATATAACAACGAAAGAGGGTATAATAATGACAAAGGATACAATAATGGTATGGGACAAAATTATGATAAAGGACAATCCTCAGGCCAAAATTTTGATAGAGATCAAGCTGGTGGACAGGGTTTTGACAGAACACAGCCACCTAGACAAAACAGGGCTTGGAACACGAGGCCTAATAATAGAGGAGTCTCCACCCCATTGGATCAACTAGTCAACCAATTAGTCAATAAACTAGCTAATCAGGAGAATCCTCCTAGTGGTGTGTTTTTGGCAGAGGCTACTTTATCAGGATGGTGTAGGCTCCATAAAACAAGTCAACATTCTGAGTTAGATTGTCCAGAATTCCAAACAGCAGCCTCAATCTTTCAGTATGAAGTGGAGAACAATTCAAATGGTCAAGAGATTGTACCCTCAACTCCTTATGATTCTTCAGTGTTAGTCCTGAATTATGCCCCTTTTCCATAGAGAAAAGACAATGTGCCTGAGGATGAATCAAACCAGCTCAAGGAAGAAGCAGATCAGGTATGTAATGGAGATGAGATTTCATAGTTATTTGATGAGAATCCAGTGAATGACAATGGCCCCTTGGACGAAGAAGAATCTTATGTTGAAGAAGTGCAGACCTTCTAGAGACCTACCAAGAAGTATGATTTAAGGGACATGCCACATATACATCCACAGGTTGGAGGCCCCTTTACCACTTCCATCCCTCCAAAAAACTTCATCATACCTCTAGATCCTAATGCAAGTAATAATCCATTGTACCCTCATGTGTCAAAGCAATATGTATCAAAGGAAGGATAGACACACGTGGACATGTCAAAAGGAAGGAATGTTGAAGCAAGCAAAGACAGGGTGATGGACAATCCAAAGGAGACTCCTGTCGATCTAAATGAAGAATAATTGTCCATATATGTTGTAGAATAACTCAAGAAACTTAAGGTAAGTCTCTTTGCATTTGAGTTGTTGAGAGTTACATCCATTAGGAATGTAGTCCTAGGAGCCTATAATGCAAATTCTATATCACAAGAGAAATCAGTTAGTGAAAGTGTCAATAGAGTATCTAGCTCTCAAACAATAGGAAGGCAAAATCAGACTCACAATCAAGTTCATGTGCCTCCAGGAGATAAGGGAAAAGAGAAAGATAAAACCCAGGTTTCCCAAGTAGATACTCCCTTAACTCTATTTCAAGGGAAAAAAGAGACTCCTCCATTCCTGATTTATGTTCATATATTTGGTAAGCACTTGCATAATTGCTTGTTAGATTCAGGTGCTTCCACCAATGTAATGCCATACGGTATCTGTAGAGCTTTGGGAATTACTCTTGTTGATTCCCAAAAGAAGGTTACTCAATTGGATAGAACTGAAGTTAACGTTGTAGGGGAATTAAACATGATTCATATGCAGGTTGATTCTGACCCTAAAATTCAATAGGTCATCAATATACAGGTGGCAGATATACCTGATGCTTATGGTTTGATCCTGGGAAGAGACTTTACTAAGGCCTTGAATGAATATGTATCAACTGACAACTCTCATATGTGGCTTCCTTGGAAGGGAGTGCTAAACCAAATTAGAATTGAGAGAGAACCTAGAATGAAGTACATGATCATAGAATATCAGAATACTTCCAATGAAATTCTCATATCGGAAGTAAGTATGGGTAATTATGTGCTTGCAGCCTCTTTTGAGGAATCAAATGTAGAGGAAGTTCTAATGTTCCACACAACATCTGTTGATCTAACAATAGAATCCAGTAGTACTAGAGCCTTGGTCGAACCAGTTGAAAATAGTGAAGATGATCTTGAAGATAATCAACTCAGTTTACTAGATAATTTCCAGGAATTCATTCAAAAGTGCATTGAGGATCAGGTTTAGTTGGGTAGGAAGATGAATTTTAGAGATTTGCTTTTTCCAAATTGGTGCAGGGTCCATAATGCCTCTCACTCTAAGCTAGATTGTTGCTTATGCCAGACTACAGTGGAACAAGTGCAAAAGTGTATCAACCCCACTCCAGCAGTCAAAGTTGATATCCAGAATATTGAAGAAGACCTAAAAGGAAAGAAAGTGATGTCTTTAGAAGAACCTTCAAGCAGCAACAGTGCAAGAGATACATCTAGGAAATCAACAGTTGCTGGTTGTTGGACTTTAAGGTTTGATGGATCCAAATCAAAGAAAGGAGATGGAGCTAGATTTGAGCTAATCAGTCCAAGAGGTAAAACATTCTTTGCTACTCATAGACTTCAATTTCATTGTACACACAATGTAGCAGAATATGAGGCTTTGGTACATGTATTATTAATGGCATTAAAGAAAAAGGTTAAGATCCTACAAGTATTTGGGGATTCAGAGTTAGTAGTCAAGCAAGTTAGAAAACAATACTCTTTTCATGACAAAAGAATGACCAATTATAGAAATAGAGTATGGGACCTCATTGAATGATTTGATGCCTTCAACATTCAGTTGATACCACGAAGTAAGAATCAGATAGCTGACTCCCTTGCTCAGGCAGCCAGTACATTGCAACTTCGGTCTCTATCTGGATTGAAGAAGTTTACAGTCGAGTTAACTCTAGTGCCTTCAGTACCTAACAATGTCACCAACTTCTAGGTATTTGAAGACAATAAGCATATTCTAGATTTTATCACAAGCATAGATGTTTTTGCTTCTTAGATTATTGATGAGACTGAGCCTCAAGAAGTAGAAATGGATTTGGAAGGGCTAATCAATTTGAAGAAAAATACTATTCCTAGAGGAATGGTACAGTTAGAGAGGATTTTTGACTTGGACAAAGTCAAGGAATAGGAACAAGATGCCAAGAGGGAGTCCATCAGTGGATAGTGTGAAACATATAATATGGGAACTAATGAGGATGTCAAGAATGTTTTTATTGGAAAAGTGTGCACTCTAGAAGAGAGGAAAGGAATAATTGACACATTACATAGATATTCAAATGTGATAGCCTGGAGTTATGAAGACTTGAAGACTTATGATACATCAATTATAACTCATACTATCCCTCTAAAGCCATGAGTGAAACCTTTCAGACAGAGGCAAAGGCCAATCAATGCTCTACTGGAACCAATAATTCAGAAGGAGGCACACAAATTTCTATCTGCAAGAATCATATTTCCAGTCATACATTCAACTTGGGTTGCAAACTTGGTTCCAGTGAGAAAGAAAAATGGTGAAATTGGGTTGTGTGTAGATTTTAGAAATCTTAATAGAGCATTAGAAAAGGATAATTATCCAGTACCTTCAATGGATGAAGTACTTCAGATTGTCAATGGTTCTTAGATGATGTCTTTCTTGGACGGTTACTCTGGGTATAACCAGGTCATGGTACAATATGAGGATAGGCATAAGACAACTTTCACCACAAAGTGGGGCACTTTTTCCTACAGAAGAATGCCCTTCGGTTTGATCAATGTTGGAGCTACATTTCAAAGGGCCATGGATATTGCTTTTAAAGACATCATTGAGTCTTTTCTAAAAAGAAAGGAGACCACATTGCAGACTTGTGTAAAGTGTTTCAAAAGTGCAGGGAGTTTGGAATATCCCTTAATCTGAAGAAATGCATCTTTGAAGTGATAGAAGGAAAGTTGTTGGGGCATGTTATCTCTGAGAGGAATTGCCATTGATCCAGAATGAGTGGAAGCCATACTCAAGATCCCACCACCTACTAGCAAGAAAGAAATGAAGTCATTCTTTGGTAAGATCAACTTTGTGAGGAAGTTCATCACTGAGTTTGCAGAAATTGTCAAGCCATTGAATGCAATGTTGAAGCAGAAGGCCAAGGTTGAAAGGAGTGCAGAGGAAAAAGAGGCATTTGCAAAAATTAAAAGAGTTATTGTTGACGCTCCAGTTCTAGTAAGTCCTGATTATGGGAAGCCCTTTTACGGATATTCATTTGCTTCTAATCATTCCTGTGCTGGCATGTTGACCCAAAATTCTGACCAAGGGAATGAACACCCTATAGCATTTATGAGTGCACCATTGAAAGATGCAGAATTGAGATATCCAACTGTGGAGAAATAGGCATATGCCCTGGTTAGAGCTGTAAAAAAGTTTAGGCATTATATTCTTAGAAACAAGGTGTTTGCAATAGTCCCTAACCCTGCAGTTAAACTGCTATTGATGCAAAATGAGTTGGGGGAATGTAGAGCCAAATGGGTAACGATGTTGTAGGAATATGACATTGAAATTCAGCCTATGAAATTGGTAAGAGGACAAGGGCTTACAAGAACTATGGCAAAAATGGGCCCTGATCTTACAGTCCAACATTACAATATTGAAGACGTTTCTCCAGGAGGTTGGTATGATGATATTATTCACTATTTGTTGAAGCAAAGGTGCCCTGACCATCTCAATGCAGTAAAAAAGAGAGCTCTATGTTTGAAGAGTGATGGTTTCATGTTGAAGGGAGTTGTGTTATATAAAAGGAATCATGAAGGCATATACTTAAGGTGTTTAGGACAATAGGAGGTTGAGAGGGTCATGACTGAATTTCATGATAAATATGGTACTGGTCATGGATCTACACATTCTACTGCAAACCAGATTCTGAGGGCTGGTTATTATTGGCCTACCTTGTTCAAAGATACACACAGTCATGTCAGAACATGCCATGTGTGCCAAACTGCAGCAGCCAGGGATAAGTATGCAGCTCTTCCTCTCCAGCCAGTCTTCCAGGTAAAGCCCTTTGCACAGTGGGGAATGGAATTCATTGGCCCAATCAATCCACCTTCTTCTACTAGTCACGGGTATATTCTCACCATTACTGATTATTTTACACGATGGACTGAAGCTCTTGCATGCAAACAATGTACTTCTAATGTAGTAATTGAGTTCCTCGAATCAGGTATTATCAATTGCTTTGGATGTCCTTTATCTTTAGTTTGTGATAATGGTCTTGCATTTGCATTTTGAAATTTTCCAATTGGGCCTTTGATCATGGGATCATAATCAAGTTTGCATCCAATTACTATCCACAAGGTAACGGGTTTTCTGAGTCTTCTAATAAAAACCTCTTAACAGTTATCCATAAACTATTAGAGAAAAATTCTAAGGATTGGCACACTCAACTTAGATTTGCTCTGTGGGCAGATCGTACTAGACATAAGACTTCCTTAGGGACTTCTCCTTATCACCTTGTGTATGGCCTAGAGCTAGTATTTCCAATCCAATTGAGAATCCCTACTTTGTAGTTTATTAATGAGTATGATGAAGAAAACAAGCGTGAGGCCCGCTTGCAAGAACTATTACACCTTGAAGAGAAAAGAGACGAAGCCTTAGAAAACTTTGCTAAACATCAGAGTGTAGTTAAAAGATGGTTTGATAGAAGATCTAAGGTAAAATCCTTTAGGATTTCTGACTTGGTTCTCTACTGGGATAAATCCCATGACTGTAAGGGAGAGCATGGAAAATTTGACAAACTTTGGCTTGGACCTTATCAAATTTTAGAGATCCTGGGTGATAATGCTTTCCATTTGAAAACACTCACTGGGGAAGACATCCCACTGCCTATCAATGGGTAGTATCTGAAGCATTATTTCCAATCCTGAGCTATCTGCAGCTCTTTCCTTGTACATAGTTAGATTAGTTTTTTTTTGCTTTGAGTAGGTTTCCCTTTCTACTTTTTTTGGTTTGTTTTGGTTAGTTTAGGTTTGCTTTCAGTTTTGTGTTTGCTCTAATTTTTTTTTGGGGTTTTCTTGTTTTCTCCTGGTCGTGGTGCATCTGCATGACAAAACTATTTTATCTGGAACTGTTCTGAGTATTTTATTGATGAAATTTTATCTAGCATCTTGAATGGATGGTTAAGGTTTTTGTTATTGTCAAGCAGTTTAAATGTTCGATTTAAGGATGATGAGTCACTGGTTTGATTTGAATTTGAAGTATTTTGAAATCTTATATTTTCATACATCTTAAGAATCCTGAGGTTGTGGTAGGATCCTTGTGAGGTCTTTTCAAGTGAAAAAATCTTAATTTTGCTTTAGCCCCACTCTAGTTCTCAGCCCTAAGTGTGAGCTTCATTGTTCATAGGTTGAAATAAAAAAAAAAGTGAAAAGAAAAGAATATCAAAAGGAAAGAAAAAATAAAATATTGAAAATCAAAATAACAAATTCAACTTATTAGGGGTATCTGAATATCTCTATCGGGGCTATGGGCGCTTGGCTGGCAATAGAGCTATGTTCGGGAGAGTCACAGTGATAACCTCATCGGGGCTATAGATGCTTGACTGGCAGCGAGGCTCTATCCAGGTTACTTTTGAATTTAGAATCTTTACATAGCCTGTCTTAACTGAACTTGGTTTCTACAGTAGTTCAAGGAGGGAAATGAACTCATGTGCACACACTTGGATTTTCAGTTTATGGAAGGTTCGGTCTACCTTTGGTTTTGATTCTTTAATTTATGCATTTTGATTTGTTTTGTCTGATAGTGAGATTGAAACCAAAGATTCTAGGTTATTGATTCTTGTTCATCATCGGAATGCTCTAGAACATTTCCCTAGCAGAGTCGCCATTTTTTGTGCAATTTTCGAACACACGCCCCGCTGAAAGCAGGGACCCTCTTCCGCTTTAATTTTTGGTATCTTATCCCTTTGATTTTAAGGATTTATCTTGCTTTTGCGTGAGCCTAAATGTTTATCTTGTTTTCCCAAGCAATTCCCCTAAGTTATTCATTGAAAATCTTAAGTCTTGGTGAATTTCAGGTTTTTACCTTGGTTCAGGATTTTCCACCCCGTGCGGATTTTGCTAGATCCTACTCAGACTCCGGCTAAATGTTGTGGTTCAGAAATTTCCAGCCTTCGCGGAATTCTACGTGGGCTGGATTTTTCTGAACTCTGTCTTGTTTTTGGGTTCCCATATTTTCTTGCTTGTCTTGTCGGCGACATTAATGCCATTTGTACTGTTGTAAGGGGGTATATTTAACCGATTTCTTGAGGAGCTTTTTCCATTATGCTTTGTTTTCTGTGATTTACTGAGCCGAGGAGTGTATTCTTTGAGCATTTGATTTGATTTGGAGCGTTGAGTTTGTGAATTGTTCGATTTAAGTGGTGATTTCTTGGGCATTTCTGTTGTTGTCTTTGTTTGGGCGCCATTAAACTCACATTTTTTAATCTCTGAGATCGATTTCTGCCTCATCAATGGTATGTATATGATTTCCTTGATTTGATTGATAATTGCAAGCGATGCTTTAGCATTTTTGGTTTGTTCAGGGTTTAAATTTCTGTGTGATTTGTGCATTTCGTAGCTAGGGTTGCATGATACTTTTTGATTCAATGTTTCCCAAGTAAGTTCAAGTTCACTCTTTCATTTGCATCACAAATTAACTTTCTTGTGAGTCATGAATACCCCTAGTAAAGACCCAGTAGTTGCAATGTTTGAATCTTGGGCTTCCCTATGCGTCAATGGTGGATTTGTAGGGTTTGATACCTAGGGCATCACCATTTTGCCTTATCTTGCTCTTAAATAGGCCTAGAATTCAAGGAAAATCTATAGAGGGCCCATATCAAACTTGTCTCAGGCTTGGACTCTTGAAATTTATGATCGATCCATTAATCTGGGCGAAATCGTGATTGAATGCCGAAGTTCGGGTTTTTCATCTAGCTCGGGATTTTTCGGCTCTGGTGGATTTCCCCGACTTTCCCTATCCTCTTCATTTTCCTAGAATTTGCTATTTTTCAAAGATTCATCTTATTCGCAGATTTTTGTTGGCTCCGGATTTTCCCAAAATCCTTGGTTCCCTATCTTTTCTGAATTTTGTTGAATGTCTCCTCCTTCGCGGAAATTCGTTTCATACAGATTTTCTCGAGATTCGATTGAAAATGAAATAACATGACTTGTTAAGGGGTTATTATGCATTTTATGATCTACTTATGCTATTTTGGGATCTCACATGTTTTTTCTAGACAAATAATTATCAGATTAAATTGCTAATAGGTGTTTTCATGTTCATTCCGCTGGAGTCTGTCTGGCCCAAAATTCTCCGAAATTCCTCCCTGGCTTGGATTTTGTGGATGGATCTGAAACCTGGATTTTGATATGATCATTCTATATGAAGATTTAGTGGCTTTTATTGATTAAATTTTGTTTTTGGGTGATCTTTACTTTGGTTTCCTTTGTTGAGTGCAGGCTTAATCGAGCAGGGTGGTGGCTGGGAAGGCTAAGGGTGACATAGAGGGATCCTCGGTATCTGAAGCAGAGAGAATTAAGATGGATGTTAAGAGCAAGATCCCAGAGAGAAAAATTTGCTCCATCTGGTCTGAGGTGATGGACACAAATGTTGGACTATGGGACTATGAAGAATTCAAAGTTAGAATGGCAGCACAGGATCTTCCTTTGGTGGCCAAAAGAATGTTAGAGTCAAGACTGGCCCATGTAGTTAGATTCCCTTCCACGATGTAGTGTTATGAATTAGTCCTTGAATGTGCCAGACATTACGATAGAGATACACAGAGGATAATTGGTCCCCAAGGGAGGATCGTAGCAAACCTGAATCCTGTCTCCATAGCTCAAACTTTTGACTGCTAGATAGATCCCATGTGGTGGAATTCATAATAGAAACAACTAAGAAGTACTATGAAGAGGAGACTATTAAATCACATCAGCTCATTAATTCTTGGTTGGAGAAGCCCAAGTCTCATTATTCTAAACCGCCTAAACAACTATTCAAAGCAAAATTCAAGAAGGAATATTATGATGCCTTCACATTGCTTAGCAAGGTGGTTGGATTGAAAGAGTGCAAGTATGTTTGAAAATTGGATGTCCCATGTTATTGTGAGGATGGAACAGGAAAATATTAACTATCATTGGGAAGGTGTCATAAGTACAGTGATTCATGAGAAATTTTCCAATGTGTTGCAAACCAAGACCTTCACAATGACCTCGTACTTAGTCTATGCACTTGCAAGATTTCATCCATACAAGGGACTGAGCACAAGGGGAGTCTTTGGGTAGGATGTTATTTATGAGGTTTACCCTCAATTGCACTTGGGAAGCTCGAGCTACAGAAGGGTGAATGATGCATTCACCATGCATATCCCTAGATTGCTCCAAGGTGCAGAACACATAAGAATTTTAGACCAAGCTAAGGAGCTCATCAAGAAATATGGGGCTTGGTTCATTCAATTCCCAACCTTCTCATACATCTGGATTGATGGCTTTCAAAGGGCTCCATATCGACTTCCAAGGTATCCCACTAATCACCTCTTGCTTTTGGAGGTCACCAGACAAATATGTGATTTTGATGCTATCATCAAAAGGGACAAGCATAATATTGGTTTTGGTGGAGACTTCCCTTTGAGGATAGGTACTGGAGAGGCGTGCCCTTCTATTAATTCTGCTCAGGCTTTGGAGGACAAGATGAGTGCTTTTGGTTTGTCTTTCCACTCCAAGAGATCTAGATTTGACATAACAAGTGAAACACAAAAGAGGGCCAGTAGAGAATATAGCCATAAGGTTGATTTAGAAGGTTATTGGGTCAATTGCAGTGATGAATATGAGGTCAGGAAGAAGAATTTTTCTTGGCTTCCAGTTGAATCAGTCTGATTGTTCAATGTAAAGGCGGTTGCTAATCAACTTGAGGATGACGGGGACCTGATTCAAGGTCATGCTTATGAGGTAGTTAAAAATAGGCCAATTGGTGAAGTGGATTGGTTAGAAGAAGAAAAGATAGAATTAGGACAGTTAATGGATCCGGTCACCAAGTTTACCAAGATGTGGTTGAAGCATAAAATATGGGAGTTGCAAAATGAAGGTGTATAGTGCACCTCTGATTTGATGGGAGATTTGGACCCTCACTCCACTTCCGAGGAATCAACTGAGCAGGATCCCAAGGGTAAAGGGAAGGTGAGCTCCCCTTTCAAAATTAAGATCAAGGATATTCAAATAGAGAAGGCTCAGGAAGCAGAAAAATAGAGAAAGCCTATTGCTAAGAAAAGAGGGCATACTTCAAAGGCTAAGAAATCTGGAAATGAAGAAACTGAAAAGTAAGATCTTGAGGTTGGTGCTCCTATTCCTAAAAGGAGAAGAATCATAATATTGTCGCAAAAGGCCGGTTCTAAGGATAGGGAAGAAGTCAACACACCTGTGGTAGATGTAGAGAGTTCAGGAGAAAAGATGCAAGTGTATACAAGGAAGTGAAGGACTCCTCCTATAGATAGTGTGCCCAAGGCAGACCCTCCTCTAGTTACTTCTCATGAGGAGTAGCATGATGATGTTCCTTCGTCCCATGAAGCTCAAAATGAACTAGGTGAATCTAAGGAAGCTGAGGATCATCAAGACACAGAAGGAGAAGAATTTAATGAGGGAGAGATTTTTGGTGCAGAGGCAAAAATAGAAATAGTTATGTAGTCGCCTTTGGTTGCATATGAGGACTCGCCAGTTAGAACCGAAAAATTCAAATCACCTCTAGGAGAAGAAATATCAGATAAAGTTTCATCACCTATGCATAGGGAGGAGCACATTGAGGAAAAGGATAGGGCCGAAGAGGTTCCTAAGAAACATAATTTAGATACGCCTAGGGATCAACAAGAGGAACTAGGACAGAGTGAAGTGTAGTTAGATTCCACTGTTCCAGAGTGGTTGGACAAAGAAATAAAGAGAAATTAGGTTTTTGTGGAGGATACCCCACCCAACTGGGATGAGTTGCTGGCCAAGATAGGGAAGGATAAAGGGAAAAAGAAGGCCAGGTTTATCTACAAAATTGAAAGAGATGCAACAAATAACCAGGTTGTCCACATTGCCACTCCTGCCCTAGATAAGAATAGGGATGATGTAACTACAAAAGATTTTAATTTTTTGACCATCAATATAGGATCCACCTCCATGGAGCAGGACATTGAACAATATGAGGGTTCTAGTGCGGTCATCTTGGGAAGATTAAGAAGTGAAGTCCAAACCAAACAAGAGCCGAAGAAAGAAAATGAAAGACTCAGGAAATGTTTGGAGGATCTGATGAAGCCCTTACAGTCCATTGGCTCCTCGTCTTCTATTGTGAGTTTCTTGCCCCAAGAGACTATATCTGAGCTAGAAAGTATGAAGGATACCACTCTTGCTATAGAAAATTGGTTACAAGGGGTGAAATCCGGAGGAAATGATGCTATCAAAGACATTCTCACAACTGGAGGAGATGCTATGAGGGCGATAAATTGGTTAAAGGAGGTATTAGCTCAAGACAAGGAAGATATAGACCTCTTGTTGTAGAAAACTAAGACCATCATGGAGTATGCCAAGGATAAAATTGTAAGTGATGGAATTCTTCCTTCCTCTAGAGCTATTGAACCTTGTGAATGGTTTGAGGCTTTGCAAATTAGGTAGAAGGTTCTGAAGAAGATCTATAAGTAGAGGAGGAAAATTGAGGATACCCTAACTGGTGTTTATAATGGGTGCATTGCTTTCTTTGAGATAATGATAGGGAGAAGGAAGATTGCATCTAAGCATTTGAGTTTAGAACAATTGAGAAGGTGGTGGAAGGATGTTTATACTCCAGTTGGTAATGATCACATTACTGGGCACCAATTAGATGATGCGGCCACTTATATTGTCGTCATTGATAAATATCTAACATATAAGATTGAGTGGGATAAATCGGTGGAACAGTCTAAGGAAAATATTACATCAATTGAGAGCTGACTTAAGGTTTTTCCTTTGCCACCCACAACCGACCTTGATAGGGTGATTTTGAAAGTACATGAAATGCTGGATCGAAATAAAGACAAAGGCGAAGATAGTTAATGTTGGATTACATCAAGATTTGTGCTTCCCTATTATTTTGTTAGCATTGGTCCAAGCTGCATTGGAGATTCCAAGCCAACCTGGATGAAGTTCGATCATTTAATGCAAAGTTTATTTTATTTTATTTTGAATTTCTCTTGGCTGACCTATTTTGTGGCCAATTATTGTTGTAAAACATTGGCTAGGCTGACATGTTCTGGGGGTCTCTATTTATATGGATTTTTTCCTCATTTGTAATATATATATAGCAATACATAGACAAGTAGACATATAGCTGATATTGAAGCGAATTAGGAATTAGCAAGTAGTTGTTCTCAAGCAAGTATTGTAACAGAAGACTGGAATTGTTGCTTCGGTGGATAATTTAATGCAAGTAATGTCATTGTGATTTGGTGCCATACTTGTGTTCTTCTTATCTTGGATGGTTCTAGTTATTATATCTTTAAAATTGCTTTTAGGAGATATTTCAATATTTAGGATTAGATTTGATTTAATGATGTCTATGGTTTGATATCTAAAGTGTTGCAGCGATCCCTGGTCCATACTTTTCGTAGCTAGTTGATTGTTAATTGCTTTGTAAAGTTAGCTTGGACTATATATCTATTTTGCTCAGTTCAATCGTGAGGGTTTATTCATTTCAATTGATTTGGGATTGTTTTGGATGAATTTTCATGATTTCAAAATCTTTAACACCTTAGAAGATTTCACTGTTCTTGTGAGTTTGCAAATTCATCTAGGTTAAGCAAGGATTAGTTTATGAGGGATTGGTCCATTTCAAGTATTTCATCATTTGCATTGTTAATCTTAGGCATAGTGTTAGTCTTAGTAATCTCTTTAAAACCCTAATATTTTGTTATTTCTTTATCATTTCAGTTAGATTTAGGATTGAAGTATCATCATATTGCCAGATTTGATAAATTGAAGATTCAGTCCTTGCTTGTAGTAAGGTCCCATTGTGATTACCAGCATTTTCACATTTATCACTGAGTTGTTTATGCATTGTCAAGACCTGACATTAGAGACCTTGGGGTTATCTCTTGAGGCTTGCTGATAGAGATTTACCTTTCAAGAGAGATAGGATATTATATTCTGTCTGAGTTGTTGTTGTGTAGAAAACATCATCAACGCCATTTTTATTCACAAAATCACTAAAATCTCTATGTTTTTGGTTTAACCAACCAATACCACCTTTTTTGTCTATCAGCCGAAGGATTGCATTGAAGTTGCCACCTAGAAGGAACAATCTAACTCCATTTAAAGCCAAAACCTCCAAAATATCTCCCCACAATCTTCTCATTTTAGGGATATTATCTGGTCCATAAACATTAATTAAAAAGAAACTTTAAAATAACTACTTAGAAGTAACATTCACCTATTGCCAAGATTTTTCAGATCTCATTACCTTTACCTCACTGCTCACCTCTTTATATAGTATACCTAGGCCTCCAAAGGCTCCTTCCACTTCCACAATAAGACATTTCCACAAGCTAAATCTCTTACTAAAAGAGACAACTTCGGTCCTACTTAATTTCATTTCTTGCAATAAAACAATGTTCGGTCTCGTTTGATCAAGACATCTCTTGATCAAACGAATCTTGTCAGGGGAATTGCAACCCCTGACATTCCATGATAGGACCTTCATTTCTCCCAGAAAAAGGCATAGCCTTTTCCCGATCTCAATTTTTTTTGTCCCACTGCACTTCCTGCTATTTCCAACTTTGCCCTAATTGATTTTGATCCTCATTTTTTCTTTTCGGAAATCTTTACCTTTGCTTGTTTGGCCAATGATTGTACTAGAGTTATTTTCTCCAAAATTCCTAATTTTGAGGTTAAACCCAACTCATCCCCACCACCTACTTCATCATCTGTTGGGGGCTCTGATTCCAAATCCCCAAGTAAGCTTCCTTCCTCTCTAGCTTCTTCCAATGAACTCTCTAGATTTCTTATTGGTGAGATATGGATATCCTTAAAGAATGGTTCGTCAACTTCTATGTTTTCATCTACATTCTAACTCCCAGTTAAAGGTTATTTTTCATGATTATTCAAAGAATCTATTACTTCCTCACCAGGTTCCCCCCCCCTCAGTTTTCTTAGAAACTCCCTAGTATTGCTTTCCAAGTTTAATGGATAAGTTAAGGGGCTAACACCATCTAAAATATTATGTACCTTATCTTTTTTTTGATTTGGTATTTTGGTCTAAATCCCAATCTACCTTTTTTGATTAACACACTTGATTTGTGTTTGTTACCTCCTTCTAACCATCGATCATTAAAGTGTCATTCTACTTACACATTTTACCCGCAATGAGAGTCTCAGGTTTTTTGGCCTCACCGTCATCTTTTCCTTTCAGTGGTTCATTTCCAACCCTTTCTGGACTCATACTTGAAATAGTAGCCCTGGTCCACAACTCACCTTCATCCCCTTTCCATTCAACTTCCTTCTACTTTTCTTCTTGCAGATGCCCTGTCCACAGGCCAAAGGCTTTTTCAAAAAAATTCAAACCCCATACTTCCCCTATAGGCTCCTCCCATTTTTTCATCATGGCTTCCATGAAGTCACTATCCTCCACTAAAAAAGTACTTTTTTTTTACATCAGTATATCAGTTATAGCATTTTGTTCCAAACCCTTTCCTTTTTCCAGATGCCTGCATTCCCCTACAGTATGCCCTACACCTTTACAAACAAAACACATTTCAATCCTCTCCTCCACCTCTATCATCTGTTTCCAAATACCTTCCCTTGTTCTTAGCTCTACCATTGTTGAGAGAGGGTGAATTGACTACCATAGGATACAAATGTGGGCATACATGCTATAGTCTTTATTTGCTATGGCTTCATTGGCTTTTACAAAATTACCTAGTTTATTGCCAATCTTCTTTAGGGTTTCTAAGTTCCAGTACTCATGGGGTAGATTATACAACCGAATCCAAATCGACACCCTTGAAATGGTTTTAGTTTTTGGATTAAAATTGGGTATCCAGTCTTTAAGATAAAAGCCTCTCCCCCCATCAAAAATGGGCCACTATTGAAAATCCATTCTTTATCTAAAGAACTCAGAAAAATAACCAAATAGAAACCATTAGGTAGTTTTTTCAAAATGGTGGCCTCCCCCCAATGATCATTGCACCATTCCCTGACCCTTCTAAAATCCAACCATGGACCGCTCCATTTCATAAAGAAAGCTTTTTCCTTAAACTAGCTAACAGAAACATTCCATGCTTGGCCTTCAATTGTTAAAGAAATAACCATTGTGTGTTCAAAAGAAGGGTTTACCTGATCATTTCATTGGGGGTCTCCTTGTTGCTTCGACCTCCATAATTTCTTTTCAACTTTTCAGAATTCAACTGGTTCTGTTAACCGCATGTTTGCATACCCCCATGTGTTCCTTGGGACAAAATCCTATTGTTCTGGTTTATCATTTTTTCCATTGTGCAAACCCTTACCATTATTTGTCAGAGCCTTCCACGCTTGTTGTGGCGCTCTCCATGGTGGGATCTGTGCATGACCTCCATTTCTTTGAATGTAATGGCGACCGTTCTATGAACCTCCCTGCCCACGAAAACCCTGCGGCCTGCGAAAATATCGATCATTCCTTCTCTCCACCATTGCAATGAGAATCATGTTATATTTTTTTTTAGGTATGTATTTTATTAATATTTTAATTCTAATAAATTTAAAAATAGTTTTACATTTTTATTTAATCATTTATTAACTTATTAAGTTTATTATTTGTTATTAATTTTTTAAAATTATTATATTATTAACATTTGGATTTTGATATATTTTGACTTTCTATTTAGTTTATTTTATTTTAGTTTTTAATTTAGATTTAAGTTTGAAATTTATTTTTATTATTTATGTCTTTTTATGGAACTACAAATAATAATTAAAAATTATTAGAATTAATTTAATTCATAATTATTTATCTTATTAAAACTTTAATTAGTGTAGAATAATTCTATTTTAAATTTTTGTTATAATTTATATAATAAAATGAATTTTAAAATTAAAATATAAATTAAAATTTATACAGTGAGAGGGAGAGAAGGTAACTCTTGATTAGTCATTTCATACAACAATCCAAGGATAGCAAGTCCCTAGGGAGTTATGCTTGGGGTAGCATGTCATTTAATTAAGGATGTGATAATTCACCTTTAAAACCTTTAGTGTACCCATTGCACACTTAGGAGGAAAATAGATAGAGAGAGAAAGAGAGAAAATAAAGAGAAATAGATAAATAGAGAAGTAGAGAGGGAGACAAATGAACAAATTAGAAAGTACAAAGATGTCATATAATGAGATGTTTCTGAATCTAGAAGTCATCTCCCTAATTGAAGACCTATAAAAGCATAAAGAACAGTTCCTTTTCTTCTTGATATAGTAACCAAACCAACATTACCTTTGTCCTTATTAGAGTTTTTTTTTTAAGAAGTTGACTAAGATATTCTAGAAGGAAAATCAATATGATTCTTTTTGAGAATATGTTTCCATTCATCAATATCCTTCTTATAATATTTTTTTTTGTCATGCCTAAGATTCTTTCAATATGAACAAGTAGGATTCTCCTTCTTAGATGATTTATTTGTGGAAGAGGATTTATTATTTGGTTGATCTAAAATGTGGATTGTTAAGTTTCTTCTATTTGTATCAGTATGTTCTATTTTTTTCTCTTGACTAACCAAAAATGTTTGAGATTTAGATGAATTGATGAGACCCATCGATAGAATATTTTTTTCTCATGTATTAATATAAAAAAAAGCTACAAATGAAGATTTAGTGTATGTAGACCACATAGTCAACCTATGAGTATAAAAGCTAGAAAAAAAGCATAATCAGGAGCAAATTTTTTAATGTATTATAGACCAATTGAATTTCCTTATCGATTCTGCATGATTTACATTAATCCCTTAGATCATTAACCTTAGTGATGTAGTCTTGGATGTTGTCAATGTTTTTAGGATCAATTCTCATCAGTTCATTATCAATTTGATAGCCTTTTCCTTTATCTATAATACCATACAAAGTTTTTTAATTTTTCCCAAGCCTTATGAGAATTCTTACATGATTCAATTTGAAACAATAAATCTTGAGAAAATAAGTTACAAAGACATCCAAGAGATTTGGTATGTTGAATCATTGATTTTATCTTTTCATCATCATATATAGGTTTAGGTACCTTTTTTTCAACATATAGAGAATGGACTTCAATCATTAGATCACTCTTGCATGTTGATGCCAAGTTGAATAGTTATATGATGTTATCAAAGTAACCTTAGAATAATCCATGGAAAAAATAAGAGTAGAAGTAAAAAAAATAAAAATATTGCACCAAGGGACCCTCCCAAATGACTCAATCAAGAATCCCCCTGTAATATGATGTGGAATTTTATATGTAGTGTGATTACAATGCTAGAATTGTGTTTCAAACTTTATCATTCCAAGATGGATCAAGGATGGAAAATTATAACAATATCTAAAAATGAGATCCTCAATTTGAAAGAACACTTTCCCAATATGATCTATGTAGAGTCTAACTAATATGTTTGTAAACTTGGCTAAATATACTCAATTCAGAGGGTTAACTAGCCGAACATTCCACTTCACATTGTTAAGACTGCATTAAATCATCAACCAAGGTGTGTAAGCTTATGATGGTATTGCAAAATATGTGCCTTCATGGACTCATGTACACCTAAATTATCCTATGCAAACTTATTCAAATTATTCTACTTTGTTGAAAGCTTACAAATTTGCAAAAATAGTAAAGGTAGTTACAAAACCTAATCACTATGGGTACCTGCAACATAGGTTGTAGGTGACTTCTAATAATAAATAAGTACATAATCAATCTAAAACTTATTCAAAATAACAAATCAATCAAATCTATCCTTCAGAGTGCTAAGATTCACTATTTATACAACTGTTCATGAACAATTAATGTAATCATCCATAAGAACTATTCTACTTTACTTGCACTTTATTTATGAAACAATGAAAATGTTATTAATAGGAATGCATAAATAAATAAATAAGTAAATGAAGTGAAAGGCAGTACCTCGAGTGGCCAGCTCGGGGGACTATCTCACTTAACTAAGAACCATATCTAACTTAGAATCTTACGCATTCATGTAACATCCAAATCCACTCATTGCATAACACCATATATCAAACAAAATCCTTCTTTATATTGTATTCAATAATGGCATCTTAGCAACATGTTTCTGGACAACTTAAAACTAGAAAATGACTAACTACTTGCTAACTTGTAACAACCAACTAACTTAGCTACGAACTCGTCCCTAGACTTTATACAAAAACGGGGAGAGACTCATTCAATTTACTAACCGCAACCATTAATCTCACTCCTAGATATGAGGATATGAAAATAATATTGTCTTATTTATTCTAACTGAAAAAGGAAGAAAGACCTATTCAACAAAGATCTTAAATGAAACATATAGGAAAATGTTCAGAGTTCTAGAAAAAGTATCCTCCTTCAGTATTTATTCATCCACGATGGTTCACGTCCAGCTCCACAGCTTCCTACACTTTAGGCAATTTGAACTTCAGTGGTCCCTTGTTTCACTACTTCGGTTCTTGCTACAAATTCTTTGTTCTTGTTACTTCGTGTTGACCTGCAGAGAGGTTAATCCATACAACATACATATACAACTAACCTTCATAATTAAATCACATAATTCTATTCATATACATACATTCTCACATTTAAATAATGCAATTACTACAAATATCACCACATTTCATATTCTTCAAACTAGGTTCAAGTTGCAAGGTATGTTATAATAGGATAGCATATTATGGAAGCTTTTATCTGAAATATACTTATAAAACATATAAAAAGTGTCTAAAAGATTATGAAAAGTAATAGAAAAAACACTAATGATCAATCCCATCAATCTAGACTAAAAATTAAGCCATTCCAAGAGGAAAAATCTTTTCTAGGTGTCAAAATGTCCAAGCAATCAACTAGAATGAAAATTTTCACGAATATGAGTAAATGATACCTAGGGTTGAATTTGGAAAAAGTGTATGGATAAAAATGTAGAGCTCCTCAATACCTTTCCAATGCTGCAAAAATCAGAAAAAATGGATAATGTAGTAAAAAATTATGAGCTCAGAGGTCCAAAAAGGAAAATATGACTTCAACCATCCAATTTAGGAGCATCTTTGGTTGTAAAGTGATCTTATATCAACTAGAAAAAAATATTTCTTGCATTTCATTCAATACATACTTTATAATTTCATTTTGCATTCACCACATTATCGTTTCTAAGCTCGCAAAGCAGGATATAGCATCTACATGAAGTTATCTACAATATATCTAGATCTCAGATCATTTTCATTTGTTTTTAGAAAGTTATCACTCTCATAATTTCACTATAATTCAAAGTCAAAGCATTTGGGGCCAACCTAGTCCAAATTTCTTAGAGTGGACCTATTCTAGAACATGCAGAGCCTAATGGGACATCATACAAGCATTTTGGGTCCAACGGGATATATCTTAGGGATTCACAATTCATTTCTTTTCACGAAGGATTATCTTCTTATGTTTTGAGGCCAACTTTCATGTGTAATCATTCATCGGGTTTTGTAAACCTTTGTGGAAGCTAGAGAATCATATTTAAAATCATTTGTAATTCATTGTAAGAATTCATCATTAGTTAGTTAGGATTCTCATGATTAGTAGGTTTTTGCATCAATCTTTTGCGGAACTGTAATAAGGCCTTTGACCAATTGTAATGTTGAATTCCCTTACCCCAGGCCTATGATCCCTAGTTATTCACCCATGAGGCATATGTTGCATGTAAGATTTCCAATTCAATAAAGAATCTCGTGCAAGGGCACCCTCAAGTTTCATGGCTTCAATAGAAAAAAGTGTCATTTTGTTTTGCTTTTGAGGTTTTCTCATGTAATAAGCTCTTCTGAGAAAATTTTAGATGTGTTTGAGTCCATATTAGGTTGCTAAGTGTGTTGGAGTGTCAAATTGCACAAGTTGTCAATTTTACAAAATGTTATCAATGTTGTAAAAGTTGCAAAAACATGGAATATGAAGAGTCATAAGTTGTAAATGAGGGAATTCGAATGGTTGTAAGTTGAAAATTTGGTTGAGAACCATTGGAAAATGGTTGTAAATGTTTTAAAAGGATTTGTAAGGTTGAATACATGGTTGGAGGGTGTGGTGGTTGAAGTTTTGGAAGTTGAAGCAATAAAAATACCTCTATTTTTTGCATTTTTGAACATTTCCTTATTGTTCTTTGATGTAGTACAGATCTGTATGATCCCATACTGACTCCAAATCAATTTTGTTTGGTAAATTTGTAAATCTAGTGTCTATTGGCATTATTTTCATGTAATTTCATCAAGTTTCTAGCAAGTTGTGTCCATTTTACTAAAACAGGTCTGAAACCCTAGTAGGCCTAATTTGAGGGAGAACAGTCCAAACTTGAGTCTTTTGTTCCAAAACAACCCTACCCCAATTCTTACTATGTTGTATAAAGCCCAAATGGGTATCTAGAACCATGTTTATATTTTTGGTATCAATTCTAGTTTGAAAGTTATGACCAAACACATAAATTTTTTGTTCCACTTCAAGCCTATTCAAGAGTAGAATAGTCAAGTTTTGAACCTTTCCTTCCAAAGTAATCATATCTGATTTCTTCATATGTTGAATAAAGTCATAAAAGGTATCCAAATATTTTTTTTTCTTTTGGAGAAATATTTCTCGAATGGGAAGTTGTGTCAATTTTAGTCAATCTAAAGTACTACTAAGAGATTGAGGCCTAATGAATGAAAACTCATCATATGATTGTTTAGAGATTGAAAGTTTGCTTGTTTGAAGATTTTTTGGATTTCTCCACCCCTTCTCTGCATCAAATTAGTATCAAAGCCTAAAAGATCTAGGAAAAGAAGTTTGGAGTTTATGTCTTATCTTTTTACAGGTTGAAGGAAGAACTTGGATACCAAAAGACTAGGCCAATGGCAAAGAAAGTGGTTTAAGGTGAGGTATCACAAAGATAAGAAGAAGCAAGGTGAAAGAGACTTTCTTGAGAAAGAAAAATGGACGTGTTGAGGAGAATAGTCCATGGAGACTTGCAGAGTAAGGAAGTACCAAGCAAGAAACAAGGGAAATGAAAAAAAAAGTGAGATAAAAAAGAAAAATGAGAAGGAAGAATAGATGAATGTCCAGCAAGAGATAATAGATTTGAGGAAAGTCTTGGAGAAAATGAAAGAAATTCAAGAATAAATAGAAAAAATAATGGAACTTGAAATACAACAGCTCCTTGAGAGAGAAAAACAAGAAAGGGGTTGGAATTTACCAATAAGGAAGAAGGTAAAGTGGCCTATCAAACAAATCATTCATAAGAGAAGAATGCAAGAGAGAACATCAAAACTAGACATTGAAAAATCTTCGTTGATGAAGAAATAGCAATAGCCATCTGAGAAAAAGGTTAAACAAGAATATCTGAAAGGTGAGTTGCAGCATAGTCTATACACCTGTCATATGTTTTGTCAAGGGTTATCAATAGTTGTAAGTGGATTTTAGTCCCTTCAAGTTCAAGAAATAAAAAAATTTGAGTTTTTTGCTTCATATATACAATATTTAGTTGTTTTAGTTGTTAAAGCATTGTTGAAAGAAAGATTTAGAGATACAAATGGAGGACAGGTTTATATTGACAAGTTCAAACATCTTGGTCAAATGTTCAAGAAAACCTATAGTGAAGATGAAACCAACATGGGTCTGTTTCAAAGATAATGCAAAGGTATTTAAAGATGCCAAACAAGAGGTTTCAAACATAGTTGTCATGTTGCAAACCCTAACTCAAGAGGAACTTGAGTTCTTTTCTTCCCTGGGAGTATGGTGCAAGGGCACCCTCAAGTTTCATGCCTTCAATTGACAAAAGTGTCATTTTGTTTTTATTTTTTGGTTTTCTCATGTAATACAGTCTCCTAAGACCATTTTAGATGTGTTTGAGTCCATATTAGGTCTCTAGGTGTGTTGGAGTGTCAAGTTGCATAAGTTGTCAATTTTGCAAAAATGTTGTCAATGTTGTAAAAGTTGCAAAAATATGGAATATGAAGGGTCATAAGTTGTAAATGAGGGAATTTGAATGGTTGTAAGTTAAAAATTTGGTTGAGAACCATTGGAAAATGGTTGTAAATATTTTAAAAAAAATTTTAAGGTTGAAGACATGGTTGAAGGGTGTGGTGGTTGAAGTTTTGGAAGTTGAAGCAATAAAAATACCTCTATTTTTTGCATTTCTAAACGTTTCCTTGTTGTTATTTGATGTAGTAATAATTTGTACGATCCCATATTGGCTCCAAATCAATTGTTTTTGGTAAAATTGTGAATCTAGTGTCTATTTTCATTGGTTTCATATAATTTTATCAATTTTCCAGCAAGTTATGTCTATTTTAGTAAAACAGGTCTGAAACCCTAGTAGGCCTAATTTGAGTCTTGTGTTCCAAAAAAATCTACCCCAATTCTTAGTATGTTGTATAAAGCCCAAATGGGTATCTAGAACTATATTTATATTTTTGGTATCAAGTTTGGTTTGAAAGTTATGACAAAAAAATACAAATTTGTTGCTCTACTTCAAGCCTAGTCAAGAGTAGAATAGTCAAGTTTTGAACCTTTCCTTCCAAAGTAATCATTTCTAATTTCTTCATATGTTGAATAAAGCCATAAAGGGTATCCAAATTTGAGTTTTTCTTTTGGAGATCAATTTTTCCTGGAAAGTTGTGCCCATTTTAGTCAATCTGAAATACTACTAGGAGATTGACGCCTAATGAATGAAAACCCACCATGTGATTGTTTACAGGTTGAAATTTTGCTTGTTTGAGGATTTTTGGGAGTTTTCAACCCCTGATCTGCATTAGAATCATATTTGTAGAATACTTTATTATGCTTTTTTTGCTGTGTTGACTCTAAACTACATGATTTGGATTGTTCTTTCTTAGCCCTCCATTTGTGACCACACCAAGTGGTATCAGAGTGAGTTTATGAGTCTTGAAGGAATTCCTTGAGGTGAATAGATCATTGACCTAAGGTAGATTGCATGTGTTTTCAACCGATCGCCAACTATGAGGTAGTTGAAACCCTTTTAGCCAGATCGTCGAATTGAGGCAGTTGTACCAAATTTGAAGGGAGAGATGCCTTCGAGGAGAGGGTTTTCTATGGTGAATGTTAGTAGAAGAATGGATGAAATGTTAAAAATGATGCATGCAATGCGAGTCTAGTTAGATTTTGTTGAGGAAGATCGAAGGCAAGGCCTAAACCCTAGGCATGTGGATGAAATTGATGATGACCTAGATCATGTTGCGAATCAAATTAAAGAAGTTGTAGAAGGAGAAGAAGAATCAGATCAGATGAAGATGTTGAAATCCATTTCAAAAATTGGTAACTGACCTAGAGTTAAAATTCAAAATTATGCGAGAAATTTAAACCTTGAAGAATTGATTGATTAAATCAATGAAATTGAAGAATACTTTGAATATGAAGAAACAAAAGATCAAGAAAGAGTTAGATTTGCAAAAAAAATGTTGAAAGGTCATGCTACTTTATGGTGGAAAGAAGTTCAATTAGATAGGAATAGAAGAGGGAAGGAGAAAATCATAAAATGGGATAGAATGGTGATAAAATTAAAGAACCAGTTTATACCTACTAATTAAGAGCTTGAATTTTTAAGAATATTGCAAAACCTAAGGAAAAGAGAGAAATCTATGAAGGAGTATACTGAAGAATTCTCCAACACGATCAATAGGATTGGACATAGTGAAACACATAAAGAAAATTTGGCAAGGTACATCAATGGACTGAGAACAAACATTCAAGAAGAATTGAGCTTGGTAAAGATGACATTAGTTGAAGAAGCATATCAATTTGCACTGAAAGTGGAGGAGAAGCTGAACAAGAAATTTGAACAAAGACAAAGAAGTGCAAGAGGAAGATTCCAGATGAGAAAATCATAATCTGGAGAAAGAAGACCTTATGCAGATCAAAACAAATATGGGAAACCCTACTAGAGTGAAGAGAAGGATTGTAATTCATACCACATATATAGGAAGAGAAGATAGAAATTTCTATCGTAGTGAAAGAGGAGGTCCTAATTCTTATTGCAATGATGAATACTGGAGAGATGAAGACATGAGAATAGACCATTCAGAAGAACCTGTTTCAAGTGTGGAGGTGAAGGACATAGAGCATTTGGATGCCATCAAGGAAGCACCGATAAGAAACTTGAGCATACCAAAAGAGAAGCTTATGTGGATGAAGAACCTATTGAATCCCCTAATTCAGTTGGGAAGCCCAAGAAAGGTGAATAATTGGTGATAAGGAGAGCTTTGATACATGAGGAGGTGACTGAGGAACCACTTCAAAGGAATAGTCTATTTAGAACAAGATATAAGTTTGAAGAAAAGGTATGTTAGCATTGATAGTGGTAGGATTGATAATCTAGTCTTGGAAGAAATGGTAACCAAGTTGAATTTGAAGATATTGAAACATCCAAACCCTTATAGGATAGCATCAATTCAAGATGAGCATAAGATATTGGTGAATGAGCAATGTTTGGTGAAATTTCATATAGGATCATATAGGGATAAAGTATTGTGTGATTATGCCTATCGATGCATGTCATTTACTATTAGAAAGACCATGGCAATATGATAATAAATCAATTCATGATGGAAGAAGGAATACCTATACTATGAATTCAAATGGTAAAAGAATTAAGTTGATACCTTTAGAGGAAGAGGGAAAGAGTGAAGTTTGTAGCAATGTTAGACTATGTTTGGTAGATGGAAGGAACTTTTTAGATGGATTGAGGCATGAGAATATGTGTTTTGCATTGATTCCAAAGAAGGGTGGTAGTCTAGAGATAGAAAAAGAAGTTGATCCACCATAGACAAAAGTAGAAGAATTTGTTAATAGAGTACGAAGACGTCATGTTAGAGAATGTACCGGATGGTTTACCACCAATCTGGAGTATCAGCCATCATATAGACCTAATATCGGGAGCAAGTTTTCCAAACAAGAAAGCACATAGAATGACACTGATAGAGAATGAAAAATTGAGCCAGTAGATATAAGAGCTATTGAAGAATGGATTGATCAAAGAAAGTTTAATCCCATGTGCGGTACCTACTATACTTGCACCAGAGAAAGATTGTGATTAGAGAATGTGTACAAATTCAAGAGCAATCAATAGGATCACTATCAAGTATAGATTCACATTGCCAAGGATGGATGACATTATGGATTGTTTGAGTGGAACAAAGTATTTCACAAATATTGATCTCAAGAGTGAATACCATCAGATTAGGATCAAAGAAGGAGATGAATGGAAGACTACATTTAAAAAAAATTAAGGATTGTATGAGTGGTTAGTTATTCCTTTTGGATTGACCAATGTATCAAGCACTTTCATGAGATTGATGAATGAGGTGCTGAAGAAATTTTTGGGTAAGTTTTTCGTTGTATATTTTGATGATATTTTTACTTTTCAGTAAGACTAGAGAAGAAAATTTGTGGAACATCAAACAAGTATTGTGCAGAGGTTGAGAGAAGAGAAGTTTTTGATTAATGTCAAGAAGTGTAGCTTTATGAAGACAGAGTTGGTGTATCTAGGTTTTTTTATTTATGGTGAAGGATTGAAGATGGACCCTGAGAAAGTAAGAGCAACTATTGATTGGTCTACAGTGGTGAACATTAGAGAATTAAGATCATTCCATGGATTAGCTAGTTTGTACTGAAAGTTTATTAGGAGCTTTAGTAGAATTTGTACACCCATGATAGAGACAATGAGAGGAGATAAGAAGGAATTCAAGTGGATATTTGAAGCACACAAAAGTTTTAAATTGTTGAAGCAAAAGGCGATAGAGCAGCCAGTGTTAGCATTATTATATTTTGATATAGTATTTCAAGTAGATTGTGATGTTGGTGGAAATGCAATAGGAGTAGTGTTGAGTCAAGAAGGAAGACCCATAGCTTATTTCAGTGAGAAGTTGAATGGTGCTAGAAAAAGATATTTAGTTTATGATTAGGAATTCTATGCCATAATCCAAGCCTTGAGGAAGTGGAGACATTACTTGTTGCCTAAGGAGTTTGTGTTGTATACAAATCATCAAGCTTTGTAGTATTTGAAAAGTCAAGGGAAGCTGAACCAAAGACATATGAGATGGGTTGAGTTCTTGTAGTGTTACACATTTGTGTTGAAGCATAGGAGTGTCAAGTCAAAAAAAGTTGTAGACACATTGAGTAGAATGAGGAATTTTTTGATAGAGATGAGGAAAAAAGTACTTGGTTTTGAAGAACTGAAACACATGTATGAGGATGATCCAAACTTTGTAGAAGCTTGGAAAACATGTAAGGAACTAGTATTGATTGAACAAAACCAAGTGTTGGATTATTTCATTTAGGAAGGCATGTTGTTCAAGGTAAATCAATTGTGTATTCCGAGGAGTTCAATGAGGGAGAATCTGATAAAGGAAAAGCATGGTGGAGGATTAACAAGACATTTTGGAGTAGATAAGATAGTATCTTTGGTGAGTGAACACTAATTTTGGCCACAGATATATAAGGATGTCAGGAAGTATGTTCAAAGTTGCAAAAATTTTCAAGTTGCAAAAGGGAGTAATCAAAATATTGGATTGTACAAACCTTTGATAGTACCTAAGAGACCTTGGGAAGACCTAAGCATGGATTTCATATTGGGATTGAAAAGAATGCAAAGAGGACATGATTCTATAATGGTAGCGGTGGAAAGATTTTCTAAAATGACACATTTCATTCCTTGCAAGAAGACTAATGATGTTGTGCATGTTGTTGGATTATTTTTCAAGGAGATGTAGTGTAGGAAATAGGGTTCCACCTTTTTGGAAGATGAAACAAACAAGGGGGATGAGACCCTCCTATTTCACTAATATCACATTCAAAGGGACCCCTAGAGATCTCAAAGTAGGGATGAAATGAAAGGAGAGATCTGTAATAGGGGTGTTCTAGGGTAGGATTAGAAACTAAATGAGGGTTCACCACCAAGCTAGGGCTTGAAAAGACAAGAAATGAATGTAATATGCAAAGCGCTATGCAAAACCTAACTAAATGCCCTAGGAAATGAAACTGAAATACAAAATATCAAACTGGAAATGAATAGAGGTGGACCTGGAAGAGTGATGAAGTCAAAACAAGCTCCAAAACCTTGAAAACTTATTGTTTTATTCCCACTGGGACTCATACGCTAGTCTGGGTGATTTAGTCCTAGACTAGGGTTTATGTGCCAAAACTAGAATCTAACAGTGGTGAGTCTGAATCTCATGAAATATGGAAAAAGCCTTGTACTAAGACTCATATGCCACAAGTGGCATAATAGTCCCACTCAGATTTTTCAAAGGGTTAAGGTTTGATTCTTCTCTTGTATCTCTACTCTTCCTTCCACACTTCGCTTCTAGATTTGAAACCCTGATTTGTGACCTGTAGGGGACGTTTCGTGTAGATGACAACCTTGTGACAACTTGACGACTTTCTTCAACTTTACAACCTAATCTTCAAAGGATATTCAAGCTTCAAGACACCTAGATCTACAATCACACATATAGGGAGAGAAAAACTTATTGATTGTTAGAGAATAGGGGTTTTCCTTGGTCAAACCCATTTTAGGTAATTAAACCAAATGATGAGATAATGAAACAAGGACATGAAACATGAACAATAATACCTTGAATGATGTCTTGTAAATCTGCAATCTAACATTAACTGGCTATGAAGGATGTAGACCTAGATCTTGAAATAAGTGTAGAACAATGCTTAATCTTGGATCTTGAATACAACATCACAACACTAGCTCAATAACATGCTTGGTTTTTGATAACCTTGACATGATCATGGATCTTGAATTTCTGCAACAATTGATGAATAATTATGCCCTTGAATTCCTTAGAAATGCTCTTGTAAACTCTCTTGACACTCTTGTGAAGTCTTGTAATCATAAACTTACTATTAGGAATGCTCTCTTGAAAGTCTTAGGTTGATCTCTTGAATGCTTAGGTGAAAATGAGTGAAATAACCTTGTATTTATACTTGTTTATGCCAAATTTCTTGAAATTACAACACTACAAGCCAACATCAAATCTAGGAGAATAAAATCCCACCAATAATTTGAATTAAATTTTATTTTGGGCCACAAGAGACTCATATGCTAGAAGTGGCGTATGAGTCCCATTAGGCTTAACTATGAGACAGATTTTTCAAAAATTCTTAGAATGATGTAAAATTAGGATCTGGGCCCAAAACCTAGGTGGGATGCATACACCCAAGGTTGTGTATGAGTCCCATATCACTAAATCTAGGTCACACAACCTAAAAACACCTGAATTGTGATTGGATGTTGGTTTATGTCAAGATTATCCTCAGAAAGATGCATTAATTAAGGCTTGTGGATACAAAATAAGGCCAATTAAAGCATAAAGAAGACCAATTATTTAATAAAACCATAGAAAAGTGTGAAAGTGTGGTACAACACTTTACAAAACCTTAAATAAGGTACAATTAAGTTTATTTATTTTACAAGGGTCCTAAATTTAATGTGAAGGTGCAAATAAATACACTTTATAACATTAAATTAAGGAAAAATTAGGTCTATTTAGCTTAAAAGGGCCCTAAATCATATGTGAATGTGAAAAAAACATTACAACATTATATCAAGGCAACATTAGGTCCATTTTAATGTTAAACATTCCTAGATTGTACCTTCTCCAAGAAGGGCGTATAATTTATGTCATTATAGGAGATTGTGAGATTGGATGGATTACTTAAGAGTATAGTTTTAGATAGATACACCAAGTTCATTGGATACTTTTGGAGGACATTATGGAAGAAGATGAAGACAAACCTAAAATTCAGTTTTGCATATCACCCATAGAAAGATGGACAAATTTTTTTTTTGGGTAACCTATTGAGATGTTTGGTTGTAGATACTTGGCAAGAAATTGGGATATAGTTCTACCACAATTAGAATTTGCATACAATAATTCAATGAATTGGAAAATAGGAAAGACACCATTTGATATTGTGACAAGAGTGCATCCCAGAGGATTTATATAATTAAAAACATTAGTATGGAGAACAAGAGGAGTGCAAGGGCAAAAGAGTTTGTAGACTTCATGAAAATATTGCATAATCAAGTCTGGAAGCACTTGGAAGACATGAACAACAAGTATAAGGAAAAGGTGGATAAAAAAAAGGAGACATAAGGAAATTTTTGTTGATGAAGTGATGGTGTATTTGAGGAATGGAAGATTTCTAGTTGGAGCATACAATAAGTTGAAGATGAGGAAGTTTGGACCTTTTAAGATTCTAAGGAAGTTTGATTTTGGAAATGCATATGAAGTAGAGTTATCAAGGACATTGGGTATATCAACTATTTTCAATATTACAGACATACATGAGTACCATGAAGGACAATCAAGTGACAATATCGATGAAGTAGATTTGAAGGAGAAGTTACCACAACAAGAAATAGAGGATATTGAGTAGATTTTAGATACCAGAATGAGAAGGAGCACTAGGAACAAGTAGTACAAAGAATATCTGGTGAAATGGAAAGACAAACTAGTAGAGGATTCATCATGGATTCCTCAAGCTAAGGTGGACCGTTTCAGTTTTCATCTAGCCCTTGCAAATTGAGGGAATATCTTTTCTTCCAACCCCAGGTGTTTGATGCAGGAGCATCCCTAGTTGTAAAGTGATCCTGTATCAACCAAAAACATTTATTTCTTGCATTTCATTTAGTAGTAGTTTCAGAATTTCATTATGCATTTCACTGAGTTATCATTTCGCATCTCACGAAGCAAGATATAACATCTACATGAAGTCATCTACTACAAATCCATATTTTAGATCATTTGCATTTGTTTTTAAAAAGTTATCACTCTCATAATTTCACTATAATTTATAATTAGAGCATTTGGGGCCGACCTGGTCTAGATTTCTTAGTGTAAACCTATTACAGAACATGCAGAGCTTAATGGGACATCATACAAGAATTTTGGTCCAATGGGATCATTCATTAGGCTTTGTAAACCCTTTTGGCTGACACAGACCTTTATGGGAGCTAGAGAATCATATTTAAAAGCATTTATAACTCATTGTGAAAATTCATCAGTAGTTAGTTAGGATTCTCATGATTAGAGGTTAGTTTTTCGCATCAACCCTTTGGGGAATTGTAATAAGGCCTTTGGATAGTTGTAATGTTGAATGCCCTTGTGATAGATTGTTGTGAGGTCCTATCACTTTAGTTGAAAATGTATCAATTATGTCAACCAAGTAGTGTTCAAAGGTTGTATGCAATAGGGGATATCTTGGCTATCTCTTGTAGATTTTCTAAATTTTTTAAATGATTACAAATAGGAATTAAACTAGAAAGCAATTAAACTAGAAAAAATGAAGTTGCTTAAGCTAGAAAGCATGAGACTGCTAAACTAGAAAGCATATAAATTACCTAATAAGTAACACTTGCAATTAATCTGTGAAGTTTTAAATGAAACAACTAACGACTAACAACTAGTTGTTGACAGAAAGTAAACTTGAAAACTTGTAACTAACAACAAGAGTGGGTGCTTTGGAATTTCAAAATAAATAGAACTTTAAGATTGCAAATTTAAAACTATGACCTATAGGAGTATTTGACAGAGCTTGACACACACAAATAACATTCATCCAAATTTATCATGTATAGAATAAAGGTAACAACATTGAAAATGAAAATACTTATCTATCCTACGAGATCCCTTGAGTGGCTAGCTCTCAAGTGTTCCTATGTTTAGCTCAGATCACACATACTTTTGCAGCTTCAAAATAAATCCATCCATGATAATTCCATTACACAGAACTGTTAGCTCATAATAGGATTGGCAGTATTTATTTATTCATATCATCAAAAAGTAACACAAAGACATACCTGAATATTATTCAAAGAATATCACAACAACATAACGGTGTCACATATGCATTATTTCTGGTGGTTACATATATATACTATATTGCTAACAAAATCCTAAATTTCAGATGGTGGAAGATCACCATTGAAAAAGTCTTTTAACATAATTTCAACTAACCAACTGACTAATGTCCATAACATAAAACATATTAAAGGCTCAAAGTGGAGTCATAAAGTTTATAAATAAAAATTTAATATAATACATTAAAGGAGATGGTTGCACTTTGCATGCTTAAATTTCTGGCACCTAAACTTCCGATGCCTTAACTCCAAATACTTGAAGTCTACTCAAATTCCACTTCATTCTTTGGTCATGAAAAATTCATGTACAATGACTTCAAACCTATACCATTAAATCAACATTAGTTAGCTAATTTCAATTGATTTAAGAAATAAATATTTATACATCTTTCCATAAAAAGTAGACAATTATTGATCATAAAAATAAACGATTGGAAAGGATAAAGTGATTGGTAAGAAAAATGAAAGGGTATTTAGCTTATTATAATTATGAGGTTATTTATACCTCATCACTCTTCCCTTCTTAAACGTGAGAAGATCCTCCTGCTCTCTAATGTGTCATCTTCCTTTCTACATCCCTGTTCCTATTTAGTTCATCGTATTTGGAACTAAGATCATATGGATCCTCTGCTTCTCTATCCCAATCACCAGGACTTTTAAGAAAACCCTTGTTGTATTTAACCATTACTTTCCATGAATGCAAGTCCTCATGATTCTGCTTTGTAGTGACAAGTACTACAGGGGGTGGTTAAAGAAGCAATGGAGGTCTATACCTCATCCATATCCATTTAGTTTTAAGCTACTGTAGTATCTCTGCTAATGTTGCAACCCTTCTATAGGACCACCTTATATTGGTAGGTGAGATCACCTCCCCCCTTTTAAGATACATAGACAGAAGAGTGCACCACTCCTCATAGTCACTCCATGCTTTTTCTATCCATTTTTACCCCTGTACTTTGAAATTCTCAAAACAAATCCGAAGATTATCATTATATTTGTTTCTCACAGCTTCATAGCTCTTAATGCCTCAGAATTGAGCTTTAAAGGAAAAGGGTTTTCTATTAGGGTATCTCATTTGAAGTCCCACTGTTCTTTCTACCTACAAATATTCTTTATTTCTCTCCTGCCACTAAATCTGATTCTACACAATGGACATGAATGCTCTAAGTTGTACTTCTCCCACAAAAATATTAATAAAGAAATTAGTGTGTTTTTCTAAACACAAATTATGTACAAAGAATTCATAGAGCAAGTTTTGATGAGCAGGGTTTTTCACTTTGAATGCTTTTAAAAATTGTTCATCATCTTGATCATGAGGTAGATTGCAAGAAATTCTCAACAGTTTCCACCTTAACAATTTTTCATTAAAAAACATAGAGTATAATTGAGATGGTTTCCTATAGGCTAACAACAACTCCCCAATCTGATAGGCATCAGTCTTAGCCTGATAAAGCCTATCATAAGATTATTTTAATAATACTATTTCCTTCTTAAGTCTAGCATTTTTTTTCCCTCGCTTGTCTTAGCAAATAACATTTTTCCATCCATTTTGTCAACAATGGGGGTATGTGGACTTGAAACCACTCCATTTTGGTTGGCTCAGTTTGTACTCCCTTCGATTCCATTTTTAGATTTATCTTAATTTCTTGTAAATCATGTTCTAGTTCAACAATTTTACTCAAATTTGCATTGAGTTCATCTTTATGTTTTTCTTTCTTTTTCTGCAAATGCTTGGAGAGTTTGCACTAGATTATCAGTTAAACCTTTAATCTGTTTGTCTTTTTTAGAAAAATTTGTCAAATATTGTTTACCTTCCTCATTACTTTGTTGCACCTGAAATTTCAACTCTCTAATAATTTTATCTTTTTTCTCAAATTGAGCCTTCAAAGTTGTGATTTCTTGATATCTTTTCTTCAAAAGTTCAATTTTTGTATCTATTTCCTCTTGTTGTTGATTTACTTGTTCTTCATTTTTCTATAAGCTAAACCTTAACTGAACAAAAAAAAATTTCAACTCATTTAATTATGTTTTTATGTTATCAAAACTTTCAATTTGTACACATTAGAGAAGAGAGGAGAAACATAAGCTTTTGCATTATCAAAAATCACATTTTCTTTATCATGTACCTCTAATGGGTTTGGTTTTGCATCATTGGCAATTGGGAAAGACAATTTTTCACTTAGGTGGGTCATATCACCTTCATGTGTTTCCATTGGTTGGTGAAAGGGAGAAAATGATTGCAGAGGCTCATCCTCAATAAGTACAATAATTGGTAGTTGTTCTCCTATTTCTTCTTGTCTTGTCTCAAGTGAGACATTTTCCTTTCTAGATTCACCTAGCTGGATTGTTTCTACACATGGCTAGGCCTCTTTTTCACATGATTGTGCTCTAGTTTCTTGGGGTTTCCTATTTTGTCATTTCTTATAATGGATATGTGGCTGATCAGAAGTTGAAACACAAATAATCTCAAAATACAATCGCTTGCTTCTTCTCAAAGGGGAAGGCCTATGTACTTCTATTTTAGGACCCCTTCCCTTTTTACAGGGATGAGCATTCTCTTCTTCCAAATTTTCTAGGTCCATATCCTCTTGTTTTTCTAGAGCTTTTGATACATTTTGTGGACTCGGTCTTTCCTGAGGGTCTAAAGGGTTTATTGGATTTTCTGGCACCTCACTGTCAAGAGCTCTTTCAACATTTTGAGGTTCAGGAGAAGGGTCTTTCAAATTTTGAGCTGCTAGACTGGATGGCTCACCTTCCTCTAAATGTCTTTTGGGCACATGGTTCTCAAATTTCTAAAGAAATGTTTTCCTTTTTTGTTTCCTTCTCCCTTTCTTCAAGAAATGATATTTACAAATTAAATGTATGAGGTCGTGATGCTTCAATGGACCCAACCCAATTTTAAACCTTTCAATCATATTAACAATAGAACCACTAAGAACGGTGGGAAGGTTGACTCTGAATTTAGGGTTTTCGGTGCCATGGCATAAATGAGTCAATAATCGAAAGGGGGGTCCAACTATTATGGAACATTGCCCTTCACATGTGAAATATTTGATTATCCAGGAAACTGTCATTCTTCGTGGCTTTGGAATTGACATTCTTTGAAACCCTTTTTTTTTCCCTTGAGTATTTACAACTAATAGAGGTTGAGGTTCCCCTTCCCTACTAAAAATCTCTACCATTTTCTAATAGGAAATATTTGTAGTTTTAGATAAATTTACACCCTCATTTCTAATACCAGATAAATGAGAAATGACCTGAGGGATTACCTTGAATTTCTTCCCATGCACTATTGACTATCCATCTGAGAAGTTTTTTGTAAATTCTTTAACTAGCTGCTCATTGTGCCCTTCAAACTTCTTCATAAACTCAAGCCACCCTATCTTTTGAAATAGTTGTGAAATATTACCCAATACCAATAACTTATCTAGGGAATTTGGCTCTGATTTCTACTTAGCTCCACCCATGCTATCTATTATACTCAATTTTGTTCAATAATCTGTTGAATATTGTGGCACTCAAAAGGTAAAAAATTGTTTTAAATAATATTGTGATGCAAATTATAGAAAACATAAACTTTTCAACCACTCATACTTTGACATGAATTAATTATGGAATTTGGATTCACTGTACTAAAATCGTTACTTTGCATGGAAAATAGTGCATGAATTTTTATATCTTAAGTGAGAGTACAATTTGCACAATTTACTAAGTTTGGAAAGGGTGGTGGTATGTGCCAATTTATTTATTTCTATTCACAATAATTTACATACTTTAAATAAAAGTTGTATATACCTTACGTCTTTTCATCAATTTGAAAGTTGCTTACCTTTTCTAACGTAATATTATCAATGGATGGGATGGCGAAGGGTTATAATGAATTTATTAGGGATGAAGACATGATGGCTAGGGGTTGTAATTATTATGACAAAAAGTCATAATATTTTGATTTATTATGGTAAAAGATGGTAGTGTAGGGCATGAATTTTGGAGGTGATGGAAAAATCTAATGATGATCATGTGTATGTTGTTAAAGCTATCAAAGCATTTGGAGAGGAAGGGAATTTATAAAATTTTGGAGCATCGCTAGAAGATGCGGTTGGGATGAAGAACAAAAATTCTGGAGCATTGTTGGAAGATGTGGCCAGGATGAAGAAGTGAAGTAGAAAAAATTTGGAGCATTGCTGAAAGATGTAACTGGAAGGAAAAAGAAAAATTCTAGAGCATTATTGAGAGATGCCGCCGAAATGTAGGAACAAATAGTAAAATTCTAGAGCATCACTGAAAGATGTCGTTGAAATGTAGGAACAAAATTGAAATGTGAGAATAAAATTTTGGAGCATTGTTGAAAGATGTCGCTGGAGTGCAGGAATAAAATTCTTGAGCATCCTTGAAAGATGCAGCTAGAATACAACAACAAAATTTCATAGTATCGCTAAAAGATGCCGCCGGAAGGAAGAAGCAGAATTTTGGAGCATCGCTGAAAGATGTTGTTGAAAGAAGGGAAAAAAAATGAAGCACTTTGGACTTAAGACTTTATGGAGCATCACTAAAAGATTCGTCGAACTACAGGAACAAACCAAGGAATGGAACTAGTTAGGCGTACAAGTTCTAGAGCATTGTAGCAATCAAGCAAACAAGTTCTAGAGCATCATAGCAATTGAACCAGCAAAATCTGGAGCATCATATTAAGATGCACCAAAATTTGTATTTGATTAAGAATAAAGTTCTGCAAGAAAAAAATGAAATTTAGCCAAGTCCAAAAGATCAAAAAATCAAAAGGAAATGCTTTGAAGTAATTACAAATACATACACATGCAAGTTTTTTTTTTGGATTGGGTGTATTAATCCAAATATTCCATTGGCTCTGCCATAGAAAAGTCAATGCATTGTATTTCTACTTGAATTTCTACCATCCTTGTAAATTCCTCCTTGTTAACAGGTTTAAGGTAGATGCATAATCGATGTTCGTTGACTAAGAGAGTTTGAGTTTCACCATCAATGGGTTTGAGTTGCACTGCTATGTCTGGAAATACTTCAAAATTTCATATGGACCCAGCTAATGAGTCCTTAGTTTCCCTTGATGATATTTATATTGGGAATCAAATAACAGTGCCCAATCCCCATTGTGGAACTCTCTTTCTTTGATGTGTTTATCATGCCAGTAATTTTGTTGTTGTTGAACTAGCTCGGTTTGGTGGAAAACATCTAAACGGAGTTCATCCAACTCGCTAAGCTATAAGACTCTTTCAACCTAGGCTTGTTTGAGGTTTAAGCCTAAATCCATTGTTGTTCTTAGAGTTTGAAGTTCAAATTCAATGGGTAGAAGAGGTTTCTTCCCAAAAAATAGCTCATATGGATTGAAACCAGTGGTTGACTTTCATGTTGTATTATAAGCCCAAACGACTTCAAGTAATTTTCTGGTCTAGTCTTTCCTTCCTAATGAAACTGTCTTTGTTAAGATATTCTCAAGTTCCCTATTAGTGAACTCTACTTGAACATTTGCTTGTGGGTGATAGGGTGACAAATTTTTATGGATTACCTGGAAATGATCAATAAAGGCCAGTAAAACTTTGGACATAAACTAGGGTCCTTGATTTGTGACAATTGTTCTAGGGGCTCCAAATTTGAGAAAAATCCTATTATACAGGAAGTCAGCAACTTGTTATTCCCTAGAAACTCTTAGGGCTTGGACTTCTTCCCATTTAGTTAGATAGTCAGTACAAACCAAAATGTATTATTTTCCCTCTGAAGGGGGGTCTATGGGGTCGATAAAATCTAATCCCCATTTTTTAAATGGTTCAAGAACTATCTAGGATTGTAGAGGTATTTCATTGGATGCAATGGGTCTTCCTACTCTTTGGCATTCATCAAAGTGGTGAACACATTTTATTACATCTTTATGCATAGAGGGCCAATAATATCCTGCACCCAAAATCTTATGGGACGTCTTGGTAGAGTAATGGCCTCAAAAGGGGTCATCATGGAAAGCTCTAAGGATGCTATATGTTTCATCTGCCTTGACACAATGTCGTAAAACCATATTAGGACCACATCAAAATAACATTTCGTTAATCTATTTGAATGCAGTGCTTTCTCAAATGAGTCATTTCTTCTGTTTTGACATAAAATATGGTGGGAACTCTGAAGTGGCCAGGTAGTTGACAATGTCAGTGAACCAAGGAGTTTTAACAGAGATGGAAAATAGATTTTCATCTGGGAATTCATCTTGCATAGAAGCACAATCTCCATTGTCTTTTTTGATCTAGGATAAGAAATCTGCAACTACATTGAACTTCCCAAGTTTTTCAATAATGGTCACGTTGAATTCTTGTAGAAGCAATAACCACCTGATTATCCTTCCATTTACTACAAGTTTTTTCATTAGGTACTTGATAGCTAAATGGTTAATGAACATAGTCACTTTTCACCTTGTGATGTAATGTCAAAATTTATTTATTACATGTACCACAACTAAAAATTATTTCTCTGTGGTGGTGTAATTTCGTTCAGTGGGAGTCAAATTCTTACTAATGAAATAGATAGCATATTTTTCCCCATTCTCATATTCCTAACCTAAAACCACTCCAATAGCATCATCAAAAGTATCTGCATAAATATGGAATGAAAGATTCCAATTAGGTCCATGTAGGATAGGAGCAGAGATGAGTTTCTCCTTAATGATCTCAAATGATGATTGACATTCTATTGTCCAAACAAAATATACATTCTTTTGGAGGAGGGAAAACATAGGGGCTGCAATCTTGCTAAAATTTTCTATGAATATCTGGTAGTATCCAACATTTCCTAAGAAAATTCTAACATTAGTTTGGTTTTTCAGAGTCTCAAGTTGTTGTATTACCTCAATTTTCTAAGGATCCACTTTTATCCCTTCAACTGAAATGTGGTGTCCCAACACTATCCCTTATTCTAGCATTATTAGGATTTTTTCGTGACTCAGGGATAGTCGATGGTCCTCACATTACTTAAATACTTTTCCTAGCTTTTGAAGTGCTTCATCAAAATTTGACCCATACATGGTAAAGTTGTCCATGTAAACTTGCACACAGTCATTTACTAGCTCGGTGAATATGGCTAGGATAGCTCTCTAAAATGTTGTAGGAGCATTGCATAGCCCAAAGGGAAGGACATGATATGTGAATGTTCCCTAAGGGAAAGTAAAAAAAATTTTATCCTGGTCTTTTGTGGCTACTTGTATTTGGTTATATCCACTAAATCCATCCAGGAATGAGAAATACTTCCTTCTAGCCAAATTATCCAAGACCTGGTCTACAAACGGTAGAGGGAAGTAATCTCTATGGGTAGCTTTGTTGAGTTCCCTATAGTCAATGCAAACTCTCCACTTCCCATTTTTCTTTGGGACAAATACCAGAGGCGAAACCCATTTACTGTCAAAAATAGGATAGATGAATCCTACTTGCAAGAGTTTCTCAATTTTTGTTTTAACAATGTCTTTCAAGGCAGGGTTGAGTCTTCTTTGTGGTTGATGAGCAGGTCTAACATCCTCAATATAGATGTGATGGGTACAAACACTTGGGTGTATTCCTCTCATATCTGTATAATACCAAGCAAAAGCTTTAGATCTATTCACCAAAATATCAAAAAAATTGTGCTCTTTCAGTTGTCAACTAGTTGTTGATATTCAAAGTTTTTCCTAGTAATAACATGATGGATTTGACCCCTAGATAGTTGGAGATGACAGTATAGACTTCCCTGGTTAAGGTATTGAGAGGACATCTATGTGGTATAGTTCTATGGATTCTGGAAATATCTTCGAATAAATGATCCATTTTCGGAATGATATTAGCCAAGGGACAAGGTAACCCTATGAAGATGGTGTAATCAAATTTGGTTTGATCAACGTTGATTGGATGCCCTAAAATTTCTTCCACATCTAACATTTCTTCATCACTTGAGTCTACCATGAGGTTTTGCATATTGTTTTCTAATTCATCTTCTAATTCTTTACCATGTTGTTTAATAACTACTATAGCAAGTGAGGCTAGATTCTCTTGTTTGTTGGCATCATCCAGTTCATCAACCCAAACTTTGTTATGTTTAGCAAGTCTAGTAGGGGATATAAAAATAAGTGTTTGTTGTTGGGGCCATGTGAAATGGTCATTCCTCCCTCTCTACAGTCAATCTTGGCTACAATTGTAGCTAGCCATTGTCTTCATAATATTATCAGATAACTATCCTTTGGTGTGAGAGACTAGATTATTTGGAAGTCTACTAGATATTCCCAACCATCAACCTTAACAAGAACGTTTTCTATGACACCTTTGGGAATAGCTATGGATTGATTCACCATTCGTAATATTGTAGTTGTGGGATGAAAATTAGTGAATCCTAGCTTTTCCATAACATCCATCATCATGACATTAATGGTGGCTCCTAAGTCTACAAGTGTGTTAGGTATTGCTACCTCATTGATTTTCACTGTTATAAGTGGATTTCCTAGGTCATCATATTTCAAAGCTGCAGTTTTTCCAACCAAAAAGTCAGCTAGATATTTTTTTATGTGAACACTATTAATCAGTTTTGGTTTCCTTCCTGGTGTTTTGATGAACAACTATTTAATTAGTTGGTTTAGCTCAGGAATCTCTTTAATTGCTTGTAACAAAGGAACCTCAATTTGAAGCTGCTTAATTTCTTGTATCAGTGCAGTTTTGCTGGATAAGGTCATTTTCAGAGGGTTATTCAAGGCAGTTGGTTTGAGATGCTCAGGAACATGTGCTTGAGTTTTCTCTTTCAAGGTGGAGTCATTCTTTAAAACATATGTTGGACATTGACCACCCTCCTCTTGAGGTAACTAAAAAGTTCCAGATGAGGATTGTGGAAGGGTCTTGTCTTATTACTCACTAGTTCTTTCTCTAAGGTGTGGAAGATGTCTTAGTCTTATTAGTAGGTTCTTTAGTTGGTTCATCCAAGATCTCAACTATAGTGGGCTGCTAGAGTTTTTTTCCTGACCTTAAGTGTAGGTTTCCACAATGGATGGCATTAAGTCCAGTCATGTTTTCATGTTTTGTTGAATACACCTAGGTATTTTTATGATTATTCTTTGGATTAGGAACAAGTTGTGTTGAAAGTTGTGGTCGGTTGACCTGCTTATTTTTTTGAGGGTTCTAAGGAGCTGGTAAAAGATTCTATTGTAGATTAGTCACCCTTATTGGTATAATATAAAACTAATTTTGAGTTTGATTCCATTGAGGTGCATGATTTTGAGGATACCATTGTTCTTGAGTGTGGTTTTCCCATTCAGGTGGCCCCCAAGGGTAGGGTCAGCAATTAGGTGGTGCTTGAGACCAAGGTGTCACCCATTGATTATTATTCCAATTATTTGGGGGTCGCCAGGTGGGATTTAAATTCTGGCCATAAGAGAAATTCCCTCTAGGTCTTTGATTCACAAAATTGACCTCCTCCTCAACCTGAGATGTCCTCTTTCTGGAATTTTTTATTGCATTTAGGATCTCACATTAATCAATGGCATGAATCTTCTCACAAACTTGGAAAACATCAATTTTGTCCAAGGAACATTCTCTTAATAGATGTTTGGTTTGACACCTAGGACAATAGATGGATAAGGTCTCAGGATTATGTGTTTTGGCCTGTATTCCATCTAGCATGGTATTTAGTTGAATGAGAATGTCATTTTTAAGATTTTCTATCTCCTCACATAGTTTACCTATTTCATTGGAACCTCTAAAAAGAGTAGATTTATGAATACCTCCTTGAGTACGAGAGAAATTTCAGCATAACTCAGTGATAGCATCGAGTCCAAGTTGGGACACATCTCCTTTTCCCATTAAATATAGGCTTCTCCTAGCATCTTCATCAATTCCCTTGAGAAATATGTTCTTCACCACATCATTTAGACAAGAAGATGAACCTATCCAAGTAATCTTCTAGGCTCTCATCTTCATTTTGTCTTAGTTTGAACAACTCCTCTTTCCTATCATTGACTCTACAGTAACTTTGGTATTTGTCCAGAAAGGAAAACTCCATATCATCCTGGGTGGATATCGAGCCTGAAGATAATCCCATGAGCCAACACATTGCAACGTCCTTTAGAGTGGAGGGGAAGAGCTTTAGTTTTTGGTTATCATTTTTGTAGTCATATTTTGACATAAAACTTTAAGCTCAAAAAGGAATTGGTCAAGGTCTTCGGAGGATAAACCTCTAAAAATTGGTAAGATGGATGGTGAAATGTTTTTCATAGGTGTATAATAATCTTGGTCGAGAGCAATATGATAGGTGAATATCTGTGCTCCCCCTCTTGGGTTAGTAGCATTTCTACGATTATCACCCATGATGTTGAAAGGAATGTGTTCCTCTTCAAAGGTTTTCTCTAATGGTTGAGGCTCTGGGGTGTGCAAAGGAATGCTTTCCTCTACAATGGTTTGCTCGAATGGCTAAAGTTTTAGGGTATACTGGGAGGTCTCGGGTTGATCCTGCACGATCAATTCTTCTATAAGTTCTTTGGCTGAGACTTCTACCTCCCTGCTTGTGGTTGGAACATCTTTTGGGGGGGTTTTGGTATGAATCTTCCATGCGGACCCTGTTTCCTAACCATGAAAAAAAAGAAGCCTGGAAACTATTTTTACTAAAAGAGGTATCCAAGCAATCTCCTATTAACACTAGTAAATGAAGTCCCCGACAATGGCACCAAAAAGAGACAGACTATTGTGAGGTCCTATCACTTTAGTTGAAAATGTATCAATTATGTCAATCGGGTAGTGTTTGAAGGTTGTATGAAATAGGGGATATCTTGGCTATCTATCCTAGATTTTTTGAATTTTTTAAACGGTTACAAATAGGAATTAAACTAGAAATAAATTAAACTAGAAAGAATGAATTTGTTTAAGCTAGAAAGCATGAGACTGTTAAACTAGAAAGCATATAAATTACCTAAGAAGTAATACTTGCAATTAATTTGTGAAGTTTTAAATGAAAACAACTAATAGATAACAACTAACTACTAACAGAAAGTAAACTTGGAAACTTGTAACTAACAACAAGAGTGGGTGCTCTGGAATTTCCAAATTATAAACAGAACTTTAAGATTGTAAATTTAAAACTAGGACCTACAGGAGTATTTTACATATCTTGACACACACAAATAACATTCATCCAAATTTATCATGTACAAAATAAAGGTAACAACATTGAAAATGAACATAATTATCTATCCTACGAGATCCCTTGAGTGGCCAACTCTCAGGTGTTCCTATGTTTAGCTCATATCACACGTACTTTTGCATCTTCAAAATAAATCCATTCATGATAATTCCATTACATAGAACTGTTGATTCAGAATAGGATTGGTAATACTTATTTATTCATATCATCAAACTGTAACACAAAGACATAGTTGAATAGTATTCAAAGCATATCATAACAACATAACGATATCACGTATGCATTCTTTCTGGAGGTTACATATATATACTATATTGCTAACAAAATCCTAAATTTTAGATGCTAGAAGATCACCATTGGAAAAGTCTTTTAATAGAATTTAAACTAACCAACTGACTGATGTCCATAACATAAAACATATTAAAGGCTCAGAGTGGAGTAGTAAAGTTTTTAAATAGAAATTTAATAGAAAACATTAAAGGAGATGGTTGCACTTTGCATGCCTAAATTTCTAGTGCCTAAAATTTCGGTGCCTTAACTCCAACTACTTGAAGTCCGCTCAAAGTACACTTCATTCTTCGTTCATGCAAAATTCTTGTACAATGAATTGAAATCTATACCATTAAATCAACATTAGTTAGCTAATTTCAATTGATTTAAGAAATAAAGATTTATACATCTTTTCATAAAAAGTTGACAATTATTGATCCTAAAAATAAACAAATGGCAGAGCTAAAGTGATTCGTAAGAACAATGAAGGGATATTTAGCTTATTATAATTATGAGGTTATTTATACCTCATTGTAAGGGAAAATAGAGGGCATCTCAGAGAAACCTCCAAGAATAGTAGTGCCTTTGGTACCTTTAATTTTGATTAGATTGCCTCAAAGACATGTACAATTATGTCCTAAAGCAGAAAAAGACATAGTTCATTTCCCACATTAATCCTTCTGAGAGAAGCACATGTAAATTCAACATCATGCAACAACAGATTCTAGAAGCATAACCAACATAGATGAAAGATAAGACAAAAAACCAGAACACAAAGATTTACATGGAAAAACCTTTCGGGTAAAAAACCCCACACTCCAAAGATCGAGCCATTGTATTATTCAGCAACTGAAGGTTACAATACAATTCAGGCTCATAGCCTTTTCAAAGATTACATCTTGTTCATTTTGGATACAACCTAGTAGCAAACTCTCCTACAGTGCAGATCAACAAGAAAGAGATCAACCATGATCCATGATCAAAAGAGATTCCAGCAAAACCCTACTTCTCTCTTCTTCTCCTTTGGCCTCATGGCCTCGACCTTTCAGCCAGCCACACGGCCCTCTCTATTAGCTCTCTTGGTTCTTCTTTTTCCTCTTGTTCTCACCGGCTCTTTTTGTATCCTCTTCAGAGCGTCCAATGCATACATATATGCATTCATTCTCAACAGGCTTTGTGAATCGGTTCGTTTCCAACTATCGGACAACAATCTATAGCTCAGCATCATTATTGTTGAAGATGTTTCCATTTCCTCATGTAGAGTTTTCCCTTCCACACAAAAATGGTTGCAACAGTCTCATAGCAAATGGTTCACATTCTGCTCTCTCTAATTGGTCCAATTCACACCATGTAGGACAATTTTCACTCAGTCAAACAACGATCAACTTGTGTCGCATGTTGGTGAGACACTAACCGTGTCTCCTTGATGCCACAGAGCCCATATCATCATTATCGGCAAGAGTCTTCACTATCGGAAAGACATTATACCGAGTCCAAAAAGCTATTGCTTAGACTTCGCCTTGTCACCAAGACCTCATACCGATGATCGCAAGTCACATCGACCTCAGCATTCTCATCAGCGAGACAATCACCATTTGATGAGACATCATACCGAAGTTCAAAGGTCACATAGACGTGAGTATTCCATTCGGTGAGACAATCATCTTTCACCAAGACATCACACCAAAGTTCACAAGGTATTCTAAAGTGTTCATCAGTCAGCAAGACTATCATCCTTCGCTGAGAGATCATACTGAGCCTTTATGTTATACCAAACCCCAAACAACAATCGACAAGACTTATCGCTTTCGCTGAGAGGTCATACTGAGCCTTTATGTTATACCAAAGACTCCTATCGGCGAGACTTCTCTTATCGGTATGAGACATATCAAATGCCCAAGACTCTCCCCAAAGACTTCTTTCGCCACAGGTCTCCCCGACATCCGTTAGACACCAACTTGTCGGCCAGACTTCGTACCGAAGTCTTTGTGTTACCGCGAAGACTCAAAATGTATCTATCAGTGAGACTTACCGCTATCAATGAGACATCACATCAAAGCAAGCCTTTCGGCCAAGGGTCTTCCCGACAACCTCTAGGAATCAAAACCGTTGGCTAGACATCTCCCAATCGCCAGGACTTCATACCGATTACCACATCGGCAAGAAAGACCAAAGGTCACGCCTATTCGGCAAGACTTCCTATCATTGCTAAAACATCATTTCGACAGTTCAAGGTTATGTTGAAGGTTTCATATGCAGATTGCCAAGACATTCAGGAGGTCACAGCGACAGTTCAAGATCTACTAGCAGATTGGCCAGACATCTCACCAGTCATAGCGACCATGCTTTCTCAGAAGTTTCAGCCTGTGAGATTGAGGCAAAAATTCCAACAATCTCACACTTGATGAAGATCACACAGGCACCTCCAAAGCAACCAGTAACTAAGATCATACTAGCTCCACCAGTTCAGACCCCACAATGCTCAAGACACCCAACCAATAAGATTCCACAGATAACAGTCCACCGAAAAATCTGCAACAAAGACCAGGCATCCAACTGCAACTCACTGTCCAACAAAGCAACCGAAATGCAACCGATCATAGCCTTCCAGGAAACCACATAGACCTCAAACATGATCTCATGCTCCATCAAGAATTCTACTCCAACATCCAAGATGTCCACCATTCAGGAAACAATACTATCATCTTCCAACATGCCACCTGTGGAAGAAAGATACAATGCCAAGGTGAATAAGCACCATTCCAATGAACACAAGCAAAAGATCCCAGAGATATCATCAACAAGATATTGCTACCACTTCACTGTGCTCAAATGCTATACATAAGCAATATCAGCTTCAAAGCCTCAAACAGAACACAACCGTGAAGTCATTCTCCAGAAACAAGATAAAAGAACACTAGCTAGAACAATAATCAGACTGACTGCCTCCGTCCAGCTGATAAACCCACGTGACTGAAAAATAGCACCCATAGCTCGTGCTATTCCATCCAATCTTACATACCTAACAAGTATCAACATTAGTAAACTTATGCCAAACCATAACCAACTCATTAACAGCAAATACAAGCTCCAAGTGCCAACCAGTCAAAAAGACAAAACACATATAGGAACTCCCACTGCCTGAGTAATCCAGATCTGAAAGATCAAAAAACATCATAATTCTACCAATAACAGCACATAGAACATGTAACCATGTAGTACCAAGGAAATATCCACAATGATATGCACAACCTGCAACAAACCGCTACAAGAAACATTTCTCTCACCACAAGTCTTCACAGTTCTCCCAAGATCTCCACACGCAACAAACAATGTAATGTGAAAGCAAACATCCAGGAAGTAAACCAAGACTAAAGAGAGAAACTCTGCACATCATATTCTTGTAGAACATCCTCCTACAAACACTTCTAACTGCTAGCTGTGTCAAGAATGATCTCCTTCTCATCCCAAAAGAAAATCAAGCTATTTCATTCCCCATTTCAGGAAATTAGCCCATACATCATCTCCTACCAATTCTCATCAATAAATAACATAACACAAAAGCTCAAGGAGATAAAACAAACTATACATCTTCCACCATGAATCCTCCAGAACCATTAAACAACAATTCAAGATCCATATCATGAAAGTGAACAAAAAACACACCTGAAAAATATAATGGGCCAAATACCTCTCAGATCAACTGCCGAGTAGACCAAGAGTGGGAACGAGAATACTCCTTCAAGATATACAAGCCATCATGACTAATCCAAGAGAAATCTCCTCATAGGTCTCTTATTGAACTCACGTTCAACTAAGGTGTAGGCTTCTTAGACTTTTTGCTGAAAAAATTCATCAAGAATACAAATCAACAACACTTCTCTCATAAGAGAAAAATAGCCTCATTCTCCATGTATCCATGAGTACTAGCAACCGATCATCTCATGCTAAACTTCAACTGCATTACTGCATTATCATGAAGTATCAAGCAAATAATCAAAAGCACCCAATACATAAAGAATTACCAGACCACTGTCAAAGCTCCAATCATCTGAATCAGGAACTTATCATGACACCATGATCTACATATCCCCTTAGGAGATACCATGCTTCAAGTGACTTCACCATAGTCTCAAGTATAATGCACAATGCCAAAACTCCAGCGCACAAACAAGAGTATACCATGACATAAAGCAAACAGACTCAAAACCAACATCACCTGTCAAGCACCACTAACACCTCAACCAAAGACTCCAAGCATCCTCCATGGATCCAAGATGTTGCACATCTTCAAATAATGTCCATGCAAATGCAAAAGAACCCTTCTACATCAACTGAATCTAAAATCTCCCCCTTGAAACATCTGCAACACTAAAGAAGACCATTCACCACAATGTGATGAACCCACAATCACTACTAAAGCTCCCACTGAAATGTGACATCTGAGCTCTCCAAGCATCATGACCACTTGCTTCAGGTTCCCATAACCAACTATTTAGGTACTCAACATTATCCATCCTCTCATCTCAAAACAATAACACCAATGCACAAGTGACCACAGACAAGGCCAGCTAACAAATCTGCACCAGCAATGAATCAACCTCGTGGATAAAGACAGTCCACATCCAAGTTATCTCACTGCAGCCAATGGTTAGCTAATCCACCAACCGCATAACTCGTAGATCAAAAACATCGAACATGCAAACCCATCATCGCATTGTAAACTGCAACACTGAGATTTCAAAGAGAATAACCTCGTAGACAACATGACTCAAAAACTAGATCACGCCAAACCTGATTTTCCAATCATGTCCACAATGAGCACCATAATCAAGGAACCCACAAGCACCACCACATGAATGTTGAGTGACAAATCACGTACCAACACTCCCATGCAGAGAAGAAATCACACCTCCTCAAACCATGCACAAAGCATGCATGTAGAATTACAACCATCTCATCCAGCAACACCCCAAAAGCCAGGGTCTAGAAAATAGCTTAACAGCAACTCCACATAACCACAAGTTTTGCTTAACCATGTAAAACCTAAAAAACCACAGAGCCATGCAAGTACAAAACATCCTTAAAAAGAAAATAGTAGTTCAGGGAAATCCAGGCCCCTTTCAAGCCAAATCTAAACCACCAACATGTACATGCATCCGAGAACGAGAGAAAGGCTATTTCAGAAGCTTGCAAATCATCTAATGATTAACTCCATAGCATTTATGTATTCGAGGTTAACAGGAAACCGTGCCTTCCAACACCAAGAAACACCACCTAGCATAAGCACTCTCTTCCATGGCTAAGAAACAAACTAGGCTTCTCCATATCACCCAGGAGCCTGTCACACAGACATCCAATATGAAAGCTTTACTGCTACATAGCCACAGAGTAAGAAAATCCACCTCATACACCAAGGTTATACCGCTACCAACTAGGAGACACAGATCACAGAAAAAAAAATGATCAACTCTCTTTTCCATCTACACCATCCTTCAAGTTGTGTGTTGTCTCCGAATATCACAAGACTTCCACTCACCAAAGGATCAATAAAACAGACGATTCCTCTAGATTCCCTCCAGCCTAATCAAACTGAGAAATCTTCACAGGAGAAATACCCAGAACCAGCAACCAAAAGAAGGCTCTGATACCACTTGTAAGGGAAAATAGAGGGCATCTTAGAGAAACCTCCAAGAACAGTAGTGCCTTCGGTACCTTTAATTTCGATTAGATTGCTTCAAAGACACGTACAACTATGTCCTAAAGCGGAAACACACACAGTTCATTTCCCACATTAATCCTTCTGAGAGAAGCACATGTAAATTCAACATCATACAAAAATAGATTCTAGAAGCAGAACCAACACATATGAAAGATAAGACAGAAAACTAGAACACAAAGATTTACGTGGGGAAAACCCTTTCGGGTAAAAAACCCCACACTCCAAAGATCAAGCCATTGTATTATTCAGCAACTGAAGGTTACAATACAATTTAGGCTCATAGCCTTTTCAGAGATTACATCTTGTTCATTCTAGATACAACCTGGTAGCAAACTCTCCTACAGTGCAGATCAACAAGAAAGAGATCAACCATGATCCATGATCAAAAGAGATTCCAGCAGAACCCTGCTTCTCTCTTCTTCTCCTTCGGCCTCATGGCCTCAGCCTTTTAGCCAGCCACACGACCTTCTCTGTTAGCTCTCTTGGTTCTTCTTTTTCCTCTTGTTCTCACCGGCTCTTTCTGTATCCTCTTCAGAATGTCTAATGCATACATATATGCATTCATTCTCAACAGGCTCTGTGAATCGGTTCGTTTCCAACTGTCGGACAACAATCTCCAACTCAATATCATTATCGTCGAAGATGTTTCCATTTCCTCGTGTATAGTTTTCCCTTCCACACAAAAACGGTTGCAACGGTCTCACAGCAAACGGTTCACATTCTGCTCTCTCTGATTGGTCCAAGTCGCACCACGTAGGACAATTTTCACTCGGTAAAACAACAATCAACTTGTGTTGCATGTCGATGAGACACTAATTGTGTCTTCCCAATGCCATAGAGCCCATATCATCATTATCGCCAAGAGTTTTCACTATCGGAAAGACATTATACCGAGTCCAGAAAGCTATCACTCATACTTTGCCTTGTTGCCAAGACCTCATATCGATGATCGCAAGTCGCATCGACCTCAACATTCTCATCGGTGAGACAATCGCCATTCAATGAGACATCATACTAAAGTTCAAAGGTCACATAGACATGAGTATTCCATTCAATGAGACAATCGTCTTTTGGCAAGACATCACACTAAAGTTCACAAGGTATTCTGAAGTGTTCATCAGTTGGCAAGACTATCGTCCTTCACTGAGAGATCATACCGAGCCTTTATGTTATACTGAACCCCAAACAACAATCAGCAAGACTTATCACTTTCACTGAGAGATCATACCAAGCCTTTATGTTATACCGAAGACTCCTATCGACGAGACTTCTCTTGTCGGTATGAGACATACCGAATGCCCAAGACTCTCCTCAAAGACTTCTTTTGCCATAGGTCTCCCTGACATCTGCTAGACACCAACCTGTCGACCAGACTTCTCCCAGTCGCCAAGACTTCATGCTGAAGTCTTTGTGTTAACGCAAAGACTCCAAATGTATCCATCGGCGAGACTTACCACTATCGATGAGACATCACATCGAAGCAAGCCTTTCGGCCAAGGGTCTCTCTGAAAACATCAGTCGCCATGAGTCTCCCCGACAACCGCTAGGAATCAAAATCATCAGCCAAACATCTCCCAATCGCCAGGACTTCATACTAATAGGAGCAAGTCATACCGATTACCACATTGGCCAGAAAGACTAGAGGTCATGCTGATTCGGCAAGACTTCCTATCGTCGCCGAGACATCATTTCGACAGTTCAAGGTTACGCTGAAGGTTTCAGATGCGGATCGCCAAGACATTCAAGAGGTCATAGCGACAGTTCAGGATCTACTAGCAGATCGGCCAGACATCTCACCAGTCACATCGACCATGCTTTCTCAGAGGTTTCAGCCTATGAGATTGAGGCAACAATTCCAACACTCATCACCTTGCTGCAGGCCTGTGAGCCCTAGTTATTTTCCCGTGAGGCATATGTTGCATGTAAGATTGCCAATTCAATAAAGAATCATATTTTCAAAATACTTTCTTGTGTTATTTCCATTATGTTGACTCTAAGTTGCACAGTTTGGACTGTTCTTTTTGAACCCTCCATCCATGACTACACCACCATCAATAAAATTCACTTGAAGTAGAATCTAAAAATGGATTGCACCACTATGAAGTGCTCAAAAACAACTTTTCGTCCATATCTCGTTTGCAAAATTTTGAAACCTTGGCAAAAATTTATGCCATTTTGAAAAAAATGTGCCTATTAGGGATTAGGGGGAAAAATGTGGCCCCTAGGTGCTAAGGATTTGGTCACCCATGTGGTTGTGCCACTGAGAAAGATTAAAAATATTTGTCTGCCATCACTGGTAGCGAGTAGGTAGAGGTAAGGAGTCGATGGCTATGCACGTCACTTGGGTGGCAACCGAGGGTTTAGCCTAGTCCTCGAGAAAGTTGTAACTAATGAATTCAAAATAACAACCAAACCATATCTTAATCAAGAACAAAATAAAACTATTATAGATTTTTTTAAAAATAATAAAAGCTATGATTGAAAATAATAAACTGTCAGTCATACTTTATACCACTAATGAAGATGTGTCGCACCAATACAATTGATGAAGATGTTAATTCCCTAAGAATATTTTGTAGACTGCTGACTTCTATAGACTTTCAATTAGTATTACTATGTACAGATGGTACAGATGTGTACAATATATGGATAATACAACTTTTTTCCAACAAATCCCTACCAAAACCCTAAAAAATGGCCCAATTTATTTTTTTCCCAAATATCAAGTTTTTTATATGAAAATTGGGGTTTTTGGGTGTTTTGGATTCAATAATGAGGTCCATTTTCCCCCAATGTGCAACCAAAAAAATCTCAAGCCTAAATCATTCTTAGATATGAGAAGGGGTTTTATAAATTTGAAGCTCCGATACCATGTTAAATTCATTCAAGGACTCAAGCTTCTAGGATCACCTACAAAAACAAAAACAACCTTCTACAAGAGGGAAAATAAAGAGTACAGTTTTGCAATAATGTATGTAAGATTATGGCCAATATGCAATACTCAAGATTGTAATGGTATTAGATTGGAATCAAATTAAATTAGAAGTACATATTATGTTATGCTTATAAAGGAAAGAATGTGAGATAGGATTAGACAATATATTGGCATGTGTCTTAATCTTGTATAATGAGACAACTACCTCAACATTATTAAATGACCTACGACACACACATTAAATAAAATCCAAATAGATAAGATATGATAAGATCTTATCTAGACAACTAAGAATTCTAGAAAAAAACACGTAGGACCTAAGTGGACTTGAAATATAAATAGGACTAATTAGACAACCAGATATGTAAAACACCTATTTACACCAACACATCCCTCACCCTATGGTTAGGTTGACAAGTGAAGCCCAATCTTAGATCAAGGTCCTTATGTCCAATCCATGTTTCCAAGACCAATTTTATGTGGGTGCTCCATATCCTCCACACCCTATGTAGATCCTTCATATTCCTCCTTACACCACAACATATCCTATCCATCTACCCAAAACATTAATTCACATTCTAAACCCAATAAATCCAAAACATCCTTTTCATATTTCCTTCACAAAATATTAGCAATGGAAGAATATACGTCACACAAAGTTAATTATTTTTCTTCTACAAAGCCTATCCAAGAGTCATATGGTATTATTCCTATCCAAAAAATAGAACCATACAATCAAAATCCTAGTAACATGCTTGGATTCATGGTAATTTCCATCATGTGAGGCTATTATCAATCCCAATCCTATTGCACATAAACAAGAGAATCCTAATATCATGCATCTCTATCAATCACCATCATATGGTCTTGTGTATATCTAGCATATCAAATATTATCCTAGTCCTATCATTATCCAAAATCAAACACTATCATACAAATAAATTCCCACTATGTCTATTCAAGAATATCTTATCCTAAGTTTAAGTTAAAATATATTATGAAATCATGTTGTCAATGATCCAAACACTATTAATCCTTGTAGACACCTAAAAATGACCTAGGCCTGCAAGCTTCATTTTTACCACTTTCGTCCTAGCATAATTATGACATTTAATTATGTCCTTGGTCCACATTCGACTATTGATTAATTAATTCATGTCATTTATTCTTCATGATTATTAAATAAATAAATTTTATTTGTTTATTAAATACGTCATTAATTGTCTAAGTCTTCCCTTAATTAAATAAATTTCTTAATTTATTTAATTTCCCTTTTTGCATTTAATTCTTCGTGATTATTAAATAAATGAATTACATTTATTTATTTAATATGTCACTAATTTTCTTAATTAAATAAATTGATTAATTTATTTAATTAATTAGTCTTATCTGCTAAATTAAATAATTAAATTTAATTATTTAATTGCTAATTTGATATTCCTCTCATTTTAAATAAATTAAATTATTTAAAATATCATCACAATCTTAACTGTTAGTCCATTTTGATAAATAATCTGAAAAAGATTATTTATTATCTCACAAAATCATTATTTTGAATTAATTTAATTCAAAATAGTAACTAATCTTCCAAAAATCAAGTAATCGGGCAGATTCTTGATTTTCCAAATCGAATCTTCAATCCAAATCTTATCTTCTTGATTTTTCGAATCTCATGAATCAGGCAATCTTATCTTCTTGATTTTTCAAAAATCTTCATTTCTTTAATTAATTTATCTCATTTATTCTCCACCGTCGATCTGATTATCTGAGATATTATTCTGACCGTTCGATTAAGGATTTTCCCTAACCCTGATTAAGGATTCTCAGATTTAATCTGGACCTCTCATTTTAGGTTCTCATCATCAATTAATCTCGTCCGTCCACTCAAAATGACATTTTCTATAAAATGTCATTTTCCTCTCACTTTTCGATTAGACGCTGACATTTTACATAGACACATGCACATATTATAGGCATTACACTCTTGCACTTGCACTTTTAGGCTTCTCATTAGAATTCTTATTTTTATGTGATCAAATCTTAGACATTGTCATAGTCATAGGCATTTAGACGTTTTTATACAAATCCTTCAAGGCTTGTTGTAGGACTTTGGCATTACTATAGGTTGCTCAAGCTGAAACCTGAGGGCCTCATTCATTTGCTGCAAACTAGGTGTAACAAAGGTGAACCATGGAAGATGAAGATTTCTGGTAACATTGTTCCTTTTATTTTCATGTTTATTTCCTTTGTGCTTTGTTATATCATTGGATTTTGATGTTTACTATTTAATAAGCTAACAATCTAATTTTCCATTGATTACAATCCTATCTATGAAACTTATATGATCATCCTAAATAAAGAGCTATGTCAAGAATCAAATCCAAATTAGGTTCAAACATGTTCTCAACCAAGTCAATGTCAAATTATCCAAACTCATATGATCAAAATTTTCAAGAGAAACCTAGAAAATCTACTCTCATTTATGATCATGATCCTAGCTTTGATCAAGAGAGCCAAGTAGACCCCCTAAACCAAATTTATTCTATCCAAAATCATGAGATCCAAAATAATCCTATCGATCATCCAAAGACATCTACCTCCTATGACGAGACACTTGGTCCTTGAGAAAACATATAAAATAAAATAAATGACTATGATCATATTGCACAAAATTATAATGAGTGGAGTGGCCATCAAGACCTTAATCATATCAAATAAGAGGACAAGAAATTCACAATTGATACTATTAAAAATTTATATGATTATGATACAAATATACATGATAAAAAATCCTTGATATCATCATGTGAAATAGGATCAACCATCATAGTTTCTCACATATGTGATGATAAAAATTTCCAATTATTCTCTACACAATACCCATGGCCTAAAATCATTCTTTTAAAACAAGCATCCTATCAAAAATAATATAGGTGAAATCATGAATTATCAAGGAAAAGGATTAGATCTTCATGAGTATGGTATCACAGATCATATCCCAGTGTACATTATCTATAATCAAGGCATTAGATACAAGTCTTCTAAAAAATAATCTAATGCTTCTAGGGGTGCTTCAATCATCACTGGGGAAATTTCATCAAATGAGCACATTGAGATAGGGACCATTCATAGCCCCTACAATAAGCTCATTTCCAGTAATTCTTCCACTTCCACCATCTACCAAAAAAAAATATCCTTGAGCAAGATCTTCCACCCCTTGATCAAGACAAAAAAAATCATAGAGAATATAAATAAAATGCCCCAAATCAAAATTTTAAAGCATATGAATGCAAAAATCAAGAAAATCATACAAAAGAAATATGGCTCCCAAAATAAACCAAACCATTCAAATAAAAGAAAATAAAATTTCCATATCAAAATATAAAGATACATAAAAAGGATGCACCCTATATAAAATAGGTGTCCACCACCTTTCAACCTATACAAGAATGTTAGTTCTAATAACCATCCTAATACCACATTCAAACTTCATAATCCCAAATCCAAATTCAATAATCCATCATCTCAAGTTTGGAAAGTCATTTTTTTTTCTAAAATAATCTGCATTACCTATTTATCCATCCAAAATAAATACATTACAATCACCTAATTTCACATCCAACACCCCCATCAAAATCCAAAGTCATGTTTAAAATCCAAAAAATCCAATGCCCAAATATGTCATGTTGTGGCAAAACTGCTTCACCTCAAGGGCTATAATGGTACCCTATCAACATTAAAAAATATAGATAATTTCGGCTTAGTAATCAATGATGATCACTTCAACATCAAATTATTGTACAATAGTGCTTCAATCTTGATAAATAAACTACTTTAGGTAGGACATTATTGGCATGTAATGACTAGTGCATCACCATTGACTATCTCAAAAAAATAGGGACTTGTAACTTAGACATTTTGAGTATAAAAATATCAAAGATGTTAATGAAAAAAATCAAAATAGTAAAGAAAAAACATTCATCCAATGGTTAAAACCATTTTCATGGTTCCTTGGATAAGTACCATTATGAAAACCCATTCACAAGCATCATGTAAATTTATTGTCTTCATACTTTACACTTGAAAGTAAGTTGTCTCATCTATCCCATCTTGTTTTTCTTCTCATCCTAATCCATCACCTCCATGTCTACTTTCTATCATCTCCATAATTGACCCTATTTAAAATTGATTTTGATAAGGATTGAGGTATGACTTTTCTATATTTTTGATAAATGTTTGACATCAAATAATCTACCCAACTTGTTATCACTTATATCATACATTATATACATTTATTCCAAAATACTAAATGAAAATTACAAATTAGGGGCATGTTTTTCTTTGTGACATAGTCCCAAGAGGTCACATCCTTCTTTTCCATCCACTATCATTAATATTTTAATCCATCCATCTTCCTATCTATTATTAGTAATCCCTTAACCCATCATTTTTCCTTTCCATCCACTATCAACAATCATTTTATCCATCCATCTAATGCATTTAGCCCCTTAACCTAAATCAAACTATCTCACATCCTTATTTATAGAATTGGTGCTCCCTTGTCATTAATTATCATGTGGAGACAATAATCCCATCCAAAATTAACCTAATTTCATATTCCAATAGCAATCCAATCTAATCATCCCAAGAAATCCAATGCAATATTAACTTGTAGTTATTCCACCACAAGTAATCCTTATCTGCACATATTTCCAAGAACTCTATCCAATCTTCCTAAAAGAATCCAATGGTTTTATTCCCAACCTTGCTACAAAATATTAATCAAATTATCCAAATTCCATAATGCATCATCTCAAGTTTGAAAAATCCATTTTTTTCCAAACTAATCTACGTTGCCTATTTATCCATCCAAATTCAATACATTCCAATCATCCAACAAGCCCCATCAAAATCCAAAGTCGTGTTTAAAATCTAAAAAAACCAATACCCAAATCCACCATGTTGTGGAAACAACACTTCACCTCAAGGGATATGATGGTAGTTCCTATCAACATTAAAACATATAGATAATTCTATCTTAGTCATCATGATCACTTCAACATCAAAGGATTGTACAAGAGTGCTATAATCTTGACAAAAAAACTACTTTAGGTAGGAAATTATTGGCATGTAAAGACTAGCACATCTTCATTGTCTATCTCAAACAAATTGGGACCTATAAAGACACTTTGAGTATAACAATAGCAATGATGTCAAAGAAAAATATCAAAATAGTAAAGAAAAAATATCCATCCAATGGTGAAAGCCATTTTCATGGTGGCTTGGATAAGTACCATAATGAAACTCCTTTCACAAGCATCATGTGTAAATTGATTGTCTACACACTTTACACTTGGGGGTAAGTTATCTCATCTACCCCATCTTGTCTTCTTTCTAATCCTAATCTATCATCTACATGTCTCCTTGCTATTATCCCCATCATTGACCCTATTTAACATTGATCTTGATAAGGATTGAGGTATTATTTTTCCACATTCTTTGATAAACAATTGACATCAAATCCTCTACCCATCTTGTTATCTCTTATGTCATACATCATATCCATTTAATCCATAATTCTAAATGAAATTTATAAAGTAGGGGAATGTTTTCCTTTGCGACATAGTCCTAGGAGATCACATCCTTATTTTACATCCACTTTCATTAATCCTTTAATCCATCCATATTCCTATCCATTATTAGTAATCCCTTAAACCATAAATTTTCCTTTCCATCCACTATCAACAATCATTTCATTCATCCATCCAATTCATTTATCCCCTTATCCTAAATCAAACTATCTCACATCCTTGTTTCTAGACTTGGTGCCCTCTTGTCATTAATTATCATATGGAGAATAATCCCATCCAAAAGTAACCCAATTCCATATTCCAATAGCAATCAAATGTAATCATCTCGATAAATCCAATGCAATCTTAAAGTATTTAGTCCACTACATGGAATCCTTATTCACACATCTTTCCAAGAACTCTAGCCAATCATCCTAAAAGCATCCAATGGTTTTTTCCCAACCTTCCTATAAAATATTAATCAAATTATTCAATCAACCGTCATCATTGGGATATATCATTCCCAATACTTATGTTGTTCTTGGGATATACTGTTCCCACATCAACAACACCATCCTCATGTGTTGGTATTGAGACATATCAAATCCCCACATCAATACAACTAACATCATCATTATCAATCAATATTCAATTTTCAACTTGGCTAGTGGCAACATTATGTTTCTCTTTATATCATTTTATGCATGCTTTCTTTCTTTTCTTATGTATGTTATCATTTTATCTTACATATGCATCAATCCTTGCAGCATACCTACCACAATTACATCATGGTATTTCATATCATGGTGTTATCAATATATGTTTTCTTGTGACTTTCAGTCCTTTATATATTTAACACATCATCACAATGGTCTTTATATCATAGTGCATAACGTCAAGTGCTATATCAAACATCATGTTTCTTGCACCGATTCAACATGAATATCATTTTCTCCCTCATTTGCATCTAATTCCCTTTACTCATCCATCATTTCCATTCATTTCAAGAGCCTACATGTGTCATTAATACCCACCTATCCTCTCAAAGGGGCATCATCCCATCCTTTTTTTATAAGCTCCATCCTTTTTTCATCTTGTTCCACATCCATATTTTCATTCTTTTTTTAAAAAAAGAAGGGGTAAAATTTTTATTCAATCAGAACCAGAGTACAAAGCAAAGGCCAAAGGCCCACCAAGCAAGAACACCACCAGACCAACCAGCAAGAACACTACCTATTCATGTCCTCCAGTAATAACCTCTCCAGGGTCTCAAGATGATTAGAAGAAAGCTCATCCTTTCCACTAATATCCCAGCCATCCACATTCTCAGAGGCCCACTTCGCTAGACAATCGGCCACTTTGTTCCACTCTCTAGGGATATGACAAAAGGAGACAGAATCCAAGGAGCTACAATGACTCAAAATCTGTCTACCCACAAAATCCAATTGCCAACTAACATCATCCAACCTTTGGTTGTTCAGCAAATCCACAACAATCTGAGAATCCAACTCACAGATGATCCTCCTCTAGCCTAAAGAGCATCCACGCTCAATAGCAATCTTAATAGCAAGGGCCTCCATCAGATTGTTAGAATGCTGCCCTTTGTAACTAGAGAAGACAAAAACCACACCACCATCATTACCTCTACCAATACCCCCCACACCAGCATGACCAGGGTTCCCACGAGAAGAACCATCAGTATTAATCTTTAGGACCCCCACCGGGGGAGGCATCCACCTCCCATCACGACAAACCCGTTGCCGAACCTGACGAGGCCTTCTGCCAGCAAAGCAGCCTCAACTACTATCCCCCAAGCACAAATTCCACACAATATCAAGATCACTAGGATCAAGATTTTCAGACATGTCACACTTAGCCGAAATAGTCTCCTGAAGCCTGCTAATTATCTTCTTCCACAATTGAAGATTTCCCAAATTGGAACCACAAAAAACTCTACGGTTCCTCTCCAACCAAAGGTTCCAAAGAATGAAAATAGGCCCAATAGACCAGGCCACCTGCAGGAAAGGAGTCTTTGCAGGTGGTCTACCCAAACTTTCCCAAAAGTCAATCAAGGAGGTAGCATGAATACAACCATGATGCCAAGCCTCCCACCATCCATTCCATAAATCTCTAGAGTAAGGGCAAAGAAAGAACAAGTGGGAGGTACACTCCTCACTGTGAGAGCAAAGAAGGCAGATAGAGGGTCCCTGAAAGCCACGTTTGCGAAGATTTTCCCACGTGAGGCACTTCCTCTGAGCAACCAACCATAAGAAAAAATTGCATTTGGGCCAAGAGAAATTGTCCCAAACCTTCTTCCACCAGTGCACCTCAGCCGGGCCATATAAGTTCCTATCAAGCATAGCATAGCCTTGGGCAATAGTAAATTTACCTTTTGGACTAGGATTCCAAGCCAAAACATCCCTCCCATTAAGGGAGCTGTAGAGCCTAGCCTCCAAAACTCTAGAAAGAACAACACGATCCTCATCAAAACCACCCACGGGCCACTCCTGTGGGTCCTTCCAGCAAGTCACCACCGCTTGCCCAATACGCTTGACAGTTTTAAAATGCTCCACCTTAATCCAATCGGCCTCAGAAAAAATATGGTAAAGAGGCTGAAGCTGAGGAAAACTAGAAAGAATGGGAGGGTGGCCATCCCAAGAGTCCTGCCAAAACAAAACATCGGAGCCACTCTTACAGATCCAGAAGAGGCCCTCCTTAATCAGCTGAGCACCCTTCTTAAGGGTATCCCAAATACAAGAACCTTTACCCAGCAAAGGAAGACATGGCAGATCAAGGAAATTAGCACCAGAAAGATACTTGTGGACCAAAATCTTAGCCCAATCCTGATCTTGATTGTTGCACCACCTCCAGTACAGCTTGGCAGCCAAGGCAGTGACAGCAAGAGCCATAGACCTAAGACCAAGGCCCCCAGCATGCTTCGGCCTGCAAACAGACTCCCACTTGACTAAGCTCCACTTCGAGGAAAGAAGGTTACCAGACCAAAGAAACTGCCGAGACAAAGCATCAAATTCTCGCACAAAGGTGGACGGGGGAACCTGCACACAACACCTATAAATGGGGAGAGACTGCACCACAGTCTTAAGAAGAATCACTCTCCCAGCAGAAGATAGTCATCTGTAAGTCCAATGGCTAACCCTACTTCGAAATTTATCCAAAATTCCCTGCCAATAATCTCTTTGCTGGGCTCCCAAAGCCAAAGGGATCCCAAGGTACATCAAGGGAAGAGAATTGATTTGAAATCTAAGGATCCTAGCAATCCTGCTCTGAATAAGTTGAGGAGTATTAAAGAAGTAAATGGAGGATTTATCATCATTAACACACTAACCAGAAGCCTTCAGATAGATGTCTAAGGCTCGCCTGAAGTTCACCGCCTCACTAATTCTAGCCAAGCCCATTAGCCCAGTATCATCCACAAACTGAAGATGAGAGTAGGAAGGGAGAAGGTTGTTCCAGCTCCAACCACGGATAAGACCCTGTCTCACCTGAGATTTAATAAATCTTCCAAGACCCTCTGCCATGATAATGAATAAGTAAGGGGATAAAGGGTCCCCTTGCCCGAGTCCCCGAGAAGCACCAAAAAAATTTGAAGGTTCCCCATTAATGAGAATTGAGAATGAGGCAGAGGTCACACAACTAAGAACCCAGTTCACCCATTCCTCAGCAAAGCCAAAAGCCAAGAGAATTTTTGGAAGGAACTCCCATCTCACCCGATCATAAGCTTTAGACATGTCAAGTTTAATAAACATAGCCTTCTCCATAGAGTTAGCCATAGAATGAATAACTTCCATGGCTATCACAACACCATCCAAAATTTGTCTCCCTTCAACAAAACCACCCTGCTCAGCCGAGATCAAAGAACCAAGTAGTGGTTTGAGTCTCTCAGTAATCAATTTGGTGATGATCTTGTAAACAACATTACATAACGCAATAGGCCTGAATTGATCTAACCAGTTAGCTCCTTCCAACTTAGGTATGAGGGCCAAGAAGGTAGAATTCATAGACTTGAGCATCTGTTTGTTCCTAAGTGATTCCTGAACCACCTCAAGGAGATCAAACTTTATAATTTCCCAGAACTCTTGAAAAAACTCAATCGGAAACCCATCCAGACCAGGGGCCTTACCTTTTTTCATATTAAAAACCACTTTCTCCAACTCAGGTAACAAAATAGGACATAATAGAGCCCCATTCATCTCAGCAGAGACCAGGTGGGGAATGCAATCCATGATGGCCTGCTCCTCAGCCCAAGCAGCAAGATTCTCCTTAGAAAAGAGGTTAGAAAAATAATTGACTGCCTCCCTGGAAATATCAGCAAAGGACGAGAATTGAGCCCCATCCTGCGAAACAAGGGAGGAGATAGAGTTTCCCTATCTTCGAGCCTTAACCGAATTATGAAAGAAAGCAATGTTCCTATCCCCCTCCTGAAGCCAATCAATACGAGATTTCTGCTTCCAGAAGATCTCTTCCCGAAGTTCCCACTCTTCTAAACCCTTTAGAGCCAAAGACTCAGCCATACTAAGGGCAGAGGTCAACCCTTGATCCCGAATCTGACGAGTGATAGTATCCAACTTGGACTGGGCAGCCATCTTCTGAGCTTGAAGGTTCCCAAAACATTGTTTATTCCATCTCTTAAGTCTGAACTTCACATGCTGAAGCCGCTTACTAAAAGTGAACATGGTCGTCCCATGAGAAGGCATCCCCTCATGCCACCAGTCCAGCATAAGATCCTGAAGAGATGGATCTCTTAACCACATCAATTGGAATTTGAAAGAGGGATTTTTGGTGACACCATAAGCGGTGATAGAAAGCTTGATGGGCCAATGATCAGAGCCCCTCCAATCAATAATTTCAGAGCTGGTAATCAACCTACTATTCAACCAATAATAGGAGACAAGAAATCTATCAAGCCTTTCAGAGATAGCCTCCACACCACATCTCCTATTATTCCAGGTAAAGACACCATTGGAAGGCTTCACATCAATGAGATTCAAGGAACCAATCATATCCCTGAGAAGATTTGTAGAAGGGTCCAACCTGGCTAACCCACCACGTTTTTCATCTAAGCAAGTAACAGCATTAAAATCACTAGCCATAATCCATGGGAGAAATGGGTCCAAAGCCCAGATGAAACGGATGTGAGCCCAGAGATTTAACTTACCTGAAAGATCAGTAGGAGCATAAATATTGGATAAGAGACACCTTTTTCCAGTAACGAAACTAGAAGCTACCAAAGAAATGGAAGATCGACTAGACATCCAACATAAGGGGGAAACTTTCCTCAGGTTCCAGAAGCAAGCCACACCCCCTGCATTGTTCAAAGCACCTACCCCTTGCCAATTTCCTTGGGGCCAGATACACGAAGCACAATTTGCCAGCCCATCAATAGTAAGCTTAGTTTCCTGGATAAAGACTACATCCGGTAACTGAGATTCAATTAATCTACGAATAGCCTTTTGTCTAGGGATGCTGTTCAACCCCCTTACATTCCAAGATAGAACAATCATTTATCGAGGTGGGAGAAATTGGAATCAATGGGCTTCACAGACCCAGACTCAACCAAAGTATCACCCATAAGCTTAACCTTCTCTTGATTAGTCTTTCTTCCGCTCTTTGACGGTTTATCAAGAGGCCCCTTTTTAAAGGATTTCTGTTGTAAGCCTAATGTAGGAGGAGCTTTGTTACCCTTCACAGAATCTGAGGCCCCCTTAGGAGCAAGGGGATCAAGAGCCACCGTAGTAGAGTCCTTCAGAATCTGTGACCCCTGGAGAACCCCGAAATCTTGAGCATGAGCCGAATAATCCATAGCCTTCTGATCCTTCTGATGAACCCCTGGAGATAGAATTTGATCCTCTTTCCTTGCATTTTCATCCTGAACATCATGTAGACCCTTAGCCCCAGAAGAGAGCTCAACTGGAATACCCTCTTCTTGGGTCAAATCATCAAGAACCTCAAACCTGTTAAAGTTGCCTTCATTCTGCCTATCCAGCCAAGATCTCTTCCTGCCCTTTCCTTTGTTTTGAGACTTGACCGGAATAAAACCCTCATTATCCATAGGTTCATTAGGCATTGGAGCCTTTCCCTTGTCCCCCCTAGGAGGCCCAGAAGCATCCAAGGGGGATGGTTTAAATCTAGGGCATTTGCGGTGTAAATGTCCATATTCATGACAAATTCTGCATCTAAAGGGTAGGGTCTCATAATCCAGCTGTTGGATCCAAGAAGAAGATCCCATGCGAATTTCCATAGAGTCTGGTAATGGATTATTTAAATCAACTTCCACACAAATACAAGCAAAAGAAATTACCTTACGGTCTTGAGTTTGGGAAGCCGATCCCACAGGTTTTCCAAGAAGTAAAGAGATTGAGTGGAGGATTTCCACCCTCCAAAATTCCAATGGAAGCCTCGACAAACAAACCCACACAGGAACCCGCGAAGGGATCTCTTCAGCAGAGTTGAATCCCATGTGCCAAGGTTTGATGAAGAGCCCTACCTGGTTAAAGAAATAAGGACCTCCTTCGAAAGCCCTATTCCTGTCGGACATGCTTGAAAAGATAACCAAAAAATAGTTATTCGCTGCCAGAATAATCTCCATGTCACCGTCAGGGTTCCAAACCCTACGAGCCCATGAATCCAAAACAGGTGGAGATAAACGAAGGCCCAAAAATTTGCAAATAAGTGCATGATTGCCCCAATATTCAACATCCTCTGAAACTTGCTCAGGTTGAATAACCAAGACTGGATGATCCTCGGATCTCTCCAAACAACCGTTTACTTTTTTAATTAAAAAATTCCCTTTTCAAGAGGAGACTCCATCCCCAGAATGGGGTTTCCCCATCTGATCAAGACCACTGGCATGCAGCGAAGAAGAGGGCTCAACCATTTCCAAATCACCAAAAGAAACCATAGACAAAACAAAATCTCAATTTTCCATGGGCCAAATGCCCAAGCACAAGCAAGAAGAGAAAAGACAGGGCAGGAGACCCCACGCCCCAGAAACTCAAACACCACCCGCCAAGGACAAAACCGACGCAGAAGAAATGTGGAAGAAACCAGAAAAGAGACACCCAATAGACCAAACATGAGCCAAAGCCCCCCACTTCAACCCATGCACCCCAGGAAACCAACCAACACCCCCCAGACGCAGCAAAACGAGCTCAGACATAGCAAAAACAGGAGAAAGGATGCACTAGGGCACACAGGCCCTAGCGCGCGAGCAGAGACCGCACCAAGCCATCTTCCATCTCATTCTCCATATTTTCATTCTTATTTGAAATAAAATTGCTTATTTTAATCACAATATAGTCTCAAAGAGGGGAAAATGTAGACACTTAAAAATCACTTAGGTCTTGATTATTTCCTAAATCTAATTTATTCATTATCAAGTCTTGATCATATTCTATATCTTAATTATTCCTAATTTTCCCTATGTCCTAATACATTTCCCCTAGGTCATAACCCACTTTTCTAAGTCCTAAATCCTATTTCATGTCCTCTTCCCCATAAATTTAATTAATAAGACATTAAAATTTCTCACATAACCAACCAAAATAAAATAAATAAAATAAAATTCCTATTGTCAGTATATGTTTGCTTGTGATTTTCAATCCTTTATACATTTGACACATCATCACCATGGTATTTATATCATGGTGCATAATGTCAAGTGTCATATCAAACATCATGCTTCTCACACCGATTCAACATGAACACCCTTTACTCCCTCATTTGTGTTTAATACCCTTTACTCATCCATCATTTCCATCCATTTTAAGAGTCTACCCATGTCATTAATACCCATCTATCCTCTCAAGGGGGCATCATCCCATCCTTATTTTATAAGCCCCGTCATTTTTCATCTTGCTCCACATCCATATTTTCATTCATCTTTGAAATAGCATTGCTTATTTTAGTCACAATATCATCTCAAAGAGGAGCAAAATGTAGACACTTATAAATCACTTAGGTCCTAATTATTTCCTTAATCTTATTAATTCATTATTAGGTCTTGGTCATATTATATGTCCTAATTATTCCTAATTTTCCTATTTCATGTCCTCTTCCACATTAATATAATTAATGAAACATTAAAATCTCTCACATAACCACCCAAAATTCAAAATTTAAAAAAAAAATGCTTTTTTCTCCTCCACCCATCTCATAACCAATTTTTAACTATCTTTTTAATATTCAAAATAGTATACAAAATCGATCATGGTGATCAATCTTACAGAGTTACATCATTTCCAGTTTAGGAGAGTATTCTATATGTCAGCAACCAGTCTCAGTATACTGTATCAATTACATTATGAGAGAGAGTTATTAGTCTCTTTGCTTCTATACATCACTATTTCACAAAAAGTGAGGTACATCATAAACTTTCAATCTTGTTTTAGTTTCTTTCCTGCTTTTCCATTGTCCCTCTCTAGGGTGCAGTCATCCTTTAATAGGCACTTCTTTGTTGGTTTTCAGTACAACCACTAGTTGGCTAGGATCAGCTCCTCTTTCTTTATCTCTACCCTGCCATTTTTCATTAGCCTCTGGAATTTGTCTTTTTCCACCTCAAGTGTAATGGATACCTGTAAGTAAACATCATGTGTTGTGAGTTTTCTATTAGACTCAGTAAGTGCCCTCCTAGTGCCTTGATATTTTCCTGCATTCCTATTTTTCCATAAATGCCACAAGATTTTAGTAGTTAGAATCAACCAAAATAGATTAATAGTTTTCCCCAACTTATCAATATTTCCTAGGATTATTTCTTTTATCCTCTTTTCCTTTGTTTCCCCCCACCCAAATAGATCATTTTGAGATATTTTCCAAAACTCTTTTGCATAAAAACAATCAAAGAAAAGATGAGGAACATATTCATTCTTTTTGCACACATCACAAATAGAAGGGGGCATATTCAAAGTTTGGAAATTTTTGTAGCATTAACATCCACTTGAAGGTAGCTTTCTTTGGTTCAAGCACATTATTCCAAATTCCTAAGAAGGCTTTCTCCCATTGTTTTTGACTAATTTTAAGATTCAACTTTTATTAAGTATATCAACTAGATTAGGGGGGTTTTCCAGGGCTTTATAAATTTCTTTAGCTTTGGGGTGAGTTAGACCTTTATCTTTCAACCAATCAAGATTTTTCCTTTCATTGTTTGTAGGGGAGATTGCATTTTTTAGTGTGAAGTTATGATTCTTTAGCCTTTCATAAGTTTTTTTTGCATTTGGGGAAGATTAAATGTATGCTTAAGGGTATCCCAACTAATAAGCCCACCATTCTCAATAATGTTATTGAATAGTGAGATCCCTTTCTTATTCCAATCTTTGGCTGAGCATCCTTGGAGGGGAAACAAAGGCTTATTATTATGAAAGATGTTCCACTGGATAGATCTATTATGAATGTTATTATTTAATTCCTCATTAATAAAGTATTTAGAGAGCATCATCTCTTTGTCACTCTCCCAGACCTTCCACAAGTTTTTGAAAACATTGGACCTTGCCAGGGAGAATAGGAAGTTTCCAAATAGATCAGCCAAGGGCAGGTTTTTCCATGTTTTTGCACCCTTGGGAACACCATTTCTAGTGTTATGTCTTGCCAGGACCTTCCAAGGTTCTTCACCCACAACACTTTTATAGATCCACTTGATAGCAAGGGAAATCCCTTATTTTTTTAGATCTTTTAACCCAAGCCCTCCTTTGTGTTTTTCCAGGCAGCACCATTCCCAATAAAATGTGTGTCTTCTTTTGTTTCCATTCCCATCTGACCAAAGAAACTGCCTTATCCCTTTTTGGATTTCATTTACCTGATACCCATTAAACAACCAGACTGAGGCATAGTATACATTATATGAGGATAGAATCTTTCAGCACACTTGTTCCCTTCCTTTCATTGATGAGTATTGCTTGTTTCAGGTTTCTAGCTTTTTTATAAACTTGTTCTTAAGCCATTCCCACATGTCCTTTAGGTTAGGATTGATTGCAATCAGTATCCCAAGATACCTAACAATCTTGTTGGGCCCTCCCCATTCAAATCCATGTTCCTCAAGCCATTACAGCTTGTGTGTTTTCCAACTGAGAAGTGTGGTTTTTGTTAGAGTAATCATGCATTAGCTAATAATTAATTAATCTTTAATTGATTATTAGTCTAATTTATTCTTGTACACTTTAGCTAAACTTAGGAATGCTTTATTAGTTGAGTTAATATTAGATAATTATGTCTCATCTCATGTGATGTTGACACTTTTCATGATCTGATCTCTTTCTCATTTAGGGCTTTGCTCTTATAAGCATTCAACCCTTATCCTCATTTTCTCTCTCCTATTAGGGGAACATCTATTGTACTTGCATGATAGAAGTAGTCATTGGGGGGTCACATTGAGTCCTCCTACTATCCTTCTTTCTTTAGTACAGTCTTTTCTTTTTCTCTCTTTTGGAGAGGAGTTTTTCTTATGTGGTTTTCTCCTTTTCTCTAGTTATGAGATATTTCATGTTGTTCATGGGTACCTCATCAGGCCTTGTAGCCGTGACCCATTTTGCATCCATCATTGCATTATTTTCCTTCATCATTTTTTGCTTTTCCTTAGTTTTCATTTAGGGGGGTGTTGGAGTAAATTAATCATCCTTGATTTACTCTAGTGCTTAATGCAAACTTAGGAAAAGGTCATCTAGTTTTGATTGCAAGTGATTGCAGTTATCATGCATTTCAATCAATTAAGTGACTTAACTAATTCATGCATTCTGTTATCTCACTCCTCTGTTAGTTAGAACTCCAACATTCAGGGATCTCATGTTGAGTTCTCTTGAGTCTACATAAGGATATTCAATCCTTAATTGTATTCATTTAGTAATTGATTAAGTAATCAATAATCATTATTATTTCACATATTTTGCTCTGTAATTTCTCATTTGTGTGTGATAGGTTTTCCCTTCAAAATATCATCCAAGGCTTGTGGGATCCCAATTACGGATTCTTTCATGGTATCAGAGATCTTATGCTTGTACATGGGTACCTTATTTGGCCTTGTTTGTTGGGACCCATCATGCATTCTTTTTAGGGTTTTTAGCTACTCCCTAAGTTCATGTTAAGGGGGGGTGTTAGAGTAATCATGCATTAGATAATAATTAATTAATCTTTAATTGATTATTAGTCTAATTTATTCTCATACACTTTAGCTAAACTTATGAATGCTTTATTAGTTGAGTTAATATTAGATCATTATGTCTCATCTCATGTGATGTTGACACTTGTCATGATCTGATCTCTTTCTCATTTAGGGCTTTGCTCTTATAAGCATTCAACCCTTATTATAATTATGTCTCAGATATTATCTGGAGCTTTCATATCTTCTTGAAAGTCTCTTCTATAAATTTTTCTTGTTGAAGATAATTGCATATATTGTTTGCAGATCTCTTGTGTGGAAGGTGTCTTTGTTTGTTGTGTATTCTTGTGGCTCATTGTTTTGTGCTTGTTTCATAATTCTAATAGTTTTTTTCTTTAGAGATCATAGCCCCAGCTAGTTTGGCATATAGGTCCATCTTCCTTAGAAGAATTTCATAGTTGTCCTTGTCTAATTTTACAAACAAATTTGAGTCTCTGAGGATGTAGTGAAGAGCATCAACTACAATGAAAAAGAGGGAGGTTGCAAGGGGGAACCCTTGTCTTATTGATACTTCTAGGATTATTGCCTCTGTGAGGCTACCATTGACTTCCACTCTTGCAATGGAATCCTTTAGCATAGTTTTAACCATTAAACATAGAATTTCTAGGAATCCAAAAGCCTCAAGAACCATCAGTATAAAAGGACATTCTACTCTATCATAAGCCTTCTCAAAGTCCAACAATAGCATGCCTATATTCTAGTTGGAGATTCTGGCCCACTCCATTGCCTCCCAACTGGTCAAAATATTTTCCAGGATGTACCTATCTTTAATAAAACATGTTTGTGTGTTATTGACGATCTTAAAGAGAATCAATGCCAACCTCTGGGAAATAGCTTTGGCAAGTATCTTATATTATACATTCAATAGAGTGATCGGTCTCCAGTTTTTCAATAGAGTTTTGTCACCTTCTTTAGGTACGATCTTAATGATCCCTTGGTTGATTTCCTTGCCTAGAGAGCCTTTATTCATGGCTTCATTGTAGACTTGTAGAAGATCCTCACTCACCCATTCAATATTTTTCTTGTAAAATTCAATTGGCAGGTCATCTATGCTAGGTGCTTTGTCATTACAGATTAATAGGATGGTGATTCTAATTTCCTCTTGAGTCAAGGGCTTGCCTAACCTATCAGCCATTTCTTTTGTTATCCTTTTTGGAATAAGCCTCTTGCATTCAACTTTGGCCATCTTACAAGAAGTGTTGTTGCACTTTGCAGTGAAGAGGCTCGTATAGTATTGAAAAAACTTATCTTTGATGTTTTTTTGGGTCCTTGACTAGCCCCTCTTCACCCCAAAATGCACTCACTTGTTCCTTTATTTCCTTAGACTTTAGGAAATTAAAGAAGAATTTGGTCCCCCTATCACCTTGGGCAACCCACTTGAGCCTTTCCCTCTTCTTGAGGCCTTGGTCTTTGTAGTTCTACAGCTTCCTCAACCCTTCCCCTACCTCTACAAGCTCTTTATTCAATTCAAGACTCTGTAGGTCCTCCTAAATTTTGCTTTCAACGTGGAGTCATTTCTCCTGCAACACACCCTCAATTTTCCTTATGTCATTTGCTTGTTGTTCTCCAATTGTTTGGAAGACTTTTTAACAACTCCACACATTTGTATTCCACCTCTCAATGGGGGATTTATCCCGTAACAACCATTTATTTATATCCCTTAGAGAATGTTGACCTGCTGAGAGGCTCAAGAGATAAAATGGAAACATTGGACCCCAAGGATGATCAAGGAAAGGATAAAAGAACTTTTGTAAAAGAATGGCTAGGGGAAAAAAAAGAGGAAGAAAAAAGAAACAAAAAGAGGAGATAGTGCCCTATAAGAGGCATGAGATTAAAAAGAATGAGTTCCCTAAATGCTTTGAGGGATTTAGGAACCTAGAGGAGGAAGCCCAAGATATGGAAGCTAATGAATCTTAAATGTATATCCTAGAATGTGAGGGGTCTTGAGACCCCTGATAGGAAATTCTGCATAAGGAGGTTTTTCAACCAGGTCAAAGAAAAAAATGTGATAATATTGGGAATAGGATGCATTTAATTGCAATCCTAAACATATTTCATGTATCTCCTAAGTCCTTGGAAAGTGTTCCCCAACACTAGGATTAGAAAGATATTAAATTCGAATGAAATGAACATGTAAATTGACATTTTTGATTATTCCTAAATGATAGGAACATGTGGGGACGTCCAAGAAGAGCTCCTAAAAGATAGGAGCGCATGCGGCGCCCACATGTAAAGTGGAACCCACCTTGCTTCAGTTAACTCTTTGGAGGATTGATAACACTTCAATAATGTATGCTTTGATCCTACAAATTAGGGATTGATATTTACATGAGTGGAGTGGAATATCAGTTTAGTATCAGTTCAATATTAGTTTAGTTTAGTTTAGTTCAGTTATGATTCAATTATCTTTAGTTGCATGTAGTTATTTTGAGTTGAATGCTAGTTTACTTGAGTTGAATTATGTTAAATGACTAATGACTTCAGCTGCATGAAAGATAATAGGTGGATACTTTCAGTTAAGTGGGGATGATCAATCATGCATAATGTTTGATGAATTGGTGGAGAGATATGTTTCAGTTAACTAAGATTGACTTGGGACCACCTTGGGCGCCCAAGTTGGAATCTTTCAGTTAACACCTTTTGCATGAGAAGATATTTACAAGGCTCAGTCAAGTGGGCCCATTCTTGGGCGCCAACTTTGAGGTAAATTTTGCATGATATCTTCTTGACCAAAGTTTAGTTAAGTGTTCAATTTGGCTCACCTAAATTGAGGAAGACTTTGGTTTGACTTCAGATTACATTATGGAACCCTACTTGGCCAATCTAGGTGTAGATTTTTGTGAGGAGCTTATGCTCTTGTATTGTACAACTCTTATGAGTTTACAGACTCATATTATTGTCTATTAGTTGTAGCAAGTGCATGAGAGTTCTAAGAGAGTTTATTGCAGGTTGTGAAGAAGAATTGTTGAAGGCAAGGAAGCATATCAATCAAGGATTGATATAGTATTATTGTAATCTTGTTCTAAGGATAAATAATACAAGAACTATTGACTATGGTGGAGTTTTTTCCCGAAAGGGTTTCTCCACGTATATGTTGTGTCACTTCTATCTCCTTGTCTCATTCTTCTACAATCTTCTGTCTCTTTCTACAATTCGCAAAATTGATCTAAACAGATTTATCATGCACAAAGAATTGTGACAAAGAACACTTAATTAGATCTATAGTCTCATATTTTTACAAGTTTTAAGCTACAATATTACCTTCATTTTCAACATTTGGTATCAGAGCTAATGGTTGGTTAGGGTTTGGGATGCCTTTCTCTTAAAATTTTGAAGGTTTTTTGGCTGTAGTGAGAGCTATTACTATTGTGTTATTGCAGATTTGTAAAATAAGTGTGTTACAATGAGTTCTACTTCTCGTCTATATATTGAAAGATTCAATGGATCTAGTTATGAGATGTGGAAACTAAAAATGGAGGATCTCCTTGAAGAGAGAGATCAGTGGTTAGTTGTTTGTAATGAGAGAAAGCCATCTACAATGATGTTAGATGAGATTTGGGCTAAGCTTGATAAGAAGGAAAGAGGGACCATAAGGTTATGTCTTGTTGATGTTGTTCTCTTGAATGTTTCAGATGAAGCTACCACATATAAATTATGGGAGAGGATAGGTGATATCTATCAAACCAAAAGTCTTACTAATAAGTTGTATTTGAAAAGATAGTTGTATTCTTTAAATATGAAAGATGGTGATTTTTTTTCACATCATTTAAATGCTTTCAATTTGATTCTAAGTCAGTTAGCATCTGTAGATATAAAGCTAGAAGATGAAGATAAATGCATTTTGTTACTTTTTTCTTTACCAGAGTCTTGGGAAAATCCAATTGTTGCTATCAGTGGTAGTGGTGCAGATCCTAAGATGGACAATATAATTCCTACTCTCCTATCAAAGGAGATGAGGAGGAAGACTAAAGTGAGATCCCAAGATGCCTTGTTTGTAAGAGGTAGGCCTAAGGAAAAGGCACCTAAGGGAGACAAGAAAGGAAAGGGTAAGTCCAAAGGACGGTCTAAAACCCCTGGTAAGAGTAAGGTAAAGTGTTGGAACTGTGGGAAACCATGACATGTAAAGAAGGATTGTAAGAATGAGAAAAATATTTTTGATGCTTCTACAGAGAAATCCTTGAATGATGGTAATGATGCATTGATCATTACATCTAATACTATTAGTGATGAATCTTGGCTTATTGATTTAGGTTGCTCCTATCATATGACTCCTAACAAGGAGTGGTTCACTAAGTATATTGCATATGATGGAGGGAATGTCTTCTTTGGAGATATTAGCACAACAAAGATTGTGGGCAAAGGAGAGGTAAATTTGTGTTTCAATGATGGTAGGGTTAAGACCCTTAATGATGTTTTACATATTCCAAGACTTGCTAGAAATCTACTTTTTGTATCTAAGTTCAATGATTCTGGAATGCATGTGACATTTGATAAAGGTGATTGTAGATTGGTGAAAGGGAATATGGTGGTTGCTAAAGGATCTCAGATTGGGACTTTGTTTAAGCTTAATACCTCCAAATTGAATAAATCAGCCAATGTAACTGAAGCTGAAAATATATGTATGTTGTGGCACCATAGATCGGGCCACATTGGTGAAAAAGGTTTAGGACCGTTCTTAATAAGAAATTGGTTGATGGTATTCCTGATTATAATATTAGAAAAAAATATTTTTTTGAGCATTGTGTGTTTGGAAAGCAATCTAGATCTTCATTTCCTAATGGAACAAATAAAGCTAAAGGATTATTAGAGATTATTCATTCAGATGTTATGGGTCCTGTGGATATTGACTCTATTGGAAAATCTAGATATTATGTCATATTTATTGATGATGTCTCAAGATACACTTGGATCTATTTTATGCATAAAAAATTTGATGTGTTTAATAAGTTTAAAGGATTTAAGGCTTTAGTTGAGAAACAATCAGATCATAAGATAAAAGTGTTGAGATCAGATAATGGTGGTGAATATTGTTCTAAGGAATTTGATGATTATTGGAAGCATGCAGGAATTGTAAGACAAAAACTACTCCATATACACCTCAAAAACATGGAGTAGCAGAAAGGATGAACCGAACCTTAATGGAAAGAGCTAGGAGTATGTTAAGTAGTGCTAAGCTAGATCAATGCCTTTGGGCTGAGGCTATAAGTACTTCTTGTTATTTAATCAATAGATCTCCTAGTTCATCTATTGAAGATAAAACCCCTTATGAAATGTGGTTAGGTAGGAAACCTAGTGTTGTACATTTAAGGATCTTTGGTTGTGAGGCTTTTGTTCATGTACCTAAAGAAAATGGTCTAAGTTGGATCCAAAAGCACAAAAATGCATATTCATAGGTTATGGTGAAAATGTAAAAGGTTACAAGCTTTGGAATCCTCTAACCTAAAAAATTACTTTATCTAGAGATGTGATTTTAGGGAATTTAGATCTTATACAAGAGAAGAAAAACAAAAGGAGAGGGATACTTCTCGAACAGTGCATTTTGAGACAAATACTGAGAAGCATAAAGATGCACATGTTGAAGAACAATTGGATGGATTGGATGAGGAGAGTTCACAGAGTTCTGAGATAGATGCTCATGATGAGCATATTGAGGAACAAGAAGAACCTTCTTTGAGAAGATCCATAAGACAACAGAATCCCATTGATAGGTATAGCCCACCTGATTTCCATTGTATATTTGCTTTGATGAGTACTAATGATGAACCTATATCTTACAGGGAAGATTTGTCTTCAGATGAGAACAAGCTTTGGTCACAAGCTATGCATGAGGAAATGGTTTCCTTGGATACTTGTGACACATGGGATCTTGAGAGTTTTCCCAAAGGAAGAAAGGCCATTGGTTGTAAATGGATCTTTAAAAAGAAAATTGGAGCAAATGGTAATCTTGAAAGGTACAAGGCTAGATTAGTAGCCAAGGGCTACTCCCGAAGAGAGGGTGTTGACTTTATTGAAATCTTCTCTCTTGTTGCTAAATTAACTTCTATTAAATTATTTTTATCTATTGTTGTTGGTTATGATTTTGAGATAGAGCAAATGGATGTGAAAACTGCTTTCTTACATGGGGATCTTGATGAGGAGATTTATATGAGGCAACCTGATGGTTTTGTTGTAAAAGGAAAATAATTATTGGTTTGCAGGTTAAAGAGATCTTTATATGGATTGAAACAGTCACCTAGAATGTGGTACCAGAAGTTTGGTGCTTTTGCATTGAAAATTGGTTATGTTAGGAGTGAGGAAGATCATTGTGTTTACATAAAATTTATTAATGATCAACTTTTAATTATTATCTTGTATGTTGATGACATATTGTTTATTGGTAACAACAAGGTAATGATCAAAGAATTGAAAGCACAACTCTCTAGAACAATTGAGATGAAAAATATAGGGGCTACAAAATATATCCTTGGTATGGAGATCAACAAAGATATAGGTAATAGAAAGCTTTGCTTAAGCCAAAGCAACTATGTTGATACTATTTTGAAACTGTTTAACATGCATAATAGTAAACCAATTAATATTCCTTTACCAGTTTTGCACGAAGTTAAGTTTAGATATGGGTCCTAAATATAATTTTGATCATGAGGAAATTTATGAAATTCCATATGCTAGTGCAATTGGTAGTTTGATGTATGCAATGGTTTGTACAAGACCAGATTTAGCCCAAGCACTAGGAGTTCTAAGTAGGTTTATGCCTAACACTGGTAAAGAACATTGGACTTATGTTAAGAGGGTGTTTAGATATTTACGAGGTACTTCTAATTACTATTTGGTTTATCATGGTGCTAATGATATTTATATTATGCACAGATCATTGGACATACATGGTTTTGTTGATTCAGATAGGGCAGGAGACCTAGATAGTCAGAGGTCAACAAGTGGCTATGTGTTTACTTTGTTTGGAGCTGCGGTTAGTTGGATGAGTAGGAGGCATCCCATGGTTTCTTTTTCCACCATAGAATTAGAGTACATGGCTGCTACACATGCCTCTAAAGAGGCAATTTGGTTATAGAGACTTGGGAAAGGTATTGGTTTTAATTTCAAGCAAATTAGACTTGAATGTGATAGTCATAATACTATTTGTTTAGCCAAAAATCCTATGTATCATGCTCATACTAAGCATGTTGATTTTCAGTATCACTTTGTGTGAGAAATGGTTGAGAGTGGGAAGGTGTTGATTGAGAAAGTTGACACTTTGATCAATACTACAGATTATCTTACGAAACTAGTTCCTACAGATAAGTTCTCTTGGTGCAGGAAGGCCATTGGCCTTGATTCTTGTACTTGATTTATAATAATGATTCCTTGTTTAGAATAATTGCAATGTATAATGTTAAGTGGAAGAATGTTGGGAATAGGATGCCATTTAATTGCAATCCTAAACATATCTCATGTATCTCCTAAGTCCTTGGAAAGTGTTCCCCAACACTAGGATTAGAAAGAGATTAAATTCAAATGAAATGAATATGCAAATTGACATTTGTGATTATTCCTAAATGTTAGGAACATGTGGGGACATCCAAGAAAAACTCCTACAAGATAGGAGCACATGGGGTTCCCACATGGAAGGTGGAACCCACCTTGCTTTAGTTAACTATTTGGAGGATTGATAACACTTCAGTAATGCATGTTTTGATCCTACAAATTAGGGATTGATATTTACATGAGTGGAGTGGCACTATTAGTTCAGTACCAATTTAGTATCAATTCAGCTCAATTCAGTTTAGTTATGGTTCAGTTATCTTCAGTTGCATGTAGTTATTTTGATTTGAATGCTAGTTGACTTGAGTTGACTTGAGTTAAATTACTAATGACTTCAGTTGCATGACAGATAATAGGTGGATACTTTTAGTTAAGTGGGGATGATCAATCATGCATAATGTTTGCATGAATTGGTGGAGAGATATGTTTCAGTTAACTAAGATTGACTTGGGACCACCTTGGGCACCCAAGTTGGAATCTTTTAGTTAACACCTTTTGCATGAGAAGATATTTACAAGGCTCAGTCAAGTGGGCCCATTCTTGGGCGCCAATTTTGAGGTGAAGTTTGCATGATATCTTCTTGACCAAATTTTATCTAAGTGTTCAGTTTGGGGCGCCTAAATTGAGGAATACTTTGGTTTGACTTCATAGTACATTGTGGAACTCTACTCGACCAATCTAAGCATAGATTTTTGTGAGGAGCTTTATGCTCTTGTATTGTAAAATTATTATGATTTTACAGGCCCATATTATTGCTTATTAATTGTAGCAAGTGTATGAGAGTTCTAAGAGAGTTTATTGCAGGTTGTGAAGAAGGATTGTTGAAGGCAAGGAAGCATATTGATATAGTATTATTGTAATCTTGTTCTAAGGTTAAATAATAAAAGCACTATTGATTCTAGTGGAGTTTTTTCATGAAAGGGTTTCTCCACATATATGTTGTGTCACTTCTATCTCCTTGTCTCATTCTTCTACAATTTTTTGTCTCTTTCTACAATTGGTAAAATTGATCTAAATAGATTAATCATACACAAAGAATTGTGACAAAGAACATTTAATTAGATCTATAGTCTCATAGTTTTACAAGTTTTAAGCTACAATATTACCTTCATTTTCAATAGATAATGCTCCAAGAATTGAAAGACATTAATTACATGTTGGAAGTAAGCCTTATATGTATTTGGAAGGAGGCGGTCTTATTCACTTCTAAGCATGAAAAAGGAAGAGGTGGTACTGCAATCCTACTAAGAAAAAAATGGGAAAGCTGGGTGAAGGATCATGGCTCTTCCCCGTGTAGTAGAGTTGTGTGGGTACAGTTGGAAAAGGAGGGCATAAAATTTGGAATTTTCTCCATCTATGCTCCAAATGAGTATAGATAGAGATGTGAACTATGGGACTAGCTAAGAAAATTTCCAGAGATCCCTTGGGTGGTAGGTGGAGACTTTAACATGGTGGAGAATCAGGAAGATAAACTTGGTGGTATTGACATGGGTTGGAAGGAAATGAAAAGTTCTAGTATAGAATGAAGAATAAGCTAAAGCTATTAGATCCTATCGAAGGAACTAAGAAGGAAAATAAGGAAATCTAGTATACATGGTGCAACTCACAGAGCATCAGTAGAAGGATCTACTATAAGCTTGACAGGTTTTATGCCAACAAGGACCTATTTTCCTTTGAATAGGTGGAAGGATCCAACTCAAGGGTTAAAGTCAATCCCTTGACTCTTTCATATTTCCATTGTGTCTTAGTGAATATAGCCATTGGGAGTAAAAAAAATACCCCCCTCAAGAGAACAAAAAATTTCATACTGAATTCAAGCTTACTCTTGAGTGAAGACTGCAACAATGCTATCTAAGGATTGATAAAAATCACTAACTCTTTTCAATGTAATATCCGAACTGTTTAGAAAAAGGAAAAAATACCTTATATATCAGAAGTGCATCGGCCCCTTAGGGCTTACAAAAATATTGGTCTCAGAAAGATCTATCCTTAGATCTTTTGATTGAATTTAATGCTGCACCCTACGTGTCCATGTCGATGAATAGCCCTTCTGGGAGTGGTCTTCTTCAGATCTTTCTGCAACCACCACATTCCTCTGTGTCCCTGTTGTCCACCTTTGAACCTCCCTATCGAGTGCTTTGAATGCTCCTGAGTTCAGAACAGATACACGTTGCTTTTCATCTTGTTGATCTTCTTCATCCGGTTCAGCTGCCAACGATTCACTCATAGCTTTCTCTGATTGGTTGAGCATACTCCACGTAGATTCCTTGGGTGGTCAAAAGCTCCTCCTATAGAATCACATCTCGGTGAGACACTGGAAGTGTCTCACCGATGCGATTAAATCCTCCTAGAACCATCGGCATAACATGGAACTGTCGATGAGAGTTCTTATCGAGCCCAAAAATCATACCGATATCGCCTCTGTGGTCGCCAAGACAATCGCGTTCAACCAGACAACATGGAAAACTCTTCTCATCCTCTATTGGCGAAGGTATATTGATATCACCCCAAATGCATTTTGCTCCACCGAGCTCCACATGTCTTTCGGTGAGACGTCGGCAAGTCAAGAAGACTTCATGGCAAGCTCTCAGGGGTCATACCAATGCACAAGATGTCGCCGAGACTACAACCTATCGGTAAGACATCATACCGAGTGTAAAACCTCCTCCCGAAGTCTCCTCGAACTTAATATTACAAACCATATCGGCAAGAGTCTGCTGACATCATCCCGACGCATTTTGCTCTACTCGAGCTCTGCATTCTTTGTTGAGACCCTATCGGGTTGGCAAGACTCTCAGCGAGGCCTCCTTGCTCCGGCGAGAGCTCATTTCATTTTGCTTCGACAAGAGAAACCTTCATCGGGAAGAGGTCATATCAGCTTCATTAGTCATGCCGATATCGCCTTCCATCGCTGAGACCACATCATGTCGGTAAGACATCACTCTAACGGTCGGGCGCTACACCAATGTCATTCATGTCGGGGAGACCTTCTGCTAGTCGGTGAGACCTCTGCCGATGACTCCTCCTTTATCGCCAAGACCTTCCCGTGTCGAAAGGACCTCAAGGTGAAGTCTTCAACTGTTGGTGAGCTCAGCTTTCTTTCGGTGAGACCTTACCGAGTCGGAAAGACCTCACCCATATGACTTTCCTTGGCAGGACCCCCGGCCTTCGACGAGACATCATGGCGAAGCCTCCCTCATCTTGGCGAGCTCGAACCACTTCGGCAAGACTCTTATGGGTTGGGAAGATACATGAAGACTGTTGTCGACCCAAAAGTCTTAGTGACTTGTTTATCAACCATATAGGATGCACTGCACTGCTAGTTGGCAAGACCACAGGAAGGTCTTGCCGAATTTCTTCTCTGATGGATTTTATGCCAAATATGACTGAGGCGAGGCTTCCAATAGACTTCCCTATGAGGTAGCACCAATCAAAGGACCTAACCCTTGATGTAAATGTCTCCATTTGGCCCTAATGAACCTCTGAAACATAGATTGCCTGCCTGATTGAGCCCATAGGTGAAAATTGGGCAACATTTCTGGCGACCTCAGCTGGATGTTTTCCTACTAAACGTGAGAACCAGTAGCCTAGGCTTATCCATTGGGCATGGAGTCATTGGGAAAATTTAGGAACAGACTTGGAGTAGCTTTGTACATTGTAACTCGAGATACAGATCACTTAGACATTTATTGAAAACAGGAAACTTCAAAAGGGAAAACTATCTAACTGTGTTGGGACAGCACTTAGGGAATGTAAACTGCATCTAAACCTACCCTACCCTAACCAGTAAGAAAATGATCAAAAAAACCCATTGACAGGTTGGGTAAAATAAATGCCTTTTCTAAAAAAATTACAATGTTTGCTACGTTGGAGAACAACTAAAGAGAAAAGAAGCATGCATGACAATTCCATGGATGGCTGCAGGATCTCTTGCAGAACATATTCAGGCTTACTAACCTTTTCATATGGAATGTAAACATTCTCGTTCTGAGGTGGAAAGGTAACTTGAGTGCGCTCCTCCTGAGTAGTACCCTCATGCTTGGGTGCGAGCAAGTTATCAATATCTTTTCTGGTCTCCATTTTGGCTAGATGCCTGATAGGGCAGCCTCTAGTAAGGGAAAAGCTTGCACTTTCCTTGTTGATCTTTTGCTCATGAGCCACCATTCTATCACCTTGTTGGCTGGAAAGGTCTAATCTTTGTGGCTAACTTAGTGAAGAGATATAAACCTTCTCAGTATGCTCATCCTCTGCATAATAGAATGGAAGCTCATTTAACCAGATATAGTCTTCTAAGATAGGTTCATGAGGCTCCACCTGTAGTTTCAACACCTCCACAAGTTGTTGCTCTAGATCATCATAAACCTCACCCTCTTCTGATTCTTGGTCATCCAATGTTGAGCAAAACTGTTCAATAATACATGTGGACAAGTCTTCAAAAAGCTCAACATTGGCTTCCTCATCTAGAACACACTCAAAAACATCAAAATTTTCACCTTGGAGGACAGAATCAGGTTCAAATTCAGGCTTTTCTTCCTGAATTAAGCCTCCCTCGTCTTGCTGGTTGCCACCTATCAACAACTGCCCAAATTGCTTGATGTCTTCTAGCTGTTTTGAAACTGCAGCCTCGCCAGTGCCTTCCATTTGAGGATGATCTTCAGTCAGTTTTGAGGTTTGAGAAGAAGCAATCTGCTTGAAGCTTGGAATCGGAAAAACATGCTCCTCCAACTTAGCAATTTCATCATAGCTGTCCATGCTAGATTCAGCCTGTCTGAAACTTGGAAGCTTGTGCTTTGAGGCCCCCTCCTTCACAGGTAGTTGGGGTTCTAATCTATGATCTTGTGCAAGCAAGTGTTTCATCCGCTCATCCTTAGCTGCAACTTGTCTAACCAAAAATTCCTTTTCATATATCTACGCTTCCATCTCTTGCTAATGAATGTGCACTTGAAAGGAAAGCTCCTCTTGCTGCATATTATACTCATTTTCCCTTTCTATGTCTAACATCCGCCTTTGAAACTGCCACATCTCCTTGATGCTACCCAACTCGGTATTCACATTGTTAGAATTTTGGGACTGACTCGGGAGGCTACAAGGCTAGCTCAAAGTGGAATTAATATGCTATGAGGAGAATTGAGTAGGGGTGGGAGGGTGGCAAACATGTTGAGCATGCTGATAGGCTACTATTGCATGGTTGTTTAGGATTAAATTAGCAGCATGATTGGCCTGATATGGTTGATAGGGTGATTGGTTGACAGGATTTTCATGAAACTAAGGTGGGTATACATGCTGACCATGAAAATCAGTTATCTCTACTCACATAAATACTAGAAATCAGAATATTAAGCTTATAATTAAAACATACCAGCACTGAACTTGTTGAAACCAGAAGATATGAGCTCGGAGTCGCCAGGTATGTAAAGAAAATGCCTCCAAAAGGCTGAAACCACTACTGCACACACCACACAGCAGCAATAAAATGCATAAACATGAACTAAGAAGCAATTCAGAGTCCCACCGGGCGTGCCAGAAATTGTTGTCACCTAGAAATGCACCCTATGCAAAGTTTACAAAAACTAAGCTTTCTAGTGAAACATTGGATCATTTCAAGGCTGTGGGTCACCTGAGATTGAAATGAACCTCCAGAGAAGGCCAGCCTCCTTTGGGTATCCCCTAAACTATTAATCCTATAAGGGTAAAAGGAGAAGGAATGCATACAAGCGAAGCTAAACTATGGTGATACATCGAATTGATGAGGAATTATGAAATGAAAACAAGATGAAAATACACTGGGAAAGTTAACTTCAACCATTTCACATACTCAACACAACTTCCTTTTGACTTATGCATCAATCTTAACAGGCTCGATTTACATACACATCTTAGGAAGGAAAGATAAATTTCACGGTTTTAAGGTATGAATGTAGACTTATAAAACACAGTTAAAGACTTGCATAATCAAAAGAGAAATACGGAAATGAGAGTAGTACAAACATGAACACTAGCTTCCAAGGTAAACTCTATGTTGTATTCCAGATTCCAACTGAGTTACAAAACATACATTTGGTCGAGAAAGGATTGATAAAATTCACTAACTCTTTTCAATGTATTATCCGAACTGTTTACAAAAAGGAAAAAATGCCTTATATATCAGAAGTGCATCAGCCCCTTAGGGCTTACAAAAATATTGGTCTCAGAAAGATCTATCCTTAGATCTTTTGATTGAATTTAATGCTGCACCCTACGTGTCCATGTCGGTGAAGAGTCCTTCTAGGAGCGGTCTTCTTCAGATCTTTCTGCAACCACTGCATTCCTCCGTGTCCCTGCTGTCCACCTTTGAACCTCCCTATCAAGTGCTTTGAATGCTCCTGAGTTCATAACAGGTACACGTTGCTTTTCATCTTGTTGATCTTCTTCATCCGGTTTAGCTGCCAACGATTCACTCATAGCTTTCTCTGATTGGTTGAGCATACTCCATGTAGATTCCTTGGGCGGTCAAAAGCTCCTCCTGTAGAATCGCATCTCGGTGAGACACTTCCACACCGATGCGATTAAATCCTCTTGAAACTATCGGCATAACATGGAACTGTCGATGAGAGTTCTTATCGAGCCCAAAAATCATACCGATATCGCCTCTATGGTTGCCAAGACAATTGCGTTCAGCCAGACAACATGGTGAACTCTTCTCATCCTCTATCGGCGAAGGTATATTGATATCACCCTGAATGCATTTTGCTCCACTGAGCTCCACATGTCTTTCGGCGAGACGTCGGCAAGTTGGGAAGACTTCATGGCGAGCTCTCAGGGGTCATACCGATGCACAAGATGTCACCGAGACTACAACCTGTTGGTAAGACATCATACCGAGTGTAAAACCTCCTCCCGAAGTCTCCTCGAACTTAATATTACAAACCATATCGGCAAGAGTCTGCTGACGTCATCCCGACGCATTTTGCTCTACCCGAGCTCCGCATTCTTTATTGAGACCCTATCGGGTCGGCAAGACTCTCAGCGAGGCCTCCTTGCTCCAGCGAGAGCTCATTTCATTTTGCTTCGGCAAGAGAAACCTTCATTGGCAAGAGGTCATAGCAGCTTCATTAATCATGCTGATATCACCTTCCATCGCTGAGACCACATCATGTCGGTAAGACATCACTCCGACGGTCTGGTGCTACACCGATGTCATTCATGTCAGGGAGACCTTCTGCTAGTCGGTGAGACCTCTGCTGATGACCCCTTTATCACCAAGACCTTCCCATGTCGACAGGACCTTAGGGAAAAGTCTTCAACTGTTGGCGAGCTCAGCTTGCTTTCGATGAGACCTTACCGAGTCGGCAAGACCTCACCCATATGACTTTCCTTGGTAGGACCCCCGGCCTTCGGCGAGACATCATTTGGTCACCGAGACATCATGGCGAAGCCTCCCTCATCTTGGCGAGCTTGAACCACTTTGGCAAGACTCTTACGGGTCGGGAAGATACATGAAGACTGCTGCTGACCCAAAAGTCTTGGCAACTGGTTTATCAACCATATAGGATGCACTACACTGCTAATCAGCAAGACCACAGGAAGGTCTTGCCGAATTTCTTCTCTGATGGATTTTATGCCAAATTTGACTAAGGCGAGGCTTCCAATAGACTTCCCTATGAGGTAGCACCAATCAAAGGACCTAACCCTTGATGTAAATGTCTCCATTTGGCCCTAATGAACCTCTGAAACATAGGTTGCCTGCCTAATTGAGCCCGTAGGTGAAAATTGGGCAACACTACTATTGAAGCATATGCAACACTTTTGAAGATAGATACATGATCCTTGTATTATTACAAGCATTTGGGAGGTGCTATATTGTACCACAAACCATGAAAATGTTCCTACACATTGAAATTCATGAGAATGGTATTGGAATTACCATGTGAACCTTGTTTGGTAGATCATCCTAGATTTTTTTTCCTTGATATTACTTTAAAGTTAGGTTTGGGAGCCCAAAATGACCATTTTTCTACATAGGTTGACTATTTTCAATGGAGTTTCTTTGAATTCACCTTCAATTTAACACGACTTACCATTAAGCTAATTTGATAAGAACAAAATAGTTTTTAGAAAAAACTCTTGAGGTTCAAGAAACATATTTTTTCTCATTAAAAATATATTATATAATTAATGGTTTTTTTTTTAAATACACTATTTCAATATGCCCAATTACTATATACATCAAAAACCACTCATATATTTAATCCATTTAGAACTTTTTAAAATCTAAATGTTCAAGCACACCCTATGCTTCATGGAACATGCTATTTTTAATGTAATAGTGTAATTTTTACCGAGATATGATTAACAAAAAAATGTTTATTGATGTTTTCAAATTTTGCATTACAAATAAATAATGAATAAAAAAGTTAAAAGTAACATGCATCTTTGCACTTTACATGTCTACATTTTTTAATGATAAAATTAATGTTTGTTCAAAAAATGTGTGATGGAATGACACCTACTCATTTTTCTTATAAATTTAAATATTTCCTTTTTGATATATGTAATTTTGGCATCAACAAATTCACTGCTAGCAATTCACTGTCGTAAAATTCACCACGGGAAAAGTCACCGCCATGACAAATTCACCTTAAGGAAAATTCACCACCAACAATCCATCGCCAATCACAAACTTTTAATGCGATGAATTTTCTCCAGCAATGAATTGCTGGTGGTGAATTTTCCTTGAGGTGAATTTTGTCATGGCGGTGAATTTTCCTGTGGTGAATTTTCCGACTGTGAATTTTCCTAAAGCCGTAATTTTCAGTAATAATTTTGAAATAATTCAAAAATAAATTAGTGACTTGTAAAATACATTCAAACTTCTTTTTTCTATGAATAATTCCTTTAAATTGTTAGCAATTTTTACAACCAAATTCAAAAGTTAAGATTTATATTATGAGAATATTAATAGGATAACATTTTGTATGAAAGAAATTAAGAAATCATCACATAAATAGCACAAGGAGGAGTCCCTAGGTTTGAATCTCTCTTTTTAAAGAGGGTTGTTTAACCCATTATTAGCTTGCACTCATCAAAAACATCACAAGGAGGCCTTAGGTTTGACTATCTCTTTTTTAATCCACTAAGAGTCTAGTATTTTATTAATCTACATTTACATGCATTCAATCAAGTTTGAATATACTTGATCTTGTTTATATTTTCATGAATTCTTTTAGAGATCAATAGATTTGATTTCTCATTCATTCCTAGGTTGTACAACCTTTATATCATCAATATTGATCAAAGAACTCCTAAATCTAAGTTCATGTTTTTAATGGATATCTAGTTCCTATTATAAAAAAATAATGTAGTTTTTCGAAATGTATGAACATATGAAACAATAGGCTTCATCCATCATGTTGTGAAGAATGAAGAGTGACTAGTGAAGAAGCAAGCATGCATACTAATTGATTTTTTTGTTGAGCACTTTAAGAAATGCATCTAGTAAGGATTTTGACCACTTGATGCACAAACAAAAGGTGAAGAAGAGGACTATGAATGGGAAACTTGTAACTTATCCAAGTATGCAAAACAATAGATACAAGCATGTGCTTGATGAGTTATTCTTAATAATAAAATTTTCATTAAAAATTGTTGCTTATTCAAATATACATAAATTCAAGAATATCCCTTGAGAATCACAAAACATTTCATGAAAAGTTAAGTAATCATTGAAAATTAAATATAATTTACATTGTTCATTTAATCACATTATTGTTGTGATAAATTGATATATGTAACATTTGTTTGACATATAAGGACCCCACAATGGACAATAATGGAGATTGAGGAGGTGGAGGAGGAACCAAAAGATTAGGCTTCAAGTAATGATGAGGTTGCCTATGCGTGCATTTTAATTTAACAATCTTTTGGTAAGAAAATAAATGTTTAGTAAAAATTTAATTTTAATCATTTTCTAGTAATATTCTTGTATCTAAATAATTGAAAGCTCTCTTGTTAATGAGCAAGAGGAGAAGCTAGATTTAATTATTATAATAGCGCAAATGTTTGTCACAAAAGTGATAGTGTTAATGTGTATCTTCCTCAAAATCTTTGGTTTGATGATGACACTACTAACCTTGTTCATTCTCTTTGTATGAATGACACCACTAACATAAATTGCTTCAAAGATATTTGAACCATACTAATGCATTCATAAACAACTAGATAAAATCACATTTTCCTAATTTTATATGAATCTAAAAATAACCACTCAAAGAGCTAAAATATTGATATTTTTAAAAATTTGTTATGTATATAAAGTTCATCTTAATTTCTTCCATACAAAACAAAATTTATCCCAGAAGTATTTCTCATAAAATAAATCTTAACCCTATAAATTTGGTTGTAAAAATTGGTAATTGCTAATTTTTTCTTAAAACCAGTCTTACAAAGCCAAAAATACAAACGCCGTTGCCGGGGATCGAACCCGGGTCACCCGCGTGACAGGCGGGAATACTCACCACTATACTACAACGACTTCAATATGAAATTGCTTTTGAAAATATAATAAGTTTTAAACAAATAGATGCTTTTGGTTGCTGTTAACAGGCAGTTGAATCTGTGTACAAATTGCCATTTATTGACCACTTTTCTTACGCTGAAATTAAACTTTTAATTAGAATGGCTCAATCAAAATATTAAATTAGTTCTCTATTATAATCATTTCTAAAGTAGTTAATATGATTGATTGCTCTACTTTTAATAAATGAAAAATACAAAGGTATTCTTTAGCAATCCGATTTTAAATAGTATTTAGATTAATGATTTGTTATTTTATTCTGTGTCTTTCATAATAATGAGGGTACATGTTAATCAAATTAAATAGTCATCGTCAAAAAAATATGATTGAATACAAAGTTGTAACTTCTCTCTAAAATTCGAGGATTCTTTATTGAAGTATCTATTAGTATAATCTTCTTGTCTTTTGGAACTTCATACCCCCTCTTAAATTTTATTAGTAGCACCTTATGAAGACTAACAAACACATAACTAATAAATATATGACTTTAAAGATAATTTTAAGAATATGTTAGGTGAGAGTAGAAGTCAAAGCTCTTCTTCTTACAATGGATCTGCAAAGACCACATCGACTACATGAAATAAAGAGGGTCTAATAGAAGTATTATACAATCATAGATTTCCTTTTTTTTTCAATTGAAAACTTTCTTCTTGCATTTTGATATATCGTATTGATTTGTTTAGATAGAAGTTGGATAAATGGAAGGATACATTGTAAACTCCTTGTTGAGTTGTTAATTCCTTAGTAACAAATATTTATGTAACAAAATATAATTGAAAACAAATACTACAACCAAACTATAAATAGTAACTTCAAAAGAACAACCAATATTAAAGAGAGTCCAAAAACTTATGTCTATCATTAAAGGGACTTATTCTAGAAAGACAATGAAACAACCACTTAAAAATCAAACAAATCACTTTAAAATGGAAGCTCCTCTGAGAAGGCTATCACAGCCAATATTATATAGTATGCTTTGCCCTTGAATGAGGGGCCTCGTATTCATAATAGCCCTTAATTTTGCAGGGTGGAGCCCTTCAACTCCATTTGAATCTGTCCATTATAGAAACAACTTACTCATTCATCCTGAATTGGATTTATTATGATGCAAAATATTAGATGTCAAAAGTATATTTCTTACTACCTAAAAGAATATATTATTTATTTTTTATTGAGAAAAAATTGTGCATTAATTATTCTGGATACAAGGGACTTCAATCTCATCCCCTATCCATTGGGATTCAAACATAATAATATAGCTATCCAAACTATAATAACTTATTACTATACTACACACTCATGTGCTATACAATAATTATTTGGTAGGGCTAGGAAAAATAATGGATTGAGTAAAAATAAACAATTAAGATTCATTTCAAATAAGTTTATACATCAATATATCTTATGTCATTAACGAAAAATATATAGTGAATATTATTAGAATCCATGTGAATATTGAAAATTCATATGCTACTAGGAGTAGACAAGGTGGTCCAACCACCATTTAATGTAAGCACTAAATGTCATTTATTGATTTTCCATTAACATTGAGTTTATTAGCACATGTGAATTTTGAAAAGTCATATGCCACTAGGAGTAGACTGGGTGGTCTCACAACCATTTCATGTAAGCACTAGATGGCATTTATTGATTTATCACAACATTGAGGTAAATGTCATGTTAATGAGGTTGGATCTACCATGAAGAGGTAAGATTAGATAAGACAGTGGAAGATTTAATAGCTAGTAGAGGGGAGAAGGAGAACCAATGGTGTTGCACATTACAAGCAAGAAGAAGACATGCATTGAGTTTGGCTAATGTGTGCTACCACTAAGGTGGAAACACATAGTGTGGTAGAAGGTAAATAATGAGTAGTGGTAGTAGGGATAGGGTGAAAATACCTAAATTGAATGTGCAAGGCATAAGAATGGCTAGTAAGTGGTTGAATAGAGTTACCAAGGTGGTAGAGAGAATGGAAAGTTATTCAAGCACATGATTGTATACAAAGGTATACACAAAACAAGATTTGTACAAGAAACCTTGAATTCCACTAGGACCAATGAATAGACTAAAAAACCAAAGGCACACATATGAGACATTGACATATGTCTTCTCATACCAGTATTCAACATAGGGAAACAAGAGCATGAGCGAACAACTGCATATATTTGGTTGAAGCAAGGATGGGGGGCAACACAGGCTTTAGTTGGATATGAGTATCCTCGGTGGGTACTACACGAATCTACAATTTTGAGGATATAGACTAAAATAGCTAGGGAGAAACCATGAGGACTAAAGAAAAAATCAAACAAATATGTATAGAAACATAGAGAGCAGGTGGAGGTAGTAAGTTTCTTGAATAAAATGTTGCATATTGAGCTAGTCCAAGACTTTGAATGGGTTGGCATTTTTATCAATTATATATACAAGAAATTGGTAATGTATAGTTCAGTTTACTCTGCAAGGTCTACATTATGTCCTTTTTGTCCATAAGCGTACAATATTTTTCCACATATGGCAACTTTATTTGGTATTAAGATTTCCAAGCCACTTATGGGTTGTTGGGAGTTTGGGTTCTAAAATTTTTAAAGTCAGTTTTAAATTTGGATGGATGTGTGTGCACCAAGCATTTTGAGGAGCTGCTTCAAATTGCATGTTGGGGGGGTTTAGTCTACAAATGTATCTCTAATTTTTCCATTGATGGGTTTTAGCTGCAATTAGTTTTTTTTGAATTTCAAATTAAACTTTCGGTCTAGTGGAATGAACATTCTCCCCTCTAGGGCTCAAATTTTTTGAACCTATAAGAATGTATTTCAGCTATAAGATTAATATATATAGTTTAGACCTTTGGCCTTTTATAAAAAAAAAAACTTATTAACTTGCAAAAAAGACACGAGAGTACAAATGAAGATTATTTGTATACAATGCAAGTAGCTTTAAAATATATTGTAGTTCAAGGATTACAAAGGAATTCTATTGAACCTAAAATAATTATTTTTCCTATGTCAAAAACTGCCTTAAGAAGGGATCTCATCATCCTAAAATTAATAATGTGCTAGAAAAGGTTTCTCAACCTTACTCCTAATGTTAAATATTTAAATAATATAATTTTTAAACTATGAAACATAAAAAATCATCTTCTAAGCCATAAAGTAGTTTGTGACCCAAATAAAAATGGGCCCCAACAACCTCTTGGATCAAAATCATGGCCTCTAAAATTTGTGTCTCCTATGTATAGGAAATATAAAAACATAGAGCTCATAGAAAAAAATTGTATGAGGGAGTTACACATGTTAACCAACTTATGGTGTATGTTACAACACATCATAAAGCATATTTAAATGAAGATAACAAAGCCAAAATATAACACCCAAGTTGGTTAGTGGATTATGACACACTTATGATAGGTGAAATAAATATACCTTGTGAACTCATCTTAGGATTTGTGTATCAATTTTTTAGCTAAGTATTTGGGTGCCACTTGGTGGTTTTAGAGAATAGTTTTAAAATCACTATTTGATGGTTTGTGTATTAATTCTCTTATTTATAGGATGCTTGAGATGGAGGTAACGATAGTGAGTTTAATAGGTATTATTATGTTGTCAAAATTATTCCAAATCTCTAGTTGGTGATACTCTTATAAAGGCATGCTCTGTAAGCGTATTATAACCATATTTATATTACTAAATAATGTATTGGGTTACTTTAGAGTGTGATTTTTTCTCTCAAAAATGTTTTCCCCATGTACGCTTATGTTGTGGTATAATTTTTTATATATTTTATGTGTTTCTACTTTCTATAATTAAAAGGATATAAAATTTATACATTAATCTACTCTAAGTTTAGTTTAGTAATGATTTTCACATAACTTTCTTCCTTTCATTGGGTATTAGAGCCTAATCACATTGGATTCTAGGTGTTGGATAATATTTTTATAGTAATATTCAATTGAGTAGGAGCTTGTGTAGAGGGGTTTGATCTTATTGCAAGAAGAGATGAAAATAACATCTAGAATAGAAATGGATAAGTTCTTAGGAATAAAATTTAAGCTTTGGAAGGTCAAGATCAAGGATATTCTTGTGGATAGAGATCTATGGGTTGTAGTATCAAGATCCGAATCTACTTTAAGGATGAATGAATAGGATCAATTATGTACTACATATCCCTAGTTTGGCACAAAACCTAATTTTTGTAAGTAACTTGAATTATCAAGTGTGCAAATTGTTTTCTTGAGTGGAGTGTGCAAGATGGTTATAGGATTTATGTTTCTTGCTAAGGGTGCTTAAATAGGAACTCTATTTTAGCTAGATGCATGCATGGTTTAGTGTAATATTTATTCTATTCATGTAGTGAAGATATTTACAAAATCTTCACCTTCACAATTGGAATGAGAAGAAAAGAGGAGTGTTGTGTCCACTTCTAATGGTTATTCTTTCTAGGTACTTAAGGAGTATCATGATTTTGAGATTGACCTTCTTCTAAATAAAGCTATATTATGGGACCAAAGGATGGGTCACATTGGTGATCTAAGGGTATAAGGAAATTGGAACAAAATGGTAATTTTAAGGGGCCACATGATTATAACCTTGAGTTTAATTTTTTCAAATATTGTGTTTATGTAAAAAACAATGTTTAGTTTTATTCTTGTTCTCATAAATCTTTGAGCATATTGTACTTGATATATTCTAATTTTTGGTCTTGTTTGTGTTCCTTTGATTTTAAAATATATTTATTATTTTTCATTCATTAATGAATAAAGTAGAATGTCATGGGTGTATTTTATTAAGAATAAAATCAAAATATTTAGTTAGTTTAAAGAATTCAAATATTATTCTACTGTGTTGCTACTAGGAGAGGATGAAAAGAAAGATGTGTTTAAGATATTCCTAAATATCAAGAAATTTGAACTAGAATTTGAGTGATCCCATAATAGTGTGTCTCACTTTTTTCCCAAGATGAACATTTACTTCAATATTTTTAACTGAATCTTCATCTTCTAAGACCTATATCAGCTCAACCGTTAAGAATTTGAAGATGATGTGAACAAGTGAATTGTGGCAATTTGTGTGTAGATTCTAAATATATATATTTTAATTTTTTTTAAAAATAAATCATGAAACTTTGAACATCTCCTTTAATAACTAGTTTTAAAAAAATATGTATATTTTTCAAAAAGTAACGTTTGTGTCGTCCAACATAACTTTTTTTGTATAAAGGATAAAATTATAATTTTTGAAATATAGATTCTCAACATACATATCTAGGGAAAGGATATTTTTTCATAACTTTTGGTTACATATATTTTTGTAATAAATTTATGAAGTCACTGTAACTATAATTGGACATATGTGTATGTCGTCCAACATAACTTGTTGTGTATATATCGAAATCCATTTTTGCGGTGAAACATCAATACATAGGGAAAGGATATTTTTTAAATTTTTTTTACAATGTTTTATTATTTGTTAACCTTTGCATAATGAAGAGCTTGATGTTCAAAGAAAAACCTATGTTCAGTAAAAATTGAAAATTAAATACATGATAAAATGAAAACATATCAAAACTATACTTGTTGGAAAGCTCTTTTTGAGGGCTATGATCTTGCAAAATATCTTGTCAAGTTAAGCTCATATGAAGGTCCAACCAAGGGTTTGAAACTGAAATTTCAAAGGAAATTTTGATGCAAATGAAAAAGTTATCATTTTTGGCACCTTTGATCGAATGACCTTCGATTGAAGGTCTCCAAGGACCTTCAATCAAAGGTCATTGAGTAAATGCATGTTGATCTAGTCCTTGACCTTCGATCAAAGGTAGACCTTCTATCGAAGGTACAAAATGATATACTTTCAATCAAAGGTTTTTCTTTGATCGAAGGTGTGTTTTTAAAACTTGCATTCAAACCCAAAAATTTCCTCTTGCCAAAAGTGAGACACAGTTTCATGATTTCACCCAACCCATAAAGGGTATGAAGAGGAAAAAAAACTAGATAGTTTAGAGATCTTTTAAGAGGTAGAACTGCCACCAACTTAGCTCTTGAGGAGGTCCACTCAACATATACGTCAACTAGATAGATATAATCCTCCTTATTCAAGATGCATATTTTATTTGATTACTAACACTAGTGAGATTAGAACTATAAATGAGGAAATGTGTATGAATGATGTAGATTCTTATAAAATGGAAATGAATGAGAAGATGTCTATATTAAATAAAAAAGACACATGGGACCTGGTACCTTTGCATAATGGACATAAACATATTGAATGTAAATGGGTGTTCAAAAATTAAAAATTGATTTAGATGGCAATGCTGAGAAGTAGAAAGTGAGATTGGTTATAAAGGGATACTCCCAAGTTGAGGGAATTGATTATAGTGATATTTTCTCCCTGGTTTCTAAACTAACATCCATTTAGTTTCTATTGTTTATTGCTTTAGAATTTGGTATTGAGGTTGAGAATATGGATATGAAGATAACTTTCCTTCATGATTATTTGGATGAAGATGTTTATATGTCATAGCTAGAATAGTACATTGAAAAATATAAAAAATTGGTTTGTAAGTTGAAGAAATATTTGTATGGGTCTAAGCAATCTCTTAGGATGTCGTATAAAAAAAATGATACACTTATTTTGAGATTGAGACATTTAAGGTCCAAATTGGATCAGTGGATCTACTATAAGATGTACAATGGTTGCTTCCTTATTATTACATTATATGTTGATGACTTATTATATTTTAGTAACATAAATGATGTGATTTATGAATTGAAGTCTCATTTTAGCATAATTTAAGATGAATGAATTGGGGGAAATTAGGCTTATCTTATGGATGTAGACTAGAAGAGATAGAGCTCATAGAAATATTTGGTTGGGCCAAAGTAAGTACAAGAATTAAGTGTTGGAGAGATTCATTTTGTCATTTACAAACCATTGTGTATTCTTCTTTAAGTGTGAACTAAGTTATTAGCTAAATAATGTCTTAAAATTTTCTAAATGATATGGAGGATATGGCTAGATTACCTTATGCTAGTGTACAATTAGGATTTTGATGTATGCTACATGGTCTAAGCAAGACCAAACATTTATGAAGTAGTGGAACTCATTATTTGTTTCATGGATAATCCTATATGAGTACATTGGGATGTAGTGAAGAGGGTCTTCAATTATTTATGGGGTACCTTTAAGTACTTCATTTTATGTCAAGGTAATTCTACATGGGACCAACACCTAGTGAGTATTCATGGATTTGTAGATTTATATTAGGTTACTAATATTGATGATAGGAGATCCACCATGGGATATATATTCACTATTTTTGGTGATATGATCACTTAGATTAGCAAGAACTAGGACCTGGGTTGTGGTCCCTTTTTCCACTACAAAATTATAGTACATGGTAGCTAATCATGGTTTCAACAAATCCATCCAACCTAAGTGATTACCTTTATATGTGGAGATGAGTCCTAGATCTATTATAGTTTTATGTAAATACCAAAGTGACATATGTCTAGAAAAGAACCCAACCTTTCAAATCAAGACAAAATATATTCATGTCTAATACTATTTTATATGTGACATGGTATAGGATGGAAGGGTGCTACTAGAAAAATTTAACACTTTACATAATGTTGCAAATGCATTGACAAAGTGAGAACTAAAATGTTCAAGGGTTGTCATGAGTCTATGGGCCTCTTAGCACCTAGTAATTAGTTATAAGTGTTGGTACTCTCATTTTTTTGAAAAAAATTAACAAGTGAGAAAATATTAGGGAAGGTATTTCAACCTTTCTCCTGGTGTTTTAAAGCATATAAATATGCAATTTTTGGACTATGAAACATAAAAACTCAATTGTTAGGCTATAATGTTACTATTTGGCCAAAATAAAAAAATTGGGTTGTTTGTGTTGGTGTGAATATATGTCTTGTACCTAGTAATTGTTGGAAACATGAAGAAGATTGACTATCTCTATAGTTTTTGTGTTTTCATTAATGTCAACATGATTGTGACTACAAGTCTAAGACTATGACTGATCCAGTATTTTGGTCTAGTGTTTGAACCGATATTTGTGTTGCTCTCTCTGGTATTCCTATCCGTACTCCTCTGTAGTTAACTATTATCACTTGCGGTTTTGGGAAATGGTTCGTAGGTGTTGGGAGCATGTAATTACAAGATATTACGTATCCAGATGCTCGTATGGTCTATCGACATTTCTCTAGTGTTTGAAAAAGTGTTATTAGGCCTATCCTTGGCCGACCTAATGAATGGTGAAATAATTTTTGGTTATGCGGATATATGTGTGACCTATCCTAGGTTGATGCCGACTTGATAAAGCATGTTGGGAAGATTTTGGAATTGCTTGAAGTTGACTACTAGCATTTTTGGTAAATATGATGTGCATCTAATTAGGCCGACCTAATTGATGCTTATGAAGATCAAGTATATATATTGACAAGGTTGAAGATTGAGAAGTGTGAGTTGGTGTTGATGTGCGACAGTGTGTGCAATTAATGAAGCAGTAGTGATTGTGAAGAAGAGGAAATATAATGAAATGTGTTAAGTCTGTATTTTGAGCATCACTAGAACTGTATCAACACTTGTTAGGTGCACTTTTGTCAGTTCATTTTGGTTGTAAAGCCTTCTTTGTTTTGTAAATATTTCTATAGGTAGTGAGCCTCCCTGTAAGTAGTGAGCTTTTGTATTTGGGCAGTGAGCCTTATCTTTTATGTTCTAGAACAACACTTTATATTCTGAGTTAATCCTCACCGTGGTTTTTCCCTCATTGGGTTTTCCACGTAAATCTGGTGTTCAGTGTGTTATCTTGCATATTGTTTTGTATCTCTTTCTTATGCTTAATAACCAAACTGTGGATTTGCGGAATTGATATGTGTTGAAGTTTTAAAGTTGAATTTATGTGACAATTGATTCACCCCCCCTCTTAGTTGTCCTACATCCTTTAACAATTGGTATCAGAGCTTTGGTTCCTTGGCAAAGAGCTTAACTGCTTGAGGAGGATCTTGAAGGTTGATTAGATGGATGATAAAGGTGAGCTTCAGACTGCTCTTGAGGATGTTGACAAAGTGGAAAGAGAAAACAAATATCTAAAATAAAATCTTGATGCAAATGTATGTGTCCGAAAGTTGAAAGAACAACTGAAGAAATTCAAGGAAAGACATAGAGAAGTAAGTGAGTCGTTGAAACAAGAGATAATTGGACTAAAGGTGTCGGTAGAAGAAAAGAAAAGAATTGAAGAATGTCTAAATACATTGGTGTAGAACAAAGCTAATGAATGCACTAGACTTGAGCATGAAGTGGTGAACTTGAGGATTGAACTAGAGAAGGCAAGGCTTTGTGAGAACAATTTTAAATTTAGCTCCGATGAGCTTGAGGAATTGCTTGTAGGACAAAAATCAAGTAAAGACAAAGTTGGTTTGGGAAATGATGCAAGTGAAAGATCAAAGGAAAATAAAATGACTTAGGACAAAGGGAAGTAGAAGAGGAAGTTTGCAAGAAGACAGTCTATGAGACAACCTAATGCATAGAGGTATCCTTCTTTTAATGGTGCTTTTTTTCATGTAATAGATATGGTCATAAAGAAATAGAGTGCAAAAGCAAAATGAATTAGTTTCTTGGCTCTTTCTCTAGACAATGTTTCTCATTTAAGAAGTTTGGACATAAGGCTACTGAGTGTAGATCTCAGGTGGGAATGGTCAGTAGGGTGATGATGAACAGATTTCATGGAAACAAAATGAATCAACCCTTTAATGGATATTGCTATGCATGCAACAAATTTGGAGACAGGGAAAATTAGTGTAGGTCGAGAGGTATTGGAGGAAAAACTAGTCAGAAAGGTGTTGTCTGCTATAATTGTAATAAACCTGGACATATCTCGAAGTTTTGTAGAAGCAAGAATGGAAAGCAGTCTGCTTCGATAGAGAAGAATGATTCAGTAAAGAAGATTGACAAAGAAGAAATGAAACAAGAGATGAACAAGATACAGAAGAAGAAAGAGGAAGAAGAGGTAAAACCTAAAAGTATTGATGGGTTTGTGCCCTCATTCAGTATAGACGACTTATTCGAGAATTAGGTCTAGCAAGGCCTTAGGGGGAGTATTATTAGAAAATCATAAAACCCCCTATTGTATGTCGTGTCAGGTGCTGACACAAGGATGGAATGTGAAAAATAGGCATTTAGAGGTTTTGGAAAAAGAATCAGAAGAAAACATGTTGGCATAGAAGTTTGCGGACCGATTTAGGGTTTCCTGTGCTAAGAAGGATGTTTTTTAGCAACTTTTTGGTGTTTGCCACATTTAATGCGTGGTTAGGGAAAATTCATGGTGTACAAGTTGAAAACTTGTGATTCTTCTTGGTTATTTGAGCATTTGAAGAACCCAAGCAATCCTGGAAGTGATCTTGAAGAGAGCGTGAAGTAATTCCAGAAGGAATTCAAAGAAATTAACCCAGGCAATCAGGAATTCATTTCTCTGTTTGCGATAAGGGTAGAAGAAGAAAATCAAAGAAGTATCGAATAATGAATTGAAGAAAGCGTAGAAATGGACAAAGAATTGAGTGATGAAATCCCTCTAAAGTTGAAAGGATTTGAGCTAGAAGAATTTGATCATAAGAAGATGAAATAATTGGAACTAGAACTGAACCAAGTCGAATTGCAGAACATCAAAACCCTAGGTATGGATTTGTGGAGTGAATTTATGTGGATTGTCGATAAATAATTCATTGTGTTCTTATTGAATCATTTTAATAACGGAAGCATTGTATTGGACAAACCCAACTTGGTTACAAAGGAAGTGATTGAGGTAGTCACTGGTTTATGCAGTATCAATGACCTTCCTAGAAAGAAAACTATTAAATACAAGGATTTGGAGGAATTAACAAGTATTAGCAAAGACCCACGAGCTTTATTGATAGATACTCTTGAAGATTTGGTTGTGAGGTATGTGGCGTATGTCATTTCTTACAAGATTTATTTTAGAAACCATGAAGGTTCCACATCGGCTATTGATGTTCATATCGCACACATGATAGTTAAGGAGAATAAGAGGTTTGATCTATGTAGCTTGTTACTTGAAAATATTCATGAGAATATTCGAATGTCTGTAATTGAGGGTTATCCCTTTTGTTTCGGATCGCTACTAGTATGTTTGGTGTTTTAATTTTTAAATTCCTTGCCGGGAAGAGATAATGTGGTATGGGAATTCAGGATTCCAATTGGAAAACATATTTACAGGTATCTAGAGGCATTATCAGATAGTGGAAATATGTGTAAATCCTATTTCACAGCATTGAAGTCAAATCTTTCCTCCGGTATATCTGTATCGAGCCAGTTTGAGGTGGGCTCTTCATCCAGTAAAAGAGAATTGGAGATTTTTATTACTGAATCCCCTCCGGAATCAAAGAAGAAGAAAGCTATAACTAAAGATATCATTGACATTTCAGATGAAAAGGAGAATGTATCCTCTGATGATATCCATTCTATGTTGGTTAAGGGGAAGATGAAGAAGCTTGGTGAATTATGGAGTGCAACCTCCCCTATTGACATATTGAAGATTGATGATGCGTTGGTAGAATACCTACTTTGAAAAGGTATTGATGTATCAGCTATTTCTAATTTCCTACTAGAAAATCTTGTTGAGATTGTTGAAGAAAGAATGTTGCTTGAAGGTCTAGAAGGACACAAATTTGAAGCTTTGGTTGAGAAAAGGTGTAATAAAACTAAAGGGAGATTAGCTGAACTGATTGAGGAAACAAAGAAGTGTATTAAAGAGATATCTGATATTTACAAGTATTGTCTCTGGTGGCTTGCTATGGTAGACAATTTCAGGAGAAAAATTGAAGCAATTGAGTCTGAAGTAAACAGTATTGGAAATAATTTTGACATCTTTGAAGATAAAGAAGGAAAGCAGTGGTTGAGAGTTGGTGAACTACAGGCTGAGTTGGTTGTTGTGCAAAGGAAGAGAGATGATGTAGTGAAGAGCTTTTGGATTCTTAAGGAAATTGCTGAGGTTCGATTAGAACATCTATCTGGGATTCTTGTTGATGTTGAAGATATTGAAAGACAAAGTTCGCATTGTTCATTGTCTTTTACTTTGTTGGGCGTATTGGAAAGCATCTGTACTCGAATGGAGTCTACTACTTTCAACTAGAATAAGCTGCGTCCAGTTCTTGAGAAGAGATATAAGAAAGTTTTTCAAATGAAGAGTGTTATCTTTACTTGAATCCTAAAAGTTTTATTTTTGTTGTTTTTATGGTATAGAAGAAGAGAAGGGGAAGCAAAGTGAAGTTTTTGGAATCTTTGTGACTCTTGATGTCACCATTTTTTTTTGCATACATCTTTTTGGCCGCCCTTTGCCATTGATGTCAAAGGGGGAGAGATTGGAGTTAGGGGGAGAAATTGGAATTGGAGAGTCTTTTTGGTATGCTAGGAGAGTTTTGATGAAGAAGTTTTTTGTTACATGTTTCCATCAATGAAAAAGGGGGAGATTGTTGGAAACACGAAGAAGATTGACTATCTCTATAGTTTTTGTGTTGTCATTGATGTCACCATGATTGTGAATACAAGTCTAATACTATGAATGATCCAGTATTTTGGTCCAGTGTCTGAACTGGTATTCGTGTTGCTCTCTCTGGTATTCCTGTCTGCACTCCTCTACAGTTAACTAATGGTTTGTAGGTGTTGGGAGCATGCACTTACAAGATCTTACGTATCTAGATGCTCGTATGGTATATCAAAATTTCTTTGGTGTTTGCAAAAGTGTTATTAGGTCTATCCTTGGCAGACCTAATGAATGGTGATATAATTTTTGGTTATGCAAATATATGTGCGACCTATCCTAGGTTGATGTCAACTTGATAAAGCATGTTGGGAAGATTTTGGAATTGCTTGAAGCCGACTACTAGCATTTTTGGTAAATAGGATGTGCATCTAATTAGGTCGACCTAATTGATGCTTATGAAGAAGATCAAGTATATATATTGACAAGGTTGAAGATTGAGAAGTGTGAGTTGGTGTTGATGTGTGACAATGTGTGCAATTAATGAAGCAGCAGTGAATGTGAAGAAGAGCGAATATAATAAAATGTGTTAAGTCTATATTCTGAGCATCACTAGAACCGTATTAGCACTTGTTAGGTGGACTTTTGTCAGTTCATTTTGGTTGTAAAGCCTTCTTTGTTCTATAAATCTTTCTATAGGCAGTGAGCCTCCCTGTAAGCAGTGAGCTTTTGTATTTGGGCAGTGAGCCTTATCTTTTCTATTCTAGAACAAAACTTTATATTGTGAGTTAATCCTCACCATGGTTTTTCCCTCATTGGGTTTTCCACATACATCTGGTGTTTAGTGTGTTATCTTGCATTTTGTTTTGTATCTATTGCTTATGCTTAATAAAAAACTGTGGATTTGTGGAATTGATTGTGTTGAAGTTTTAAAGTTGAATTTTCATGACAACTGATTCACCCCCACCTCTTAGTTGTCCTACATCCTTTATCAAAAATTTACCTTCTTAGGGACTTAGGGGACTTATTCACATGTTAAGTTTACTTAGGATATAAGATTCCTTCTAGAATTCTTAGTTGGCATTTCTAGAACTTATCTTATCTAGCTTTTAATGCTTGATTCTTGGGTAGTTAGGTTGTTAGTTGTCACATGTCATAGGATTAAGACACATGTCATAATCATGTTCAATCCTATTCCTCACCTTTCATATTTAAGCAAGGTCATTTTACTCATATGTAATATATTTAATACCTCATCATCATTTTGATAGGCATTAATATCCAACAAGCTCATATTCTTCCATACCCTCGTGTGGAAGGTTTTCATTGTTTTTGCAGGTGGTATTGGGTATAGAGCTAATCTTCAAATCTTACATGGTATCAGAGCCAAGCATTGCAAAAACCTTCTCAGATATGAGGGTTGAGCTATTTACAATGAGATATCTAAGTTATTTTTAGTAAGGTTGAGTATGCTCTTCCCTTGCACCATATGGTGAACCTAGGAATTAGAAAAACTTGAAAAAATTCTAGATTTGGAGGGTTTCTCTGTGTGGGTCTTTATTTCAGGTCATTTTTGGCTCATGTTGGAGGAGATCTAAGCTCATATTTTAGTTCAAAGTGGTTGAAGTCAAGATCGTCATTTGTTTCACTTAAATCTAACATTTTTGCCAAAAGTTATAAGGGTTTGAAGAATTTCAAGATCTGGAGGTAGCAGAGCTTCTGTTACATTTTCAACCTTAATCGACCTCACCATCATCTTTAGAAGGCCTAAGAGACAAATTTTGATATAAAATATTCCTATATTTGGCATCAGCTATTTGTGAGGCAAAAAAATTTTACCCGAGCATGTTGTACGACCCCCTAGGTATGACACAATTTTATTTTGCAGAGAATGTTATGCAAAAAATAATTTTTTGCATATTTGATTTTTAGGCTAATATATTTTGTTTCAAGAAAATTTTAAATATTTGAATGGGGTCCTTTTTAACAAATTATGGTCACAAAAAAAAAAAAAAATTCTATGATAAAGTATAGGGGGTACATGAGGCATTCAATTATCTATAGGCCTTTTCGGCCCCTACCAATTAACACATTCTTCAGAGCCCATAGTTCCAAGGTCCCCCATCCGCAGTTCTCTCATGGAAGTGCTAGGGGCTTAAGCTGGGGAGTGGCGAGCGAGAGCCGCCACCCTCCCACCGCCGAAGCTCAACCCCGCCACCGCCACAAGCGGAAGACTCTTTTTTTGCAACTTTAGTGCAGGTGGTCACATGAAGAACCACGACCTAGCTCCTAGGAGCTTAAATTTTGTGCCCATTTAGCCTGCAAAGTGTCTAAAACATTCCTTTTTTCTTCGAAGCATAACTTTTTTTCAGGATATCAAAATTCTGCAAACGAGATATCGATGGAAAGCTAGTTCCTTGTACTTCGTAGTAGTGCAAACCATTTTTCCATTATTTTTTGTAGGTACATTTTATTTCCAACTGAAGTTATATCTCCCATTTGGACCTTTGAGCTCATAACTTTTTTTTTGGATCTCTTATTTTCTTGGTTTTTGTGGCATCAAAAAGGTATTGAGTAGCCCTATCATTGTGCCCATGCACTTTTCTAGATTTAGCCCCAAGAATTATTTATTCAATATTTTGCATATTTGGCATTGTGATTGATTACTTGGACATCCTAACTCTTGGAGTAGTTTTGTTAGTTTGGGAAGGCTTCATTTATAGTATACATCATGTTTGAGAGTTTCAAATTGTTGTTGAAGGTTAATATCTTTGTAATTTCTGAGATCTATCATAGTTCATTATGGGGGTTTTATTTTATCCTCCTCTGATTTTGTTAAAAAGGGGAAACTAGAAACAATGGAGAGATGGCATCACAAAAAATCTTTGTGGGATTCATTTGATGTCACATTTGTATGATCTTATTCACCCTCCAGGTATCCAAAAATTTTCTTGGACTTGCAAAAGGTATGATGTCTTAGTAGTTATTGAAATGCATGTTGATGATGGAGTTTTGAAAGCTATTCATCATTTTTATTGCCCACATACTCTTTGGATTAAAATTCGAGAGATATATGGAGATCTTGATACTCAACCTTTCCTAGATGATCCTATTTCAGAATGTATTTTGCCTCTTCATTTTTTAGTTAGGATACCCTATGATCATGCTAATATGTCAGATCCCCCTTCTTCTTCATCAAAGATAGCTTTTGTACCTTCACCTTCAATGATTCCTCATGTAGAGTCATTGATTGAGGCTCCCATCATTCTTGTTCAACAAGACCATTCATCTTATGTTGGTAATTCATTGAGAACTTCCAATGATTCTTTGCAACAAGTATATCATTGTCTTCCTAATTGGGATTCCTATTTATCAAACATTGCATCCTTATTTGTGGAGTCTCACATTTCAAATTTGGAGGACACATTTGAGGGGTTATATATCCTCTTTGATGAAATTTATTGCACAACTATTGTCAAACCATCTTTGTCTTTAGATCTTTTTCAACATCCATTTCCACATAGTCTTGATTTGTCACCTTCTTTGATTGTGCATGCACCTAACTTGATTGTGACATCTTCATCTTCAGTGGACAAGGAGACACATGAGAAATTCTCAAAGAAATCAACATACATATTTCTTATTTCTTTCAATTCCTATCCAGAATGGGAAGCATTCGTGTATTTGTACTTGTTTTTGTTTCTTCTGAAAGGGAGACACGTTGTTTGTTGAAATTGGGGCATGTTTCATCTTCAGGCACTTACCATTTTTGCAAGAGATTATACATTGTGGGGGGGCTACATATTCTCTCTATTTCCCTATTATGGGGGGTATTGAGTTTAATATATCTATGTGATGGATGGTTTACTTGGGGGTATCATGGAGTCCTCCATCCTTCATCACTTAACTATTTATTTTCTCTCTTTTTGGGAGGTGTTTTATCCCACTGGGTTTTCTCCTTTTCTCCATTTGTGAGAGATTTCATTTTCATTTGTACATGGGTACCTAAAATGACCTTGTAGTTGAGACCCATCCTTGCATATTTTTTTCATTATTTGCATAATAATATTCTCCCTAATTTGCACTTAAGGAGGGGTGTTGGTGTCAATATATGTCTTATGCATAGTAACTTTCCTTTCTAGGGACTTGGGGGACTTATTCACATGTTAAGTTTACTTAGGATATAAGATTCCTCCGAGAAGTATTACTTGGAATTTCTAGAACTTATCATATCTAGCTTTTAGTAATTGATTCATAGGTAGTTAGGTTGTTAATTGTCACATGTCATAGGATTAAGACACATGTCACAATCATGTTCAATCCTATTCCTCACCTTGCCTATATAAGAAAGTTCATTGTGCTCATATGTAACATACTTCATACCTCATCATCATTTTGATAGGTCTTAATATCAAGCAAGCTCATATTCTTGCATACCCTCTTGTGGAAGGTTTTCATTGTTTTTTCAGGTGGTCTTGGGTATAGAGCTAATCTTCAGCTCTTACAGTTTGGCATCACTTCAAATGATGATTTTTTTATGTTTATGATTTAAAAAAATAGTGGGCCCAAAGGCCTCTTGAATCAAAATGTATGGCCTCTAGAAGTTTGGTCTCCCTTATTAGAAATATGAAAGAATCCAGGACATATAAAAGAGTTGTAAGAGGGAGTTATAGTTGTTAACAAACTTATGACATGTGTTAAAACACACCATGAGGAATATTTGAATAGAGATAATGAAACTAAAATGGAACTATCAAATTCATTATTGGACTATAACATACTTATTACAAGTAGAATGAATATACTATTTTTAGCCTATGAACTCATCTTGGGATTTGGGTGTTGGTTTTCTAACTAGGTATTTGGGTACCACATTTTGGGTGGTTTTAGCTCATAACTTTGCTACTACTATTTGATGGTTTACTGTATTACTTATATTTATATGGCACTTGACATGTAGGTATTGATAAATTGAGTTTTATAGTATTGTTATATTGTTAGAATTACTCATATAAAGTCTTGTTCTATAAGTGTATTGTAATTATGTTTAGGCTACTAAATAATACATTGGGTTACTTTGTAGTATGGGGTTTTTCTTTTGAAAGGGTTTTTCCCATGCACACTTATGTTGTGGTATAATTTTGTTTATGTTTTATATGTGTTTCTCATTTTTGTAAATGAAAAGATTTAAAATTTTCACATTACTCTCATCTAATATTAGTTTAGGAATAATTTTTTTACACCTCTCTTCCTTTCAGAATGTACCCTTTGATTGACTACAACATAACAAATCTCTTTTTTTCATGCAAGAATATACCATTAGTACTAAAAAATAAAACTAATGGTGTTGGGTGTCATGCCAATAATGCAACTTAAAGAAAAAATAATATGAATTATTTTCTCACACACTAGCATTCATCCCATGTACAATCAAGGTAAAATGATACCAATTCTAAGTAAGTACACCAAGTTGTGACACAAAAATGGATCTTAAGATGCCACTTTTTGTTTGAAATCAGCAATGTCTGATGTTCACGAGAAAATGAAGATAGTTACACTCAAAATTTGAAGATGCAACAAGAATAAGAGTTGAATTGGTCTGAATCTACTTTCTAAGCTACTATTTTTTTTTTAAATAATGAAGATTAAGGGTTTCAAAAAGGGGGGTCACCAAAAGTGATCTTATTTTTCTAAAAAAAAATAACATAGTGTCTATTGTGACCCCCATTTTTTGTTAACTTTTTTTTAGAATTTCAAAAATTTGAATGGTGAGAAATTAGCTAACACCATGTAGTTTATCTTGATTCTTTTGGCTAATTTTTTAATGAATATATAATATTTTACAAATTTTCAAAGTAGACACATCTTGAAAAGCTGAAATTTGAGTGTGCTCCCCCCTAAATTTTTTGAAAACTAATTGAAAACCAGTTTTTTCATTATGTGTAGAATGGAGTCTAGTTTATTAAAATGTAATTTGGTTCAAAATTCAATGAACAAGTAAAAATCTATACTAAAAATAGGACATGTTGGTTTTTGAAAGAAAATGGAGGCACTAACAAGAGAAGTTATGGATGAAAACCTTAACATAATCAAAATGTTAAAAAAATTATATGGTTATATAGGTAAGAGAGAGCCTAACATCATCAAATTTTTTAATAAACTTGCATTGAAATACATGCAAACCTGATGGTTAACATTGCCAAAAATGTATGAAATTTTGTTACCCTTTTAGAAAATCATGTCCTTGGCATGAAATGGTCATCCAACCCTTTGGGTTGGATTCCCATGACAAAATCCAACCCCTTCAGTTGGTATTTCCCAATGTAGCCAATTTGGTGCTTGCCAAATGTTGCATTGCATTTGGCTAGTGCCAAATTTATTGCATTAACAAAAAAACCAATTTCGCTTTCTATTTGTCTCTCTCTACCCCACTTTGATAAGGCTTAAAGTTTATGGTTTATGATCGATGATGGATCATCGAGATTTTACCTTTCACTCCATATATGTCTCTTACCCTCTTAACCAATACTTATCTTATTCTCTCTCAACCTTCTCTAGGTCTCTCCCACCCTCTCTACCTTGCCTTCCATCCTTAACCCCATCTCCATCCTTGCCTCCCTACCTCTCTCTTCTTCTATCTCCATTTGTTACTATTTCTCTCCCATCTCTCTCCCTCTCTTGATCGCTGCCTCTATCTCCCATATCTTTCTTCTTTGTCATATTCTCTCTCCCTCCCCTCTCTAGGTCATCATCTCTTTATCTCCTCCTCCCTATGTCTCTCACTCCCTCCATGGGTACCTCTCCATCCATCCCTTGTTACTCCTCTACCAATACTTCCCTTTCACTCTCCCTCTCTAGGTCTCTCCCACTCTCTCCCTATCTCCCTCTCTACGTTGCCTTCCCTCCTTACTCCCATGTATATCCTTTCCTCCCTACCTCTCTCTTCTTCTCTCCCATTCTATTATTGTTTCTTTCCCATCTATATCATTTATCTTTATCACTACCTCTTTCCCCCACCCTCCCTCTCTCCCCATCTCCACGACTCTCCCTCCTTCCCTCTTTAACTCTCTACCTCTCCCTCCTTGTCTCATTACCCACCACTCTCCCACCCTCTCTACCTTTCCTTCCCTCGTTAGGGTTTAAGGGTTGAGGATTGAGGGATTAGGGTTGAGGGTTTAATGTATAGGGTAGAGGGTTGAGGGTATAAAGTTGAGGGATTAGGGTTGAAGGTTGAGGGTTAAGGGTTTAAGGTATAGGGTTGAGGGAATATGGTTGAGGTTCTAATGTATAGGGTAGAGGGTTTACAATTGAGGGTTCAGGGTTGAGGGTTTAATGTATTGGGTAGAGGGTTCAGGTTTGAGGGTTGATGGTTGCACATTGAGGGTTTAAGGGTTGAGGGTTGAGGGATTAAGGGTTTAATGGTAAAGGGTTTAAGGGTTGAGGGTTGAGAGATTAGGATTTAAGGTATAGGTTTGAGGGTTTAATGTATAGGGTTGAGGGTTGGAGGTTTAAGGGTGTAAGGGTTGGGGGTCTAAGGGTTGAGGTTTTAGGGTTTTAGGGTTGAGGGTTGAGGGGTTAGGGATAGGGATTAGGGTTGAGGGTTGAGGGATTAGGGTTTAAGGTATGGGGTTGAGGATTGAGGGTTTAAGAGTTGAGGGTTGAGGGATTAGGGTTTAATGGTTGAGGGTTGATGGTTGGGGGATTAAGGTTTAATGGTTGAGGGTTGAGGGTTGATGGTTGAGGGTTTAGGGTTTAATGGTTGAGGGTTGAGGGATTCGGGTTTAAGGGTTGAGGGTTGAGAGTTGAGGGATGAGAGTTTAAGGGTTGAGGGTTGAGGGATTTGGGTTTAAGGGTTGAAGGCTTAAGGGTAGATGGTTGAGGGATTAGGGTCTAAGGTTGAGGGTTGAGGGTTGAGGGTTGAGGATGTAAGGGTTGATGTTTGAGGGATGGGGGTTTAAGGGTTGAGGGTTGAGGGATTAGGGTTTAAGGTTTGAGGGTTGAAGGTTAAGGGTTGAGGGTTGAGGGATTGGGGTTTAAGGGTTAAGGGTTTAAGGGTTGATGGTTGATGGATTGGGGTTTAAGGTATAAGGTTTAGGGATTAGGCTTGAGGCTTGAGGCTTGAGGGTTTAAGGGTGAAAAAAAGGGAAATAGAGTTCCACCTTTTTGGAGATAGAATTAGATCTATTTCATGCTTTATTTCAATAGGAAACTAGATCCCTCAACCAAGTGACTGAACCCTTAAGTGAATCAACTCAATTGAGGAATGGATAGTGGGTTCCTATTGCAATTGGATGGGGGTTCACCATTAAAAAAAAAATTAAAAGAGGAAATTGAATGCACTATGCAAACTCACTATATGACCTAGGAATTTAATAACATGAAACAAGATTGATAAACTAAAATCAAACAGTAAAGTACCTAGTAGAATGATGGAGTCAAAACAAGGTTGGAAACTATGAAAATATTATTTTTGAAGTATATTGGGACTAATACGCCTAGTTGGGCGTATGAGTCCTACTACAAGGTTTTTGGGGAGAATCTAGAATCTTATGATGACTAATCAAGACCTACAGAAAGATGGAAAAAAGGGGTCTACTGGGACTAATACGCCAGGTGGGGGTTATGAGTCCTATTATCAAGGTTTGACTGACACTTCTATAACCTCTAGCAATCTTTTGTAGCTCCATTCTTGTCCAATCTTCAATTCTAAAAGTTTGTATTTTGGTCTGTAGGTGAGTTTCCATTAAGATGACATCTTCTTGACAACTTTGACAACTTTTGCAACTTTACCTTCAAAGGATCTTCAAGCTCCAATTCAACTAGATCTGCAAACACACATCAAGAGAGAAATTTCTTGTTTTGTTAGGGAATAGGGTTTTCCTTGGTCAAACCCTATTTTGGTAATTAAACCTTGAAATGAAGTAGAAAAGCATGAAGGAATGATGAATGAAAAAACTCCATGTTGCAACTCACCAAACCCTTGAAATAAAGGTTGCAAACATGAGTGAAATGATTTCAATGGATGTGGATCTTGACTCTTGATTAATTAATCCTTGAAACTTTGTCTTGAATGCGTGCTTGAATCATGAAACCTGCATCACAAATGTTAGCTCACAAACACACATGATGCAAGAATACTTTGACATGATTCTTGAATCTTGGATGTAGCTCCAAATACTTGATGATTTTCTCTTGAATGCTCTTGATTGATTTCTTAGGATACTTGAAATTTCCAAGAGAAACTTAGTGAAATGAACTTGTATTTATACTTGTTTATACTTAATTTCCCAAAATTACAACACTATAAGCTGACATTTGGAAATTGAATCTAAGGATAATAAAATCCTCCCAAGAATTTGAAATAAAATAGGTCTTAGGTTAAAGTGGGACTCATGCGCTAGGTTGGGTGTATGAGTCCCAAATGCTTAAACCTGAGACACATACTTCAAGAAGTGTTATGTTCAATGTGACATTTGAAATCAGGGCCCAAGACTTAGAGAGGACCCATATGTCTGGATGGGCGTATGGGTCCCAAATTCCTAAATCTAGAACACATAGCCAAAAATATTAAATTATGATTTGTTATTTATTATTTGTCAGGATTATCCTTAGAAAAATGCATTTAACTAGGCTTGTAGATGCAAAATAGGACCAATTAAGGCATAAATAAGCCAAATTTTAACAAGGAGGACCCAAAAAAGTGTGAAAATGTAAAGGGATACATTTTTCTACACTACACTTAGCCCCCACTTTAGTGAGAGGATGACCTTGCATCAAACTCACACTAAAGTAGACAAATTTACATCAAGAGGGGTCCAAGTGTACCAATGCTAGTGAGATAGGCTGACAATGATCAAGAGGGATGATCAAGCCCCTAGGACTGAGATCCTATGAAAAAAAAACATAGGCACAAAATAATACACATGTGAATGATGTATGAAGCAAAAAGAAGATACAAGCATAGACTGCCAAAGACATAAAGAAGAAAGAAAAGGAAAAATAGGGTGGATCAAGCCACGACAGTCTGTCCAACACAATGTGGACCAGGTCTAAGTTGTTTGTCCAAAAAAGGTTTACAAGTCAAACACAATGTCCACCATGCAAAAAAAATGCATGCTCACATGGGCTAGTGGAATCCGGTATCCACTAGGTGAGCCCCCAGAAAGGTGACACAAACACACACACAGCTAGTATGTGCCCACATAAACAAGTAAGTGGCTATGGGAAAGTCATGCCTATGGTTAGCTCCCATACATATTAACCATACCAAAGCTATACCTCTTGATAACTTTGATAAGGTTCCACACACCATGAACAACAAGATTCATGAGGCAAGAAAAAAATTGTATGCTAACACCCATGAACAAATAGGATGGCTCCATAGGCAAGCAAAGTGTGTTATGCAAGGTGGCCATATAACAGTTATTGTAAATGTGAAATAGTGTAAGGTGCATTCAAAGGGGTTTTGTTTAGTTCATATAAGGTCTCAACCTAGGGAACATCATGCCTAATGTCTCCAAGAGAGGACCAATCAAAGAATAGAAGATTCATGACTTAGGGAATGCACTCCACTTGACATTTCCACTAAGAGGAATACAATATGCTAAGAGAGATCACACTCTTGAAGGACATCACACCCAATGTCATCACAAAGAGAAAGATGCATTCCATGAAGTAAGAATACCACACAATGAAACATGAGTTGTAATTAAAATGCAAAAGAATAATGCCAATGTATGCCCCCACTTTAAAGAAATTGCTAAACACCATGTTGTGAGAAATTACTTTAAAGTAGAAAATGATAAATGCTAACAATAAAGAGGACATGAGAGCTTATTTGGAAAGCCCTATGCCACGCCATACGCTTCCAAATAAAGATACATCATGAAAAGGAGTTTCCCCCAAAATGAAATCCGAAAATCACATAAGGGATCCACGGATTCAGGGTCAGTATGTCTTTGCTACAATGTTGTTAGAGAGCTTAGAAACATCATCATTCACCAAATACTCATGGATCAAGGAAGAGTGACACAAAGAGAGCGAAAAAAAAGAAAATATTTTAGGTCAACATGGAAGATACCTAAATGTCTCGACACCTTGCATCATCCCCAAAAGGAAAAAATAAGACAAAGAAAAGATAAAGGCTTACGACATATAGAAGAATGTAGATACAAATAGAGGAATGTCACAAAGAGAGAAATACATCAAAAAGAATGGTACGAGAGATCACATTATGCACATGAAATCACACACATAACATGAAAAAGAAAACAAATAAAAGACTAGTAAGGCACATGTGAGTTGACCTATAGTAGATCGTCTGCATCCCAATCTTGTTCATCGTATGCGGAAGGTGGAAAACTAGCTAAAGGGACAACAACACATGCCAAAACTAGAACAAGGCTAAAAAATTCTTTCCCTCACTATGTGCAAGACAAGAATGAGCCAAGGTAGGTGATGAGAAAGAGCTCCTTGCATTTTGAAATGATTTTCAATGAATGTAAAGCATGTAATAGTCAAAATATTATGATCCTACAACTATTACATGGAAATGAGTGAAATGCATGTAATTTCTCTTCAATTATAAAGTCATAATTTGTTTTGGAGGAGTATATCTACTCAATATCCTCTTTAAGGCACACCACTCATTAGTACTATGTCCAAGAGTTCTATGGTATTGGAAATGAGACATGTCTGTGCTTTTTCCTTTTTTATTTTTGTTTTTATTTTATTTAATAGGTGGCAATTTTATGAGATTGTGATGAAGAAGGATGTGTAAAGCTTTTTCATTTTCAGACATAGGACAAGGAAGTTGGAAGGTCTTGAGTTTATACAACTTTTTTTCTTGCTAGATTCACCAACTTGTTGAGGTAGATGTTGGGTCAAAGGACCTAAGAGGATCCTATCATCTTTGTAAAACATTGGTTGGTCTTTTGGAAGGAGGACACTTATGTCAGGAGAAGGATCTTGGTAACCTAGTCCTTTGGTATCTTCAGTTGGTATCTTTTCTAAGAGTTTATGAATTTCATGTTCATTTGTTGTGTCACATCCTTGTTTAGTTAATATCTTAAAGCCTTGGCCATAAGTCTCATCTAAGTTGATGGGTGTGTTGGTCACTTTGTTAACATAGGATTGATGGGTATGCACTTGATTAGAGGAACTAGGGTCACTTATTGTAGGAAGTTTAGGCCTAACTTGTGACTCAATCTTAGGATGTAAAAGACCAAACATCTCAAGTTGTGTTGGTTTTTTCATGGAGAGATAAAAGGGTGCATTAGTCTCAAGATTGTTAAGGAAATCATGTATAAAGTTGTTCATGTTGTCATCATCTTATCCAGTGATGTCAAATTCATGAGAAGGACATGTATTTAGAGTTGATTAAGCATGAGCAGGTTCAATTGCATTAGGATCATCACCAAAAACACAACTAGAGATATCCACCAATGATTTCAAGGACATCCAAAACTTCCCAAAGCATATATCCATGATGAAATGCAAGACTAATAATTGCTTGATTTAGAATGCAATAGATTTTAAAATGATGTAATTGCAATTTGATGTTTACAAATGTACTTGAAATGGAACCAACTATGAAATATTTTTGATGATAGTAATCTACAAACTAAAACATTAATGTAAAGATAGAACTAGAAACACATATGACAAGATTTTAATGTTGTAAAATACAAATTAAGACCTAATCAGGGACTAATACGCCCAGGTGGGTGTATGAGTCTAAATTAGGGTTTTTTTATAGGTTCAAATAGTGAAAGAAAAAGAACACAAAATACCCAAAAATCTACAAAAAAGACCTGTATAGGGACTAAATCACCTAAGTGGGCGAATGAGTCCCAAATTAGGGTTTTTAATCCTAAATCAACAAATTATGAGTTCACCAAAATGAACAAAAGGGAAATAGGATAGGTGTTCCACCTTTTGGGAGATTGAATTGGACCTATTTCACACTTTAGTTCATTAGGAAACTTATTTCACACTTTAGTTCATTAGGAAACTAGATTCCTCAAACAAGTGACTCATTCCTTAAGTGAATCAACTCAATTGAGGAATGGCTAGGGGGTTCCTATTGTAGTTGGATGGGAGTTCATCATTAAAAATTTCTTTAAAAGAGGAAATTGAATGCACTATGCAAACTCACTATATGACCTAGGAATTTGATAGCATGAAATAAGATTGATAAACTGAAATCAAACAATAAAGTGCATGCTAGAATGATGGAGTCAAAACAAGGTCTATAAATCTGAAAATCTACTTTTTGAAGTATACTGGGACTAATATGCCAAGTTGGGCATATGAGTCCTACTACATGGTTTTTGGGCAGAATTTGGAATCTTCTGATGACTAATCAAGATCTATAGAAAGATGGAAAAAAGGGTTCTACTAGGACTAATATGCTAGGTGGGGCATATGAGTCCTATTATCAGGGTTTGACTGATACTTTTGTAGCCTCTAGTGATCTTTTGTAGCTTCCTTATTGTCTAATCTTCAATTCTGAAAGTCTAAATTCTGGTCTGTAGGTGAGTTTCCGTGAAGATGACAACTTCCTGACAACTTTGACAACATCTACAAATTTACCTTCAAAGGATCTTCAAGCTCCAATTCACCTATATTTGCAAAAACACATCAAGAGAGAAATTTTTTGTTTTGCTACGGAATAGGGGTTTTCCTTGGTCAAACCCCATTTTGGTAATTAAACCTTGAAATGAAATAGAAAAGAATGAAGGAATGATGAATGAACAAATACCATGTTGCAACTCACAAAACCCTTGAAATGAAGGTTACAAACTTGTGTGAAATGGCTTCAATGGATGTGGACCTTGACTCTTGATTGAATGCTTGAAACTTTGTCTTCAATGCTTGCTTGAATCATGAAACCTATATCACAAATGTTAGCTCACAAACACACATGATGCAAGAAGACTTTGACATGATGCCTGAATCTTGAATGTAGCTCCAAATGCTTGATGATTTTCTCTTGAATGCTCTTGATTGCTTGCTTAGTATACTTGAAATTTCCAAGAGAAACTTAATGAAATGACCTTGTATTTATACTTGTTTATGCTTAATTTCCCAAAATTACAACACTACAAGACGACATTTAGAAATTGAATCTAAGGGTAATAAAATCCCACCAAGAATTTAAATTAAAATATCTCCTAGGTTAAAGTGGGACTCATACACTAGGTTGGGTGTATGAGTCCCAGAGGCTTAAACTCGGGACACATACTTCATGAAGTGTCATGCAAGGAAAACTTTAGTGGTGAATCTTTGCCAATTGGTGAATAATTGAAATTAGGATCTCCAGAAATGGAAAATAGTACAAGCTAGAAAGGAGACTTAATTGCCAGGTTTTTACAAAAAATTAATTTCGTCTCGATTAATTCGCCTATGCATTATTTTTTAAACTAATAAATCGAATTGATTTTTCATGTAAACGATGCGCCATTGGAATTGATTCACCAATAGTTTATACTGTAATTACAAATATCAATTATATTCGCTAGTAATATTATATTCCTACCATTAATTTTGGGGAAATATCGCCACTAATAATAAATTACCATTTAATTTTAGGGATATTTTAGCCTTGAATAGGGCTTTTATTTATTGTCATCAATTTAATTGTGGCTCAAAACAAATTCTAGGCCTCAACAAGCCTTTTAAAAGGCATGTGCATATAGGTCACAGAATCAACCTACAACCATCCGATTAAGAAGTTAATCGATGGTAACAATTTCAATTTTCATTTAGTATTATTTTTAAAGTGAGATTTTAAGAAAATACTTAATCCGTGTGTGCTCTAATGCATTTTCAATAGTGAATTTATGCTTGGTGGCAAGGGGCTCTGCCCCTCAACCTTGCCTGTATCGTAATAGGAGGGCATCGAGGCCACTGTCCTCAGATCCCGTGAGGGGGAATTTCCCCCTTGACCTCCACAAGGGGGCTTTGCCCCCTTGACCCCTGCAAGGGGCATTGCCCCTTGACCCTACTGGTGGCTGCCACCCCCAGGCCCCTACTTCAATATTACAAAATAAAAATAAAAATGGGGGAATTGTGCCAACCAACTATGCAAATTTTTAAAGGAGATATTCACAATGTAATTAATCTTTTTAGTGATTATTCGCTAGGATTCACCACTAAGATTATTATTCTTACCAATTATTCATTGAGATTTGCTAGGATTTTACAATTTTTTTAATAATGTGTATAGATTCACTAGGGAAATTAATAATTTTTTCAAATGAAAGGAAAGATTTGATAGGAAAATTATAGCACTTAGCCAAGATTCGCCAGGATTTTACACCTTTTATGAGGGGGGGTTTCTTAAAGTTATCCCTGGTGTTATGTTCAATGTGACATTTGAAATCAGGGCCTAAGACTTAGGGAGGGCCCATACACCCAGATGGGCGTATGGGTCCTAGATCCTAAATCTAGAACACATAGCCAAAAACATTAAATTATGATTTTTATTTATTATATGTCAGGATTATCCTTCGAAAAATGCATTTAACTAGGCTTGTGGATGCAAAATAGGACCAATTAAGGCATAAATAAGCCAAATTTTAATAGGGAGGACCCAAACAAGTGTGAAAATGTAAAGGGATACATTTTATACACTACAAATGGTTTTAGGGATGAGCCTTGAGGCTTGAGGTTTGAAGGTTGAGGGATTAGGGTTTAAGGCTTGAGGGTTGAGGGATTAGGGTATAAGGTATAGGGTTGAGGGATTACGGTTGAGGGTTGAGGGTTTAAGGGTTTAAGGGATAGGGTTTAAGGGTTGAGGGTTGAGGGTTTAGGGTTTAGGGTTGAGGGTTGAGGGTTTAATGTATAGGGTAGAGGGTTGAGGGTTGAGGGGTCAAGGGTTTAAGGGTTGAGGGTTTAAGGGTTGAGAGTTGAGGGTTGAGAGATTAGGGTTTAAGGTATAGGTTTTAGGTTGAGGGTTTAATGTATAGGGTTGAGGGTTAGAGGTTTAAGGGTGTAAGGGTTTAGGGTTTAGGGTTTAAGTGTAGAGGTTTTAGGGTTTAAGGGTTGAAGGTTTAGGGATATGGATTAGGGTTGAGGGTTGATGGATTAGGTTTTAATAGTTTAGGGTTGAGGGATAGTGGTTTAAGGTATACGGTTGAGGATTTAATGTATACGGTAGAGGGTTGAGGTTTGAGGGTAGAGGGTTTAAGGGTTGAGGGTTGAGGGATTAGGGTTTAAGGGTTGAGGGTTGAGGGATTAGGTTTTAAGGATTGAGGGTTGAGGGATTAGGGTTTAAGGGTTGAGGGTTGAGGGATTAGGTTTTAAGGATTGAGGGTTGAGGGATTAGGGTTTAAGGGTTGAGGTCTTAAGGGTAGAGAGTTGAGGGATTAGGTTCTAAGGTATAGGGTTGAGGGATTAGGGTTGAGGGTTCAAGGTTGAGGGTTGACAATTGAGAGTTTAAGGGTTGAGTGTTGAGGGTTTAAGGGTAAAGGGTTGAGGGTTTAAGGGTAGAATATTGAGGGTTGAGGGTTTAAGGGTAGAGGTTTGAGGGTTGAGGGATTAAGGGTTAAGGGTTTAAGGGTTGAGGGTTGAGGGATGAGGGTTTAAGTGTTGAAGGTTAATGGATTAGGGTTTAAGGGTTGAGGGTTGAAGGTTTGGGGTTTGAAGGTTAAGTTTTGAGGGTTGAGGGATTATGGTTTAAGGGTTGAGGGTTTAAGGGATTGGGGTTTAAGGTATAGGGTTGAGGGATTATGTTTGAGGGTTGAGGGTTGAAGGTTTAAGAGTTGAGGGTTTATGGTTTAAGGGATGAGGCTTGAGGCTTGAGGATTTAAGGTTTGAGGATTGAATGGTTGAGGGTTGAAGGTTGAGGGATTAAGGTTTAAGGGTTAAGGGTTGAGGGATTATGGTATAAGGTATAGGGTTGAGGGATTAGGGTTGAGGGTTGAGGGTTGAGGGTTTGGGGAGTTTAAGGGTTGGGGGGTTAGGGGTTGAGGGGTTTAGAGTTTAGGGTTGAGGAGGGTTGAGGTTGGGGAGTTTGGGTATAGGGTTGAGGTATTAGGGTTGGGGTTGAGGTTGAGTTTAGAGTTTGAGGTTTTAATATGGACGAGGTTGAGGGAGTTAAGGTCAAAGGGAGTTTAAGGGTTGAGGGTTGAGGGTTGAGAGATTAGGGTTTAAGGTATAGGTTTGAGGAATTATGGTTGAGGGTTTTATGTATAGGGTTGAGGGTTGGGGGTTTAAGGGTGTAAGGGTTTATGGATTAAGGATTGATGGTTTGAGGGTTTAAGGGTAGAGGGTAGAGGGTTGAGGGTTGAGGGTTGAGGGTTTAGGGATAGGGATTAGGGTTGAGGGTTGAGGTATTAGGGTTTAGTGTTGAGGTATTAGGGTTTAAGGTATATGGCTGAGGGATTAGGGGTAAGGGTTTAATGTATAGGGTAGAGAGTTGAGGTTTGAGGGTTTAGGGTTTAAGGGTTGAGGGTTGAGGGTTGAGGGTTTAAGGGTTAATGGCTTAAGGGTGGAGGGTTGAGTGATTAGGGTCTAAGGTATAGGGTTGAGGGATCAGGGTTAAGGTTTGAGGGTTTAAGGGTAGATGGTTGAGCGTTTAAGGGTAGGGGGTTGATGGTTGAGGGTTGAGGTTTTAAGGGTTGAGGGTTGAGGGTTGAGGGTTGAGGCTTTAATGGTTGAGGATTGAGGGATGATGGTTTAAGGGTTGAGGGATCAAAATTTAAGGGTTGAGGGTTCAATGTTAAGGGTTGAGAGTTGAGGGATTAGGGTTTAATGGCTGAGGGTTGAGGGATTGGGGTTTAAGGTATAAGGTTGAGAGATTAGGGTTGAGTCTTGAGGCTTGAGATTTTAAGGGTTTAAGGGATGAGGCTTGAGGGTTGGGGGTTTAAGGGTTGAGGGATTATGGTTTAAGGGTTGAGGGTTTAGGGATTAGGGTTTAAGGTATATGGTTGAGGGATTGGGGTTGAGGGTTTAATCCTTCTTTTCCTCTCCATCCCTCCTTAGCCATCCCTACATCTCTCACCCCTTGTCTCATTACTAATCCTCTAGGTCTCTCCAATTTCTCTCTTATCCTTTTCATTGTCATTATAGCTCATTAAACCTCACCCTTCATCCCTTGCTACTCTGTTAGGTCTTTCTCACACTTATCTCTCCCATCTTTAGGTCTTTGTGACATGTCAAGGCTTTCATAATTGTAATACCTCCAAAAATGATATTTGGTGCTCACCAAATAGAAAAGATTTTTTGCATCCTATTTGGTGAGTGTCAAATTGCCTACACCAAAAATGGTAAAAAGGGGAGTTGACCCATGATATATGCCCATAATTCTTTGCATTTTCCTGGTTTTGTGCTCTTTGTGACAATAAAAAAACATTTTTATGCAGTTGAATTGTTTTAGTACACCATATTATGCTTTCTCCATCACCTTTTGAGCACCAGTTTTCTTGCTGGACAACGTAGAAGAATATAATTTGAAGTTTCTACATCATATTTGATTATCTTAGGTATTATATTCATTTTTGTAGAATTTAAATGCTTATATTGATTTTTTTTGTTTAGTTTTGACAATATAGACCATTCATTTCATAATTTTATTAATCATAATAGTTTTACATAGAATTCAATGTTGAATAAGGTGAAACTTGAATAAGAAGTTTAATTTTTGGGAGTTTTAAGAAGAAAAAAATGAAAAACATGATATAATTTAGATGAATTCATGTAAACTTATATAGACAATTTCAACATAACAAAAACATTCTTATGTATTCCATTTGTATTGCTTATAGTAGTCCATTTGCATCATGGTTAGTGGAATTCACTCTTTTTCATTGTATCTAGATTGATTTAAGTGGTATTAGAGCTCTATGTTTTTGGTTATCATACTCAATGAGTGTACAAATGATTGAATACAATTTTCCCCTTGTTCCATTTAATAAGACCTTGGAAATGGATGTAATCTGCCCCTTTTCTCCATTAGCTACATATTTTCCTTTGCTTCTCACATAGATCAATTGATTTTCATTTTATTTTTAGCAAATTGATTCACTCTACGTTGGCTAGAATATAGGTGGATTTGGAAATCTCAAAAGGATTAAGAAAACTTTATTTATCCTAGAAACCACCACTATAATGAAGAATTAAGAACACTATATTTATCCTAGAAACCCTCTTAAGAGAGAAAATACAGACTATGGCAGTGGAAAAATTAAACTGTGGCAATTGCAATTGCCCACTACCTATATTATGTAGCAAATTATCATATTCAATGAGTGTACAAATGATTGGCTATAATTTGACCTTTCTTCCTTTCAATAAGACCTTGGTTATGGATGTAATTTGTCCCTTCCTCCATTAGCTGCATATTTTCCTTTTCTTCTCACATTGATCAATTTATTTTCATTTTCCTTTTCTATTTAGTTGCAATTGTCTACTACCTATATTATGTAGCAAATTGTCATATTCAATGAGTGTACAAATGATTGTATATAATTTTCCTCTTGTTCCATCCAATACTTGACCTTGGCTATGGATGTAATCTACACATTGCTCCATTAGCTACATATTTGTGTTTGTTGTTATGCTCCTTTCCTTTGTGTCCCATCTCTTTGAAATACTACATACAATTGTTATGATTAATTCTAAAATAAGAATCTAAATAATTACATTAAATTGTTCCCTCTTCCATCAATCTAAGAAGGAACAATATGAAAATTTCTCCAATTGAATTTTTAACCAATGCAACCTCCAATTTATAGATTCCATCAACTCAAGAAGCTGAAACAATGATTGTTCAATTCAAATTCCAAATTCTAGCATGCGTATTATTCAAGGATGCAACTGCAAATGTGGTAAAATTCCTTACTAGCTTGAGATTACAACTAGGTAGTGGACTAGGGGTATAAGAGCTATGGTTAGAGAAGATGATGTTAGTGAAATTTGTTTCAAAAGAATAGAGGAAAATGTAATGAGTGATTCCTATACCATGGATAAGAAAAATTAGATAGACATCTTCATGCAAGTATTTATTGAGATTTTTGGATTTCTTAAGTATGAGGAAGAAGTTACCTTATATTGCATTAATTAAATTCTATTTATTACTATTAAATATACATATGAAAGAGTATTGTTGTTGCTCTCTACATTTAGGTGTGTTTGAGAAGGTAGAGAAGGTGTGTTTTCTACCCTTACTAACTCAATAGTTGTCCTCTTTGATAGCATCATGCATTGCCATCTAGGGTTGTCCTTACATGGATTCTTCTCTTGACAATCCACTTTAATGATCTTTGTCCTCTTAAAGGTTCTTCATGATTTCCAATGCATAGCCATTTAAGATGTCCTCTTTAAAGAAGACTATGACTATACTATTTCATTTTAGGATGCTCTCAAATGTCTTCATTGGTCATGTGCATGTTCATTTTCATATACATGGTTCTTTACCTAAGACTGTCATAGGTCTGCCCCTACCATCTTCTTGGTCAATAATTCCTTCATTACCCTTCTTCATGGTGGTTGTCCTCAACATTATGTTCATTGTACTTTGTAACCTTCTCTAAGTTCATTGCATTGTTTGAAACCTCCTTCATTGCATAGTTGTTATTTGTCTCCTATTCTCATTATGACCGTGTGGCTAGCTTCTTGATTGCATAACCTTCATATTGATATTGTTGTCCTTTCTTGGATTGAAAGTTACTGTCCTTTTACTACTGCCCTCTCAAACTTGCCGATGTCCCTTCTTGTAAAGGATTCCCCTTAGACTGTATTATAGTCATAAGGCTATCTAATCTACCCTCTCAAACGTGCTTCTGTCCCTTCTCTTGTTGTGAATAAATTATTAAATGTTGCCATTTCATTGTTATGACTAAATTTGCTACTTCTTGCTACTTCTTTGCATCATTCCAATGAAAACCCACAAACTAAAAGGATATACCCTTGGTGAAAGAGTATTATTAATGCCCTTGGTGAAAGAGTATTATTGCTGCCCTCTACATTTATGTGTGTTCGAGAAGGAAGAAAATCACATTCATGAATTTAAGTGTCTGTCATGTTTGTCATGTGAAAGAGTATTATTGGTGCCCTCTAAATTTAAAGTTTTGTGCTTGTCACCTTCTCACATAGATCAATTGCAATCTTTTTTATTTGATTTTGATATTTTTGTATTATTGAGAATTACTTACTTTTGTTTTTTTGTGTGTTTGTGAACATTTAGCATTGACCATAATCATGTGAAATCTATACAATAATCATGATAAAAAATCAACATCACCCAACCATGATGCATGAACAAACACAATATGCACACCATATGAGTGTGATACAACCATTAAAAAAACCAAATACAACTCCATGAAATGCATGTTAGTTGACCCTCCACATAAAATTTGTGTCATCATAATGCACAACAGTGAATGTTGCTAACCATAATGCATGAATAAGCACACTAGGCATACCATATGAGCTTGATGCACAGTAGTCATAATGGACAATTCACACAAAATGAATAACGCTCATAGGATATTGTCATATATGTCAATCAACCTTGACCCACACCAAACTTGCTATATAATTTTGATGTAATTTTCAAATAAAAACTATACAATCCAATGACATACATCATTAGTGCCTTCAAATCAAGCCTATCATACAACTCCATCTATGTCACTAGATCCTTCATACAAAATCCATACAATCGTGTAGGAATAAATTGCACTCAAATATGATGTATAAACAAGAACAAAAAGCATTCCATACAAATCTAATGTAACCTTTCAACAAAACCAAACATACAACAAAATGATATATATCATCAATTCCTTCATTCAAATGTCGTACACTCATGTAGAAGCATCAATGTCACTCAACCATAATGCATGGATAAGGAACTTTCATAAAACTTCCATACAAAATCATTTGTAACCATCAACTAAAATCCATACAACATAGTGGAATATATGATATTAGAACCTTCACTCAAAAGATCATAATCAACATGCATGAATAAATACACTAAGAACACCATAATGAACACTAGTTATGATGTATGCTTAACAAAAAATCCAAAATCGGTAGGATGTTTTCATACATGTCATTCAACTTGACACATATGTCTTACTACATTCAAACAAAGATAAGAGTCAATTTCACTCTATTATGATGCATAAAAAAATGCATTAGGTATGACATAAAATTTTGATGTATAATGGAAATATAATCCACACCATTTAACCCTAATACATAAGTACACTAAGACTCACCGTGAAACTCAATGGCATACATGGCATTAGACCAAACCAACATGCATGCAGTGTAAAGTTGAAAGGTGGTGTAATTTTTTCTTTGTTCATCGTGTGACCAAATTGATAGTTCCAAAACATCCAAATGGGTAGGTTTACACTAGGAAAAGTTTTATTTTGCACCCAAAAATGTTGAAATAGTCTGAGCTACATTGCACTAGCAATATCTCTTAAGAGACCAAAGTGCAAAAGGGAAAAAAAAATTGATGAGTTGTTACTCAGAAACTGTGGCACTCAGAAACATTATGTCTGAAGGTACAGGATCAAGTATGGTCTCTCTACAATAATCTCTCTTATTTTTTTATAGCTACGAGACATTTGTCTATGGTGATGAGTTTTTAGTTGATGAAAAAGCATCAAATGCATGCAGTGTAAAGTTGCAAGGTGGTGTAATTTTTGTTTTGTTCATCATGCAACCAAATTGATAGTTCCAACACATCCAGATGGGTAGGTTAACACTAGGGAATGTCATGTTTTACACCCAAACATGTTGGAATAGTTTGAACTACATTGCATCGACAATATCTCTTAAGAGACCAAAGTGCAAAAAAGAAGCAAACTTTGGTGAGTTGTTCCTTGGAAACTGTGGAACTCAAAAACATTATGTATGAAGGTACAAGATCATGTAGGTCCCCTATACAATAACCTCTCTTGGTTTTTGATATCTTTGAGTTGTTTGCAGGTGGTGATAGTTTTTCAGTTGATGGAAAAAGTGTTAAATGCATGCAGTGTAAAGTTGCAAGGTGGTGTAATTTTTGTTTTGTTCATCATGCGACCAAACTGATAAATCTAACATGTCTAGATGGGTAGTTTTATGCTAGGGAAGGTCCTTCTTTGAACCCAAACATGCCAGAATATTCTGGGGTACATTGCATGAGCGATATCTCTTCAGAGACCAAAGGGAAAAAAGGAAATTTTTTTTGACAATTTGTTACTTGGAAATCGTCACACTTAGAAACATTTTTTTGAAGGTATAAAATCACATAGGGCCCCTCTATAATAACCTCTCTCAGTGTTTGATATATCCAAGTTCTTTTCCCGTGGTGACGAGTTTATAGTTGATGGAAAAAGTGTTAAATGCATGCAGTGTAAAGTTGCAAGGTGGTGTAATTTTTGTTTTGTTCATTGTGCAACCAAACCGACAATTCCAACATGTTAGATGGGTAATTTTATGCTAGGAAAGGTCTTTTTTCACACCAAAACATGCCGGAACATTTCAAAATAAATTGCACCGATGATATCTCTTAAGAGACTAAAGTGAAAAAGGCAACAAATTTTGAAGAGTTCTTACTCAAAAACCATGGTAGTTAGAAACATTATATCTAAAGTTACAGGATCAAATAAGGCCCCTTTACAATAACCTCTCTTAGTTTTTGATATCTTTGAGCCGTTTTCCTGTGGTGATGAGTTTTTAGTTGATGGAAAAAACATCAAATATATGCAATGTAAAGTTGCAAGGTGGTGTAATTTTCATTCTATTTGCGATGTGACCAAACCAACAGTTCAAACACGTCTGGATGGCTAGGTTTATGCTAGGCAAGGCCTTGTTTTGCACACAAACATGTTAGAATAGTTTGAGCTACATTGCATCAACGATATCTCTTAAGAGAACAAAGTGCAAAAGGGAAACAAAATTTGATGACCTATTACTCAGAAACCGTGGCACTTAGAAACATTATGTCTAAAGGTACAAGATCATATAGGGCCCCTATATAATAATATCTCTCATTTTAATGTCTTTGATCCATTAGCTTGTGGTGAAGAGTTTTTAGTTGATGGAAAAAGCATCAAATGCATGCACTATAAAGTTGCAAGGTGGTGTAATTTTGATTTGTTCATCGTGTGACCAATCCGATAGTTCCAACACATCCAGATAGGTAGGTTTATACTCTTGTTTCACACCCAAACATATTGAAAATGTTTGAGCTACATTGCACTAGCGAATCTCTTAAGAGACCAAAGTGCAAAAAGGTAGCGAAGTTTGACGAGCTATTACTCATAAACCATGACACTTAGAAACATTTCCTCTGAAGGTACAAGATCACGTAGGATTTTCTATAATAACCTCTCTCGGTTTTTGATATCTCCAATTCGTTTGCCCATGGTGATGAGTTTTTAGTGGATGGAAAAAGTGACAAATGCATGCAGTGTAAAGTTGCAAGGTGGTGTAATTTTTGTTATGTTCATCATGTGACCAAATTGATAGTACCAAAACATCTAGATGGGTAGGTTTACACTAGGGAAGATCTTGTTTCACACCCAAACATGTTGAAACATTTTGAGCTACTTTGCACCAATGATATCTCTTAAGAGACCAAAGTGCAAAAGGGTTGCAAACTTTGATGAGCTGTTACTCACAAACCGTGGCACTTAGAATTTTTTTTTCTAAAGGTAAGGATCATGTAGGGACCCTCTACAATAACCTCTCCTAGTTCTTGATATCTCCAAGCTGTTTTCCCATGATGAAAAGTTTTCAATTGATGGAAAAAGCATTAAATGCATGCAGTGTAAAGTTGCAAGGTGGTATAATTTTCATTATGTTCAACCAAACCAAGAATTCCAACACATCTAGATGGGTAAGTTTATGCTAGGTAAGTTCCTTTCGAACACCCAAACATGTCGAAACATTTCGGGCTACATTGCACCAATGATATCTCTTAAGAGACCAAAGTGCAAAAGGGAAACAAAATTCGACAAGATGTTACTCAAAAACTGTGGCACTTAGAAATATTCCTTCTAAAGGTATAGGATCACATAGGAACCCTCTACAATAACCTCTCTCTATTTTTGATATCTCCAATTCATTTTCCCATGGTGATGAGTTTTTAGTTGATGGAAAAAAATGCCAAATGCATGCAGTGTAAAGTTGCAAGGTGGTGTAATTTTTGTTCTATTCATCGTGCAACCAAATTGAAAGTTCCAACATGTTTATATGGGTAGGTTTACACTAGAGAAGGTCTTGTTTCACACCCAAACATGTTGAAACATTTAGACTACATTGCACTAACAATATCTATTAAGAGACCAAAGTGCAAAAGGGTAGCAAACTTTACTGAGATGTTACTCAAAAACTATGACACTTAGAAATTTTTTTTATAAAGGTACAAGATCATGTAGGGCCCCTCTACAATAACCTCTCTCTATTTTGGATATCACCCAACTGTTTGTGTGTGGTGATGAGTTTTCAGTTGATATAAAAAGTGTCAAATACATGTAGTGTAAAGTTGCAAGGTGGTGTAATTTTCATTCTATTCATTGTGTGACAAAACTGACAGTTCCAACACATCTGGATGGGTAGGTTTATGCTAGGAAAGGTCCTTTTTTGCACCCAAACATTTCAAAATAGTATGAACTACATTGCACAGGTGATATCTCTTAAGAGACCAAAATCCAAAAGGGCAACAAACTTTGACGAGCTATTACTTGAAAACTATGGCACTTAAAAACATTCCATCTAAAGGTATGAGATCACATAAGGACCCTCTACAATAAACTCTCTGATTTTTTGATATCTCCAAGCTATTTTTTCATGGTGATGAGTTTTTAGTTGATGGAAAAAGTGTCAAATGCATGCAGTGTAAAGTTGCAAGGTGGTGTAATTTTTTTTATTCTTCATGCGACCAAACTGATAGTTCCAACACATCTAGATGGGTAGGTTTACGCTAGGAAAGGTCTTGTTTCACACCCAAACAAGTTAGAATAGTCCTCAAGCTACATTGCATCGATGATATATCTTAAGAGACCAAAGTGGAAAAAGTAGAAAATTTAACGAGCTCTTACTCAAAAAATGTGGCACTTAGAAACATTTTGTATGAAGGTATAGGATCATGTAGGGACCCTCTACAATAACCTCTCTTATTTTTTGATATCTCCAAGTTGTTTTCCCATGGTAATGAGTTTTTCAGTTGATGGAAAAAGTGTAAAATACATGCAGTGTAAAGTTGCAAGGTGGTGTAATTTTCATTCTATTCGTCGTGAGAGAAAACTGACAATTTCAACACTCTAGGTGGGAAGGTTTATGCTAGGAAAGGTCCTATTTTGCACCCAAACATGTTGAAACAATCTGAGCTACATTGCATCGATGATATCTCTTAAGAGACCAAAGTGCAAAACGACAACAAACTTTGACGAGCTATTACTCAGAAACCTTAGCACTTAGAAACATTTCATTTGAAGGTACAATATCATGTAGGACTCCTCTACAATAACCTCTCTTGTTTTTTGATATCTTCGATCCATTTTCCTGTAGTGATGAGCTTTTGATTGATAGAAAAAGCATCAAATGCATGCAATGTAAAGTTGCAAGGTGGTGAAATTTTTGTTCTATTTGTCGTGTGAGAAAACTAACAGTTCCAATTTTCATTTTGTTAATGTATGTAGGTAATCATAAATACACATGGAGTAATCTTGTTGAAGATACATCCAGTCATGAATAAAACACATAGATATACATAATGTGTGAAGTATGAGGCATACACGTGAATACATGTAATACATGAAGTATACACAAGAAGCATGAAGCATACACATGAATACACATAGTACATAAAGTATACACAAGAAGCATTAAGCATACACACAAATACACATAATACATGAAGTATACACATGAAGAATGAAGCATACACATGAACAAATGAAGTATACACAGGAAGCATGATGCAATGCACGTGAATACACGTAATATGTGAAGTATACACAAAAAGCATGAAGCATACATGTGAATACACAGGAAGCACGAAACATACACGTGAACACATGAAGTATACATGATAAGCATGAAGCATACACTTGAATACATGTAATATGTGACGTATACATAAGAACCATGAAGCATACATGTGAATACACACAATACATGATGTATACACAAGAAGCATGAAACATACACATGAACACATGAAGAATACATAGGAAACATGAAGCATAGACATGAATACACGTAATACATGAAGTATACACAAAAAGCATGAAGCATACACGTGAATACATGAAGTATACATAGGAAGCATGAAGCATACATGCAAATAAACATAATACGTGAAGTATACATAGAAATCATGAAGCATACACATGAACACATGAAGTATACATAGGAAGCATGAAGCATACACATGAATACATGAAACACATGAAGAAGACACAAGAAGCATGGGGTAAGTGCAGAAAGATGGGGATCCAAATAGGGTTTTAAGTGGTGACTATTTTTTTGAAATCAGGAAATATTGACCTTGGATGAGAAATTGAGGATCTAGTCACACTAAATTTTTTAAGATGCAACAAAAATAATGTTTGTAGTTCTTTGAGTCTACTTTCTAAACTACCAATTCTTTTTGAAAATGGTAGAGATTAAGGGGTTCAAAAAAGGGAGCCATAGAAACTAGTGTTGTTTTTGTCAAAAATATAAAATAGCATTTTTGTGCCTCCCTCAAAAGGTTAAATTTTTTTTGGTATTTTTAAAATCACTTTAGTGAGAAATTAGCTAACAATATGTAGTTTATTCTTGATAATTCTAATAATTTTTTAATAAACATGTGATTTTTTACTAATTTTCAAAGTGGAAAGATCCTAAAAAATAGAATTTTGGTTGTGCTACCCCTATAATTTTTGAAAACTAATCAAAAATCAATTTTTTTGAATATCTGTAGAATGGACTCTAGTTTATAAAAGTGTAATTATTTCAAATTTCAATGAATAGTTAAAAAATAAAGTTAAAAATATGAAACACTGGTTTTTGACAAAAAACATAAACACAAATAAAAGAAATTAAAGGTGAAAGCATTAGCATTGTCAAAATGTGAAAAAAATTGCATCATTAAATAGCTCAGAAAGAGTCAAACATTATCTAGGTGTTCAATTTACTTGACCTTGAGACACATGCAAACTTTACGATAAGAATGAATGAGATTATGTGAAATCTTATAGAATATGCAAAAACACATCTTTGGATGTTGGGAAGGAACTCCAAGCCTTTGGATTGGAAATCCAAAGAAAATCCTAAGCCTATGGCTTAGGGATTCCCAAAGAAAGATATAACACGAGCGTGTTATAATGCATTCATGTTATGTTTTTTTTTTTTTTCTCCTTTTTGGTAAAATTTTGTTGTATGTTTCTCAAGCTTGACATAACGCGAGCACGTAATAATGTGCTCGTGTTATGTCTCACTTGGAATTATTTTTGTGCAATTTTGTTAAGTATTTTTGTTGTATGTATGTTTGTATATATATTTGTATGTATGTATGTCTTTATGTATGTATGTATGTATACTTATATGTATGATTGTATGCATGTATGTACATATGTATGCATGTATGTTTGCATGCATATATGTATATACGTATGCTTGTATGTATGTATGTATGTATGCATGCCTATATGTATGTATGTATGTATTTATGTATGCTTTTATATATGTATGTATGGTTGTATGTATGTATATAAGGGTTTTGGGTTTAGGGTATGTAAGGGTGAGGGTATAGGCTATAGGGAAGAGGGTTGAGGTTTCTAGGTTTAGGGTTTAAGGTATAGGGTTGAGGGTCAAGGGATTAGAGCTTAAGTAATATATTGAGTGTACATAGTAGAGGGTTGAGGTTTTACAATTGAGGGATAATATTCAATGTGTTGAGTGTATAAGATTAAGTGTGTAAAGTATGCACATTAGGATTTAAGATATTGGGTTTAGGGTTTATGATATGGATTGAGGGTATAAGGAATAGGGTGACTTGGGTTGTGAGTACATATGGTTTAGTTTTAAGTATAGGGTTGAGGGACAATATTCAGGGTTTAGGGTATAAGGGTGAGTTTATGGGGTATAGGGATGAGGGTTTTTGGTTGTAGGGTTGAGGATTGAGGGATTACGACAAGTATATGGTTGAGGGTATAGGGTTAAGGGTTGAGAGTTTATAGTTGAGGGACAATGCTCAAGGTTGAGTGTCTAAGATATAAGGTTCAAGGTAAAGGGTTCAGGGTTGATAGTTTACAGTTGAGGGATAATGATAATGTTTAAGGTTGATGGTATAAGGTGTATGGATGAGGGTGGATGGTATAGGGTAAAGGGTAGAGGTTTGAGGGTTGAGGGATAATGTTCAGGGTTGAGTGTCCAAGGTTAAGTATATATGTTATAGGCCCATTAGGGTTTAAGATATTGGGTTCATGGATTAGGGCTTAAGTATAGGGTCAAGGGTTGAGGTTGTAGGTTGTAAGGTTGAGGCTTTAAGGGTTGAGGGTTTAGGAATTAAGATTGAGGGTTGAGGTTTTAAGAGTTGAGTGTTGAGGGTTTAGGGTTGATGGTTTAAGGGATAAGGCTTTAAGGGTTGAGGGTTTAAGGGTTGATGGATTAGGGGTTGAGGGTTTAGGGTTTAAGGGTTTAAGGGTTGAGGGATTAGGTTTTAAAGGTTGATGTATTAGGGTTTAAGGTTTGAGGGTTGAGGGATTAGGGTTTAAGGTATAGTGTCAAGGGTTGAGGGTTTAGGGATAGGGTTTATGGTTTAAGGTTTAAGGATTGAGGGTTGAGGCTTTAGGGATATGGTTTAGGGTTGAGGGTTAAGGGATTAGGGTTTAATGGTTGAGGGTTTAATGGTTTAGGGTTTAATCATTGAGGGTTAAGATATTAGGGTTTAAGGTATAGGGTTGGTGTATTAGCATTAACGGTTTCATGTAAGGGTAGAGGGTTGAGGGATTATGGTCAAGGATTTAAGGTATAGGGTTGAGTTTCTAATGTATACAATAGAGGGTTTAAGGGTTTAGGGCTTAGGGTTTAATGGTTGAGGGTCCAATGTATAGGGTAGAGGGTTGAGGGTTTAATGTATAGGGTAGACGGTTGAGGGATTAAGGATTTAAGGTATAGGGATGATGGATTAGGGTTGAGGGTTTAATCAGAGGGTAGAGGGTTGAGGGTTCAAGGGTTGAGGGTATAGGGTTGAGGGATCATGGTTGAAGGTCCAATGTATAGGATATCAGGTTTAATGTATAGGGTAGAGGGTTGAGGGATTAAGGTTCTAAGGGTTGAGGGGTTAAGGGTTAAGGGTTGAGGGTTTAAGGGTTTAAGGGTTGAGGGTTGAGGGCTTAAGGATTTAGGGTTGATGGATTAGGATTGATGGTTGAGTGTATAGGTTTTAGGGTATAGGTTTGAGGGATTAGGGTTGAGGATCCAATATATAAGGTAGAGGGTTGAGAATTGAGGGTTGGGGGTTTAATGTATATGGTAGAGGGTAGAGGGTTAATAGATTAAGGGTTGAGGGTTGAGGGATTAGGGTTGAGGGATTAAGGGTTGAGGGTTGAGGGTTTAGGGTTGAGGGTTTAAGGGATTAAGAGTTGAGGGTATAGGGTTGAGGGATTAGGGTTGAGGGTTTAGGGTAGAGTGTTGAGAGTAGAGGGTTGAGGGTTTAAGGGTTGAGGGTTGAGGGTTTATGGTTGAGGGTTTAAGGGTTTAAGGGTTGATGCTATACAGTTGAGGGATTAAGGTTGAGGATTTAGGGTTTGATGGATTAAGGTTGAGGATTGAGGTTTGAGGGATATTAAGGGTTTAAGGAGAGAGAGAGAGAGAGAGAGAGAGAGAGAGAGAGAGAGAGAGGTAAGATTAGGGTTTAAGGGTATATGGTTTAGGGTTGATGAATGAGGTTTTAGGGTATAGGGTAAAGTGTTTAGGGTTTAGGATTTAAGATAAAGGGTCAATGGTTAATGTACATGCTTGAGCATATAGGGAATTATGGTGAAAATTCATATCACACATAGAATGATACATACATAGCACTTATACAATGTCATAATTGGTCAAAGATAGGTCTCATTAATGTACCTTAACCCAAGCCCCTATTGACACATGATAATAGTTAAGAAACTTTTACAAAATCAACATTTTCAAAACGTGAGCGCATTTTGGAAAATTTGAAATATGGTCATTTTTAGAGCAAGCTAAAATGCGCTCACATTATAATGTGAGCATGTTTTATTTTTCTCTAAAAATGGTAAAATAGCTAGGGAACCCATGATCCAGGCCTGCATGCTCTAATATTCTCCTGCTTTTGCACATGATCTGATAAAAAAAATAGTTTTTGATGATGTTGGGAAGAGTACATGAAAATTTTACACATTGCACCACATTTGCATCAACTTTCCACCACCTCTTTTTGGTTTTCCAAATTAAGGAGGAATTAACATAGTTTTTACTTTAAATTTGATTATATCATTCAATTTTCAATATTTTTAGTGTTGCAATGTTAATTATTATTGAATTTTTATAATTTAACATTATAGATTGGTTAATTGTATAGTTTTTAGTATTTCAATTATAGTTATATACAATTGAACATTGAAAAGGAAGCAAGTTTTTGAAAAGCTCAAATGTTGAGGAGTTTGATGCAATAAGAAAAATACTACACATAATTGGGTAGTTTCTCAATTCAAATCTTCATTTTTAAGGTATGTCAGGTCTTTATACATGTTCTTTACATTTTCCTTCATTCTATTATGTTTCTTTACCATCCCTTATCATACATGCTTAATACAATGCTTTGATTTTGTTATCATGTTGATTTTGGGATTAGATTTATTTAAGTATTCAAAATTATGAGTGCTCAACATACATATCCTTAATAAAATTCATTAGATTTTGCTAAGGGATTAGATTAGATTTTGTAAAATTCATATTCCATGTTCATCATTGGTTTTTTTTTTACTTTTTGACATCTATGAGCATTCAAGGGGGGTTCCTTTGAAAATTATCACTATAACCTTAGCCCCTCTTAGCACATTTTAACCTAAACAATTCTTCACTCTTTGTAGTGGTTTTTCTGCTCTTATAGTATCACACAGCTCTTGGGCAACCAAAAAAATCATGGTTTGTATTGCTGCAATATCCACATAGTTTCTTCCTTTCTTCCCTTCTCTAACCTTAATCTCTTCTTCTACAATGTCCTCCACTAAACTCATTGCAGTAGGATCTATTGTCATTATATTATTCTCTATAACTAGTAGAAGGTATGTCTTTAGGGAGTTTCAGTACTACATTTTAAATTGAGTATATGTCATTGATCTCTCCATTTGGGCTATTGATGCCCATAATTTTTTTTGTAAAGAGATCCTTTTTCCAATCCTTTAACCCTTTCCATAACCTTGTGGAAAGGTTCACTATTTTTGTATTTGTGGTTCCCATAGGGTTTATACTCCTCTTCATCCCTTGACTAAAATAATAGTGAAGAGAAATCATCCAACTTTCCATGAAGATCACAAAAAAAAAAAATTTAACCTCCTTGAAGGCTCCCTTTATTGAAACATTTCCCTCATCTTCCTCACACTTTCTAAAGTAATCATTGTAAAGTTGTTGTCAAACCCTCTATGGTTGGGAAACAACTTCAGCTTCACCCCAAAATAGCAAAATTTACTTATATATGACAAATATTCCAAATGAAAATGTTGCTTAAGGTCTGATATGGTGAATATCTAGAAATTTTGGTGGCTAGAGATGAAAGGAAGTATGCCACAAAGATTGCATAATGTGCCTAGTGTTCTTATGCATTAGGATTGATGACATTAACTATGTGTGATTTATTATAAGTATTTTATGTCAATCGTCAAATACCATGCATGCTATTTAGTCTTATGGCGTGTCCTAGTGCACTCATGCATTAGTAATAATGACATTAATTATATGGATAATATACATGAAACTATTATGTCATGCCTAGTGTGCTTGCGCATTCACCATGGTTGAGTGACATCAACTCTAGTGTGTAATGGATTAAATTTGATATGTCATATATGGTGTACATTAAGGTTGAATGACCTAGTATCCTTTGATTTTCATGCCTTTTGAGTGAAGCTTCCATCACAAATATAGTGCATCAAACTCCCACATTATGTGTCTAGTATGCTTAACCATGCATCATGGATAACAATATTTATGATAGTGTGTTTTGATTGTATTAGTTTTATTTTAAATTTTAATAGTGTATATGTCATTGAGTTGTATAGGTTTTATTTGAGTTTCTAATGAGATTGTATGGGTTTTTTTTTAAGGTTGCATCAAAATCCTACCACGTGTTCTTAGTGTACTTGTTTATTCATCATGGTTGAGAGACATTTAATCTTCTACATGACAATTGGATTTTGTATGAAGGGTTGAATGACATATTTCATTGATTTATATGGATTTGTTTGAATTTTATAATGACAAATGTGTCATTGAGTTGAATGGATTTTGTTGCCCTTTTTTGCTGCCCTCTTCATGCCCTTTGTTGCCCCTCCTCATGCCTCTTTTGGACTGTCATATATTGCGTATACGGTAATTTCATGACAAATTTCAGATTTGTGTAAGTTATTTATTTACTCTATAGTACTATGGTGGAACTAATATTTATCTCTTTTTATGCTATAGATAAAAATCTTCGTCATGTCGAGGAAAAAATCAAGAATTAAACCAACATAGGAAGAGCAAGAAGCTAAGAATGCAAAGAAAGCAACATAAATGAGGGGACTTCATGAGAAGAGGAAATTAGACATGATAGTCGAAGACATGCTGATTGAAGAGGAACCTCAACCATCAGCAAGAGATATGGTATTGGCGGTACAAAGGGAATGAATGAAAAACCTTCGTGCTATGAGAGATTTCAATATCGTAGTTAAAGATACGTCCTCTACCACAAGTCAAGATGGAGGGACACCATCTACCGCATATCGAGTTGAAATTACATCATCACTCACATGTGAAGGAGGTACACCACATTTCCCATCTCAACTTCAAGGTACGCCATCTATTCTATCTTCGATCAAAGGTATGACATCTATCCCATCTCATTTAAATATTGATGAAATTCCTCATGTTGAGAAAAATTTACCTTTGAGAACACAACCTAGAATTTTGCATTGAAATCCCAAGTATTTGATTAATATTGATGAAAATATTTTGTAGCCAATGGAAGATAAGATTCCAAAACACACTTATAGAAGATATGCTCATAAGATTTGGAGAGTGTTCTTTAAGAAATTAAATGAGATCGAAAGATGTCAACTATTTGTTGAAATGATACAAAGAATAAAGTATAGGTCCATCATGAGGATTATTAGGTTGAGAACATCAGAGGCTTCAAGTGAAAAATATATTGTAAAGAATCTAATGAGTGCATATGAGAGTGTGGGTAACACCTCACACACAAAAGATAGTAATATCACACGACATGTCATTACATCAACAATAGAAAGTAATCAAATGGATAAAACTCATCTCATTAGAAAGACAAGTCAAGCATTGAGAATAAATAGAAAAACTTTATCAAGAGTCATTGGAAGGTGCCAAAGAATTGAGGACACTGATGACAATGAATTATGGAAATTCTCGGGAGACTACCACAAAAAGATAAACCAATTATTGAAGCATTGAGATCACTAATTGAAGAATTTTGGAAGAATTACACAAGGGTATCTCTGAAGGGATGTGGTAAGAAGGAGAATTGGTAGTTGAAACTGTGAGCCACATCCAAAGAATTTTTTGGATACAACTCAAGCACAATTTTTTGGTAAATTTCTAGAGATGTATCCTCAAGTTAAAAAATTTCAAAGATATTTTGAAATGCTAAAACCTTTCTATGTAAAACTAAATTACACACACATTAATTTTTGTTTTAGAGTACATATTGATTTTTCTAACCATTTTTATGTTTATTGGTCTATATGTTTAGATTTGCATACTAACAATGTTTTGCAGGATTATGACATACATGGCCCACCTACATCTTCAAGAGACTTCATATAAAAAAAAGTATGTGAAAGAGAGGAAGTTCAAATATTCTATAGGAAATTATGCTTGGATGACACATGTTAGCATTGTGGTGGCTTGCAATGTATGCCAATAGTGAACATATGGAAAGCACACATACGGTTGGAAATGAACTAGTAGAGTTCAACAAGTATAAAACACTGGACTACAATACAAAAGATGGTAAAGAAGAAAAAAGGTGTGATTTGGTTATTCAAAAGATTCCAGTGTATCAATCTATGTCTACATTTCATGATATTATAGTGTATGAGTATGCAAGACATACCCATAGAGATCGATGGTTGGAATTATAATTCAAGTTATGCAAGGACACATTTCCACTTTGTAGCATTATTTTAGTCATCGAATTTGCAAAGAACTACAGTCTATAGCCACAATGTGAGGTGCAATCACAATATTGGGTAAGTGCAAAAATATGGGGGGCCAAAAAGGGGTCTTAAGTGGCCACTTTTTTTCTGAAATTAGGAAATATTGACCTTGGATGTGAAATTGAGGATAGTTACACTCAATTTTTAGATGAAATACAAACAAGGATCGTAGTGCTCTGAGTCTACTTTCTAAACTACTAATTTTTTTTTTAAAATGGTAGAGATTAAGGGGTTCAAAAGAGGGAGCCACTTAAATTGGTGTTGTTTTTGTCAAAGAAAATAGCATAGCGACTTTTGTGGCTCCCTCAAAAGGTTAACTTTTTTTTGGTATTTTTAAAATTGCTTCAGTGAGAAATTAGCTAACAAGATGTAGTTTATGCCCAATTTTTTTGATAATTTTTTAATGAATATTTGATTTTTTACTAATTTTCAAAGTGGACACTTGGCTGTGCTACCCCTATAAATTTAGAAAAATAATTGAAAATCAATTTTTTAATGTGTAGAATGGAGTCTAGTTTCTAAAAATGTAATTTATTTGAAATTTTGATGAACATATAATTAATAAAGAAAAAGATACCAAACACTAGTTTTTGCCAAAAAATAGACACACAAACAAAAGAAATTAAAGATCAAAGGCTTAACATTGTCAAAATGTGAAAAAATTACATCGTTAGATAGCAATGAGAGAGCCTAACATTACCCAGGTGTTTCATTTGTTCAACCTTGAAACACATGCAAACTTGATGCTTAGCATGAATGTGATTATATGAAATATTGTAGAATTTGCAAAAAACATGTCTTTGGACGTTGGGAAGGCACTCCAAGCCTTTGGGTTGGTATTCCAAAGAAAATACTAGGCCTAAGGCTTGGGGATTCCCAAAGCAAGAAATAACATGAGCGTGTTATAACATGCTCGCATTATTTCATAGTTTTGACATGTTTTTTGTGTTTCTGCCCAAGGGTTACCTAAGCAAGACATAATGTGAGTGCGTTATAACGTACTCACATTATGTCTTGCTTTGTGTTAAATTCTAATCTATTAAATGTATGTGTGTATGTATGTATGCTTCTATGACATGTATGTATGTATGTATTCCTTTATGTATGTATGTATCAGTGTATGTATGTATGTATGTAAGATTGTATGTACATATATATGTATGCTTGTATGTATGTATGCATGTATGTATGTATGTATGTCTGCTTATATGTATGTATGTATGTATGTCTTTAGAGGGGGGGAGAATTTTAAGAGAGAGAGAGAGAGAGAGAGAGAGAGAGAGTTGTCTAGGTAGGGTGGGAGGAGACCTGAGAGAGAGAGGGGTGGGAAGGAGAGACCCAAGAGAGAGGGGAGGATAGAAGGGGGTTGGGAGTTAGAGGGACTTGAAGGTAGGGTGGGGAGGACAGAGGAGAGAGAGGGGAGAGAAAGAGATTTATGTAGGTAGGGAAAAGAGGAGATGAAGGATAGTGTGAGGGGTGAGAGGGAGAGACTTGAGAGATAGGGAGAGAGAGGGGCAAGAGAGAGGGAGTGGGGAGAGAGAGAGGGAGGAAAGAGAGAGATTTGAGAGAGGGAGAGGGTGGGGAGAGAGAGACTGAGAGATAGGGAGGGTAGAGAGGGAGGAGAGAGGGGTTGGAGGAGATGGACTTGTTCAGATAGGGGTGGAGGGATAAAGAGAGGAGAGAGAGAGAGCTACTCCAGGTAGGGTGCTAGAGAGAATTAAGAGAGAGGGTGTGGTGGGAGGGAGAGACCCAATAGAATAGGAGAGAGAGGAGTGAGAGAGAGGAGATATATATATATATATATATATATATATATATATATATATATATATATATATATATATATATATATATATATATATATATATATATATATATATATATGTGTAGAAAGAGGGAGAGGCAGGGGAGAGAGCTTGAAAGAGAGAGAGGTGAGATAGATAGGATAGGATAGGGTGGAGAGAGATAGTTGAGGGATTATGTTGGAAGGTCCAATGTATAGGTAGTGCTGAGGGTTAAGGGTTGAGGGTTTTAAGGATTTAGGAGTTGAGGGATGAGGTTGAGGGTTTGGCGAAGTTTAGGTTGAGGGATTAGTTGAGGGTTGAGGTATAGGGAACAGCATATATGTTTTAGGGTGTAGGGTTGAGGTATTATGGTTGAGGATCCAATGTATATGGTAGAGGGTTGAGAATTGAGGTTTCAAGGTTTAATGTATAGGGTAGAGGGCAGAGGGTTGAGGGTTTAAGGGTTTAAGGGCTTAAGGTTTGAGGGATTAGGGTTTAAGGGTTGAGGATTAAGGACTAAGGTTTGAGGGTTGAGGGTTTAGGGATTGAGGGTTGGGGGATTAAGGGTTGAGGTATTAAGGGTTGAGGGTTTAGGGTTTAAGGGTTGATGGATTAGGGTTGAGGGATTAAGGGTGAGCGTTGAGGGTTTAGGGTAGAGAGTTTAAGGGTTGAGGGATTAGGGTTGAGGGTTTATGGTATTGGGTAGAGGGTAGAGGGTAGAGGGTTTAAGGGTTGAGGGTTGAGGGTTTAAGGGTTGAGTGTATAGGGTTGAGGGATTATGGTAGAGAGGGATAGATTGAAGGAGAATTGAGATAGAGAGAAGGAGGGAAGAGGAGGGAAGAAGAAAGATAGATGAGGGTTGAGGATCCAATGTATAGGGTAGAGGGTTGAGAATTGAGGGTATAGGGTTGAGGCCAGGCTGATGGTTTAGGGTGTTCCAAGTTGAGGGTAGAGGGTTGAGGGTATTGGGTTGGGGGATGAGGGTTGAGGGTCCAATGTATAGGGAAGAGGGTATAGGGGTTAAGGGTTTAGGGTTTAAGGGTTGAGGGTTGAGGGATTAGGGTTGATGGATTAAGGGTTGATGATCCAATGTATAGGGTAGAGGGTTGAGAATTGAGGGTATAGGGTTGAGTGTTTAGTGTATTGGGTCAAGAGGGTAGAGTGTTAAGGATTAGGGTTTAGGGTTTAAGGGTTGAGGGTTGAGGGTTTAAGGGTTTAAGGGTTGAGGGTATAGGGTTGAGGGATTAGGATAGAGAGTGAGGGATGGAGGGAGAGAGAGATGGAGGGAGAAGTGAGATAGAGAGAAGGAGATAAGAGGAGGGAAGGAGAAAGATGTATGAGAGTTGAGGATCCAATGTATAGGGTAGAGGGTTGAGAATTGAGGGTATAGGGTTGAGGGTTTAGGGTATTGGGTATTAGGTGGGAGGGATTATTTAGAGAGAGGGAGAGAAATAGATTTAGAGAGAGATAGAGTTATCTAGTTATGTAGGTAGGGTTCTTGAGGGAGAGACCTAACAAAGAGAGAGAGAGGGGGGTGGGAGGGAGATAGTTGAGAGAGAGGGAGAGAGAGAGGGAGTGGGAGAGAGAGGGAGTGAGAGGTGGGATGGGAGAGAGATATGGAGGGAGAGGAGAGGGGGTGGCAGGAGATTAGGATAAGAGAGGGAGCAGGGAGTGAGGGGAGAGAGAGAGAGAGAGAGAGAGAGAGAGAGAGAGAGAGAGAGAGAGAGAGAGAGAGAGAGAGAGAGAGATTAGGGTTTAAGGGTCAAGCTATTAATGGTTTAAGGGTATAGGGTTGAGGGATTAGGCTTTAAGGTATAGTGCCTAGGGTTGAGGGTTTAGGGATAGGGTCTAGGCTTAAGTGAGATACCTAGATGGCTAAGGAGGGATGTATGAATAAGGAGAGAGAGAGAGAGAGAGGAAAACTTTATAAAATTAACTTTTTCATAATGAGAGCACATTTTGAAGAAGTTGAGATATAGCCTTTTTGTATATCAAGCCAAAACACGCTCGTGTTATAACATGAGCACATTTTGGCTTGCTCTAAAAAGATAGTAAAAAGGTCAACACACCTATTATCCAAGCCCACATGCTTTATTATTCTCTTGTTATGTGCATGTTCCAACAAAAAGAAGCTTTTTGATGTTGTTGGGAAGTGCACATGCAAGGTTTTCACATTCTACCACCTTTGCATGAACTTTCCACCACCTTTTTATGGTTTCCAACTTAGGAAGGAGGAAATAACAAAGTTTTCATATAGAATTTGATATATATCAATTCAAGTCTCATTTTTTGTAGTGTTGTAGTGTTAATTGTGATTGAATTGTAGGAATTTAACATTATACATTGGTTATTTGTATTGTTGTTAGTAATTCTATTCAAGAGTGATATATAATTGAATGTTGAAAAGGAAAAAATATTGTGAAAAAATAATTTTTTTGAGGATTTTGATGCAAGAAGAAACAAAGACTAATTAATTGGGTAGAATTCCATTCAAATATCTATTTATTAGGTATGTGAAGTCCTTACACATTTTCTTTAAATTTTCCTTAATTATATTGTGTTTCTTTATCATACCTTATCATACATGCTTAATACAATGATTTGATTTTTTTATTAAGCATATTCCACATGTTCATAATTGTTTGTTTGTCATTATAACCTTAGCCCCTCTTGGCACATTTTAAACTACACAATTCTTTACACTTTCCAATTACTTTTTTTTTTTTTTTTTAACGAGGGGAATCGAGTGTAGCACGGCCCCCCATATAACCCCCCACCACCGGTAAACTTTTTACCGTGACCGGCAGTGCTGGCGGGACACACCAACCGGTACCACGGGAGCGCCGGAGAGTCGAACCCATGGTGGGCGCCCTGCTACAGGGAACACCTTAACCAACTGAGCTAGGACCGGCGCCCCCACTTTCCAATTACATTTTAAACCACATCTTTTTGAGGCATTTTATTAAACCAATTGACTTACCTTGTGTATGCTTCCACATTTTGTATACACACATATATGAGAGAAGTTATAAGTATGTAATATAATACATCATCTCTCAATCCTTTTCTATGGATGTACATACCCCTTTCCAAAGCTTCCATTTTGGTATAGGCATGGGGGATGTTTGAAAATGTAGTGGGATTTGGTTTTACAACTGGAAATTGCATTTGCTTGAAATTTTCTAAAGCCTTTTCAAAAAATCCATTTTGTGCATATCCTACAATCATTATAGTCCACAAGGACATATCTCATTGAGGAATTTTATCAAACAGTTATACCAAAGCAGCTGATTTCCTTGTCTATGCTACCAAATTTTCCATACATGTCTACCAAATCATTTTATTAAATAGCATAGACAAGGTAATCAACTATTTGAAAAAATGCCTCAAATAAATGTGGTCTCATGGTTGTGCATCACCATGAGACCACATTTATTTGAGGTATTTTTTCCAATAGTTGATTGCCTTGTCTATGCTACAAAATTTTCCATGCATGCCTACCAAATAATTTTATCAAAAAACATAGACAAGGCAATCAACTATTTGAAAAAATGCCTCAAAGAAAACCATGAGACCACATTTCTTTGAGGCATTTTTTTAAATAGCTGATTGCCTTGTCTATGCTACCAAATTTTCCATACATGTCTACCAAAACATTTTGTCAAACAATCCCCCTTTCTTTCAATGATTTTATTGATGCTTGGATACCTTGTTCCAAAGGTAGGATGCCAATAAAAAATTTGTGGAATTTGGATCTATACTCAATCCATTTGTATCTTCATGAAAGTTTGTAATTTATTTTAAAAAATCCATTTTGTGCTTCTTGTGATCATGGCATTTCATGAGATAACATTTCATGTTTTGATAGATATCATACCCCATTCCAAGGTCTCCATTACAAGGTAGTGAGCTCGTTAGATCACTAGCTTGTCAATGCACTAGCATTGAAAAGGTAGTTTGCTGTTTGAAAAATGCCTCATAGAAATGGGGTCTCACGAGATGTACATCATTGTGAGACCCCATTTCTACGAGGCATTTTTTCAAATAGCCCACTACCTTGTCAATGCTATCACATTGACAAGCTAGTGAGATTACTAGCTTGTCTATGCTACCATATTTTGCATACATGTCTACCAAAAAATTTTGTCAAATAATTCAAATGCATTTTCCATGCTTTCATTTTGTGCCTATCATGCAATCATGGAATTCCATCATACCTTCCATTTCTTTAAGGAATTATATCAAAAAAATCATGTGAGCTTTGACAAGGTAGTGGGTTGTTTGAAAAAATGCCTCATAGAAATGGGGTCTCACAGTGAACATGGGGTCTCATAGTGATGTTCACTATGAGACCCCATTTCTATGAGGCATTTTTTCAAACAACCCACTACCTTTTTAATGCCACCGCATTGACAAGCTAGTGAGCTCACTAGCTTGTGTATGCTACGACATTTTGCATACATGTCTACCAAAAAATTTTGTCAAAAAATACACATGCCTTGTCCATTCTTCCATTTTGTTCCTATCTTGCAATCATGGAATTCCACTATACCACATTTCTTTAAGGAATTCCATCAAAAAATTCATGTGAGGTTTAACAAACTAGTGGGATTTTTGAAAAAGTGCCTCATAGAAATGGGGTCTCATGGTGATGTACAACACCATGAGACCCTATTTCTATGAGGTATTTTTTCCGTACATCAACGTGAGACCCTATTTCTATGAGGAATTTTTTTAAATAGCCCACCAGCATGAGACCCCATTTCTATGAGGCATTTTTTCAAACAACCCACTAGCTTGTGTATGTTACCACATCTTACATACATGTCTACCAAAAAAAAATGTCAAACAATTCACATGTCTTTTCCATGTTTCCATTTTGTGCCTATCTTGAAATCATGGCATTCCATGAGACCATATTTCTTTAAGGAATTCCATTGAAAAATTCATGTGAGCTTTGTCTATGCTAGAAATACTCTTCTACATGATGATTGTAAGCATTTTGTATGAAGGTTGAATGAAATATATTTCATTTATTTGTATGGATTCATTTTTTAGGAACTAATATTTGTCTCTTTATCATGTTATAGATAAAATTATCTGTCATGCCAAGGAAACAATCAAGGATTAAATCAACACAGACAGAGATAGAAGCTAAGAATGCAAAGAAAATAACATGGATGCGGGAACATCGTGAGAAGAATAAATTGGAAACGATTGACGAAGAGATGCCAATTGAAGAGGAACCTCAACCATCAAGAAGAGAAATGGAATTGGTGGCACAAAGGTAGTGAATTTGAAACCTTCGTGCTAAGAGAGATTTGAATATTGCAGTTGGGGATACACCATCTACCGCAAGTGAATATGGAGGGAAACCATCTATAGTATCTCAAGTTGAGAGTACATCATCACTCACATTTGAGGAAGGAGGTACACCATCATTCCCCTCTCAATCTCAAGGTATGTCATCTATTCCATCCTTGATCGAAGGTAGGCTATCTAGCCCATCTCATCTAAATATTGATGAAATTCCTAATGTTGAGATGAATGTACCTATGAGAACACCACCTAGAATTTTGCATAGAAAGCCAAAGTTTTTTATTAATATTGATGAGAATATTTTGCAGCCAATGGAAGGAAAGATTTCACAATGCACTTGTAGAAGATATGCTCATAAGATTTGGAGATTATTCTTTGAAAAATTAAATGAGACCGCAAGATGTCAATTATTTGTTGAAATGATGTGAAGTATAAAGTATAGGTCCATCATGAAAATTCTTGGGTTGAGAACATTAGATGATTCAAGTGAAGAAACTATTGGGAAGAATCTAATGGATGCATATGAGAGTGTGGGTAAGACCTCACACTCAAAAGATAGTAATGTCACTCGACGTGTCATTACATCGACTTTAGTAAGTAATCAAACAAGGAAATCTCATCTAATTAGAAAGATGAGTCAAAAATTGAGAATTAATAAAAAAAAATTATCAAGAGCCATTCAAAGGCACCAAAGAATCGAGGACACCGATTCCACTGAAATATGGGCATCCTTGGGGAGACTCCCACAAAAAGATAAACCATTTGTTGAAGCATTGAGATCACTAATTGAAGACTATTGGAAGAATAATACAAGGGTGTCTCTAAATCAAAAGGATGTGGTAAGAAGGAGAATCGGTAGTCAAAATTGTGAGCCACATCCAAAGCATTTTTTGATACGAATCAAACACAACTTTTTCATAAATTTCTAGAGGATTATCCTCAAATTAAAATTTGTCAAAGATATTTTAAAATGCTTAAACCTTTTTATGTAAAGATAAATCACAAACGCACTACTTTTTTTTGTAGATTACATATTGAATTTTCTAACCATTTTGATCTTTATCATTCAATATGTTTAGATTTGGATACTAATAATGTTCTACAGGATTGTGGCATACATGCCCCACCAACATCTTCAAGAGACTTCTTATCAAAAGAATTATTTGAAAGAGAGGACGGTCAAATATTCTATAGGAAACTATTCTTGGATGACACATGTCAGCATTGCTGTGGCTTGCAACGTATGCCAATATGTGAACATATGGAAAGCACACATGCGGTTGGAAAGTAACTAGTAGAGTTCGGAAAGTATAAAATAATGGAATACAATATAAAAGATGGTAATCAAGAAAAAAGGTGTGATTTGGTTATTCAAAATATTCTAGTATATCATTTTATGTCTTCATTTCATGAAAACATTTTGTATGAGTATGCAAGGCATACCCATAGAGCTCGATGGTTGGACTTGCAATTCAATTTATGCAAGGACACCTTTCCAGTTGGTAGCATTGTTTTAGTGATCAACTTTGTAGACAATACACTCTACAACCATAGCGTGAGGTCCAATCACAATATTACAATTCCACATAGGTTTCTATATTTGTGTACATAGAATTCATTCATGGAGTTGATAGTACAAAGGATAATAGGAAGGTATTAAGGGAGTACCACTTTTACATTAGTGATTATCACACAAATTCTATAAAGTTCGTGCAAGGTTTCTTTTAGTTGTTCTACGGTGATTTGGCTAGGAGGGGCATAGCATACAGTCAACATATAATATGGTCAGATAATTGTGCATCACAATTGAAGAACTCGTAGATGTTTTATTGGTTGAGTAGGATGCATGTTATTATAGGTGTTAGCATATGTGGAACTTTTGTGAGGCCGGGCATGGAAAGGGGGAGCATGATGGTGCATGAGCATGTATCAAAAGAGAATTTGCATGAGAAGAGTTGAAGTATAAAGAAAATGAAAAGTTGAAAGATGCAAAATCAATTGTCAAGTGGTGTAATGTTTCAATGGGTCCAGGTAATGAAGGTAAGTCTTCATATCGTAGATTTTTTTGATTGATAGATGATACTAACATTGCACCAAATGAGGATTATTGTACATTGAGAAGATCAAGTGAGCTACACTCTTTGCTTAGCTCAAATGTAGGTTCATGGAGTATCCATATATGAAAGATTGCATGTTTTTGTTCTTCATGTACAATTCAAGCCTGGAATGAGTGAGAGTCAAAGGAGTGGGTTGACAAATGGTGGTTAAGTTATCCTAGCTCACTTCACATGTATTAGCCTCCAGTGGCATTGGCACTGACACAGATAAAATCTTCAGTTGAATTTGACCACATATTAGATCTAGTTCAACCAAGTAATATATCTACTTGCATAGTTTTTGAAATTCCTATTGTTATCTTACTTTGTAGTGTATTTGTAATATTGACTAATTTCATCTAGTTTGCTACACATATCAATGTAGGGCATGTTTATGTAGTTATTGTAGATGAAGACAACAAAGAGGGAACAAATTATTAATTGTGTTGTGTTGAGGCCAAAAAGAAATTGGAGGCCCCAATTATAGATGGAGAAAACATCGAATACCCTGCAGGCTCAGTGGTTGTTATTGGAACATGGCCTAGAAGGTACCCACATAAGAGTGTTAATGTTTGGCTATCTCAGGACTTTGAAATGCATCGAAATATTCTCCATTACTCGAACTTGTCATGTCATCCATTGTTCATTTGATCAAATATGGGGGAAGACCTTTGAACAAGACCTTATGAAAGGTGCGTGAGTTTGACCATGAGGCAATACTTGACACAATAAAGAGCAGAGCAGACCCAGATGGTTTTTTGGTTTAATTTGTAAGTATGCACATTAATTTGTATTAAAATTTAGAGTATGAAAATCAAGATTAGTTGATAGTTAGACCTTTTGTTTCTATATTTCAAGTTCACATATGTTTTGGTTCAAAGTTTACATATGAATATTGGTTCAAAGTTGTCAATGCAATAGCATAGAAAAGGTAGTGAGCATTGAAAAGCTCACTACATTGTCAATGTGGTAGCATAGACAAGGTAGTGAGCTGTTTGAAAAAATGCCTCAAAGAAATGGGGTCTCCTGGTGACAAGGTAGTGAGCTCACTAGCTTGTCTATGCTACCACATTGATAAGGTAGTGAGCTCACTAGCTTATCAATGCAGATTTATTGACAAGGTAGTGAGCTATTTGAAAAAATGCCTCAAATAAATGGGGTTTGTTGGTGATGTACATGACTAGGAGACCCCATTTCTTAGAGGCATTTTATCAAACATCTCACTACCTTGTCAATGCTACCGCATTGGAAAGCTAGTGAGCTCACTACATATGGTGTCTCATGATGATCAAGTTTCTCCCCCCGCACATAATTTTATTTGTACAACTTGACTAAGTATTATAGTTTCTTTGGAATTTGGGTATGGTGAGTTTTTTTCATAATCACAATCATAAGTATCATTGGAATGTGTCATTGTCACTCTGGGTTAGCACTTTCATTCTTCATTAGCACTGTCATTACATTTCTATTCTTCACTGATGCATATCTGCACCTTGGACAATTGCATATGCTTAGATGACTACCTTTTATAATACAATCCATCTCCATGATAATTTATTGTTGTCCCATGACTGATATACCTTGCTTGGTGATTGTGATAGTTTTCATAGTTTCATGCAACATTATCTTGTTGCCTTCACTTGTAGGTGGCTGAAAACATGAGTATGTTCTTGATTTGTAGCATCGTGTTTTCTTGTTCTTTAACCCTATAATTATCTTTTCCCCTATAGGTGTTATCAATTGTCTTTAAAAATAAGTATGATTGCCATAGACCTCACCCTTATCATACTTTCCCTTGAGCACTTTTTTCAAGCTTGATGTAGGTTCACATGTGATATCAAGTGTTCTTAGGCACCATGTAGGTTATGAGCTTGTAGCCCTTCACATAGATGATTTTGATATAACTTTATTCTTATAATTGATAATGGGGATCTAGAACCTGATTTGGATACCCTTATAATTCTTATTAGACATGTGTGAAAATCATATGGGATTAATTTGTATAGAATTGGCCAAAACTACTTACAATCAAATTAGGCCTCTATCTAAGGACTATTATGGAGCAACAACTACTAAATGGATTATTTAGGTCTTGAAATTTATATGGAAGGTGTATTTAGACATTTATAAGATGCCTAAATAGTCCCTAGTCTTGAACATTCCTGAAATACAAGAATTTGCACTAAAAATAGACAAATTGCCATGTAAAAGCTAGGAAATCAAGGTCTTTGTGGAAAAGGAACTTACATGTGTGGAAAAATCATGAAGCATGGCACATCGTTCCATACACATAAAAGCATCAATAATCCAAAATTTGGGAAAATTTAGTTGGTGGAAACAAAAGTTAAGAATATACCCTAGTTTGAGGCCTAAACCGACAGTTCCAACAAAAGTTAAGTAGTGTAAAGTTGCAAAGGGGTGTAACTTTCATTTTGTAACTCGTGTGACCAAACTGACTATTCCAACACATCTAGATGGGTATGTTTAGGCTAGGGATGGTCCTATTTTGCACCAAACATGACGAATCAGTCTGAGCTACATTTAACCGACTCAATCCCTTAAGAGTCCAAAGTGTAAAAGGGCTACAATATTTGATGGGATATTACTCTAAAACTTTCCATCCAGGGCTATGGGATCATGTTGGGCCCCTCTAAAATAACCTCTCTTTTTTTTAATATCTAGGAGGTGTTTTCTCATGGTGTCAAATGCAAGTAGTGTAAAGTTGCAAAGGGGTGTAACTTTCATTTTGCAACTCACGTGACCAAAAAGACTATTCCAACACATACAGATGGGTATGTTTAGTCTAGGCATGGTCCTCTTTTGTACCCAAACATGTCGAATCAGTCTGAGCTATGTTCAACTGGAAAAATCCCTTAAGAGTCTAAAGTGCAAAAGGGCATCAATCTTTGATGGGATATTACTTGGAAACCGTGATGCTTAGAAATTTTTTGTCTAAGGCTAAGGGATCATGTTTGGACCCTCTATAATAACCTCTCTTAGTTTTTGATATCTTGGAGGCATTTTCCCATGGTATCGATTTTTCAGTTGAAGGAAAAAGTGTCAAATGCAAGTAGTGTAAAGTTGCAAAGGGGTGTGACTTTCATTCTGCAATTCGTGTGACCAAACCGACAGTTCCAACACATCTGTATGGGTACGTTTAGGCTAGGAATGGTCATTTTTTGAACCAAAACATGCCGAATCAGTCTGAGCTACGTTCAACCAATGAAATCCCTTAAGAGTCCAAAGTGCAAAAGGGCTGCAATCTTTGACAAGCTATTACTTGGAAATCATGACACTTAAAGACTTTCCATTTGAGGCTACGGAATCATGTTGGCCCCTCTATAATAACCTCTCTCATTTTTTGATATCTTAGAGGTGTTTTCCTATGGTTTTATTTTTCAGTTGATGGCAAGTGTCAAATGCAAGTAGTGTAAAGTTGCAATGGGGTGTAAAAATTTTTTTGCAACTTTTGTGACCAAACCGACTATTCCAACACATCTGAATGGGTACATTTAGGATAGGAATGGTCCTCTTTTGTACCCAAACATGTTGAATCAGTCTGAGCTATGTTCAACCGATGAAATCCCTTAAGAGTCCAAAGTGCAAAAGGGAAACAATCTTTGATGGATTGCTACTCGAAAACCGTGATGCCTAGAAACTTTCCATCTAAGGATACTAGATTTTCTTGGGCCCCTCTACAATAACCTCTCGTGGTTTTTGATATATCAAAGGCATTTTCCTATGGTGTCAAATTTTTAGTTGATAGAAAAAGTATCAAATGCAAGTAGTGTAAAGTTGCAAAGGGGTGTAACTTTTGTTCTACAACTTGTGCAACCAAACTGACTCTTCCAACACATTCGAATGGGTACATTTAGGCTAGGCATGGTCCTCTTTCACACCCAAACATGTCGAATCAATCTAAGCTACATTCAACTAATGAAATCCCTTAAGATGGCATGCAAAACAAAGAAAAAGGGAGATTCACGTGATAATTAACAAGTCTGAGTTTTCCACACTAAAAGCATATCATTGCATGAAAGAGGTAAAACAACTGGGTGTAAAATTAGTTGAGGAGAAGAGAAAATCTACAAAAAAACACCACGTTGAGGAATATGGTAATTGGTGTATGAGGCTCAGGGTTAATCCAGAAATCCTAGGCTTCACACCACTTGCATGAACAATCATGAGTGATGGGTTTGATTAATTGGTATAAGAAGTTCAAGGGTTGATCTATACATTCTTGGCTCCATACCACTTACAAGAATTCATGAGTGATAGTTTCCATTGGGTACTTAACTGACTCAATAGGTCTTGGCTTTAGATGAACTCACACAACAAAAGAAAATATTACGTAGACAGGTTTGGCTACAACGGATGTTACTCTAAATGAGATAAATGGTAAAACCAATTGACCAACATGCAATTGAATTAATTTTCCATATATTTGTGTGGGGGTAATTTAGAATCTTCTATGAGTTGGATTCTCTAATGTAAGCATGAGTACAACCCTTCGAAGTCAAATATGGAGGTTGGTGAGTTGCAATTTCAAATTAGGAATATAAGATGACTCTATAGATGAGTGTAGGAGAGAAGTAGATTGAATAAGCATGTAATCCACAAGAAGGAAAGTTAATACAGGACTGTAGATGTTCTTGAAAAGGCCCCAATGCATTTGAAATCCCAAATTGACTTGTAAATGTTGCAAGATGATAGTGGAAATGAGGAAGCACAACTTCAATATTTTTTTTGTAAATCTCTCTTTCAATGTGTGTTTGAGTTACTTTCTTACTTTCGTCCAACTAATTCAGTAATTGAAGAACATAAGAAATCATATGAATGATATGTTCAATTGATTAGAAGCATAGTTATTACTTACAAGAGTAAGTAACATTAGACTTTACTAATATATAGTCTAAAGAATCAATGTGCTCATTTACAACACCATTATCTTATGAATTTCAAGGGCCACATGTTAGTAGTAACATAAAAGGAGTGTGAAATATGGCCTATAAGCATTGTAGGTATGCATTTGAGTATGCACACAATTTCATAATGAATATAAGATCTAGATGGAAGCCATAGTGTAGGGAAATTTAATTTTGTAGCCTTTTATATATTGATTTAGTATCGTAGAACATTGAATTAGCACATAAGTAAATGATAAATCCTTAGTGAATCATTTTTGGAAATATTGAAGTTGTTTAGTCTCAACTAATAAATTTATTTAGCATCAATTAATAAATATTCAAGATAAACCATGAAGGACAGCAATGAGCAATGCTAGGGTTAATCAAATGCTAAATGTCAAGACCATGAGAAAATGAAAGACAATGATTAAAGTTTTTATAACTATGAAACATTGACCTTGTTGGTCCTCATATTGTAAGTGCTTTGGTGTTAGTAAAATTTGACTATGAGTTCATGTTATCTCATATTACAATGAAGACACTCAAAGATTAGGAGAAAGGGAAGAAATCATCTAGAATACATGCGAACACATGAATCGTGAAGAATACACATGAACACATGAATTATACATTGGAAGCATGAAGCATGCACGTGAATACATGTAATACATGAAATATACACAAGAAGCATGAAGCATACACATGAATACATGAAGTATACAGATGAATCATGAAGAACACATGAGAACACATGAATTATACATTGGAAGCATGAAGCATACACATAATATGTGAAGTATACATGTGAATAAGTGAAGCACAAGTACTCAAATACATGTAATCCATGAAGTATGCACATGAATACAAAGTATACACATGAATATAAAGTATACACATGAATACAAGGTATACACATAAAAACAAGTCACAAAGTATACATTGGAATACACATAAGTCACAAAGTATACACGTAACTCATATCTATTGAAGCATGGATTTATAATGTAAATATGGACACCATTAATAAAAAATATTTGCATTAACAAAATAGTCATGTAAGCATACATCAATATATGTCAATATAAGTATAAAATATATACAAAATAGACATATAGGCTTACAAGAATGCCATATAAGCATACAGTGTCAAGTATATGCAATACACAATAGCAATAACAAGTATTTCAAGTTTAGAATGCCTTTGGTGGTCGGGTGGATGGAGATGCGTATGACACTCATTTACCCTAAACTCGAGGGTTGCTCCTCCTAGGGTTTAGTTCCTCATCAAGCCTTACCTATTACAATAACAAGTAAAGACATTAATATATAGAAATTACATTATAAAAAATGATATATTTAACAAAATAATCACTTACCACCACTAGACGATCTCTCTCCTCATGCAAAAGATTCACATGCTCATGTTGTGGCATGCACAAGTCCTATAGAAATCATCCAAATAGAAATTAAACTATGAATCAATAATCATTTGATTTTTCACTAACTAACAGCTATAACAACGATTGTAATTTGAAATTTACTAATCTGCCCCATACCCCCGTGAGAGGCATTGAGTTGTCTATTGCACAAGATAAAACTTACTCCATTACCTTATCCACATCTAGAGGTGATTATGATTCCATCACTTGAAAATAAAACAACAAATTATTCAATCACGAAAAAGTAGAATAATGATGCAGGTCATGGCTTATAATGTATTAGATAATCAACAAAATTTTGAGTACTTATTGAACTATATATTTCTTACTATTATTCTTACTATTTTCCCTATCCATAGCTTGTTTGAAAGCACCTATTTTAGGTTTTTATCCATAGCAGCAATGCAGTGAAATGTTTCATAAAATGCTTTGGTAGACATGTACAAAAAATGTTGTAGCATAGAGAAGACAGTGAACTGTTTGAAAAAATTCCTCAAAGAAATGTAGTCTCATGGTGATGGAATGCCATGACAAATTTATTTTTCATTGCATTCCATCACCATGAGAACGCATTTATTTGAGCCATTTTTTTCAAACATTTCATTTCCTTCTCTATACTATTATGCTAGGATGGGGTGGATGGTATAGTGTGGTCTTGGTTATAAGACAGAGGGGGATCGTGAGATGAAGAGGGATGGGTATTTTGATCATGAGGGGAAGAGGATCATTAGATGGGGTGGAAGGTATACTTCGAGATGACATTTTGAGAGCAATCATACAATGGAGTGGAAGAGGTACTTTGATATGGACACGAAAGTATGTCATTAGATGAAGTGGGGGAGAGGGGATTGCAAGAGGGGGGATAAAGGGATATCTTGCTCTTGAGATGGAAAGATATCATTAGATGAGATGGAAGGTATATGTTGTTCTTGATTGGAAATGGGATCATGAGATGGAAGGGGATCATATGATCGAGGAGAAGGGTTTCCTTGATCTTTATATGGAGGGGAATCTATGTTAGCATGGTTTGGATTAGGAGATGGACATAGTTCATTTGATATGCATGGTGTCATGAGGGAGGAAGGTTTTACAGACTCTTCAACTTGGATAGATGGATTGATAGGGGATTCATTTAAGATTTAGGGTATTAGGGTTTATCTTGATGTGGGGTTGATGAAGGTGGATGCATGATATGGGAAGATTGCACCACTTTGTTTTTGCATGGGGAAACAACCACTTTTGCAAATAGTCCTTGGAGGAAGTTATTATGAGAGACATGGGATGACTTTTCTTGGTAATAGTGGGGTTATGTGGATTTTAAGGATGTGGGATATGAAAGTGAATAAGAGGTGGAAGCTTCCATGGATTGGTAAATTGAGGATGAGGATGAGGAAATTGAAAAGGATTTGGAGGGGAATTTTGGCTAAAGGCTTAGTTTCTATTCTTAAGGCAGTGAGTTGTTTGAAAAAATGCCTCGAAGAAACGTGGTCTCATGGTGATGGAATTCCATTATTTGAAAAAATGCCTCAAAGAAACATGGTCTCATGGTGATGGAATGCCATTCCATCACCATGAGACCATGTTTCTTTGATGCATTTTTTCAAATAACTCACTGCCTTGTCTATGCTATTTCTTACTATTATCCTTTGATAGATTTTTTCAAGCATCCATAGTTTGTTGGAAAGAACCTATTTTAGGATTTTAGCCATAGCAACAAGGAAGTGAACTGTTTGATAAAATTATTTGGTAGACATGTTTGGAAAATGTGGTAGCATGGATAAGGTAGTGAACTGTTTGAAAAAATGCCTCAAAGAAATTGGGTCTCATGGTGATGGAAATCACCATGATACCACATTTCTTTGAGGCATTTTTTCAAAAAACTCATTTCCTTGTCTATGCTATTTCTTACTATTATGCTTTCATAGATTTTTTCCAAGCATCCATATCATACACAAGGTAGTGAACTATTTGAAAAATGCCTCAGCAAAATGTGGTCTCATGGAATGCCATGACAAGAAAATGCAATTGGTAGTTGCTCCTAGTTATTAGTTATGCTATGTGAAGTAATTGCATCATTGCTTATGTTGACTTTCTAAAAAACTATATTGTAATTGAAATTTTATCATCTATCAACATATAGTTATTAGTTATGCAATGTGAAGTAATGCTTTGAGTTTGAAAGATGTCTAATGCAATGTAATCAATGATATGAGTATAAACTACAAAAACCTATTAAGTACAATTCATTAGGGTATGTGCAGGATCATGATGGGAGAAAAAGTGGCAATGGGGAAAAAATTACATTTTTCATCAACCCAAAAATGCAAAAATGCCGAGTTGACTTTTATGTGGCTTGGGTGTCAGTACACACCTCCAAAGCAATGCCCAAACCAAGATTTCCAAATCGGATATCCGATTTGAGGAAAATATATATATATATATACATATTTCAGGCCTATTAAAATCATTTTACACATTCACAAGTCGTGGGCGCACAGTGAGGAGGTTCTTCGCATAATAGATATATGATTTAGCCGATATTCATTTTGAAAAGGTTAGATTTTATATTTTTCTTTGCTTTGATCAAATTTTGAATTAGATTTGTATAATTTCAGTTAGTTTTTTATGGATTTTTTTTTCAAAATAGGGTTTTTGATTGAATTTTTTTGAAAAAATTGAGTTTAGAATGGATTTTGATTAAAAATTAATGTTTGTTATGGATTTTGATTTAAAAATAGTGTTGTTTATGTATTTGTCTTAGAAATTAGAGAATTTTATAGATTTTTGTTAAAAAGTAGGGTTTTGTTTGGATTTTTTTAAAAAACTAGGAAATTTTTACAATATTTTCATTTATATTGTCTAATTTCAATTAGATTAATTAGTTTTTAACTTTAATCAGACATTATGGCTGCTAAGAATGAAATGCAAAAATTCCAAACAATCGACTAGCTGAGAATGAAAATGCACAAATGCCAAATGCTCCACCACCTCCGCAACCATCAATTGAAGAATTAATTGGTGAAAAATTGTAGCAATTGAGGGGTATTTTTGAAGTTTATACAAGAATCCCTCAATTATCTAAGATGCCAAACACATTGAAGGAAACAATTAAAAATATAGAAACCCTCTCCACCCAACATAATTCCTTTCATTCGTGGTGAGAAGACATGAGGGAATATTATGCATGTGGATTGTCTTATGATGATGTGAAGATTTCAGAATAACCAAAGCCCAAATAGCCTCTTTATTGTTAACCCCCGCACTGGTTTTCCAGTTAATGTTAATAAACCAAAACTTTCTATAAAATGGTGCACACATAGGGGCATTGTAGATAACTTTTGGGATAGTTGGTGTATGGTTTTTGATAAACCACCGAACAAAAATTGTGATATACTATTTTACTTTATTAAAAAATTATATGCTGAGTTTGTGTTAGAGCATCATGTCAATTACTTTGACATTAAACCCTTCCAGGATGTTGGTGGAGGTATGCCATAGGATAGACCAGGGGTAGTTAGAGTAGTCCCAACCCATATGTTCCCCCTCCTCCCCTTCCTTTGCCACCTCCAGTATATCATCCATATATTATGCAAGATGCGGCCACACAAACTATCCAGGCTATTCACTCTTTGAGTGGTCTTTTGGTTTTGCATGCTTCTATAGTAGCTCAACCACATTCTGGTGATGTTGGCGATGGCTTGAGTGTTGTTGCATCATCCTCGTCAGGTCCACATATTTGTGTGCCACATACTTGCTCCATGTGCTGCCAGATATGCTTGGGTCCTCTTGTATAGCCCGTTGAGCATCCCTTGGACACTTTTGATTATGACTCCATGATGTGGACATTATAGATCAGATGCAAGGGAGTGGATTGCACCCTATAGATTCCTCTCCTACTAAAGAGGGGGACATTGGAATAGTGACACAGGTAAGATTTAAGTTTTAAATTCATAACTTGCGTTTGTTTTCAAATGAATATTAATAAGAGATAGTATAATGTACTAATATTTATTTACATGGTCTATTCTCACATAGGTGACTGATAGCACCCTTAGGGCCATTTCATTTGGCCTTGACACACACACAGTATATATTTTTGCACTCACTCGTTTAGATTTTTTTATTATATACTTGCTTGTCATTTGAATTATCATTAATGAAATTATATAATAACTTATATATTTATCTTATTTTTCTCTTATAGGAAATACCTAGTGTGAGAAAGGTGTAGCCTTGTCCAGATTATGAAGTGCAATGTTAGATAAGGGGAAGGTAATTGAACTCAAATTCGATTGAATTAATAATTTTAAGATCTTATATTGATTATACATACATTGACATAGATTGGTAGTTTCATATGTACTTGTCATTTTTATGTACAGGCAGTTATGAGCTATACATCATTGTTGACAAGTGTGAGCAAGGTGCAGCCTTGTCCAGATTATGGAAGTGCAATGTTAGATAAGGTGAAGGTAATTGAACTCAAATTCGATTGAATTAAGATTTTTAAGATCTTATATTGATTATACATACATCGACATAGATTGGTAGTTTCATATGTACTTGTCATTTTTATGTACAGGTAGTTATGAGCTATAAGTCGTTGTTGACAAGTGCCACAACGCCTAAAGGAGTATGTATTGGAACACCTAAAGGAGTAGGTGTTGAAACACCTCAAGGAGGAGGTGTCGAAACACCTAAAGGAGATAAAGAAAAAGATCAGCCTAAAGAGGTATGTGTTTATTCTATTTTGTTTTTGGTATTTATATGTTCCTATTACCGACAATTGTATGCTAACTTGGATCAATTTTATGGTTTTTTTCACATATATAGATTGACATTACAAAATTTGGTTTGGTCGGTTCTTTGAGAGGGGCATATTCTAGGACTCCTAACCCTTTGAAGAGATAGATATTTCAGGTAATCAAGATTACAATTTTAGAGTTCAATTATAATTCAATGTATATTGATTTTGATGTTAATTATTCAATTTTAAATTATATAGTAAAACTAATCTCAATTGTGGTTTGAATTTTTCTTGTGCAACTACCTTCAGAGCCAACGAGTGCTGCAAAGAGGCTCCATTTTGATGATCCACCGGTAGTTTAGGATGAGATAGACATTTTGGCATGTAAATTTTGAATATACATCGAGATGGCATATGCCACATTTTGTAAGACTTTGTTTGAGTTGGTGTTGATGCCATTTTTGTATATGTAGATACACTCAAGATTATTGGATAATTTGATATATAGAAGTTGACAATCAAAATTTAATTTCTTCCTCACGTGCATGATTAAACTCTTTGAAAATTTAATCAAGTGAGAATGGTTAAATATCAATGTACAAGAGCATAAAAAAGAAAGGTTGTATTATGTAGTTTATATTCATATCGCTGATTACATTGCATTACACATCTTTTAAACTCAAAGCATTACTTCACATTGCATAACTAACAACTAGATACTGATAGATGAAAAAATTTCAATTACAATATAGTTTTTACAAAGTCAACCTAAGCAGTTATGCAATTACTTCACATTACATAACTAATAACTAGGAGCAGCTATCAATTGCATTTGCTTGTCATGGAATTTTATGAGACCACATTTCTTTGAGGCATTTTTTCAAACAGTTCACTGCCTTGTCTATGCCACCACATTTTTCATACATGTGTACCAAAGATTTTTATCAAACAATTCACTGGCTTGTTGTTATGGCTAAAAGCCTAAAACAAGTGATTTCAAACAAGCTATGGATTGATGCATAGTGGGGGTGAAAAAATATGTGAAAACTACCCTTGACTCCTTTGGACCGAACTTGAGAACCAATAACATACCCCTGTCCTAGGCTAGTGAATTAGCCCTCTTTCACAAAGTGAGTTCCCTTTAAACACTTGATCTTCACAAGAACACCCCAAAAAATCTTGAGTTGTGTCATAGAAGAACAAATTCTAAGATTATTCTACACCTACAGGTCCTTTAGTAGGATGTCCCATGAAACCGTTTGTTTACCATGCAAATGCATAGGGTTTATTGAAAGTCCCACTTGCACAACTCCCTTGACCATGCCACAGACTCAAAAAACTCTATTATGGCCCCAATATTCTTAAATGCTAAAGAGATTCCCCCACTCTCATTGATTTTAACAAACCCTAGGCTAAAAGCTTCATTTTCATGCAATTTAAGCAATGATTTGCTTAGGGCAACAACTCCAAGACTCACAAATCATTTCCCCTTTCTTAAATGGACCTGCACACATTCAAATCATATTGTACACATCCTCTCCACCAAGCCACATGAAAGGTACAGTAGGTGGAGGGATTCAATAATTCATAATTTACTCAAAATGCAAAATTTGGGTTCACTACCCACCTTGAGAAAACTTGGCACAAAACTCACAAAAAATTAAAACAAAGCACTCAAACCAACTTTAAAGGGGTCTCAATCCTATTTCCCCCTCATTCCACATGCTATGCAGCCGTTTACTTGTTGTGTAGTGGTCGAAAAATGGAGAAAACACAATTTTTGTGTGTAGAAACCACAGTTTTTGCATAGTAACTCAATATGATCTTATTGATTCTTCACAAAATTACATTCATCAATCCCCAAAAATGACTTCCTAAACCTTTTTTAAGACTCTCCCCCACACAAAACAACCGACCAACTCCCAATAATTGACGTACAAACTAAGTTACTTGTTCGGGTTCACCAATTCAGCTAAATTTTTTTTGGGGGTGGTTCAGTTTGTTTTGGGTTTGTTAGTAAAAAAAACATGTAAAAATTATATATATATATATATATATATATGTAGCATAGAAGCATGAAATATGATTAGAATATCACATAACATCATATAAACAACAAAACCACCATAAACTTGAATTCCATTTAAAACATGCATGATAAATATTCATCGTTGAAACTTGAATTGTGGTAGCTTGATATACATAGTCTATTGATGCCAAGGTTCAATTTGTATGATTTTGAAAAAAGAAGTCAATTGAGTAGAGTTATCAGCATTCTTTAGAAATCATAAGAATTTATTTAGTACACTAGCCATTTTGATGTCTTCTTGCAATCTCAAATGCTAAATCTATGAAGAAGTTAACTCTGCTACTCACTAGTTTCCATTAAAAAGAAAGCAACAAGCTATGGTCTCATGGCTTTTTTTCACACAAAAATCAGCATTGGAGTTCGGTTGGAGGCTGAAAAACTACTTGTAACTACATAAATAAATCTTGTTCTACAACTTGTATGACCTAATCGACTATTCCATCACATCTAGATGGTTACGTTTAGGTTAGGTATGGTTCCCTTTCACACCCAAATCAGCCAAAGCAGTTCAAGCTACGTTCAATCAACAAAATCCCTTAAGAGTCCAAAGTGAAAAAGGGAAACAATCTTTGATGGATTGTTTCTCAGAAAATGTGATGCCTAAAAAATTTTTGTTTGAGGCTATGGGATCGTGTTGGGCCCCTCTACAATAACCTCTCTCATTTATTTCTATCTCGGAGGCATTTTCTCGTGGTGGCAAGTTTTCAACTAAGGGAAAAGTTGTTAGATGCAAGCAGTGTAAAGTTGCAAAGTGGTGCAACTTTCATTCAGCAACTCATATGACCAAACAGACTGTTCCAACACGTCCGGATGGGTACGTTTACGCTAGGGATGGTCCTCTTTTGCACCCAAATATGCCAAATCACTCTGAGCTACATTGGACAAACGATTTCCCTTAAGAGTCCAAAGTGCTAAAAGGCAACAATCTTTGAAGGGTTATTTCTCTGAAAGTGTGACATTTGCAGACTCTCCATTTGAGGCTATGGGATCATGTTTGACCCATCTACAATAAATTCTCTTAGTTTTTTCTATCTCAAAGGCATTTTCTCATGGTGGCAAGTTTTCAGCTGAGGGAAAAGTTGTCGGATGCAAGCAGTGTAAAGTTGCAAAGTGGTGCAACTTTCATTCAACAACTCATACAACCAAATGAACTACTCCAACATGTACGGATGGGTACATTTACGCTAGGGATGGTCCTATTTTGCACCCAAATATGCTGAATCACTCTAAGCTACATTGGACCGGCGATTTCCCTTAAGAGTCCAAAGTGCTAAAAGGCAACAATCTTTGAAGGGCTATTTTTCAGAAATTTTGACATTTACAGACTCTCCATTTGAGGCTATGAGATCATGTTTGACCCATCTACAATAAACTCTCTCAGTTTTTTCTATCTCAGAGTTTTTTTCTTGTGGTGGCAAGTTTTCAACTGAGGGAAAAGTTGTCATATGCAAGCAGTGTAAAGTTGCAAAGTGGTGCAACTTTCATTCAGCAACTCGTACGACCAAACAAATTGTTCCAACACATCTGGATGGGTACGTTTACGCTAGGGATGGTCCTCTTTTGCACCCAAATATGCCGAATCAATTTGAGCTACATTGGACCGATAATTTCCCTTAAGAGTTCAAAGTGCTAAAAGGCAACAATCTTTGAAGGGCTATTTCTCAGAAACCATGACATTTATAGACTCTCTGTTTGAGGCTATGGGATCGTGTTTGGCCCATCTACAATAACCTCTCTTGGTTTTTTCTATCTCAAAGGAATTTTCCTGTGGTGGAAAGTTTTCAACTGAGGGAAAAGCTGTCAGATGCAAGCAGTGCAAAGTTGCAAAGTGGTGCAACTTTCATTTAGCAACTCCTACGACCAAACAGACTATTCCAACATGTCTGAATGGGTACGTTTACACTAGGGATGGTCCTCTTTTGCACCCAAATACACTGAATCACTCTGAGTTACATTGGACCGATGATTTCCCTTAAGAGTCCAAAGTGCTAAAAGGAAGCAATCTTTGAAGGGCTATTTCTCAGAACCGTGACGTTTACAGACTCTTTGTTTGAGGCTATGAGATCATTTTTGGCCCATCTACAATAACCTATCTTGGTTTTTCCTATCTTGGAGGCATTTTCCCGTGGTGGCAAGTTTTCAGCTGAGAGAAAAGTTGCCAGATGCAAGCAGTGTAAAGTTGCAAAGTGGTGCAACTTTCATTTAGCAACTCATACGACCAAATGGAATGTTCCAACATGTCCAGATGGGTATGTTTACACTAGGGATGGTACTCTTTTGCACCCAAATATGCCGAATCACTCCGAGCTACATTGGACCGACGATTTCCCTTAAGAGTCTAAAGTGCTAAAACGCCATACCATCTATTGTACTGTCTATAGCTAGATGGTATAGCCATGGTAGATTTTATTAGGACTGTATAAGGTGACTATGTGAGTTTAGAGAGCTGGAAATGTCTGTGCTTGAGTTGGTGAGTTGCCATGCATGGAAAAAATGAGTGAAATTAGGTGAAAAATGGTTGTTACAACTTGCTAATGTCAATGAAATCTGGGGGCAGCAAGATTTAAGGTTGGATCAAGCTTGTGTAGGTCCTAATAGATGTGTTTGATGAATTTATAGGGTGTGGCAAGGTTGGAAACATTGATTTCCTTAACAACCTCATGAAAGTTGCTAAAAATGAAGTTGCACCCAAGTTGGATTTGAGGAGCAAAAGTGGCAATCCACTGTAATTTATTATATATAAATAGGAGATATTACAAAACCTGGTTCAAATGAGCATACCGATAGGAAAGAACCAAGAAGAAAACCTTTGGTTGTAGCTCGATTAAGTACAAAAAGTTATTACAAAATTGTCCCAATAATAGTAACAAAGCATACACCTGTATGACTAATTCAACCTATGAGTTTCCAAAATATAGACCCCTTTACATTCTAAACATACCCTTTATACAATGCCAAACATTTGACCCATATTTCAAAAAACAACACTAGGTATAGATTATGCCCATACACAGTTATGACCTTTTTACATTGTTTCCAATTTGAAAATTCAAATTTTACAAAATTTTCCTATTGGAGGCATTCAGGGCACAATCTTCCACAATAGTAGTATGTTCACATTTTGGACTGACAAGCACCTGTACAAACCATCATGGTAGCTTATAATAACCAATATATATTATTCTAAATGACACAAAATATGATGAGATGGTAATGCAAACTATAAAAGACGCTTAGAATAACCAATCTATATTGTTGTAATATGTTGCATACCTCTCTGAAAGGATCAGAGCTATCTATTGTTGCAACAGGTCCATGATCAATCATGCCAGGAATATCGCAAAGGTGGGAAAATGAGAAATCTATATTGTCACAATAAAAAAGATGCTTAGACTAACAAATCTATATTAATCTAAACAACTTGAATGATGATGAATTGGTGATGCAAACTATAAAAGATGCTTAGAATAACCAATCTATATTATTCTAAATGACACAAAATATGATGAGATGGTAATGAAAATATAAAAGACGCTTAGAATAACCAATCTATATATTGTTCTAATATGTCACATACCTCTTTGAAAGGATCAGAGCTAGCTATTGTTGCAACAGTTCCATGATCAATCATGCCAAGAATATCACAAAAGTGGGAAAATGAGAAATCTATATTATCACAATAGAAAAGATGCTTAGACTAACAAATCTATATTAATCTAAACAACCTGAATGATGATGAATTGGTGATGAAAACTATAAAGACGCTTATAATAACCAATCTATATTGTTCTAATCTATTACATACCCCTTCGAAAGGATCATAGCTGACTATTGTTGCAGTAGGTCCATGATCAATCTTTCCAAAAATATCACAAAAGTTCATACAAAATATCACTATTAAAGACACCTGCATTGCAATAGTATACAAAATATCAGTATTAAATAAAGAACACTAATGAACTTAAGCATAATGAACATAAGCATTGTACCTTTCATTCTTGAAAATGCTTTTCAAGTGTGCCTGAAGGGTCATCTCTTTGCTTAAGAGTATCTAATATTGCTTCATGATCAACATTACTAAGTTTCCATAGTTGTTTTGTCTTTGGTCTGGCATGATGCTTCAACAACTTAACATTTGTTGCTATAACAAGGTGCAAATACATGAGAATGGTTTTGTGTTTCTTGTAGTCTTCAAATGTAGGTATGCCATTCTTTCTAATCATGTATGTTCACAACCAAGTTCCTACAACCACAACTAAACCTATAGGATACACGAAACCATCCTCATCTTCCATCAGTTGTGTTAGCTTATGCTTTACCCACACACTTCGATCCAACCAATAGTCTGATCTCTCTCCATTCCCCTATGGTGCAACAATTGCAAAAACATGTCTTGGCTATAGTAGATCTGAAAGCAGGTCGTAATCAACTAAACTTTCCATTGTGTCATTTGTCATGGATATTTTTTTAGATAAAGGAGTTAGATACTATGGAACCCATGTATCCACCTACTCACTTGACTTGCATTGATCCCACTCGCACTGAATACAACTCTAAAAAAAACAAGCCAACTCTCGTGTCCAAATGGTCCATGTGCCTACATCTGAGCTTCGAAATGAATGCATCTTTGAAGAATCTTTGATTGTATTACAATCCAATCTACCTCCCACTATAGCCTCCTCAACCAACCAAAAGAATCTGCACATTGTTGAATCAAGTGTCCCTCCCTGTGACAATGTTGAACTACACCAATCAACAATAGAATGTGCATCACTAAATTTTTCTCCTAAAATATTCAATTGCTCCTTAACTAGAGCTCTCTTTACATATGCACCTGCTCCATCATGCCCCCCTTTCCCATGTCCAACTTCAAAAAAACTCTAAATATGAGGTACACCCCTCTCTACATGCATTCTACTCAACCAATAAAACATACGAGCATTCTTGAATTGACCTATGTAATTATCTGACCAAATTAGATGTCGGCTCAGTGCTATATCATGCTCCTGCAAGAACTCAAAAAAAATCTTGAAACAATGTTGGACATACTCGGATGAGTGAGATCTATCATCACTTATATAAAAATGATACTCTCTGATTATCTTTCGATCATCCTTTGTACTATCAAGTGCATGTCTAAACATTATGTGGACAAAAATAGCAATCTGAATGGAATTGTAATATTGAGATTTTACCTCATTTTGTGGTTGCATTGTGTAGTTTTCTACAAAATCAACCATTGATATAATAGTGCCAATCAGAAAAGAGTCCTTACACATCCTAAATTGTTGATCCAACCACTGAGACCTATGACTATTCCTTGCATACTTGTAGAAAAGATTGTCCTTAAAATCTAAAATAAAATCAGCAACACTGCATTCTTTTGTAACCAACTCGCATCTAGAACCTTCACCTCTACTCTGCAAAGTATATTTGACTATCTCATATCTCTTTTTCTCAACAAGCTTCTTTCCAAATTCATGTTCGGAACTCTCACACTCTTGCAACATTTCATTAGTATGAAAAGTAGAACAGATATAGCATAATAGCTCATGGTACATTGAAAAATCCACGTGGTATTTGCAACAACAAGTATTACGAATTTTAAGAGGCACATAATAAAATGGCTTCAAACCTTCAAAAGTCCTTTACAAGATGTCCATATTTGGATGTGTTTCAATAAATTTTTTGAACAACATTGTTTGGCTTGATTCCAAGAAATGTTTAGGATGTGGTGTATGGTCTCGATTTCCAATTCTTTACTTTAAAACATCCTTTGCATTGGGTGATACTCTAGAGTTATCATGCCAAAATTGTTGAATTACCTGCTTTACATTATCGGTTAGCTTCTTATCAACATGTGGAAGCCTCTCAACAAAAGTCCATGTATGATATTGAAGAGGATCATCTATTCTTTCTCTTCTTGTGAGAGCTCTATCCAAAGTTTTACAATTTATGTCAAAATCAATACAAGTTTGTCTCATAAAGCGAGCCTTTTTCAATTGATGGCTTACTAGGGCGGTTGTAATGACTCTCTAAGCAACTCTCTTATCATTTTCCTTGTTATTTTTTCCAATAGACTTGAGAGAATTAAAAATATTTTTGACAATAATAGAATTTTTTTCGGTCTTCTTGTTCACACGAATCTTCAATTTGGCTAGAAAAGGTCTCATCTTTTGCATCTTTAGAAATTGTACAAAAATTTGGCATTGCTCGGTCAATGTCTTATCGCTAAAATATTGGTTGAAAAGTCTTCTAGCCCACAACCAAACAGTTTGTGTTGACCTCTTTCCTTCAAAATTGTTTATAATGTTCTCATCAAATTCAAGTAACCATTTAGGGGTTCTTGAAGGTCTTGAATTTGGAATATGTCTTTCTTCCACACAAGGTTCTTCATTTCTCATGTAATCTGGTGAAACATAATTTACACTTGCTTCCACATTATGTTCAATATTCATTTGTTCAATATCACATTTCAATATTTTCGATTTGAATAATTTCATTCCCAATTTCAATATCATGTTCAACATCTTCAAATCCAACATTTTCACCTTGAACATTTTCATTATCAATTTCAATATTTTCAATCCCAATTTCAATATCATGTTCAGCATCTTCAAATCCAACATTTCACCTTGAAATTTTTCATTATCAATTTCAATATTTTCATTCCCAATTTGAATATCATGTTCAACATCTTCAATTCCAACATTTTCACCTTGAACATATTCAATTTCCTCTTCACTTGAAAGACCATAGGGGTTAGGTTCACCAATATTTAACATACATTATCTTCTCTTCCTATGACCTTCTCTATCTATTTGTCTATGCTTCAATTTGTTCTTTTGTAAGCTTTCTCTTACATTTTTGCTTCCGACGACTGCTGCTCCCCATTATACCTCATAAAAGATGTTAAAAAATCATTGCTTATGACAAATTTGAGTAGAAGATGCTCCAAAAATTTGATATTTTTCTCTTCCTATCTGAAACTGTGCATATGTCACCTGCAAACAAAATGTAGGGTCCGTTGGAATGACAAAAATGACCCACATGGGGTTTTTCTATGGCCCACAAATCCGATATTCATTATAATCTAATATCTGATACATTTGAAAAACATTTTAAAATGTTTTGTAACGGTATTATTTTAGTTCTACAAATCGGATATCCTATTTGTGTACACATAGACCTAAGGATTAATGGTAGATGGTAGAGGGTTTAAG